>OX336389.2:1304307559-1304963525 GCA_946902985.2 Meconema thalassinum | reverse complement strand
CCAGCTTGTGTTACTCCAGCAATAATTACATGCTGTTTGTTCTCCGACGTTTCTCACCTGACACGCCAACGACCATGCGTTCGATGAAGCAGAAAACGTAACTCATCGGAGAAGACAACCCTGCGCCGATCAACAGAGGTTCAACTTCGTTACTGCGTACAAATTTGTACCTTTTTGCAGACACACCTTACTTAGCAGAAATCGAATGTTGTAGTTGTTTCATTTGAGGGGCTTGGACATCGTGATCATTTAGCCCCGTGCACTTGCTTGAGTGTGGAATTTTGTCTGATAACCAGTGTTATTGTTGTTGTTGTTGATGATGATGATGATGATGATGATAATTGTTGTTTTAAGGGGCCTAACATTTTGGTTATCGGCCCCTAATGGTGTGGGTGATCGTGAAGATGAAAATGAAATGTAAACTATAACTAAAACTACTAACTTACATACTAGAAGAAGAAATGGTGAACAAAAGGAGAATAAGCCAAATAAAGGACAGGAGGAAAAGAAATGCACTCAACCCTCGAAGAAAGCGGATTGAGGGAGCTGGAAGGAAGTAGAGCCATGAAAGGCAGATAGGGAAGTGAAAGAGGAGAGGGTCCGCCCCACAGGTAATGGACAAAAGGGGAAAACTGGACCCAGCTCAGGAATCCCTCGGGGTCGCCAACTCCCTAACTCATCAGCCGTGAGCCCCTGAGGGTGTAGTATTATCCAGGGTGCACCAGAAGTTGTGGGGCTACATACACCCTGCCTCCTTGAGGGCCTTGAGCAGAAGGCAGGAGATCACATGAAAGGGAAAAGAAGGCTGACACCTCTCAGAAGGAGGGTATCAGAAAAGAGGAGACAAGGGCCAATTAAGGCGGGAAAGGAAGAGACTCCCTATGCCTCGTATACCCTAATACCGTCGGGGTCGGAAGAGAACAAGAGTTGACCAAGTGAGGTCGACAGGAAAGAAGACAGAGAGGAGCCCGACACAAGTAAGTGGATGTAATGCCGGACTCAGCTGAGGCTCCATGGTCGCCAACCCACGTCCCACTAGATGTGAGCCCCTGGGGGGGGGGGGGGGGGTATTTTGATGGCTGTATCAGTGTGTATATTTCTAACTTAGGTGAGGATTGGGAAGGAAGCGATCATGGCCTTTAGTTAGGATCCATCCCAAGATTCGACTGAAGTAGAAGTAGAAGACTTTTAAATTCTTGGCAGAGCCGGAAAACAAACCCGAGACTTCTTAAGTGGCAGCCAACAATGCTAGCCACTGCACCACGAGGTGGTCCCTACAAGTATGTAGTTCTGTAATTTATTATTTTTGCATTTGAATTCGTATTATTTTCACTTATTCCACCAGTAGTCCAAAATGAATTACGATGTTTCATATTGCAGTATTTATTGTTCCCTAGCGAGATTTCAAAAGTATGCCAGTGTACTCCATTGCAGCTTTCTTTCATAAAATGTGACATAGTGGGTATGGCATGTGATGCATAAGCTCCTTGATTTGATATAATATATGTAAGAAATACTTCTCGTTTACACATAATGGATAGCGCGTTATAAAATGGCTGGCACACCCAGTTCTCTTCCTACGGACAAGTTAGAATTTAGTGACCTTTCCTATGGTCTTCGTGAAGAAATGAGGTTGCATTTAATTGGATCAAATTAACACCTCGTGAAGTAGTGGTTAGCATGCCCGGCTGCCACCCTGGAAGTCCGAGCTCGATTTGGGATTTCGATTTGGGAATGAGGTATCATATATAAGACGCTTCCCTTGTGACTTGACCCTCTGCTAGATCAGGGCCTTCACGTTCACAAGGCTCCCTAATAAGAATTCGAAGCGCGTTTATTGCTGTAAGGACTATAAATTTATTATTTTCAGCCGGTCAACACATAATGGACGTTCTCAATACTGAGAAAAAAAAACAAAAGAGTATTGTTCCTCAATGTGGCATCGAACCATGAAACACCATTTTCTCGTCACATGATGTTCTGGGACATATTTGAAGAACATAAATGCTCCACACCAATACTTGAGCCTTTTCGAAGAATTTTAAATTGCCCCGAGATGGGTATTCGGCCGTAGACAGATCAAGTTTGTTAAGTTTAAATACTCATGATTCACACAGATGACACGAGGAACAACATTACCTGCCCTTGTTAATGCGGGTGTGTTGACCTGAAATTTGAAATTTATTTATTTATTTTTGCAAATCAAGTTATTTGGTTTTATCTTAATAATTAACTTTCAACACTTATTTAGTTCAACATATTGTGGTTGGATCTTAGACAAACCGCGGCTTAGCCGTGCGTTTTAAACTGCGCACACGACCACGACGGAGAGCTACAGCATATTCCAAGGTCGTATGTTGGATTCCCGGCGCTGACAGTGGCTATCTTGAGTATGTTTCTTCCACACTCCCTCCAGGCAAATGCTGGGTTTGTACCTTATTTCAAGTCTGAGGCGCCTACCTCCATCCTTGTCCGTGATACAGCCACACACACTACTACAGTCATCATAGGAACACAGGTTATCAAACAAGTTCATCACATACCCAAGTATACGGGCCTGATAACCAAGATGTTCGAAGCCTCTAAAATGAACTAACTTGAGCATATTATTGATTTATAGGCCTATGCCTACACTAAAACATGCAATTAAATCAGAATGCGTCTACAATTATAAAATGCAACAAAATAAAATCAGCGGGGCGTGGTGGCACAGTGGTCAAGCTGTTTGCCTCTCACCAAGGCGGATCGGGTTCGATTCCTGGTCAATGCATGTGAGATTTTCGAAGTGAAATGCTATGTTCAGTGGTTCGGATTTCACGTAAAAAGGAGGTCACATGGCTCATGATCGCGAGATTAACGGTCACGTAGAACTACAAACTTACATTTTTTTAAATAAAAACAATTTATTTTGAGCATCAAATATAATTAAATATATTCCTGTTTTTCTTTTAAATGGTACGTAGCCTATCTGCTCGTATACATGGAAGATAATGCAAATCATTTAACTGCAACGTTAAACATTCGCCTTTCAATTGCGTGAACGCTAGAGCATGCAGAAGCAAACTGAATCATCGATGCGGAAAATATGCAAACTGCTAAAAAAAACTAATGCAACAGAAAATGAAACATTACTCTCCAGTGTAATACATTAGCATTTAATTTCTGCCTGTGGTAAGAACCATTAGATTATGAACTTACGGACCCTAAATGACACTGCAAGCCCTCTTCTGTAGGCTATATTTACTGCGTTCCCGTTTGTTGAAGTTTAGCTGGTAGCCGTATGAATCTACTCCAGACAAAATCATCAGCTGTGGGGCTGCTGGTTAAAAATATCTGGCAAACAAAGATGCTCGTGTAGTTTGCTACATACAGTACGTTAATTAATATTAATTTTCATTTATATTACTCTCCTGTGTGTTCCTATTAGCAACCAAACTAACACACATAAAATAAGTAAAAAATGTAAATTTTAAACATCATATTCACACTCCATCTATGACCACATTCTTGTTAAATAACCATCATGATAGGTTTATTTGAGTAAATATTCGTCTTAAATCAACATAATAGTTTATTAGGGAGAAGTTCTGGCGGAAAGTTCTGGAAAATGGCATGTGAAGAATTCGAAAGAACACAGCTTTATGGGCTTATGAAACAACCTCGTAAAGATACAGTAGTCTAGGCCTAATTCAGAAGTTAATGGGCAGGAGAACAGCACATCTATCCAGAATGCCAGATGATAGAATTCTCAAAAGGGCGTATTATGGAACTTTTGCCATCACAGAAACACATAACCGATTTTGAGCACGGTAGAAAGTTGACGTGTCTCAAGTTATCAAAGCCGTGTGTATATCTGGGTAATGAAGAAAAGGGGCTCTAGTCTAGAGTCAAGACAAAAGCAGATGGAGGACAGTTGTTAGTGCAACGAATGACCTACAGGGCCTGTGATCCCTGGAAACGTGTTTCCCTCCGAGATAAAATGCAATAGGGCAAACAGTTATGATGATATAAGTGGGCCATTCCTTCTTGACCAGTACATATTACGTGCGCAGTGGTGTCTCCAAGTACAGTGAGCATTCGTACCTTTGTGATCAATGCAAATAAAGTGCGTAATGTGCCCTTGGCAGCACATGTGCATATTCAGTAGTCTCAGTATTCTACTCTGCATTTAAGAGGGTTTCTCAAGAAACGGCCTGCCATGAATGACAGGCCCATCTATACAAAAGAAAACCGCAGACGATAATACAAATGTTTCAAAACTGATTGAATAAATATCTGATTGCTTCTTCTGTGTAAGGAAATTGGAATATAGCCTATACTCGTATGTATATTTCTGGCTAGATTTGGATTGAAGGGCGTATTGTGGCTTCTAACCTTTCATCCAGATGTTTGAGAGGTTTGAAAACCCAATAATTGTGGGATGGAATCACGTGATGTCAGCGACATCAAATAAATAAGATAAACTGTACCACTGCGTATCGATGTTTCAGTGGGCGATTGGAAGTTGTTTGCTGCTGTTTTATTACTCAGGCAGGATGGTATCGCCGTTATTGTTCGCCCATGTATCCTGCTACTGTTCTAGTTACACTGTAAGGCCTAATAGGGACTAGCAGATATTAGCAATTACGTACGTCACGTTTATTCTTATTAACTTATTATTGTGCTCTCGCGTGTAGCAAATGGCATAATGTAGGCCTCACGCCGGGGGAGGGGTTTTACTGGTTCCATTCTGAATTTTGTTATCACTGAGTTATTTAACACTCACCCAAAAAATCTCTGAAATGATATCGTATTTAGTGATTCGAGGAAAATTTCCTTGCGTAGTCACCGTGGAGGCCCGGGTTCGATTTTCGGCTCTGCCAGGAATTTTAATTCTGGTCTGAGGGCTGGAACGGGGTACACTCAGCCTCGTGAGGCAAAACGGAGAAGAGGCGGGTTCGATTGCTACATCAGCCATCTTGGAAAGGGTTTTACATGGTTTCCCCACTTCTTCTCTAGGAAAATGCCGGTATGGTTCCTAACATACATGGTGTCCACAGGCAGGAAGAGTCAGGAATTGTCAGGAAAAGTCAGAAATTTTGTTTTTGGTCAGGAGAAGTCAGGAAAAAGTGGCGTGAGTCAGGAAAAAATGCCAAAAAGTATTAGAAAGTCAGGAATTTTATATTAACCATACAGTATTTTGTGTTTTACGGCCATATTTTGATGTTACTAGTTCAAATAATCTCTGAAGATAAAAAGCAATAACTCACTGGACATTGTGGTAAGTTTCCATTTTTACAGTACATCATTGTAAAAACCTCTTTTACCTATTTTTTGTACGCTTTTTTGGCGTTGGCGTAGGGATGTTTAGGTTATTAAGTACTTTGATTTATGTATTATTGCATTATAATTTATTTTGTATTTTAAATGAATAATGGGCAGATATGGGGATGGTGGAGGCTGCAAATAAAAAAGATATATACATATATATTTGCTCAATAAACTTTTTTTCCGATGTTACGATGACTTCGCAAGTCAGAAATTTTGTTGAAAAATGGTCAGGAAAAGTCCGGAAAAGTCAGGAAAATTTACATTGAAAATTCTGTGGACATCATGCATAAGGCCACGGCCGCTTCCCACCCAAATCCTACCTGAATTACAAATACACACACTACTACACTTTTCACAGAAATACAGGTTATCAGACAAGCCCAATACACACCCAACTACACGGGGTTGATGGCAAAGATGTCCCAAGCCCCTTAAATGAATTAACAACAATGACAATTATATCTCGGTATATATACCTTACGAGCCGAAATCATGCGCCCATTGCTCGGCACACTGAGTTATCTTGGATGACAATGCATGTTTATCTCCATGCATTTCCCAGGCACAATGCATACAATAATTTACTGTTCACATTCCAGATAAAGTGATTCCAGAATCAACTTCAAATTCCAGTTTAATTTATATGGAGCAGAGGCTTCAACCGGTCAACTTCTTGTTGAATGCTGTACTAATTTAAACTGAGTGTGTTCCCATATGTCGATTGGACAGCTGTGACCTTGGCTGTGTTTTGTTGAGAGAATGAAGTGTATGCAGCTGCTTTCGATTGGATGGTGCATCTGAAATATGTTTATTATATATTGCCGTATTGTGTTAGTTAACACGATGCGTCACCTCAGTGTTATATTACTGGCAGTAATGAGATCTGAAATGGAGTTGCCGCCTTCTCTGGTCTCGGGATATGTATTGAGACTCTATATCCAGAGGACCTGAGTTCGATTCTTGGTTCTGTAAGAAATGTAATTCTGATCTGTTAGTACGCTCAGGGGTACGCTCAGCCTTGTGAGGTAAAACTGAGAGAAGATGGGTTCAAGTGATAGCTGTAGTAGTGTGTGTATTTGTAATTGTGACTAGGATTTCAAAGGAGGTGGCCGTGGCCTTATGTTTTGAACCATCCCTGCATTTTCCTGGAGTGTAATTGGGGAAACCACGGAAAATCGCTTCTAGGATGGTTGAGGTACGACTCGAACCATCTCTTCTCAGTTTTGCTTCACGAGGCTGAGTGTACCTCGTTCCAAACTTCAGACCAGAATTAGTGTAACTTTCTTGGAAGTAGAACCCGGGACCTCTGGATCCGGAGTCTCAGTACTTCCCCCTGTGATGCACACTTGCATATATCTGCATGGAAGTACTATGCGCTCACGTTTAGTAGTAGGGAGTGCGGGCAGCGGTACTCTCACTCCCTGCGTATTTCGTGCGATAGTGCCTACATTCAGAAATCATAATAATACAGTAACACATGCCTAAACTGGTCCTTTTATATACCGGAAACCTGGACAAACGGAAATCAAAATTCGGAACGTAGGTATTTTCTATGTAAAATGACACTGTAAACCAGAAAACTGCCTAACGCGGAAACTGAGAGAAATTCCGGAACTGTAGGCGTAAATAACCTGACCAAGACGGATTATCTTATCCATAATACAAAGCTAGGTACTAAATTTTGAGCGCGACTGTATTTTTTTTATTTATTTTTTATTATTTTTAGCGTATGGCTTTTAGTGCCGGGAGTGTCAGAGGACATAATCGGCTCGCCAGTTTTGTAGCTGCTTCGAGACGGACATCCGATGGGTGAGCTACAAGTACCGTTGGGGGGGAAAGTTGGAATGGAAGGTTGAGGAGTTGGAAGGTAGCGGCTGTGGCCTATAGTTAGGGACCAACCCCGGCATTTGCCTGGAAGGAAGATGGGAAACCACAGAAGACCATTTTCCAGGTTGCCGGCGGGGGGATTCGAACCTCCTCGCTTCCCGGATGTGAGCGACTTCCAGCAGTCATGCCGTAACGACCACGGCTAACTCACCCGGTAGCCCGACTGTAATATTGTTCCAAAGTCCTAGGAAACATTAACTCTAAATTTTCCTCAAGGATGCAGTAGCTATGCTACACTTCACAACATCTGTACCATTACTTCCTCCAACCCTCTTGTAATACACACAGTTTCCTTCTGACAAATGACAGTAGAAGTACGAGTAGAAGAAAACAGTGAACTGGAGTAATCTTTAAATGTGTTCTTTTTACTGTGCACTGCATTTATTTATGTACTGTAATTCAGTGACAATGACTTATAAACATAAGACACTTGCACTGGAGGAGAAAATTAAAGTTATTGAAGAACACGAGAAAAGCTAACGTCCGGCTAAAGATTTGTGTTGTTTAGGAAAAACTCAAATTATTTCATAGTAATCCTATGCGATAATACTGTACATTATTTCTTTAACCTGCAACCTAGAGGAGGAACGTTCACTGCGCTCCTTGGTAAGGAAGTGTTCGCGTCTGCTCTTAGTATCTGTAATTGTATTGCTAGTTAAGACTTCGTGTGGCGACAGCTGGTGACAAGAGGTTTTGTTTCGCTCCCAGTAGCACAGCAGCAGTGACCCCCTCCACTACCTTCCCCTCTAAGCCCATGAGTTCGCGCAGGTCTTCGCCGTCGGGTATTAATTGCTCTCTGCCTGCTTACATTCAAGACGATACGTTCTCTGAAAATTCTCTTGACCTTCGCTCACGCTGGCTCCATTGCATTTAAATCGCAATTATAGCTAGGTAGATGAGTGATGGTGTGGCTTTGAGCTGCTGCCATCATATCTACACACAGCATGCATGAACTTTATGCCGTTATTTAAGTTACGCGGGCCTCTTTCCTCATGTCATCGTTACAAGCGATAGGCAATCGTATACTACTGCAGCTCCACTTTTAAGTTAAGCACGTAATACGTTGTGTTGGTAGTAATAAGTGATGTTCGATTAATCAATTAATAATCGATTAATCGAAATTTTTGAACTTAATCGAAAACGATTAATCGACTGACCGTTCATTAGATTAATCGATTGTGTTGGTATTTGAGCTGGTAATAAGCGATGTTCGATTATTCAATTAATAATCGACTAATCGAACATTTTGAACTTAATCGAAAACGATTAATCGACTAACCATTCATTCGATTAATCGATTAACCGATTAATAGAATAATCGGCTAACCAAAGAATCGATTAATTGATTAGTAGACACGTGATAAGAACATTTAAATGAGAGTTCATCATTTAAGTTGAGTTACGCTACGCTAATTTTCGGAATGATTTATAAAAAATCATAAAAGTTATTTTTTACCTAAATATACAAAGTGTCCTTGTTTGTTTATGGTAACAATAACCAAATAAGAGTCAGTGACAGTGGAAGGACAAACATCAATCAAATTGGGAAGGCTTTCGAAGAAAGAAAACGAACAGTTTTCAGCAAAGATTTTGAATTCCTGTTCAATGTTTACAATTTAGGACAGGAATATTTTTGTTTTACTTTGTTTTAGCCTAGTTTTCACAAAGAAGGTACATTATTTAGTAATATAGCCTATGGCACATTATATTTTAAATAATTAAATGTTTGTTTTGCTTGTGTGAAAAGAGCGAAGTACATCGATTAATCGACAGTACATTTAATCAACTATTCGGCCAATCGATTAATCGATTATTAGATTAATCGTTATTTGTAGCAAACAATCGATTTCACTCCTCCGATTAATCGATTATTCGATAACTGAAATTAATTATTATTGTGTTTGAAGCCTTTTTTCAGTGTTGCCTTGGTAAATAAAAGTTTGGTGCTTTTCAGTCGGTCAACACGATTGTACCCAAATGAGATGGGTTATTCCATAATCCTGAAAAGAATTACATGAAATTAATAAATACACTAGGATGACCAGTTTCGATCGTAAAGCGATCATCATCAGATCCATTACACTTATAATAAAATATAAAATCGACCATAACTGGTGCCAGAGTGAACACGAAACTGCTTGAAGTTCCAGTTAGGGAGACAACCGGATAAGTATCAGTCTGTATTATTACAGTATAACCATAGTTGATTTTGTATAACCATATAATCACCCCAAACAGACAAATTCCGGATTTTTATCACCATTTTAGAAGTTCACCTAACATTAGATATACTACATTTAGCATACACCGACAGTTGCATTACCAACACTGCAACTAAATAATTGTACATATTGTATATATTTTTCACCTGTATTCTCAAACATAGATGTTATAGCCTAAGTGTAATGGATCTGATGATGATCGCTTGACGATCTAAACTGGTCATCCTAGTGTATTTATTAATCTCATGTAATTTATTTCAGGATTAGGGTATAACCCAGCTCATTTTCGGTACATTCGTGTTGACCGACTGAAAAGCACCAAACTTTTGAAAATATAAAATCTATGTCTGAAAGTAGTACGGGTGAAAATATTTACAATATGTACACTTTTTTTTAATTAATTATTTAAAAGTACTTTAAAGTTATGCACGTAATGCATTGTGTTGGTATCATTGGGAATTGGCTACGAAGATAACCGAGCTTGGCAAGATGCACTGGTCAGGCACTCTACCGAGGATGGCTCTCTTTAGATTGAGAACTTATGACTTGAGAACAGACTGTAGGAGTAAACCTACAAGAGTCTCAGTCACTCATTACGAATATGTTGTTTCCAAAAATATGTCTGCTGTCTGGAAATTCCCCGACGACTGTCTATCCAGTTTCATTTCTCGCAGTCATTCTTAGCGTAAACAATCGCCTAGAAGGAAGAAAAAATTGAGGAGCAGTTTCTTAGAATGTTTTAAGGAAGCGGTACGGTTGTAACCTGTTCTACGACTTCTGCCCCCTCCCTCACTCACTCACTCACTGGCCGAGATTCCAAAGATATGTCTGAATTTAGAAAATGCTAATGATGCCTATTTGTCGTCGTGCTGAAGACCGTTTAAACACGTTACAATGTTCAGCTGTATTTTAATCCCTCATTCAATCCTCGTCCTGGGAAGAGTTGGCAATTGCTTGGCTGTCACATTTTCCAGCAGCTGAGTTACATCCCAATATCTCCCCTTCTGCTGCTAGTTGTAAGCATTAAATTCAGGTAATTCAGGAAATCTACAAGCATTGCTCATTTATGATGGATGGTCTAACTAGAACTTCCTTATTTAATCAGAAACAAGGCTCTACCTAAATTCGCATCATTACAATCATAATCAACCCTGTTATGTGCTGTATTCATTCTTAGATATTAATGGCCTCCATAAGCAATTCTAGTGTTCTTTCAGGAAGCATCCTGAGCCAAGGTTTTCGTGAGGTAGAGTGACCAGTTGCTTGTATCTCTGCCTAGGTGAAGGTTACGGTAGAGGCTTACCTTTCCTTATTCTAAATCTTTGTCGTGGTTTGGAATCGATCCCACGATCGCTATTACCCTCAACAAATAGCCAAGCCACTAACAGGGCCGACTGCTAGATACTGTACGATTATTAACATTTGTCATTGGACTGGCATTTGATCCATTCTCTTAATTCTCCTAGCCATAGCCATCATGAGCGACAGTCGATGGAATGGGAGAGAATGGTATGAGACTGGATTCCACTTACTAAGTCATAATTTATTTTGACAACCTAGATCGCCGAAATTGAATACTGTGCCCTGAGTTGTTGCAATTTTGTCCTGAAGGAGTTCTTTTTTAAAAATCAAAATTCAATGTTTTTCAGTCGGTCAACTCGGTAGTAGTCAATTGTAATTGGCGGTTCCCTAATTTTGAAGTAAATCAACAAATACACTTGGATGACCAGTTTCAATCGTCACGCAATCATCATGAGATCTTTATGCGATTGTTATTAAATGATCAGGTAGGTGTGGACAAGAACGGACCACACATCGCCAGCTAAGTTCACAATCCACACCTACTTGACCATTTAATAACAATCACACTAAGCACGCTGACTTGAAGGTCAATCACCACTATCAGTATCTCAACAAAAAAAATCACATATAACTAACAAATCTTGACCAGTTGTGCTAGTTTAATAACTGCTGCAACTAAATAACAGGGTGTCAACAAGTCTGGAAAACATGGAAAACAGGAATACTCAGGGAATTTTTAAATCCTGGAAAACTCAGGGAATTATCAGGGTATTTTAATGACTACTCAGGGGGTGTTAGTTCTACAAGGCCCAACATTGAATAATTGGAAATGATGGGGGAAAAGTATATTCTGGTGATGAGTGTTGTGTATGTTCGTACTGACGTTAAATCAGTAAGCTCTCATGTCTCGCACGATAGAGCACACAAATTACATGTGTATTTGTATATATATGTGTAACTAAAATTTTTGAGAGCATTACTATTGACGAGCTACTTTCAATACTCACAAGTACAATAGTTTTTTTCTGGATGAAAAATATAGAATTGGCAAAATATAGAAAAATAATATATTTTTCTGTGTTTTTTTGTGTAGGGGGGGGGGGTATTTTCAACTTTGTTATGCCACCCTTTATTGCTCAAGCATTTTTTGAAATACTCTTAAGTACAAACTCTTTTTTTTATATTTAATAATGCCAATTAAGGCTAAAGAAGTTATGTACAAAGCATATTATGTTCCTATAATGACCTATGCAGCAGAAACTTGGACAATGACTAAGAGGAATGAGAGCAGAGTACAAGCAGCAGAGATGAGATTCCTGAGAAGTATGGTCCAGAAAACGAGGAGGGACAGAGTGAGAAATGAAGATATACGGAAAGAACTGGGAGTACAGAAACTAAATGACAAACTGGAGCAAAACAGATTGAGATGGTTTGGACATGTCAAACGGATGAATGAAGTAAGGCTACCAAGACGAGCACTGGAACGACGGATGACAGGGAAGAGAGGACGAGGAAGACCAAGAATGCGTTGGATGGACTCGGTGGAGAATAGTATTAGAAAACGGAACCTTGATTGGAACACTGTGTCGGAAGAGGAATAGTGGAACGACATAACAAAGTGGAGAGGAACCATATTTGCCCCCACCCAGTGTCAAATGGAAAAGGGTAAATGAAGATGATGATGATGATGATGATGATGAATATGGCCACTACTGTTACTCAGGGAATTTTCTGATTTATCCTAAAAAAAATAGGGAGTTGCCAGGGAAATCTATTAGTTGGTTTTGGTAGACATCCTGAAATAAGTATAGGCTATACATTGTATATAGCATCACCCATAGGCCTACTTGTAGACATAGATTTAATAGCCTAAGTGTAAAGGATCTGATGATGATCGCTTGACGATCGAAACTGGTCATCCAAGTGTAGGCCTATTAATTAATCTCATGTAAATTCTTTTCAGGATTAGGGAACCACCCATTACAATTGTGTACAATCGTGTTGACCGGCGGAAAAATATTAAATTTTGATTACTAAGGCAGCACTAAAAAATGGCTTCCAACACGATGAAGTTCTTTTAGGTGCCAATAAAACTATCTACCTCTCGGGCTGAGCTGGGATCGAACCCGCAATTGAACTGAACCATTCATACTGACAAAAATTATAAATTTTCGATTACCTCTACCTCTATTTCAGTGAATGAAGTACTGTAATTGTGCTGAGTGCTTTAAAGAGATAGGCTAAGTGGCAAGGAGGTTTCAGTTGTTGCCTGGTACTAGACTATACTGTCAGTAAAACACAATCTTGAATAATCCACCAGTTATAAGTGGGCGGAGTTCTTGTTATTACAAGTGACCACGCCTCTCTGTCTCTCCTTCTCTCGCACCCTCTTATCCACTTCTCTCTCTTGTGTGCGCACTACAACTCTTCTTCGCTTTGTCGATTTATCTATCTACCTCCGTTAGTCCTCTTTAATGTATGTATTAATAAGTAATACCCTTGGTTCCTTTGCCATATCGTTGTTGTGTTGTTTTATTTAGTGGTCATCAGTCCCGTGTACTTGTGTGCGTATGGAATCTGTCCTTTTTTGTGGCCTCCTGAGAGGCTGAGTGCATGTCTTTCTAGTCGACGCCCGTGGGCGACCTGCGCGTCGGGATGAGAGATGGAATGACGATGAATGAAACTGGGCAAGGATGTGGAGGGAAGCGGCCGTGGCCTGTCAGAAGGTACTGTCCCAGCAATTGCCTGGTGTTGAAAATGGGAACCAACGGAAAACCATTTCAAGGACGGTCGACGGTGGGGCTCAAACCCACGCGTCTACCGAGTCAGCAGACCAGAGAGCTAGGCCCCATGGCCTAACGCTGCGCTTTAGTCTGCGTAGCCACTGCTGTCTGTGGAATCTGTCTGTTAACAATTGACAAGAAATTTTAACTTTCTGTTTTCGCAAAGGCAAAAATAGTTGATTTGTATGGATTTGAGTGTGCTGAAGTTGAAAATGACAGTTACAAATATAGATTAGCTCAGGTTTGGAAGTTATTGAAACTTTTATGTCATTCACATATTATACACATATTATAATGGGACAAAAATTGTTGGGGTTATTAGCTCATCTGCGGGACATTATAACAGAAGTTTTGATTCCACGCAGTTACTCAGAAACTCACGTAAAAGTCACAATGCAAAAAGGAGCAGGTTTGATTCCATACAGTAACTCATAAACTCGTGTTACAATACACTACGGAAGACAAGCAGTCTTAGACTGTACAGTCTAGAAATGAAACATAGCATTCATTGGCATTCCTGAAGTAGGAAAAAAAGTGAGCTAAAACAGAAATAAGGACGTAACCAATTTCATATAGCACGAAAACAGGTGCAAAAAAACGAAAATTATTGTCATTTTCGAATTTGGTGTATCAAAATCTATACAGATTGGGTATTTTTGTTTCTGTAAAAATTTCATTGTTGAACAGTGTAATCTATATTAATGTGGTATCGTAGTAGAGTGTGTATTTGTAAATGGGGCTAAGATTGGCAAGGCGGCGGCTGTGGTCTTACATTATGTACTGTCCCCGTTTACCTGGATAGTAGGCTGTCAGATATCCGCCCCCTCAATCGGATTGCCAATTATCAATCGCACCGGCACAGTTACATCAATGAAAATGGCACTGACAGATACTATCGAGATAAGAGCACAGAAGTTCACAGGAAATCATTGTGGAACACACCAAAATAGACGGGGGTTCATACTTACCGTTACTTACCTCTTAATTATCTCGGGGTTTGAGTTGACAACAGGATCACTAAAGTCTGTTCACACAATAACCTCCACCATGACATTTAAAAATGAACCAGAACGAAGACGAGAACTTTGAACTGTACAAAAGCTTTATTTCTAATAAAGGGTATGATTTTGATAACACAACAAAATACACGTGGCTATCAGTAGCCCAAGTCAATCTGACTACGTCCTCCAGTAGGACTTGCAAAAATTATCATACAACATGATATAAAACATTTTAGCTCCCAAGAGCTCCAAATAACGTAATATTCATAACACTATTGGATTGGAAAAGGACGTCAGGGTGTGACATATATAGAGCATTTGGTTTCCTTTTAATAAACATGAGAATGGTATTTATAGTCGCAAGGCCAGAGTGTGTACGACCTCACTCTCTGAGAACCATATGTTGGCACAGCTGCGGGCTACCCTCAGCCTGTTGCATACTGGTCAAATGCACTCCCTTCTCATATGCTATGTTACGTAAGAATACAGCCTGTTCTCTCAAACTTTTAAATGTCTATAAGACAACTCACATTATTTACGCAAATCTTTCAAGTACTTTACTCACATCCTATTGGATCATTATATTAATTTCTTAAACTTGTTAACTTCAATCCAAATGTTTAATTAGCTCTTAAATGTTTATAACAAAATCACATAAATTATTTATAACAATTAGAAATTGTTTATAATATTTGTCAAAGACAATAAAAATATTATAAGCACGCCTTTAACATCACTCTCGTTCCATATTATTTTCAAAAATATTTACAGCAATTATTTACAATATTAACATTTAAATTGTTTAAATTATTAATTTAATAAATACATTAGCCACATGTTCATTCGGTTGGTAATTTTCATAATCGTGATTAATATAATCGACCAATGAAGGTTAGTTATACATGTTAATGTCACAATCTGGTTTAATAAAGTTTTTAATAATGATTTGTGACGGCAACCTTCATTCAAAATCTTATCTCAAATTCTTTCAAAACTCGTGTTAATTATAACAGTAACTCACTTGATTAATTTTCAACGAACTATAACAATCTTACTCCAGCGGAAAATCCTTCGCTAACAAGTTAATGCACAATCTGCATTAAAAATATGCCCAAAATCATCATATATTAATCTATATGGCATTAAAAACTTCCACATAACTTACAAAACTTCCACAAATAATTCTTTAACATTAATTCCTGTGGGAACCTCCTTCATATTCAAGGGCATTATACCTCAGCGACTTTCAACACGCGCTGCACTAGCGATTATACATTCATAGTTCCACTTAAAAATTTTAATAATCATTAATTGTTTCAAAACTGTTTTTCTATTTAACCTTCGTGGATTTCATTCATGAACCGAAATGAAGTCAAAACTTGCCAATCACAAACAAATTTAATAGTGAATACGCTTATATACGCCTGTCTGGTCTATCAAAATTTAAGATTAACATCTTAAAAGAAATTGTAGTATGAAAATACTATCTTCAAATAAAGTGCGACTAAAATGCAAAGTAGTCGAATAGAATCCAATTAGACTGGGGAATGCAAACATCGTTATATAATTCTCTAATTGAGAAAAACTCCTAACAAAAGTTCTTGACTTTAATGCATTCAATAATTCATTATTAAAGTTACTCTTTCACAAAAGTGTCTATGATGCAATGTTCATTCATAACTGACGATAAATGTCTGTGTTGCAATCAATACAAATAACGACTAGTATTTCCAAGATCGTCGACAACGTAAGAGATTTTAACGCTCTAAAATCATTTAAATGTTCTTCCTTCTTGATGATGACAGAAAATTGGTCAAAGTAATTAAACTGGGGTAGAATTACTTTAATAAAATGACACGCTGTCTGAATTTAAATCTGCCATAAAAATCATTAACTTACAGTCAAATCGTGACTACAAAAATGTTAATTACTGAAATATTCTAAATATCAGTCTCAACTGATTCAAAATCGTTAACTATGCCCATGACATAACAATGTCTTAATAAATCGTCGAAAAATGCAAAACTCATCAAGGTGTACTGAGAATAAGAATCTCAACAAGAAAATAGGGCAAAAACATGAGGATAAAAATATGGGAAAAATGGTTGCTCAAACATTATTAGTAAACTCAAATACAATAAACGTTCACGACTACCTTATCTGCCGATTGACGTTCCAGAGGAAAATTCCCCGAAGAAGACTGCTGATGGATCCATTTCACCACGTTAAAGCTGAGCTCCATCCTCGAAATAGGAAATAGCACCCTCGGAGAATCGAACTGCTTCCTTCTCCGTGAATCGCTCTGCTCCTCGAAGACGAATAGACATCCTTCCGGCAATAATCTTCTTTGTGAGTCGGGATATCCCTGACCTCTCTTGAAAAATTCCCTGAAGTTCCAGTAGACAATCGCCATGAAGTTTTGTAGAAATTTCCGAAGAAATTATTCATATTCAGAGTATGAAATTGTTTCTATGGCTGTTCGATGGTATTCAGCCTTTAATTACGAAACATGGATGTAGATGGTATTCACCGCATGTTCGCTTGTGTGGAATAGCAATTAGCGAAGTTCCATGTCGCTATCTTACTCCATTGAAGTATGTCCCAATTGCAATAAGCCCTTTTAGCCTTCCATCTGCTCTTCGGTTGTAGTATTAGAAGAACAAACTGCCGTATTAAATTGCTCCATTATACTGGTATCGTTGTGTAACCAAGCAATCTGAAGTCTTTCTATTCCACTCGCAGCGTCAGCCGTTGCGTTGATTCTGGCTATACAAAAGTGCTTCTCTTGTGGCGAGATAATCACTTTTGCCAGTCGTATAAAACTGCTAATATCTTTTAAACTAATCGGTCGAAATTGTTCAGCTTTTCTCTATTCCTTTATGTAGCACTGCACAATACAATTGGCTTATCGGTGACCGCTAACTATTCGAAGCTAAACTTGTAGAAGCTTTCTAAGGTCCGTTTCAACTTCACCTAGTTTGACTTGGATCTCGTTAACATAGTGGCCTCGCCACGCGTTATAAAGACGATTCTTTTCACTGCTGTTCACTTCGACGTCTCACTATAATGAATGTATAAGAAAAGAACTTTCACAATAGACTTCGATGATCTGAGAATGAGATCTCAGAATGATCAGAGAACGAAAGAGGCTCCTCTCTTCTGCGCAAGCCCTTTTATTAACTTCACGAGGGGCGTTTCCATCCCTTCCAAAGCGTGATACTGCGTCATCGCTAAAACTTCCAACTTCGTTAATACATGACGGATTTTCAAAATTCAAAAACTGAAAATAAATTTCACCAAAATTCCAAATCAATGCCTTTACTGCAAATGGATTTCCACAATTCTGCATTCCAAAAGTAATAAAAATACCATAGTTTCAGCAATCTCCGTCATCCTTTAAACTATCGTTGATTGGTTCAAGCCTCCCCTCCAATAGCATAGTTTCTTCCTCAGCAGAATTCCTCGTTTCCTGCGACTGCGTCGTAAATCTTGGAACATTCTCGACTAAATGCTGACGTCACTGAGAATCTCAGCTCAAGTAGCCTGCTGGCATAACATATACGTCATCCGTGCCTACGTCATGACTACCCACGTCATAACTATGACAACCATAACTCTCCTTATAATTTCAAATATAGCCACCGTGGTCTCTACATAATTCAATTACGGGGGCATTCTCCTCTCACCACGTTTTAAAAACAGTTGCAAATTGTTTTTAAACTCAATATTACAAGTATCTCAACTCTCTTGAACACGAAATTGAATTATTACTGGCTTACTCTAGTATGATATTTCCTCTATGTTCCTTAATCATAAATTTCTTCTACTCTGGGTTGTGTGTGGTTAATGTATTCTTTCCTCTCTACTTTCTCTTCTGACCAGTATTTCTATTTTCTAAGTTCTGCTGGCTCGTAGAAGGCCCAGGATCGATTACAACATCCTGCCTTTTCTTTTGATTGTCAGCTTCTTTATCCCTTAATTCTTTTAAGTATTGCTGGCTTTCCTTTTCTCTTTGCTGATACTGATCAGGTGTCATAACCTGACTTTGAGTATTCTGGTTTCTATTTTGGTTTTGATTATTCCTATTATAGTTACGGTTATACCCATTATTGTTGTAATATCTGCCTCTTCCATTGTAGTTTCCTCGGTTGTAGTTCCAACCTCTTCTCTGTTGATACGGTCGGTAACCTTGTGATCTGTAATTTCTAAACTGATTATTCCTGTGAGGACCTACATTGTCAGTTTTCTCCTCCTCTGGCTTGTCAGTTTGTTGGACTTGGTCCATATATACCGTATTGATTTCTTTAAACTCCTGCCTTTGACCTTTCTGGACTACGTTAGGCATTGGACTTGTGTAGTCTAACCTTCTTAGTAATTCATCCATGCTGGATAAATCCCTGATGTTGGACGAGATTATAAGTCTCCTCACCTCAACTGGCAGCATACGAGAAATCGCATCAATAAGTTGCTCCGTGGACAATGGGGGTTGCAAAAATCTCAAGCGGGACAACTGACTCGTAAAGAAATCAGCGTACCTCGTTGGAAGAGTACCTGAGTATTTTCTTGAATACACCTCCGCTCTTAACGAATTCTGCGCTTCTATGGACCAAAATCGTTTGATTAATGCCTCTGCAAACTCGTCAAAGTTACTGAATGTGTATCTAAATGCGCAAAACCATTCAAGGGGTCCTCCAATCAGATATCTCTCTACTATCTTCATCTCTCTCTCTCTGGGAATGTGAGCTTCGATGAAATAATCTTTGAGATTCCTTACATACTCTATAGGTGTCAAACTATCAGTGTTACTGAATTTTTGTGGTTTGTCTTCGAAATTCCTAATGACCGTCACGTTCCTCGGATATGAATCCGGATAGTTTTTCCCACTATCTCGATAATTCCACTCAGGTTCCATATTCCTCTCGTCATCCTCCTCTCTGAATCTGGATACACGTTCTTCAGGAGTCACGTCTCTCTCTTCTGGCTCTAGGTTACGTCTTCTAGTATAATTCCTATTCAATTCGCAAGCTAAGCCTTCTGTATCCTTATCGGTGATTTCTGTTAAGACTTTCTTGATAATCTCTTCTTTGTAGTTCTCCATTAAACTAGCCTCTCCTAACTTCAAATTTTTCAGTCTACTCGTCGTTTCATTTACATCCGAGACAACTTTATGCATCTGTTCCTCTAATGTAGATTTTAAAGTTTGCATATCCTGATCTAGTTGTGTTCTATCGTCAACTTGTTTTTCGGATAACGAATTTATCCTGACGCTTAAATCTTTCCTAATCTGTACTACTTCATTGTTAATTTCTATCTGTGTACTGGCAAGTTTTCTTTCAATCCTTTCCTGAATTTGGGTTACATGTTCCCCACTTGACTTATTCCACTCGTCTTTCCATACCGCTCCGTTTGCTGTTAACATTTCGGCTATGTCTACTTCGATATCCTCTTTTAATACTCTATTGTGGTCTAATACCTGTGTTCTCATGACCTCTACATCATACTTCAACTCTGCTAAAGACGTTGTTGTTCTAACTGATTCATCAACTAGCCTAGTCGCTAATGCATTTATATTACGCGTACAAAGAGTTTTTGAGTTTTCGATTTCTTCCCTGACTTTATTTACATCAGTTTGGACTTTAGTGATATCTACGAAAACTGTGTTGACCTCTACCTGAATCTTAGTTATGTCACTTTGCACCTCAGTTATATCCGCATGAATGTTATTAATGTCTACCTGAACATTGGATACATCAGTTCTAGCTTTTTGAATTTCTTTTTGGACTTCCTCGACCTTGTCTTGGACAGTCGCTACATCGTTTTTGACAACAACTACTTCGGCTCTAGCACAAGAAATATCCCCTCGGACATTAGCTACATCTAGATTTAACATTGTAAGGTCTTTCTGTACCTTAGACACATCATTTTTAACATCAGACACATTTGTGCGGATGTCACTTACAGTATTTTCAATTCCTAGGGTAATAATCTGTAAACGCGACATATTCTCCTCTAGATTAGCAGCGCTAGTTTGGATACCCTTCAAATTAGCAGACATATTACTAGCATTCTCCTCCATTCTTGCATTCAAATTACTAGCATTCTCCTCCATTCGACTAGTATTCCTAGCTTCCATCTCCTTTATGCTTTCATTCAGCATCTGCTTCATACTATTATTCATGCTAGCTTTCAAGTTAGCAGACATCTCCTCTAGCATCAACCTCAAACTTTCATCTGCCATTACAATTTTATTCAAAAATGGATTGCTGTAGGGACATACATCAAAAGAGCAAAATAACAACATTTGAGCAACACTTTTCACCATATATAATTTTGATCAATTTTCTGTCTTAAATCTAACTTATAACTATCTTATAATTAATATTCGAAGATACTTCATGTTGAAACAAACTCAAGCACATGTTAAAATTTCCCTGGCTCATTTTAAAATATCCTATCACCAATAATTTACATTTACAATCCAAATAATTTAATTTTATCTTTAATATGACTGAAATGTCATAAGCCGGTCAAATAAAATAAGATTCCAGATTATAGGCGATTTTTCTAAGTTTCCAGCCTATTTAACCTTTCTCAAGTTGTATAAGATCTGATCTTTTCTGAGTGTAATTTTCCTAACACAATACAACATTTAATTCCTATATAATCACACTCTTAAATACTACAATTGGCCTAGACATCTAACAAAGAATCAACCTCTTTATTTGAGTCTAATCGAACCCTACGTTTTAGGTTTGCCACTCTTACTGGCGTTCAACCTGGTAATTCAGTTATGTTGAATCGAGCCCCAACGTTTTAGGTGCGAATCTTTCTATTGTTCAACCTGGTGATCCAGTTTTGTCGAATTCTCCCCACGTATTAGGGTCGCCAATCTTTCTGTTGACTCAGCCCCACGTTGGGCGCCAATCTTTCTGTCCCCGTTTACCTGGATAGTAGGCTGTCAGATATCCGCCCCCTCAATCGGATTGCCAATTATCAATCGCACCGGCACAGTTACATCAATGAAAATGGCACTGACAGATACTATCGAGATAAGAGCACAGAAGTTCACAGGAAATCATTGTGGAACACACCAAAATAGACGGGGGTTCATACTTACCGTTACTTACCTCTTAATTATCTCGGGGTTTGAGTTGACAACAGGATCACTAAAGTCTGTTCACACAATAACCTCCACCATGACATTTAAAAATGAACCAGAACGAAGACGAGAACTTTGAACTGTACAAAAGCTTTATTTCTAATAAAGGGTATGATTTTGATAACACAACAAAATACACGTGGCTATCAGTAGCCCAAGTCAATCTGACTACGTCCTCCAGTAGGACTTGCAAAAATTATCATACAACATGATATAAAACATTTTAGCTCCCAAGAGCTCCAAATAACGTAATATTCATAACACTATTGGATTGGAAAAGGACGTCAGGGTGTGACATATATAGAGCATTTGGTTTCCTTTTAATAAACATGAGAATGGTATTTATAGTCGCAAGGCCAGAGTGTGTACGACCTCACTCTCTGAGAACCATATGTTGGCACAGCTGCGGGCTACCCTCAGCCTGTTGCATACTGGTCAAATGCACTCCCTTCTCATATGCTATGTTACGTAAGAATACAGCCTGTTCTCTCAAACTTTTAAATGTCTATAAGACAACTCACATTATTTACGCAAATCTTTCAAGTACTTTACTCACATCCTATTGGATCATTATATTAATTTCTTAAACTTGTTAACTTCAATCCAAATGTTTAATTAGCTCTTAAATGTTTATAACAAAATCACATAAATTATTTATAACAATTAGAAATTGTTTATAATATTTGTCAAAGACAATAAAAATATTATAAGCACGCCTTTAACATCACTCTCGTTCCATATTATTTTCAAAAATATTTACAGCAATTATTTACAATATTAACATTTAAATTGTTTAAATTATTAATTTAATAAATACATTAGCCACATGTTCATTCGGTTGGTAATTTTCATAATCGTGATTAATATAATCGACCAATGAAGGTTAGTTATACATGTTAATGTCACAATCTGGTTTAATAAAGTTTTTAATAATGATTTGTGACGGCAACCTTCATTCAAAATCTTATCTCAAATTCTTTCAAAACTCGTGTTAATTATAACAGTAACTCACTTGATTAATTTTCAACGAACTATAACAATCTTACTCCAGCGGAAAATCCTTCGCTAACAAGTTAATGCACAATCTGCATTAAAAATATGCCCAAAATCATCATATATTAATCTATATGGCATTAAAAACTTCCACATAACTTACAAAACTTCCACAAATAATTCTTTAACATTAATTCCTGTGGGAACCTCCTTCATATTCAAGGGCATTATACCTCAGCGACTTTCAACACGCGCTGCACTAGCGATTATACATTCATAGTTCCACTTAAAAATTTTAATAATCATTAATTGTTTCAAAACTGTTTTTCTATTTAACCTTCGTGGATTTCATTCATGAACCGAAATGAAGTCAAAACTTGCCAATCACAAACAAATTTAATAGTGAATACGCTTATATACGCCTGTCTGGTCTATCAAAATTTAAGATTAACATCTTAAAAGAAATTGTAGTATGAAAATACTATCTTCAAATAAAGTGCGACTAAAATGCAAAGTAGTCGAATAGAATCCAATTAGACTGGGGAATGCAAACATCGTTATATAATTCTCTAATTGAGAAAAACTCCTAACAAAAGTTCTTGACTTTAATGCATTCAATAATTCATTATTAAAGTTACTCTTTCACAAAAGTGTCTATGATGCAATGTTCATTCATAACTGACGATAAATGTCTGTGTTGCAATCAATACAAATAACGACTAGTATTTCCAAGATCGTCGACAACGTAAGAGATTTTAACGCTCTAAAATCATTTAAATGTTCTTCCTTCTTGATGATGACAGAAAATTGGTCAAAGTAATTAAACTGGGGTAGAATTACTTTAATAAAATGACACGCTGTCTGAATTTAAATCTGCCATAAAAATCATTAACTTACAGTCAAATCGTGACTACAAAAATGTTAATTACTGAAATATTCTAAATATCAGTCTCAACTGATTCAAAATCGTTAACTATGCCCATGACATAACAATGTCTTAATAAATCGTCGAAAAATGCAAAACTCATCAAGGTGTACTGAGAATAAGAATCTCAACAAGAAAATAGGGCAAAAACATGAGGATAAAAATATGGGAAAAATGGTTGCTCAAACATTATTAGTAAACTCAAATACAATAAACGTTCACGACTACCTTATCTGCCGATTGACGTTCCAGAGGAAAATTCCCCGAAGAAGACTGCTGATGGATCCATTTCACCACGTTAAAGCTGAGCTCCATCCTCGAAATAGGAAATAGCACCCTCGGAGAATCGAACTGCTTCCTTCTCCGTGAATCGCTCTGCTCCTCGAAGACGAATAGACATCCTTCCGGCAATAATCTTCTTTGTGAGTCGGGATATCCCTGACCTCTCTTGAAAAATTCCCTGAAGTTCCAGTAGACAATCGCCATGAAGTTTTGTAGAAATTTCCGAAGAAATTATTCATATTCAGAGTATGAAATTGTTTCTATGGCTGTTCGATGGTATTCAGCCTTTAATTACGAAACATGGGTGTAGATGGTATTCACCGCATGTTCGCTTGTGTGGAATAGCAATTAGCGAAGTTCCATGTCGCTATCTTACTCCATTGAAGTATGTCCCAATTGCAATAAGCCCTTTTAGCCTTCCATCTGCTCTTCGGTTGTAGTATTAGAAGAACAAACTGCCGTATTAAATTGCTCCATTATACTGGTATCGTTGTGTAACCAAGCAATCTGAAGTCTTTCTATTCCACTCGCAGCGTCAGCCGTTGCGTTGATTCTGGCTATACAAAAGTGCTTCTCTTGTGGCGAGATAATCACTTTTGCCAGTCGTATAAAACTGCTAATATCTTTTAAACTAATCGGTCGAAATTGTTCAGCTTTTCTCTATTCCTTTATGTAGCACTGCACAATACAATTGGCTTATCGGTGACCGCTAACTATTCGAAGCTAAACTTGTAGAAGCTTTCTAAGGTCCGTTTCAACTTCACCTAGTTTGACTTGGATCTCGTTAATATAGTGGCCTCGCCACGCGTTATAAAGACGATTCTTTTCACTGCTGTTCACTTCGACGTCTCACTATAATGAATGTATAAGAAAAGAACTTTCACAATAGACTTCGATGATCTGAGAATGAGATCTCAGAATGATCAGAGAACGAAAGAGGCTCCTCTCTTCTGCGCAAGCCCTTTTATTAACTTCACGAGGGGCGTTTCCATCCCTTCCAAAGCGTGATACTGCGTCATCGCTAAAACTTCCAACTTCGTTAATACATGACGGATTTTCAAAATTCAAAAACTGAAAATAAATTTCACCAAAATTCCAAATCAATGCCTTTACTGCAAATGGATTTCCACAATTCTGCATTCCAAAAGTAATAAAAATACCATAGTTTCAGCAATCTCCGTCATCCTTTAAACTATCGTTGATTGGTTCAAGCCTCCCCTCCAATAGCATAGTTTCTTCCTCAGCAGAATTCCTCGTTTCCTGCGACTGCGTCGTAAATCTTGGAACATTCTCGACTAAATGCTGACGTCACTGAGAATCTCAGCTCAAGTAGCCTGCTGGCATAACATATACGTCATCCGTGCTTACGTCATGACTACCCACGTCATAACTATGACAACCATAACTCTCCTTATAATTTCAAATATAGCCACCGTGGTCTCTACATAATTCAATTACGGGGCAGTACCATCCTGGCATTTTCGTGGAGGATAAGTGGGAAACTACCGAAAACCACGTTTAGGTTGACTGAGGTAGGATTCGAACCCAGTTAACGTTTTGTGGCTGAATGTACCCCAATCCAGCCCCTAGGCCAGAGCTTTTGTATTTTGTTTTGACAGAGTCTGAAATCGAACCTAGGAGCTTGTGAGAGGAGTCTCACTGCGTGCCCATAGACCATAGAATTAGATTTATCATATTCTAGCCTATTCATATGAGATGGGTAGTTGGAGTAACAAACAAAGGGGTGTTCAGACAAGATGTTTCTGGTGACTGCTAGAACACATAGGAATAGAAAACTTAGTTATGGAAGGAAGGGAAGGGAAGGGTCGAGGATAAGAACTGTAAAGGTAGGCCAAGATTATAATATGTTAAACAGATTGTCTCGGATGTAGGATGTAGTAGCTATGTAGAGATGAAACGATTAGCTCAGGACAGGGAGGCATGGATGGCTGCATCAAACCAGTCAAAAGACTGAAGATTCAAACAACAGCACAGGGTACGAATAAAAGCATAGCCTTGTCTCAGATTTTATTTGCGAATGCAGTAATCTGGTGAAATTCCCAATTTATTACAACTTTCAGTCTACCATCACTAGGGCTAGGATTTCAATGCCCTATAAAACATTGAAAAATGTACTTAAAAATGCAATTATGACCTAAAAATCTCTAAAAAAAATACCCTATAAAATGTATAAAATGCCCTTAAAATTGCAAAAATGAAACCTGCCGTGTTAGCTCTGCGCGCTGAGGCACAAGGCCATGGGCCCAGATTGTTCCGGACACAGTGGACAAATGGGTTCGAACCCTACCGTTGACCGTCCTTGAAATGGTTTTCCACAGTTTCCCATTTTCAGATCAACTTGAATGCCAGGACCAAACCTTCTAATAGATCACGGCCACGTCTTTTCAACTACTCTCCCAGTTTCATTCATCTCCTCTCACAAGGTTTGCGTCAGGAAAGGCATCTGGCATTAAGAACCCTCCGCCACATATAAATTAATCGCACCCCATCCCCAATCCCGTAGAAATATGAGCAATAATGGGTAGACATACCCACCCTTGAAAACATTTATTTTTTTAATGTAGAATACACTCAAGAAATACTTCAAATGCATAGTCTATAACAGGGGTGCACAAACTTTTTTTTAAACTAAGGGCCACATTGTAAATAGTTAGGGGACTTTGCGGGCCAATAACACTCCGGGGGGGGGGGGGGTTATGCAATAGGGTGAGTTTTGTGCACTATCTAGAGTAACTAATTGATAGTCTATAAATGCGAATTGGCAAATCAAATCAAACTCTTAATTTAAGTGGTCCTTAATATTGTCATCAAAATCCACGAGATCTCATCTTTACGCGGAATCTGAACCACTAGGCTTGATTTTTCATGTTGAAAATCCCAAATGCAATTGCTGGGAATTGAACCCTAATTGCTATAGCAGGAAGCGAGCTTGAAGCAACAATGAGTTTTTTTTTACAACGCCGTCAAATATTTTATGTATTGTACTGATATTTTCAGTAATAGCAACAACAGTAAGTGACGCCCTTCCTTAATTTTTTCTAACTGAACGGTATTATGAAATGCTGTAGATTCAATGTCCCTTTTAATTGCTGTATCAGAGAGGTCGCCGGGGAGAAGAGTTTTATCTAAAAAGAGTTTTTAACGTATCCGTATTTAGACGAATGGGGGAGAAGAGATGTTTCTGGTGAGTGTTAATGAAGAAAGGAGCTCGGTGGTAAGGCACATTCTAAGCTTTTAGAGACGCCAAGCTGCCGGAATTTAGCCCCAAAGAGGATCTTATACGTTCCAGTAAATCTTCTGACACGGCTTCCTCGTATTTGCGCACCCTTAAATGCCAACTTACTGCGCCAGGATTCTATCCTGCAACCTTGGACACATTAGGTGGGTGGGAACGTTACCACTGCGCCATGCGGCCAGTCTCTCTTTATAAGGAAGTCCCGGGTTCGATTACTGACTCCGTCAGGAATTTCATAACTGGCGTGAGGTCTGGAACAGGGTGCACTCAGCCTTGTGAGGACAATTGAGTAGCTATCTGTTCCAAGTAGCAGCGACCCAGGTCAAGAAAGCCAAGATTAACGACCGAGTGTGCACGTGACACTCCCCCAATTTACATGCCATACGGCTGAGCAGCGGTCGCTTGGTAGGAAAAAGCCCTCAGTGGGCTGTACCCAGATCCACAGTGTTTTTTAGTACAATACAAAGTGAAATAATTGTTAATTGGGGTGATGGAGAGTTTCAAGCATACAGTAGGTTTCCCATTAATTTATGAATGTTAAGCACTTTATACCCATATGAATATCTATGACTTTTGTCATTATTCTAGATTTTCCCGTATTGATTATGATATATTACACCAATATCCACTTTACAATACAAAAATGTTTTTATACGATGTCCTTACACTCTTTGATACATGTTTCGGCTCTGTGAGCCTTCTTCATACAAACATATTAATGATTCTCATATGACAGTCTATGTGTTGATCTTGTTAAGAAACTTTAAAACAATATATTTTTACAATCGTCAAAGTTATTTAAAAATGGACATAAAATGCTTAAAGAATTCGACTATGTGCAGAAGTTCAGGTCGTAGGCCCTTCGTCGTTGAAATCCCAATTCAAACCCAGGACCCCAATGTACATTGTACATTTTTGTATTGTAAAGTGGATATTGGTGTAATGTATTATACCCATATTGTACAATAATAATAATAATAACAACGATAAAGTTCTTGAAAACAGTTCGTGTACGTGACTTAACCAGTGGCCTACAATCTCATGGGGGGATCATAGTAGTATCCTTCTTCGCAGTTCTGCATGTTGGTGTAATGCTACGATCGGAAGATTGGAGAGACGAAGTGTAGGCCTATCTATCGAGGTAACAGGCAGAGTCGATAAATTTCTTAAATAGACAGCGGCATTTGAGTTAAGTTAGCCTATGGAAAACCCTCGTTTCCCTTCTCCGTGACCCCATTGTAACATCTATTCTCTCTCGATACAAGGTCACTGAATCCTGATCTCTTAGTTATCTGGAATATGCTACTTACAGTACATCAATAGCCTGTAATGAACGCTGTCGGCATCACGACCGCACTTGGTTCAAAGTCCGAGTGACACTCCCTCACTGAAGAGCAAACATCCTTCTTCTTGGCAATTCGAGAAACACATTGTGTGTATTGTTTGTTTCTACTGTCTCGCTCTAAGTATTAAGGACACCGCAGTCATCAGCTTCGTGAAAATTCCAGAAACAGACCCCCACTAGAGCATAATCCGAAAAGGTCCCCTCGTAGAAATGAAACTACTTTGGGGAGGCGATTGTTGTGTGAAATTTCAAGTTAATCTGTCCCTCATAAGTTACTTTTATGAAGGAAATATGAAGAGTCAGGTCGAGAAACGAACAAGAATGAAAGATGGCAAATGAAAGACTCCATAGGCTCCATACTAAACACCATAAGTGCCAGAAAAGGACAAGAACAGAGATAAATGGGCAAGAAAGAAGAAAGACAGTCCTGTGCTGGCCACAGCAGGTTCTCAGTTTTGAGCTATTGGGAGGGGACGTTTGTCGATTGTCGCCCTGACCCGCGATATAACTTGGTGTCAGTTAGCGCCAACTGTTTTTGGTGATTTACTTGTTTTGGCAATATACACGAAAACTGGTAGAAATTGGTGAACTTGCCTTCCATGATACGCTTTCATGCATCAGCCTTGCTACATGGCAGGTTATTCCGGTAGATCTCATTTGTTAAGCTGATTCGTTGACAGGAGCCAAGCCTCAAGTGATTGAAGACAGTTTAATTATTTTTCTTGTAGTCACATATGTGCTTGAGCGTGGGAAATATTTGCTTACATTGCTTTACTCATCGTTATGGTTACATTGCTTCCCAATAACGCGAGTTATGATAGGAGAAAACCTAGAATCGATCTAAAGGAATATACCGCATGTGTACCTGGATTAAGTAGAAAGTCACATCTTTGGGTCTTGAAAACTATCGTAGACTGAATAAAAGATGTGACATAATACTACAATTTCAACTCAGAATCTAACTACTAGAAACTATCAAGACTATAAAAGGAATTGATTGCTTCCTTGGTTTCTAAAAGGTATTCCAGGGACAAACAAAAAAACTCGATGAGCATTCACGTTTAATTGGAACAAAATCGTGCCCGAAGAATGAACCCAATATATTGTATTTAAATAGAACCTTTATAGTTTCGATCAATAATTAGTCCTGATGAGAATCCTAACTATCTGGGACTCACGGTGGCTTACATTATTGGCTGTCGCCTCGGAGGTCCAGGTTCGATTCCCGGCTCTGCCAAGAAATTTAATTCTTGTCTGAGGGCTGAAACGTGAAGCAAAACTTAGAAGAGGTGGGTTCGATTCCCACCTCAGCAATCCTAGAATTGATTTTCCTTGGTTTCACACTTCTACTCCAGGCAAATGCCGAGATTATTATTATTATTATTATTATTATTATTAATATTATTATTACTAATAGTGCTTACGAGTAGGTATAATCTAGGTTCGAGGTGCCTGATCATTTCATTGAATCCTTCATCCTCAACAATGCTAAAAGGTTGATTATCTTTGCATACCATTGTTGCAGTCTTTCTGGTAATTGTCTTCGACCGACTATCACCTGGTTTAAATACAGATTTATAGGCCTAGTCCATAACTGATTTAAGTGCAGATTTAGAGTATGATGGTGATGAAGATAATGACTGTGAAAGAAGAGTCGCAGGCTCATCTATTGTTACTTCTTCAGGAGTTAATTTTCCACCACGAGGAATTTTTTATTAAGAGGTTCTGAAAAAGCAATTTTATGCACTGATGTGACGATCTGTTTTTAGGTTACTACTTACTAGTGTTGTGAGATTTACCCCACCACGCTAAACACTATTTTTACAATTGCGGCAAATAGCGCGTTTAAACCAATGAGGATCTATTTGAAAATAGTTGAACACTTCACTCATACTGAATGAAAAAAATCAATAATATTGATATTGGTTATATTTATTCAATTTATTTATTTATTTATTTATGTTGTGAACATTAAAGGAAACCCCAATTACATTGCTCACTACTAGAATTAGATAATATACAACAATATATAAATACAAAAGATATATAAAGAGAAGATATAGATAGAGATACACGTTATAAATAAGAAAAGAAGGGTTAGGTATGAGAAGGAAATGGGCTGAATACAGTACAATATATTACAAGACAGCTTGCAGTTTATCACAGGACGCTGCAAACTGGTTTTCTGACATACTGAAAATATCTAAGTCAAGATGATGAACTTTATTATAGTGGGATAAAATTCTGTTAATCGGCGAGTTTTTATGGTTGACTGTGTGAACTCTATAACGTAATTCTCTCTCGAATTTTAGCGTCGTCAATTTTATTGTTTACTATTTTATAGAGCAAACTGTGAGATAGTTTTCTGACATTGAAGGACTGTAATATAAATGTGTACGATTCGTAAGAAGAAAAATAGCCAAATCTTTTGTAATAAATATATTTTAAGAATTTCTTTTGGAAGTTCTCTATAAGCTTATTATATTTCAATGTGTATGGATTCCATATAACTGAAGCATATTCTAGTTGTGATCTGATGGAGGCATTAAAGAGCAATATTAAAATCCCATAGGAGAAATTAAATGAATTTCTTATTGCAAATCCCATACATTTATGTGCTTTAGAGACAATTTTCTCTATATGTCTTTGAAAATTCAGATCATTGGTAAATACAATTCCCAGATCCTGAACTTCATGAATTTTAAGTAAGCATTCCCCGTCAATGTCATAGTGAAAATGTATGTAATTTTTTGGCCTAGTAAAATTAATTTGCTTGCATTTACTGATGTTAAGTTAAATGGCAGTTTATTTTCTTTCGTCCATATGTTTAGTTCATTTAAATCATTTTTAAGTTTGATACAATCGGATATGGTACCACAAACACACAGTCTTCTGTCACTACCGACATGCAAAGTTATTTACTTACTTTAAAAACATACCGAAATATTGCCCATGATTGGATAATATAATCATGTACTGCGCATTTTTTGCCAGAATAAGCTCGTAATGTGATTTGTCAAAAATTTCTTGTAGGGGGAGTTTCATTTTTCCCACACCATGATGAAAGTAATGTCTACTCTTAGAAAATCATACAGAAGCATGTTCTAGAAAATCCAACTCAACATGCTATTAGTCACGTCCTATTGGACTAGGACGTGACATCAAGAGGAAACCTAGGCTCAGATATCTTGTCCCCAACTTGTATTATAGGCCAGAAATATTTCTTAAGACAGGACCATGCATGGCTTACAGTGAGGCAATTAGATGATTGGGTGTGCGATGTATAAACTTGAATTAAAAGGAGGTTCTTCCTGACCATATCTCCGTTTTATTTCTACTGTTTACGTTTCGATCACATATAGGGTAATATTAATACTGTGCTATTCATTTAATAGTCAACATCTTACTATAAGCAAACTGCTACTGATATTGCAGATTTCTACCGTTACTCTACCTGCAGGGCTTCCAGCGACTCACTTTTCTCACTATTATTCACTATTTTCAAAGCAGCCTCACTTTTCTCACTATTTGATAAAATTACTCACTATTCTCACTTTTTTTTTTTTTACAAAACTGACCATATTCTGCGTTAAAAATGGTCTCATGCACAATCAGATTGCTAGAAACGACCCAAATTATACCCATGAATGGGTAGTTCATTTTTCTGCCACCGGTGCCTGAGCGCGCTGCCGGCAGCGAGCCAGGCGGCCACAAAGCATGAAAAGCTTCCATAGTGCAATACCTCAGCCGGAGCCGGGCAGTGATCGCCGAAAATTTTAACAAGCGTTTTTTAACAAAAGTTCACATTTATATTTTTGTTTTACGATTTAAATTTCTTGAGTGTTGCATTGATTATCCATTATTTCCAAGTGTCCTCTAACTACATGAAAAATCACAAACAGTACTCACAGATATTAACATAGGTGAAATTTGGTTGACATTTTTGGGGGGCTAATTTGTTTTTCAGATACACATTCTTAAAATTTTTGTCTATTTCAATACAGTTTTGTCACATTTCTGGGGGGCTATGGTTAGTTTTATGGAGCTTAGCCACCCAAGCCCCCCCCCCCCCTAATTGCGCCTACAGATATCAACAAAAGTTAAAATTATGAACCAGATATACGGCCATAAATGCGAATAATACTATGAATTTACTCACTATATACTCGCTTTTTCATACAAAAACTCACATTTTTTCACTTTTTTGAAGAAATAACACTCACTATTTCACTATTTTTGGACGAGTGAGTGGATGGAAGCCCTGTCTACCTGTGATTTTGAGCTTCAAGAGAGACGTGGTCCTTGTGTCCACTTTAAAATATGCTACTTGCGGCAATAATATTTTATTATTTTAAAATAAAACTTGCAGAATTGACTAACTATTGAGCGAGTTTTCTGAAGTATCGCTCGATGTCGATACCATGTAAGTATCGAGAGTGTCGAGAACCCATACCTAATACAGTATTATATAAAATATAGAATGTGATTGATAACTGCTTTTTTGTGGTGTCCGTTATAGTGTGTGTAATTGTAACTGAGACTGGGATTTAGAAGGAGGCAGCCGTGGGCTTTAAGTTAGGAACCATTCAGGCATTTGCTTGGGATATAAGTGGGAAACCACGGCAGGCCACTTCTAGGACGGCTGAGGTGGGAATCTTAGTTCTGCCTCATGAGGTTGAGTGAACCCTGTTCCAGCCCTCAGACCAGAATTAAATCGAACCCAGACCTCAGGAGTGACAGCCAAGAATAATAGCCACTACGCCGGAAGGAAGTTTCTGTTCCATGGTATCACTAGTTTTGAACTGCTGAGCAGTTGTGGCATGCAATTTGGGTAGGATTACCTCACGTTGTTGAGAAGATGACTTTGCCACCAATCGGCTGCCCGCAGCCAGATAATGCTCTACCAACGGTTCATTGGGTGCTTATTTTTTTCGTTTTGTTAAAATCCCTGGGATGTCTAGTCTCCTTTGCAATGGACGGTTGTAACCATAGAAGCTATTCCGTTTGCTTGCATACATTTTGATTACGTGAAGGTTACCTTGGCGTAAGATAGTGAGGAATGTGATTGCCCTCTCTTCCCCAAAATATAGCCTTACTCCGTTTGGAAGGGCATGATAGAAGATTAACCATCATACCCATAAACTTCCCTAATCGCAAACTGGGGAGGTAGGGTGATGCCAGCCTTAGTTTTCTCTACAGCTTTCTCCAGTTGTTCATTCGAGGGTTCACCAAACCCTGCCGTAAATGTAACATTTGTGTACACTCCTGATATCCAAATATCTATTATAACTTGATTTCAGAAGTTGATTTTTCTATTTGTAACGAAGTACTTCTCAAAGAAAATTACACCACAGTGCAATGAACTTCATTTACACGAGTTCTCGTTGCGTCCTCGTTCATTTTCTCTTTCCTCATTTTCTTTCCTCACGTATGTTGTGAATTCTATTCAACGCCAATTTTCTCCATGAGTTGCATTCATCAGTGAATCATTAGGATACTGAATGGAATTAGTTTGCTCTTATTTTCCTACTCAGAAATCTTGTTTTAGCCAATTTGGTAAGTTTGCGCCTTCTTGCACAACACAGAACAATTCCCATAATAAGTGTAGCTCAATCCTGGCCCATGAGTTAATAGGCCATGTCTGTTGCTTCACCATTCGGTTATCTAGCATTCTTTGTTCTCATTTTTTTCTCTGATATAAAAAAAAATATTCTGCATGTTTTATAGACTGATCTAATCATCAGCGATAGTCGACAGCATTTGCAACTACTGTACATTTTTCATATTGGACCTCAATTTTAGCAACCGTATATCAGTTCAGGGTTAAAAAGTAGGAAATAAAAATGCAGTATCTTAATTACCCGAACCCCTAAACAGTGCAATAAATGCGGGAAAGATATTCCCGTAGATTTTCAGGAGTTAAACATAGACTATAGGCCTACTTATACTTGCGATGGGACCTCCATTATTTCAACGCATTATATTTAAGCTGATCCTCAATTCTCACACGTGCTCCCATTGTCTGTGCAGTGTGTAATTAATGCTTAATGACATAATGATTCGATTCTCGGAATATCCATGTGCGGTTTTCAATTGTTGATGTTTATGTGGGACTTGGAAATTCTTTTGCGTGTACAGTAGATTTTATTTTATTTTATTCAGGAGTATTAAAGCAAACTGAACTTTGTTACAATTTAATTATACTGTTGAATGAGTAAATCAAACGTTGCCAGATCGCTCCTAAGTAAGTTTACTTTTTTCAGAAATTACATTCTTGACCAGAGAATTTTCGCTATAGCTTGGGGTTGGTGGTTTTAGATTGCTCAAATTAATATTGTCATGTACAGCCCTAGACATAAGCGTGGACCCCTCCATTTTTCGTCCCTTATTCTCGTGAGAAGTGAGTGTCACCCCGATTTGTTAAGATAATATGTGTGCTTTTGATAGACGTAGCGCATCCATGTTTAAAGTTTAGAGGGAATTATATAGAAATTAAGCGTATGTTGCTTCTATATCGTATGTGACATTTCTCATTAGCGATAATCACGGTAAGAAGTAGGCTAAATGGCAGCGCAAGTCGACTACCTTGACAATTTGTGGCCATACTATACTTAATGCATAATTATTTTAAAATTATTTAAATGCATTTGGTGGAATTAAGTTTTTAAGGTGAAATAGTATTACTCCGAGATAAGATATATGTTCTAGGTTGTTTGCCTTCATAATAACATTGAGGTATTTTAATGTCACCAACAAACGTTAATTACTAACATACAATCTTACCTGATCCTTTTAAATATCAATTAGTTCTTTTCCTAATTAAAATCTGCAGGATGGCATTATGTGTGTGTACGTAATAATTGTTATCTTGGAAATGTTCTGCATTAGCATTTTTAAAACGTTAGGTGAAGTTATTTCTGCAAAACCACATTCACTATACAACGAACAATAATTATAATAATAATGATTCGGTAAACATGAGTGTCTTACCTGATTGACCCATTATTACCTTGTGATTGAAGAAATGCATTTAACAAATAGCTTATTCGGGTGAGAAAACTCCGGTTCACTCTTTCTACGTTCCAACGTACGGTGTCACTAATAGAGCTCTTCTTAATGCTGGAATGTTGAGCATCGGATACGAGCAGAGGGCTAGGTAACTATGTAACGACACATGAGAATTAATGACGTACTCACCGCCTGTGGACATGGCCCCAAGTCATTTAGTTGTTTAATGCTCTAACGATTCACCTCCACTCCTCTCCACTCAGGAAATTAAAGTTAAATTTTGTTAATTACGAATCGGAAAGAGGCCTCAGACTCTCATGTTAAAAACTTCGATATTAAGTCGTTCGTAGATACCATTTAATTTGTGTCTGAAGAAGTTAATCAAGAAGCACTTCTCGAGTTCAATGACATGATGACCCGCTGTTGCAGTGCTAAAGGTGATAATTTTCGTCTGCGGTGAGAAGAGCCTTCAATTTTTTATCTAAGACCAGGAAGGAAATAGATCTACGTTTCCACACACAATCCTTGAATTAAAGCCCTATGCGTGTCTTATGGGTGAAAATAGATCCTTTGGATAAAGATCAAGAAAGCAATCACGTGTTTTACTTGGAGCTTTTATAATTGGATTCTTAACTTATTCTCCATCACTGATTTTGAAATAGTATTAGTTTAGTCAAAACGCTTGATCGTTGCATTTCCAGAATACTATTAGAGATGATGCAGAAATTGTAAAGTCTATGAACTTGTGTTATATCTCGGCTAGAATATCTGTTCCCGTATACCCTCCTGTTGTTCCAAATAGACAAGTCGTTTTGGAGAATATATTAATGAAATTTTATTTGCATGTCGTAACATAATTCGAATTTCAGGGTAACATTAATTTTAATGTTCTTCTTTCACATATATAAGTGTGCTCATTTGAATCAGACGCTTGACTATTGCGTGATCACGGTGATCCTGTTCCGTTTTCCTCATTCCATGCAAATGTCGGGACAGTACCATGTCGCAAAGTACTGGATAATACCGAGCATGCCCATGTCTGTTTAGTTCTTTTGTAGCACTAAAGTGTTTATATTGCTTTTGATTGTCGGTATGAAAGATCCTTTATGTCCTTTCATTTTTAATATTGGAAATACTCCTGTCGGGATAAATGAGGTGGGATTGGAACTCACCTCTTCTCAGTTATCCCCACGAGGTAGCCTTTACGCCGCTCCAGCAATCAGATCAGAATTTAAATTCTTGTTAGAGCCTGGGAGTCGAACTCAGGGCTTTTGATACCCCGAAGGTGGGTGATGTGTAGTCTACATGCTCTTATTTTGGAAGTTAACTTTTAGACTCCTTTAGCGCCAGTTCTGTTTTCGGTGATTTTTTCTGGTGGACCAGAACATTTTTTTTGTATTTATGATAGATGATCACAATATATTGAAAGAGATAGGTTTAATATCTACACAGTATATAGAGTATCAGAGCTGGCATTTCTTCTATGACTCATTTTGATACACGTGATGCATTGCGATAGTACTTGTACCCTGCCACATTTGTAGAGGTAACTTTGGGAATATATGAGATTGAGAATACATTTGAAACAATCAGCCAACGTCAGAAGAATCTTGGTGAATGTCCTTCCTATAACTTACACTTCACCGCAAGCTGACTATAGATCTGAGCTAGATCAAGTGAAAAGAATACAGGGATAGGCATCCTGTCTGCTGTCAGCTCGCCCAGCCTGGTCAGCTTCCATCTGTATCTCGCTATTCTTTGAAGTGGCTGTTATAATGCGAGACTTTATCCGTTAATGCAACACGTCGTCAGAAATTTGTATTAAAAGCAAACGCTAATGACTCAATCCTTCCTTCTAAGCCGATCAGCAGCAGTATTTCCCTGATGTGATCTACGTTACGACAGGGATGTTACAATGCAACTTCATCCTCATTGTTTCTAGTTCAGAGGAGAACATACAACACCACCAAGCCTAGAAAGATATTCTTCTCGCTACTAAAGTAAAGAATACTACTCCAATCCCCTCAGCTATTTTTCAGTAGTTTACACCGAATTAGTTTTGCATAAGCAGAAGGAAAAATATATTTCGTTGTTTCGAATACGAAATGAACGACTTGCAACCTACTGTATCTTGATCATTTAGTTTATGATATTTTCTGGAAATCTAACAATAAATTACCTATCGGACTGACTGTTTTGCCAAATTCACAACAGAGACAGTGCTCAGAATATTCTATCAGGAGGATAGCCGATAACCTAGATGTTGGGTCCCTTAAAACAATACTTATCACCATCTCTATCAGGAGGAAGAAAGAAGGAAGCTTTTAATTTAACGTTAATCATGCGATCATGAGCCACAGGACCTCCTTTTTAGAAGGAATCCGAACCACAGGACACGGAATTTCACTTCGAAAATCTCACATGCATTGACCGGGAATCGAACCCGGTCCACTTTGTTGAGAGGCCAACAGCTTGACCGCTGCGCCACCACGCCCCTCTATCAGGAGGCCTATTTGTTTAGTTTTTATTTTGACTACACAAAAACCTCGTTTATCCGGACTAGGTGGGACTGTAGGATGCTCGAAAATCCTTTATTTTTTTTTATTTTTATTAAAAGCTCTTCAACTAATTCAAAAACAGATATGTTACCATTTTTAATAATTTTATTAATGCAGCCAATGGCCATGTATTTTTCTTTCAGGATGGGTCAGGGAAGGGATTATGAAAGGAAATCGGCCGTGGACCTATTGAAGGGAACCGTCCAGGCAACAAACTATCAAATGAATATAAGCTACAACAAAAAAAGCCTTTATTTTGGCAATACCAAGATTTTAAAAGAAAAAGTTTTGGCCCACAAATTCAATACGGTGTCGTACATACTGTATTTATTTCTATTTACTGAAATAATGTAAAAGGTACTTTTGTTTCAAATTGGATGTATATATTGAAACCTGGAAATGCTTCCTACCTGTGTAAGTACCTTCCGTATAGGAATTTTAATGGTTAAGTGTACAGTATTTTTCGAAGGGTGCGTATATTTCGGCGATTAAAAATATTAATGCAGTAAATTTAAAAAGTCACTCCGGATAAACCGGAAATCCGAACAAATGAGGGCCGTATAAACGAGGTATTTGTGTACTACAGTATTTAGATCTGAATGGGGCGTGATGACGCTGAGCTAAAAACAAATGCTTGACTCACTAAAGTAGGCATGGTTCGATTCCTGGTTTACTCATATTGGTTCTTGGAAGTGAAACATCCACGTCCAGTGGTTTGGATCTCACGTAAAAATGAAGTCCCGTGGCTTATAATACAATCGGAAGGTTTATAACAAGCTTTAGTTCGATCTCCGTATGTACGTTACAGGAGTAACAACAAGCTTATTTTCAATTTGGCTACAGATGGGTACATTTCAAAATTTTGTGGCGTCGGTAACAACATTTCCATCTAATTTCCATATGTTGTATCTAAAAGTAAGGATCGCCCGCCATCTTGGTTCTTTAATGTTCAAGCTTGAGTTTCCCCTTACTCCTACTCACATCTTCCGCAAGGCCAGGTGGAAGAACTGCTGATAATACAGTATATTCTGTGCCAATGTTTTTAAGCGTTTAAGCGTTTGAATATGAGAAAAGCCTCATCAATGTTAATATCACTAAATGAAAAGGCCAGATTAGCTGAGCGCAACGAAGCATTGGCATTGAAAGCCAGAAAATCGTGAGGCATCTGGGGTCAAATCCCACCATCGGCCATCCCATGGTGTCCCACTCCCCAGTTGCCTTTCTAACAGACCTTGGCCACTTCCTTTTCAATATCTTGTCGGTTCAAATTCCGTACTCGCGGCGTAGCCGTTCACGTTAAATCGTGCACCACGACCACGATAGGGAGCTGCAGCAAGTCAGGACAACTTCGGTTCAATCCCCTGTGCTGACAGCGATTTTCCACACTCCTTCCAGGAAAATGCCGGGATAGTACCTTATTTCATGTCCCGGGGCACCTACCCTATACCCGACCCTAATAATTAGAGTTTCACATACTACCATAGACACCACAGAAACACAGTTTAGTAGACAAATTGAACATACAAGTAGACTACACGTTGCTGATGACCAAGGTGTCCCAAACCTCTAACGTTAATTAACAAAAACAAAACAACTCTAATTCCGTAGACGGCCAATATAATTTACAATTGTGACATAAAGTCACGTTGTATGCTTGTTTTTTCTCAGATCCTTGTTTTGTTTCGTAATTGGGGACCTGGTGGTGGAGGTCTGGATTTGATTCCCGGCTCTGCCAAGAAATTTAATTCCGGTTTGAGGGGCTCGTGACGTGTGTTTGATTCTCACCTCAGCCATCCTGGAAGTGGTTTGTACTCCAGGCAAATGCCGGGATTGTTCCTAATTTTAGGCGGTGGCCATCTCCTTCCCCATCCTCACCAGAATTACAAATATACACACTTATACAGCCATCACAATAACAAAGGTTACCAGAGAAAATTCCTTACATCCAACTGCACGGGGCTTATTTACCACGATGCTCAAGATCCTCAAATTAAACAACGGCAACAACTGTTTTGAGATAGAGTGTTGATGTGGACAATAGATAGCCTAGATATATGCAAGGTTTGGACTGATAAATAAAGTCAGTAGAGAAAGACGAAAGGAAAAGTCTGATTAGTAGGGCTCGGATAGATATGCTCGATAAAATCTCCAGATATGCTCCAAAACCATGTGTATAATGCTCGATAGATATGCTCGAAAAACCCTTTATATGCTCGATAGATATGCTCGAAAAAACCATTATATGCGGTTAAATATGCAGAATATGCTCGAAAAACACCATTAAAAACGATAGAAAGGAAAATGAAACGAAAAAACCAATAACATATCTTTATATACGGGCTTTATTTTCTAATTGTATGTATGATGCACTGCGATATACTCGCATTCAAGTTTCAAGTATAGTATATAAAAGAGAAGTTTTCTCATAAAAGTTACAGTTTAAAAGTTCATTTACAAAATGTTCAAAATTAGGCGAGTCAATGAAGTAGATCTGCATTGGTCTGTACAACAATAATTTTTCTATGTTTTCATTTTTAATTTTATTAATGCAGCCAATGGCCATGTAATTTTCTTTTCAGGACGGGTCAGGGAAGGGATATTGGAAGGAAATCGGCCGTGGACCTTTTGAAAGGAACCGTCCCGGCATTTGCCTGGTGGTGAAAATGGGAAACCACGAAAACCATTTTCAGGACGGCTGAGGTGGGAATCGAACCCACGCTCTCCCGATGCCAGCGAGGTACGAGGTGGCGCTTTAGCTCTCTCGGCCACCGCGGCCGGTCTATGTTTTCATTTATGAATGATTTTCTTAAATCAGTCAATAACAGTTTCAATTACGAGAACGACCTCACTATAGGTTAAAAACCTGCGGTTTTATTATTCGCACCAGATAGGATTTTCAATTATTTCTGTTTTCGAACCTTAAGGATGGTCAGGGTCCGAATTCGGGGAGGAGGAATGGAGGAATTCTAAGGAAAACAAGCTATTTCGACGAAAACCACAAGAATATGCATTTATATGCTTCTATTCTGAAAACCGCGGTTTTATGCATGTATATGCTCGATAAATTTCAATTTTGTTGGTCCCAGAGAGGTGAAAATACCACCGAAAGGCTTCTTTCAATATGTACTATTCAGGAAAAAAAATATGCAAATATGCTCGAATCCGAGCCCTACTGATTAGTAATTTATACCTATAGTCTACCTAAAAGCGTTAGACTGCGCAGAGGAAATAGTAGAATAGAAATTGCTTTGCTGCATAGCCTATTAACACATTTTGTGAAGATAATTTACTGTGGTTTGGTAGAGCGGGGAACCAATTATGCGATGTGCAGGATAAAAGGAAATGAAAGAGGAATGGAAGCTGTACTATTTAAAAGTCATTATAAGAAGTTATTCCGGAGACGCATTGGGTAGAGTGATTAGTGCTGTGGCCTCAGGAGGAGTTCAGGCTCTTCCAATGAACTAAAAATATGATCTGTTTTATCCATCCCAAGTGAAGATAACACGAGCCGGGATGCGATGATGTGGAGGTAATTCAGCTGGGATCCTCCTAGTCTCTGTGCACTGATATTCAGTAGGCCTACTTTGTCCGGGATGCGATGGTGTGGAGGTAATTCAGCTGGGATCCTCCTAGTCTCTGTGCACTGATATACAGTAGACCTACTTAGTCCGGGATGCGATGGTGTGGAGGTAATTCATCTGGAATTCCTTGGCAGGGTCGGGAATCGAACCCGGACGTCCGTGGTGACAGCCAACAATGGTAGACGCTACACAACGAGGTGGTCTAAATCTCTAAAATAATAAAATGATGGTTCGTTTTTGAGTGGTCGAGGTTATAGTGTAATAAAAAAATACTATATCTGAAAAAGGAAGTGCCAAAAGTAAACAGTATAAGCTTAGTAATTGTATAAAACGTGCACATTTCTTTAAAATAGTCCAATTTTTAGGTTTCTACGGCGTGAAATCAATTGGACTTGCCTGTGTTTAAAATGGCCATCATCTGCCTCTTGGTGAAATATTTAGACCGCTACAGCTCAAACTCTCTGTGCTGTACGTCACTTGCCCATGGCTTCGAAAAATTTACTTATTAATATTTTACAGCTGAAGAAAAAAAGGAAGATAGAGACAACAAGAACAGAGGAAGGGAAGAAGGCATCTGAGGGCCCCACCTATAAACGAGGAGGATTTTAAGATGAATTCATGGATCCAGTTTTCGATTGCTCATTTCTCTTTCTTTATTTTTCTGGTAATTTTTTTATTTCTAAAAAAGGCTCCTCTATAAAATTCGATGCCCAAGTTCATGAAAGTACGGTAAATAAAAATTACCCTGGATTTTATTGCGAGTTGAATATTTCTATTTTTTTAAACTAAACATGCAGTTAAATGAAGGAAGTCCCACCTATTTTTAAAGAATCTAGAAACCTAAGTCGTGAAGATAAAAGTCTGATAAAAGGGATGATTTCATAAATAAATTTAAAATTTATTGCCTATAACTCAGCCATCTTACTGCGACGATGACGCCAGCAGTGAGGATCAATTTCTCAGCACCTATTTTGGTCACGTAATGCTTTATTTCCATGTGATATTTGGAGGGTCATAAATTGACACGGTGATAAAATTTACTTTAAGTCATAGTAATCCTGTGGGCTGAAGAATTAATATAATAATGTTTGAACCCCCCCCCCCCCCATGTTCTGGGACGTGGAAGTGTCCCCCAGAAAATGAGGTCATTAAAACCCAGGGCAATTTCCAACATTGTGTACATGAAGAAGACTCTGACAAAATTTGAGACCGAAAAGAGTAAATTTGCAACGCGAGGACTTTTTTTATTGAGATCGCAAACAAAGACATTAATTTAGCTGGAGCATTTAAAGCTGAATCAGCCAAATCTTATACTCGTATATTGTCTAATCATATCTATACTAACGTATAAAAATCTAGTGGTGTCTCTTTGTCTGTTACTCTTTCACGCAAAAACTACTCAATGGATTTAGCTGACAATTTGCAACATAGTAGCCTATGTAGGCTACTAGGGAAAAACATAGGACTATGGCCATTTTGAAAAAATTCACCGTTTCAATATAGTGGCAAATGTTACGTTTTATTTCAGTAGCCGCTACTGTCGCGTCGCGCCCGGCGAACAGGTATCCATGGTACGTTGCATATATTCACCCTTACCGACGCATTTCGCTAGTAGTGGTTAGCATTCTTGGTTGTCACCGTTGAGGCCCGGGTTTGATTCCTGGCTCTGCCAAGAAATTTAATTCTGGTCCGAGGGCTGTAACGGGGCCCACTCAGACTCGTAAGGCAAAACTGAGAAGAGGTGGGTTTAATTTCTATCTCAGTCATCCTGGAAGTGGCTTCCCTTGGTTTCCTACTTTCACTCCAGGTAAATGTCGAGATGGTTCCTTACTTAAGGCCACGACCGATTCCTACCCAAATTCTACCTCAATTACAAATAAACACTTTAGTACGGACATCACAGCGACACGGATTAAATCAGACAAATATTACACACACCCAAATACACGGGGCTACATAACTACGATGTCACAAAGCCCCTATAAGAATCAACAACAACGCTTCTCGCGGTTAAATTTTTCCTTTCGATTCAGAGTTTATTTGTTTAGGTAAGAACACTTAAACGTAACCGGGTGAGTTAGCCGTGGTCGTTACGGCATGACTGCTGGCAGTCGCTCACATCCGTGAGGCGAGGAGGTTCGAATCCCCCCACCGGCAACCTTGAAGATGGCCTTCTGTGGTTTCCCATCTTCCTTCCAGGCAAATGCCGGGGTTGGTCCGTAACTATAGGCCACAGCCCCTACCTTCCAACTCCTCGACCTTACATTCCAACTTTCCTCCCCAACGGTACTTGTAGCTCACCCATTGGGTGTCCGTCTCAAAGCAGCTACAAAACTGGCGAGCCGAACATGTCCTCGGACACTCCCGGCACTAAAAGCCGTACGCTAAAAAAAATACTTAAACGTACACACACGTATATTTTTTACCCGTGCGAAGGACGGGTAACCAGCTGGTAAATTATATTATGGTGTTTAAAGCCATTTATCAGTGTTGCCCTAGTAAACAAAAGTTTGATGCTTTTCAGTCCGTCAATTACATAAGATTAATAAATATTTATTAAGCTCATGTAATTTTTTTCATGATTAGGGAACAACCCATCTCATTTGGGTACAATCGTGTTGACCAACTGGAGAGCATCAAACGGTGTGGTAAATTATAAATTTTAAAACAATTGTTTCCCTATTTCAGAATTTCAAGTTTTCATCAAGACAGCGTGATGAACAATAATAACCTGATATCAAGAGATCACTGATAAAACCTTCATTAGAATATTGCTCGTATGGAGTTGCGTACTGGACCGGACCGGACCGGACCGGACCGGACCGGCGGGCGCGTGTTCGGCGGCTGCCACTAATGTGACGTTCGGAACGGTATGTCACATTGTCACGAGGCACACCCCGCCCTGGAATGTGGTTCACCTTGCTGTGATGAACTCTGACCCCGCCCTCCCCTCCCCGGTGCTCGGTTGTAACAATACGAAATGGTGGCCAGTTCGGCTCTCGACTCTCCCCCACCCCAGCTGTCTAGACGGATTGGATCCCTGATCTCCGAGGCCGTGGGTGGCAGCACACTCTTTCCATAACTTAGAGCAGTGATGCACACCTGAGTGCTCCCGGGAGGCTGGCAGCGCATCGGCGTGCTTAGCTTGACCGTGAAGGTAGGGGAAGTGGGGCTTCGCAGGGCTACCAGCATTGCCTATGGAGCGTGTATAGTCATACATGCTGTCGCTGAATATTATGCAAGCATTTTGAACATAGTGTTGTATTATAACTGCCCGAGGTAGTAATGAAATAAATTAACCCGAGAAACCCGCATCAACATAAATATACCGACAGCAGTGGCTACGCTCGCTAAAGCGCAGCGTTAGGCCATGGGGCCAAGCTCTCTGCTGACTCGGTTCGAGCCCCACCGTCGGCCGTCCTTCAAATGGTTTTCCGTGGTTTCCCCATTTTCAACACCAGGCAAATGCTGGGATGGTACCTTCTGACAGGCCACGGCCGCTTCCTTCCACATCGTTGCCCAGTTGCATTCATCTTCATCAATTCCATCTCTCATCCCGGTGCGCAGATCGACCACGGGCGTCAACTAGTAATACCTGCACTTGTTCTCTCAGGAGACCACACGACAAAAATAAATAAAATAAAATACTAGATTGCTCCTGATTGTTATTTTCAGGGGTGTAACAAAGGGCTTTTAGAGACGCCGGGGTGCCGGAATTTTGCCCCGAAGGGGATCTTTAACGTGCCAGTAAATGTACTGACACGGCTCCCTCGCATTTGCGCACCCTCAAATGCCAGCTGACTGCGCCAGGTTTCGAAGCGCAATAGTATTTTTGTAAAACATATTAAGTAAAGACTACTTCACCGCAATAAAATTGCAGGCGGCATTCTTTTCTCTCTTTTTTAATGCGGATATTTCGGTCATAAAGTTTTTTTTTAAACAACAGTTAAATCATTTGTGTGTAGGCTTGCGTATCAATAACGCAATCACCACCAATTTTTGTCCACATCTGTATAAGTAAACCAAACAAAACTGCTTTATTTTGGTCTTGAAGTAGGCAACGGATAAAGCCCCCCCCCCCCCCCCCCCCCCGGGACTCGCGCTTATTTTTAAGTCTGGAAAGATGAGAATTACTCCTGGAAAACTCCTGGAAAATCGTTGACCGATTTGAGTGGCCACCATGTTAGAAGAACAATGGTTATTGTTTTCTTCTTTGTAAACAAATGTCGTAAATATACTCGTAAATCCAATAAATGTATTTATTAAGCCTGGAGACTTGGTTGTCTGTTAGAATGTCATCAAACTCGTAAACTTTTTTGTGTATCGGTATAACTATGATGATAATTAATAAAACCATCAATAGACTAAAACAGCCTACAGTTACAACACTAGTAGGCTATGCATTAGTCCATTTTATTGTACAGAAAAAGATACATCAAGTCGGCAAATCATAATCATAAATCATAAATAATACTAATAATATGGGTTCAACGCCCTTTTGTGACAGTCACTCATATGTTTTAGCTCCGCCCCCAAAGCTATATGCACTCCAAGAGCCCATCGCTCCTGCCTGTACAAGACTGCCTTAGACGAACCATCAATAACAATAATTACACAATTATTATTTTTTAACTTGTTTATCCTCCCAGCTCGGCTTCACCCAAGGGCTATCTCATTCTTCTACTGTCGCAAGGACGGTGTTTGGGAGCTGAACACACTTTGACAGGAGATACAACAGGGGATGGCGACAGACCGATCGCCCAGGCGACCGCTAAATTGGGTCTGAAAGGAAGGGTCTGGGAAGAGATTTTCGAAGGAAGTTGGTCGTGGACCTGTTGAAAGAAACCGTCCCGGCATTTGCCTGGTGGTGAAAATTGGAAACCACAAAAACCATTTTCAGGAGGGCCGAGGTGGGATTCGAGCCCACACTCTTCCCAAGCCAGCGAGGCACGTGTTAGCGCTCTCGGCCACCGTGGCTGGTTGACTGATAAATAAGCCCTTAATTTTCGTGTCATGCTTTAGCTGGATGTTTCTTCTACCTCATCTAATTAAGAAGATATAAAGCCCTGCGCGGATAAACCCGCGGATATCTGCAAAATTTTTGTCCATGCGGATATAGTTTGCATGGCTGCGCGGATAGCGGATAAACTGCGGTTAATGTTTGGAGTAAATTTGCGGATAGTTTTTAGAATAAAATCCGAACTTGTTGAATATCATTCCTAGGACCCAGATGTTTGACATATCATATTTTTTCCGTTATGTTTTCTTCATGACAAATGTAAGAGGATAATTTAAGCTAATCTCATTCAAATTATGTCCTTAAGCATATTTAACACTCCGAATTGGAAAGGGTTGCAATTCTGGCTGTATAACATTCATTTTAAACGTAGCACATGACATAGGCTACATAGCCTAAGGGAGCGACTTGCTCCTCAAATGTCTAAATGTGTTGCTTTAATGAAATGAAAATCCACAGCCTGCTTCCAGTCGACCAACCGGGTCAGGGAATGGAATGAATGAAGCCCCCATCTAGCGGCGAGGATATGAACTGTGCCGGCTGCCGAAGCCTGTCGCACTCCCCTGGGGCAATGATTAAATGAATGACAGATGAAGTGAAATGATAGTGGAGAGTGTTGCTGGAATGAAATTTATGACAGGGAAAACCGGAGTACCCGGAGAAAAACCTGTCTGCCTCCGCTTTGTCCAGCACAAACCTCACATGGAGTGACCGGGATTTGAACCACGGACCCAGCGGTGAGTGGCCGGCGTGTTGCCCCCTAAGCCACGGAGGCTCATTGTTGCTTTAATACCTTATCTAATTAAAAATATTATTGTAATGCCAGTAGATTCGGATAACAGTCGTGTGGATGCGGGGCATATGCGGATAACAGTCGTGTGGATGCGGGGCATATGCGGATAACAGTCGTGTGGATGCAGGGCATATGCGGATAGCAGTCGTGCGGATGCGGATAACAGTCGTGTGGATGCGGGGCGGATGCGGATAACGTTTTGTTTATTCGCGCAGGGCTCTGCCTATAGGCCAAGTATTTTGGTGACGTGCAGTAACCAATCAGGTATGCCCGTGATTTTACGAGGGGATGTTCTGTCTTACCTGAACTTTCAGATATATCACCTGGGTTTTGCATAATCAGGCTAAGCTTTAAATGAGTACGCAATTTTAGCTTAGTATACGATGTGACATAACAGTACGATAGTTCTTTATGCGCGTTCGCAACAGTGTAAGTTGAGGTCCCGTTGTTGGAATAAGAAGCTTTCTGATGTGTTAGACACTAATGGGGATGCTGGTTATTTTACGAGTGAAGGAGGCCTACTTCAGTTGACAGGACGTTGTTGTTGAAAGTTATGTGACTTAGATGGTTTAGCTTTAATCATTAAAGCAAAGTTTGTATTGTGGAATCATTCAGTATATAAAAAGCTTTGCTATTATTGTAATAACATGGCAGTTAAATAGCCTGCGTAGTCGAATTTTTATTGCAGTAATGTGGAACTTGAGATGTGCTACTACAGCGATGCATATCTGAGTGCTCCTGGAGAAGTAGGGAGAGGCAGAAAGCTTGGGAGCGAATCGGCCTGCTTAGCTTGGATGTGAAGGTTGACGTGGATAGTGGCAAGCCTCGTAGGACTGACCCTCGTTAACGAGCGGCGACTCAAACGTTAGACTGTAGCACGCGCTGACAATAATCATTGTTCGCTACTGAACAATAACTGATGATTGACCAATAGCATGCTACCTCTATCTCTCCACGTGGACTCTAAATCCGGTCCTGGCCGCAAGCTCTCGTGTCTGTTGCCCAGTGCTGTACATCTGAACGTAGTTCTGTCCAGTCTCGCTGCTTGCTCTCAATGGCTATGGCGGAGAGTTGACAACACCGTGCCTCGAGCTGGGAAAGCCTTGGCTCGCCACAGAAATGGAATGTAAACATATCCGTCCAGCTAGGTTTCAAAGGCAAGCCGCTCGTTAACGAGGAAGGTGACAAAACTTTTTTTATACAGAGTTTGTGTATGGGTGCGCGCTGTCATTGGATATAATGCAGGCTTTTTAAAACACGGTGTTGTAGTACAACTGCTTGATGTAGCGATGGAATAATTCAGCTCTCGTTAGAAACACCGCATCAACAGAAATATTAGGCTATTTGTGATTGTTGTTTAAAGGGACGTATTATCTAAGTCATCTATCCAGAAACATTACATACACATAACCTCAAAACTATTGGCAACAGTCGCTGGATAATGTTCACAAGAGATAAAGAGTACGGAGTTGGAAACAACCCTATTTCAAGCAAAGTGGATTTAAATAATTCTCTTGGAACTTGCAAAGTTGTTAACCATGCACCCTTCTATCAGTAAAACTACTGTAACGTTGTGAGAAGAAGATGCGTAGAAGATTAAAGATGATTTTTCAATTTTCTGTGAGCAAATGGTGTAAATATACATTTATTCCAAGTCGTGTGTTATCGTTTTGGAAGCCATTTTTTAGTGTTGTCTTAGTAATCGAAATGTAATGTTTTCAGTCGGTCAACACGTTTGTACCCAATTGTAATGGGTGGTTCCCTTAATCCTGAAAAAAAGAATACATGAGATTAATAAATACACGATCGAAGCTGGTCATCCATGTGGGAAACTACGGAAAACCACTTCTAGAATTGCTGAGGTGGGAATCGAACCCAACTCTTTGCAGTGGCTACGTCTAATTCTGCTTAACTTCTGCTAGGCTATGGATGTTTTCCTTTTCTAATTCGTAAGAGGACGGATTTTTGCTAAACATTGAAATATCTCTTGTTGTGAACGTTTTCAAAACATGCATGGGGCTAATTTTACTAATTATTGTATCTCGAGCCGTGGTGACTTTTTGTGACTATATTCAGTTCAATTTCCCGTGTATTTCCAAATTCACGCCATTCCATGGCATTTTCCTGAATACCAGTCCAAATAGGGCAAGAGCTGATGACAACATTGTCCTAGAAATGCAGCATGAATGTGTGTCATAAGTTGCGGTGTGCTCTGTAGCGCTTGCAGTGATATTTACACGCCTGTGACTCCGAAAGTACGTGATTATTAGATATGACTTCTTTACGAGTTCAATTTCCCTCTACCTGATAAGACTCGCCACTGGCATTCCTTCCATCGGGACGCAACGCAACGCCTATGAATATCTAATTAAAAGCTAACACTTCATTATCTCTTGTGCTTTATCCGGGCTAAATACGGTACTGTAGGTTATATCTGTCTGTATTCCCAATAAACATTAGCCTATTGTAAAGAACACAATGGCAGTGATGTGCTTATCCCCACACATAGGCTATCTTACTATATTTCTAAGCTGAGCTCGCTATTAAGGCAATTTTAGTACCAAGTTACGAGGACAAGCTTCTACGATGACGTATGCAGGGCTGGATTTACCAATAGGCCCCATAGCATGGTGTCCACAGGCAGAAAAAGTCAGGAATTTTGATTTTGGTCAGGAAAGGTCAGGAAAAAGTGTGAAAAAATGGCGTGAGTCAGGAAAAAATGGCGAAAAGTATTAGAAAGTCAGGAATTTTATATTAACCATACAGTATTTTGTGTTTTACAGCCATATTTTGATGTTATTAGTTCAACTAATCTCTGAAGATAAAAAGCAATAACTCACTGGACATTATGGTAAGTTTCCATTTTTACAGTACATCATAGTAAAAACTCTATTACCTGTTTATTGTACGCTTTTTTGGCGCTGGCTTAGGGATGTGACAACCCCATCACTATAGTTCTGGGTATTATTTATGTATTATTGCATTATAATTTACTTTATTTTGTATTTTAAATGAATAAAGAGGCGAGCGTTGGGCAGCTATGGGGATGACGGAGGCTGCAAATATGATACATATATCTGCTCAATAAACCATTTTTCCGATGTTACGATGACTTCGCGAGTCAGGAATTTTGTCTAAAAATGGTCAGGAAAATTTACATTGTAAATTCTGTGGACACCCTGCATAGGCCCCGGCCTAGGGACGCACCATGCTGAGGGGCGCAAGATTAATCCGCAATTATTTTTGTCAGAAAATTTCCATAAAATGTTTTAGACTACAATTCATGTCTACGTCCAACAAATGTTTTGCAACAGCAGATTTTTCGACTTCAGCTTTAGAACAGAAATATTTTATGATTTATTAGGAGAAAATTTAAGTCTTGAATATCGATATCAGTTTAAAGTGAATAATTCATTATCCATAGTTGTAGGTTGTATGATGCAGTGTGTGTATGATGTTATCTGAATATCTGTAAGTGTATAATGAGTAGGGCTCGGATTTTTAGGTGCTAAAATCGGGAAAATATTTGTTTTTTATGTATTAAAAATACCTGAAATATGTGACAAAAGAGTAAAAATATTGAATTATAATTTAGTTTATTAATGTGAATATAAACAATATGCAGTACTCACGAATGCAATTTATGCTATGTCTCACGGACTGCTGAAGCATTACAATACACAACGAGATACATTTTCAGGTTGCCCACCACAAATGACCGACGATTATCGCGAAACACTTATTCTGAAGGCGCGAAACTGCGGCAATATGTTTCTTGCCCTTGAGGTGTTGTGTAACTTGAGATCGCTGTTCAACCTTGATTGCTTTCCCACATGGTTGGCAGAACAGTACGCCCCCATCAAGTGTAAAATTATCTTTAAATTAATTCCGCCACCTGGAACCAGTGTTAACTCTCATGCAGTTCATTTCTGGCACGGTGAAGTGTAAGGCAGTTCTACGATGCCTAAAGTAAAAACAACTACAAGTTATCGTCTGTTGTACAATATGGCTACTGGCAAGGAAATTCCCGGCTTCCACAGTGAATGGCACGGGGCGACAAGTTAAGAATAACACAGTTGCAAGCATCTTCTGCTTGAAGATTAGATAGCTCACAGGTTCTTCCCCGTTGAAGTAACACAGAAACGTGCAATAAACTGAAAGATCTAGCATATTGATTTTAAAAAATGTAAATATTATGGTCTTGTATGTGCTAATAAGTGAAAAGCAGGAATTTATGTATTTATAGAAAAAATGCTTAAAATATGTATTTACATAAAAAATATTTATTTACCTAAACATCCGAGCCCTAATAATGAGTCTTAGATGGTTTAAACTTATTTTAATATCTCGTTGGCCTATTTATTTATAATTTATATATACAAATTTAGAAACAGTTGATTGATTCTCTCATTATTTTAATTTATTTAATTGATTTTTCTTCCCGATACATTGGAGTAAAATAAAAATTTCCTTCACAAAGACCTTTCTGAGGTCTAAATTCTCCTTCCTTCACGATGGTATGAAGAGGGGGCGGCAAAAACCTACGGGCCTAGGAGCGCATACAATCTAAATCCTGCCCTGTACGTATGGAGCTGAGGTGATCCACAACTGATGCAGCTAATAATAATAATAATAATAATAATAATAATAATAATAATCTGGTATGTCTACCTTTCATTATTTCAGTTTCTTCAGGGCGACGATGAGAGTTGTTTCTAAGTGGTGAATGGAATTCAGCGGCCAGTTGCTCTTTCTGACGACAACCTCATCGGTTAACGAGTTAACGCGGAAAGAAATGAATGCAGATTAATGAAACTGGGCAAGGAGTTGGAAGGAAGTGGCCGTGGCCTATTAGAATATACCATCCCGGCATTTGGCTCGATCTGAAAATGGGAAATCGCAGGAAAACGTTTCAAATGCGGCCCATAATGTGTTCCATCCCACTCGTCTACCGAGTTCAAATATTGCCTGACTCTATAATCGTGTGCCTAAGCACGCGTAGCTATCCCGCTAATAATATTAATAATAATAATTATTATTATTATTATCCTTATTATATAAAGTAAACTCATGTAGCCCACAGGCCTGTTGCAAGTTTTCAAACTTGACACCACTAATATCTAACCAAAATTAAACTTAATGGTTGAGCCGGGCCTACTAGGTGGTAGCCAACAATGCTGATCAATTCTCTCCGAGGCATACGTACTACTACTACTCCTAATAACTTAATAATAATATTATATGACGTTTGGCCTCTGGAGAGGCCTGGTGCAGGATTGTCGAGTTGGCGCCCATGGGCAACCTGCGCGCCGGGATGAAGATGATGTGAATAATGAAGATGACACAGGCTCCCAGTCCCCGAACCAGGAGACTCAATCAAAGAAGTTTCAAGTCCCAAGCCCCGACCGGGAATCGAACCCTGTACCCTTTGAGACACTTAGGTACAGGACTGGTTAATAATAATAATAATAATAATATTTTATTTTTTTCGTGTGGTCTCCTGAGAGGCCGAGTGCAGTTCTTTCTATTCGACGCCCGTGGGCGACCTGCGCGTCGGGGTGAGAGATGGAATGGATGAAGATGAATGAAACTGGGCAAGGATGTGGAAGGAAGCGGCCGTGGCCTGTCAGAAGGTACTGTCCCAGCATTTGCCTGGTGTTGAAAATGGGAAACCACGGAAAACCATTTCAAGGACAGCCGACGGTGGGGCTCGAACCCACGCGTCTATAATAATAATAATAATAATAATAATAATAATAATAAGATAGTCTATATATATTTTTCTTTAATCGCTTATCCTCCTGGCTCGGCTTTACCTACGGACTCTAAGCGGGATCATTCCTCAACCGTCACAAGGACGGTGTCTGGGAGCTGTACACATTGGGGATGGCGACAGGCCGATCGCCCAGGCGACCGCTACCTTGGGTCAGGGAAGAGATTTTGGAAGGAAGACAGCCGTGGACCTGTTGAAAGGAACCGTCCCGGCATTTGCCTGGTGTTAAAGATGGGAAACCACGAAACCATTTTCAAGATGGCCGAAGTGGGATTCAAACCCGCACTCTCCCGATGCCAGCGAGGCACGTTAGCGCTCTCGGTCACTGTGGCTGGTACAATAATAACTAGGGCTCGGATTTTTAGGTGCTAAAATCGGGAAAATATGTTTTTATGTACTTAAGTTACCTAAAATATGTGACAAAAAAGTAACATTATTTAATTATAATTTAGTTTATTAATGTGGATATAAACAATATGCAGTACTTACGAATGCAATTTATTCTATGTCTTACTGACTGCTGAAGAATTACAATACACATCGAGATACATCTTCAGGTTGTCCATCACAAATGGCCGAAGATTATCGCGAAACACTTCTACTGTAGGCGCGAAACTGCGGCAATATGCTTCTTGACCTTGAGGTATCGTGTAACTTGAGATCGCTGTTCAGCCTTGATTGCCTTCCCACATGGTTGGCAGAACAGAACGCCCCCATCAGAAGTAAAATTATCCTTAAATTCTGCAACAGACGATAACTTGTAGTTGACTTTCGGCATCGTAGAACTGCCTTACACTTCACAGTGCCAGAAATGAACTGCATGTGAGTGACACTGGTTCCAGGTAGCTGGGGGAGGGAGGTCTAGCACGTGGTGCAATATGGCAATGGACAAGGAAATCCCCGGCTTCCACAGTGAGTGGCACGGGGCGACAAGTTTAGAATAACACAGTTGCTAGCTGACATACGCTGTGCAGGAAGATTAGCTCACAGGTTCTTCCCCGTTGAAGGAACACAGGAAAACATGCAATAAACGGAAAGATCTAGCATACTGATTTATTGAAATGTAAATATTATGTCTTTTTATGTGCTAATAAGTGAACAGCGGGAATTTATGTATTTATAGAAAAAATGCTTAAAATATGTATTTACATAAAAATATTTATTTACCTAAAAATCCGAGCCCTAATAATAACAACTCAAAAGTAGGCCTACGCTATTTACAAACGAAGCGCCCTGGTACTAGTTTTTTACGACGACACCGTTGGCTATTCCTACACTTGAAAGAGTCCATTTCGGAAAGCTACTGTAGAGAGTGTGTGTGTGAGTGAGTGAGTGAGTGAGTGAGTGATAATCAACAGATTTGAACAACACGTTACACGATGTGAACTTGTTAACAGGACCGGATAACATCGAGTGTAACGACACACACACTCTTGCATGCATGCAGTCCGTTATCTAAACGGAGTAATATTGCTGGGCCTGTCCTCTTGTGTGAACAGCATGTGCCATCATTTGTGTTTTACAAAACGGGACAGAGGTACTTAAACTTTGTGATTTCGAGGACTCCTTTGATGTGATGTGCAATTTGCCGGAGCCCTAAGATGTTTTGCTTAATGAAAGTTAAAGAATATATTCCATGTATACAAATGTATTTTTTCACTACCTGAACTGCTACATTAATAAAAAACTACTGCATAAATACATATTTTAAAGTTGTTTGTTTGCTATGGGAAAGATGATTCTCTTTCTTTGTCACTAGATGTGTTGGCCTATACTGGTTCAATGTTTAAAATTGTTATTCGTTCAACGCGGATTCGATTATTGATTTAATGATTGATTGGGTGTGATTACAGCCTATTATAATGTTATTTTTCATAATGAAGTAAAATGAAGTTTAGTTTGACTTGCGGACCACTGACTATAAGCTGAAGTGACCCTAGGGGTCCATGGACAATAATTGTATAATTTCTAAGCTATATTATTGAAAATATGCAAAAATATTGATGATAAAACTATCTGAATGCCAAGTACTGTGAACATTGATTCATTGGATAATAAGTTATGGATTACAATGCTTGCATGATTCGCGTGGCCGCCATATTGAAATGTTTGGCTGATGAACTTGTAGTTTAGGCTTTCCACATGAAGGTATGCATTTCCAAAATTTGGTAGAGATCCGATGATTAGTCTAGTCGTAATTTGATTTAAGCTTTGAACATTTGGGAGGTCACCACTTTGTTTTCCTTAAGATGGCGGGAATATAAAACATGACACTGCGGTGCCCTTTGCTAGTGCTATCACTGAACCAAATTTGGTTCAATTCTGTTTCGTCGTGTTTGAATTGATAGGGGGGAGAAACACACGCATACACCCTCGAGGTCCGGGTTAGGTTCTCGGCTATGTCAAGAAATGTAATTGGGTACACTCATCCTCGTAAGGCAAACTTGAGAAGAGGTGGGCTCGATTCCCACATCAGCCTATCGTAGAACTGGTTTTTTAGTGGTTTCCCACATCTACTCCAGGCAAACGTCGGAAGGGTACCTATATTTAGGCCTCGACCACCTCCTTTCCCAATTCTAGTCTCAATGACAAATACACGCAATTCAATACATACATCGTATTAACCCATTATAGAGCAAAACCATTTCTTACTTTTATGTGTTTTAACATTGTAATTTATTTTAATTATTATTATTAATTATTAATAATGTTATATTTTGTTTCGCTAATTTTAATGTTTATATATTTATTTTTATGTTTCATTTTATTTTCATATAGATTTAATTGAGTCGCCGCCGTAGCGTAGCGGTCAGCATGGTTAGCTGGTCCTGGGTTCGATTCCCGGCTCTGTCACGAAATTTGAAAAGTGGTATGAGGACTGGAACGGGGTCTACTCAGCCTCGGGTGGTCCAATTGAGTAGAGGGGGTTCGATTCCCACCTCAGCCATCCTCGAAGTGGTTTTCCGTGGTTTCCCACTTCGTCTTCGGGTAAATGCCGGGAAGGTTCCTACTGTAAGGCCACGGCCGCCTCCTTCCCTCTTCCTTGCCTATCCATCCCAATCTTCCCCTCCCTTCCCCTCATCTCTCATGAGGCCCCTGTTCGCTTTGCAGGTAAGGCCGCCTGGGCGAAGTGCTGATCACACCTCCCCAGTTGTATTCACCCCGACCAGATGTTCCAAGCTCCAGGACACTGCCCGTAGAGGCGGTAGTGGTGAGTTCCCTCGCTGAGTCCGTGGGAGCCACCCACCTAGAGGGTAAATCGACTAAAAAAATAGATTTAATTTTTATATTTTTTCTATTGAATTAATTAACCAATTTCCAATTGATTTTACAATTATTTTCATAATTATTTTATAGTTATAATTTTTATATTTCTTTAATTAGTGTAATATAATTGTATTTCTATATTTATATTTTATTTTTACACTTTATTTGTTAATGTTTTTAGTTTTAAACTTTTTAAACTTTTATCCAACGCATTACGTCAAGTAAATGCGTATAAATATTTGAGTTTTATAAACACTAGCACTTCGGCATGAATATTCTCCGAAATTTGGCTTAAATATTCGACTATCAGCATCTTTGAAAGCATAAACTGTCCTTATGACAGGTGGTTAATATAGATACCACTATTCCATAAAGGGTTAACGCAGGTTAACAAAAAAAAAGTTCAGGACTACATGACCAGGATGTCGCTAAGCCCCTAAATCAATCAACAACAAACACACCGCACGATCTGTCAATAATACAGAGCAAACAGTCGCTTGTTATGTGTTGGATCTCGCTCCAGATTCTCCTCTGATTAGCTCTCAAGAACAATGGTCATTTAGCCTCCCCAATGTTTGTAAATGGATCGAAAGAATGGCAGTGTTACTTAGTCCCGTCACTCCCTGCGCGAGTACACCATGGTACCTAATGGCGTCCTTAGGTTAGAAAATATTGTTGTTGTTTAATTTGAGGGGCTTGGACTTCCTGGTAATTTATCCCCGTGCCTTTGGGTGTGTGTAGAATTTGTCTGATAACTAAAGCCCTGTGCGGATGCGAATATCCGCCGATACAAAGTTTTTCACCATGCAGATATAGTTTGCATGGCTGTGCGGATAGTTGATATTGCTTGGAGTAAATTTGAGGATAATTTTTAGAATACAATCCGAACTTGTTGAATATCATTACTTGGAACCGGATGTTTATGACATCATATTTTTTCCGTTATGTTCTTTTTTTATGACAAAAGTAAGATGATTTAAGATAATATAATTCAAATTATGTAATGAAGCATAAATAACACTGCGAACTGAAGGGGGCGCCGGTGAGTACTTCATGGTCAGCGTGAAGTGTTCTCTCAGCTATAAATATCGATTTTCATGACCAGGGTTGCCGCCTCTCGGATCAAACAGCTGTTCAATTGTCCTCCAAAGAGTGAGTGCAGCTAATTCCAGCCCTCACGTCAGTTTTTAAATACCTGACTAAGTCGGAATCGAACCCTGGACCTCCTAGCTGAGAGGCGAGCGTGCCTCACGTGCACCGCGGGACCAACTCGGTAACTGTGTTGGCCAACTTCCCTATGCTTTATTAATTCAAAGAGATGATAAACAGAAATGCAACGTCGTATGGTAATTAAATTCCAAAAAAAATCATACATACTTCTTAAGTACGGTATATTTAGAGCCCTGCGCGGATAAACAAAACTATATCCGCATCCGCACGACTGTTATCCCCATCCGCCCTGCATCTGCACAACTGTTATCTGCATCCGCACAACTTCTTTCCGCATTCTCACGCTTGTCATCCGAATCTACTGGCATTACAATAATAGTTTTATTAGATAAAGTATAAATTATTAAAGCAACACATTTAGACATTTGAGAGGAAAAGTAGTTCCCTAGGCTGTGTATGTCATGTGCTACGTTTAAAATGAATGTTATACAGCCAGAATTGCAACCCATTCCTCTTTGGCGTGTTAATTATGCTTAATGACATAATTTGAATGAGATTAGCTTAAACCATCATCTTACATTTGTCATGAAAAGAGCATAACGGAAAATATGATAAGTTATGTCATAAACATCCGGGTCCTAATAATATTAAACAAGTTCGGATTGTATTCTTAAAACTATCCGCAAATTTTCTCCAAACATTAACCGCAGCTTATCCAATATCCGCACAGCCTTGCAAACTATATCCGCATGGCGAAAAAGTTTGCGGATATCTGCGGGTTTATTCGCGGATATCCGCACCTTTGCAGGGCTTTAGGTATATTGTTTGAGTTGTTTAATTTAGGATCTCGAAACATCGTGGCCATCAATCTCAAGTTTATACTCTGGTTGTATCTAACAGATTGTGTCATTGTGGCATTTTAAGTTAAGGTTGAGGTAGGCACAGTACTAAGTTATCTTATCATTTCCAATGAGAGAGAGAGAGAGAGTGAGATCACGGATAGCCGCTGAAATTTGCGGTGGGCTGGCATCAAATCATTCAAGTTTGTTTTCCTTGCCTGTGATCGCATGGTTCTTGAGGTGGCTAGAAAAGTGCTATTGTCCCTTCTGACTTCACACGGGACTGATGACTGCGATAACCCAGGCCATTAAAACGCTGTGTGTAATTGAGTGAGGAAAGCCTAGATGATAAAACTCGTTGGTGTGGTACACACTACGCGGTCTAGGAGATCTGTCGTGTCTTGAAGGAACATTAAAAGTATATGTGAGTGGTATTGTTTGCTTTTCATTGGATTTACTACCTAAGTGATTGTGTGTTTACTAAACCATGGTGCTGATATTCGCAGTGGGCAGGAGATGTATGAGAGTGGTTAATTTTTATTTCAATTACCATTATAAAACTGTATCGCTTGACGACAGTGAAAACTGTGCATGGAAACGTGATAAGGACATGCAAGCAATAGCAGTTATGGACAGATGTAGTTTTACGAGTTGCATTGTTTGGAATGCATATGCATAACGGGTGATTTCGCTGAAGCGTTATACTTTCAAATTAAGGGAACCAAACCACAATCAGTTATGTATCCTGAACGAGGTACGAAGACAATTGGCTAATGCCGGGGAATGCCTGTGATTTGAGACCGTTCCAGTCTCTTATTATGCGTTGCCAATTTCTTCGATATTCTTCATTGGAGGAGAAGTTTAAAAGTATCGAAATTGGAGTTACTGTAGTTGCTCATTCAGGGAAAAGGGAAAACGTGATCATCAGCTCTATGTTTTGTTTTGTGTGACTGTTTTCTGATCGGTTTTGCTATCTTGTTGTATGCGCATGAGTAAATATAAATTTAAGAGGGCATGATGGTACAATGGTCAAGCTGCTTCCCTCCCACCAAGGTAGACCGGGTTCGATTCCCGGTTAATGCATGTGGGAGTATTGAGATGAAATGTCACATCCGCTTGTTCGAATTTCACGAGGCCTTTAATCACTCGATTAACGGTCGCATGAAACTCGAAACTTACTTCGTAGGTTTTTTTTTTTTTTTTTTTGGGTGGGAATAAGGGACTACGTAGATAACTTATATAGATTTTCTCCCTAAACAGCAATCATACTGAGGGACCATATCAGGATTTGCTTAGAGTAAATGGAGAAGGACCTGATGATAAGTGACATTTACGTTGGCACCTGTTTGAGCCAGGATTCAAAATTTAGTCATCTGGAATTGTACTGTATTGAACATAGGCTACCATGGAGTGGGACAGGACTAGCCAATCACGGAAAATCGGGCCAGGGCCACTTTCATGGCCCATGGTTCTGGCCACGGGAATCCCCACTCCTGCTGTCAGCACGGGAGATCCCCTCCTCACCGCCCCTCAACTCATCCCTCTTAGACGCTTCACTCTTCCGTGTCCCGATCCCGATCACCAGACTTGCCTACTGCCCTCGTATATAAATCTTCCACTGTTTGACTGTGTTTTGACGTCGACTGCACACGGAGCTTAGGTCTTCATGAATTAAGATCGAGTATTAATACTATGGTCGCCTCCGTAGCGTAGCGGTCAGCATGGTTAGCTGCCGCCCCGGAGGTCCTGGGTTCGATTCCCGGCTCTGCCACGAAATTTGAAAAGTGGTATGAGGACTGGAACGGGGCCTACTCAGCCTCGGGTGGTCCAAATGAGTATAGGGGGTTCGATTCCCACCTCAGCCATCATCGAAGTGATTTTCCGTGGTTTCCCATTTCATCTTCGGGAAAATGCCGGGATGGTACCTCATGTCAGGCCACAGCCACCTCCTTCCCTTTTCCTCGCCTATCCATCCCAATCTTCCATCCCTTCCCATCCCTCATGAGGCCCCTGTTCGCTTTGCAGGTGAGGCTGCCTGGGCGAAGTGCTGATCACATCTCCCCAGTTGTATCCATCCTGACCAGATGTTCCAGGCTCCAGGACACTGCCCATAGAGGCGGTAGTTGTGAGTTCCCTCGCTGAGTCCGTGGGAACCACAAACCTAGAGGGTAAATTGACTAAATAAAAATAAAATAAAATTAATACTATGACAGGGGAGAGTGATGGCGCAGTGGCTTAGCTGCTCGTCTTTCACCCGGACGGCCGGGGTTCGAATCCCGGTGACAGCGGGGTGGAATTTTCACCTGAAAAATCACGTGGCAGAGCATCCGGCCTTCAATCCCCGGCCAAAACCAAAATGAGCCTGGTTGGCTCCGGTGACCCCAATTAATTGAGAAAAGCCAAAGAAAGTTATTAATACTATGGCAAAGTCAGAGAAAGATGATTCACTGCAGAAATGTAAATCGATTGATACCCATAGAAGCTTCAAATTGCGGTGGAGACGGGCTTCTTTTCATCGATTCTAGTGAAGTCCCCGAGTGTTGGTTTTGTAATTATGTGTCGTCCGTGTCGAAGTTGTATAATTTGGAGCGGCATTTCTAATCTCGATACTAAGACGATAATCGCTGACTGTAAGGATGAGCAAAGTAAAAATAAACCCAAGGAATTGAAACGAGCGAGACAAGACTCTATGGTAATCCAAAGTTTTAATAAGTTACCGTAGTGTATTATAGGCTAGGTTTCACAGCATTATGAGTTTTTTGACTGTATCTCCAAAAGGAACCGACAGTAGTGGCTCAGCTGGCTAAAGCGCAGCTTTAGGTCATGGGACCAAGCTCTCTGCTGACTCGGTAGACGCGTGGGTTCGAGCCCCACGGTCGGCCGTCCTTGAAATGGTTTTCCGTGGTTTCCCATTTTCAATACCAGGCAAATGCTGGGACGGTACCTTCTGATAGGCCACGGCCGATTCCTTCCACATCCTTGCCCAGTTTCATTCATTCATCTTCCTCCATTCCATCTCTCATCCCGACGCGCAGGTCGCCCACGGGCGTCGAATAGAAAGACCTGCACTCGGCCTCTGAGGAGGCCACACGAAAAAGAAGAAGAAGAAAAACTCCAAAAGGTATAGACAAACTCTGTATGAAATGAAATCACGCCAACACTTGAAATAGAGAGTATTATTATTAGTAGTAGTAATAATAAAAAGAATAATACTTATTAATAATAATAGTCTAACAACAATAATAGTAATAATGTGCGTTCTTTTCAATCTATTTGCATTTCAGCTTCGCCTCATAGTGTAGTGGTTTAGAGTTATTGGCTGCCGCCACTGTGGTACTGGGTTCGATTCCCAACTCTGCATAGAAATTTAATTCTGATCTGAGGGATGGAATGGGGTTCCTTAAGCCTCGAGTGGACAACCGAGAAGTAATAGATTCGATTCCCACCTCAGCCACCCTAGATGTGATTTTCTTTGGTTTCTCACTTTCACTCTAGACGTAGGGGGGGGGGGGGGGATGGTCACTAAGTTCCAAATACAACCACGCACACTAGTACAGGCACCATATTAACACAGATTATCAGACAGCTAAGAATTATGATGCTCTATGTCCTAAATTAAACAACTTAGTCTAATGGCCAGAGGGGCGTGGTAGCGCAGCGGTCAAGCTGTTGGCCTCTCACCACGGCAGACCGGGTTCGATTCCCGGTCAATGCATGTGAGATTTTCAAAGTGAAATGCCATGTCCTGTGGTTCGGATTCCACGTAAAAAGGAGGTCCCGTGGCTTATGATCTCGCGATTAACGGTCACGTAAAACTACAATCTTCCTAATGGCCAGAGAACCGGGTGAGTTAGCCGTGGTCGTTACGGCATGACTAATGGCAGTCGCTCACATCCGGGAGGCGAGGAGGTTCGAATCCCCCCGCCGGCAACCTTGAAGATGGTCTTCTGTGGTTTCCCATCTTCCTTCCAGGCAAATGCCGGGGTTGGTCCCTAACTATAGGCCACAGCCGCTACCTTCAAACTCCTCGCCCTTCCCTTCCAACTTTCCTCCCCAACGGTACTTGTAGCTCACCCATTGGGTGTCCGTCTCGAAGCAGCTACAAAAACTGGCGAGTCGAACATGTCCTCGGACACTCCCGGCGCTAAAAGCCATACGCTAAAAAAAAATGGCCAGAGAGACCGTGGTCTCCATGTTATTTGCTTTACGACCCTTTCAACTACTCTGGCTTTTAGAGACGCCAGGGTGCCGGAATTTTTCCCCGAAGGGGATCTTTAACGTGCCAGTAAATCTACTAATACGGCTCCCTCGCATTTGCGCACCCTCAAATGCCAGCTGACTGCGCCAGGATACGAACCTGCAACCTTGGACTCAGCAAGCGAGAACGTTACCGCTGAGCCACACCGTGGTCTTCAGCCTGGTGAGATCACTATCAGTGTGAAATCTGTTTGATAACCTGTAGTAGTGTTGAGTTTGTTTTGCTTGTGTTTGTTGTTGTTAATTCATTTTAATTGATTTTATATCGTGGTCATCAGCCCCGTGTTCTTGGGTGTGTGTTCGATTGCTCTCATAACCTGTGTTTCTGTGGTGACTGCAATGTGTGTAACTGTAATTACTCGGGTGAGGGGTAGGTGCCTCGGGTCTAGAAATAAGGCACTACGACAGCATTTGTTTGGAGGGAGTGCGGGAAAATAACGGGGAAACACAATCAGCATGGCCGCTGTCAGCGCCGGGTTTCAATCCACCGATCAGCGGACTTGGCCGCAACTCCCCATCGCGGTCATGGTGCGCGATTTAACGCCACAAAGTGCAATCGATTGGGGGTAAGTATTACAAGAAATGCATGCACCTTGTTGTGTAGCGGCTAGCATTCTTGGCTGTCATCGGAGAAGCCCGGGTTGGATTTCCGGCTCTGTCAAGATATTGAATACTGGTCTGAGGGCTGGAACGGGGTACGGTCAGCCTCGTGGGGCAAAACTTAGAAGAGGCGGGTTCGATTCCTAACTCAGCCATCCTGGAAGTGGTTTTCCGTGGTTTTTCATTTCTACTCCAGGCAAATGTTGGGATGGTAACTTAAGCTCATGGCCACTTCTTACCCTAATCCTACCACAATTACAAATAACTTACACACTCTAGTACAGTCATCAAAGTGACACAGGTTATCAGAAAATGTCTATACACACACCCAAGTACACGATGTTTCAAACTCCCTAAAAGAATCAACAACAACAACAACAAGAAATGCCGCTGGCTTGAACTGCATACTGTCCGAACATTTGCTTTGTGTGAGAGGGGGAAGATCTCAGGGAAGAAGTCAAACAATAAGGATTGTGCCAATGTTTGTGTGATTGTAACTGGCTATGACGGTAGGCCGGGGAAACTGACAATTGGCTATTATAGCGAGAGAAAGAAAGAAGTTTCCATAGGTCAACATGAACTACGTATTACGGATACGTGGAATAAACAAGACCAGGCAATTGTAGTTTTTAGCATCTCCTTGCGTGCTGGTTAAATGTTCCTCCGGTTTGCCCTGATTAGCGTTAATTAATACCAATATGGGATAATCGTGGTTGGTAAGTTAACGTAACTTGAAACTTCATGCTGAATCATCACGAGGAACATTGGAAGGATGTAGTGAACGTTTGGTTGAGAAAGTAGGCCTTGCAAAAAGAGAAGACAGAACTTCTTGATGGAGATCAAGGGAGTGTGTGAATAGGCGATCTGTGGCTAATGCCAAACTCTTGGTAGGTAAGTTACAATACATTATCAGTAGAGAAAATATAATAGTCTAATAATGTAATGTCCCTTTTAACTACTGCGGCTTTTAGAGACACCGGGGTGCCGGAATTTCGCCCCCTAGGCGATCTTCAACGTGCCAGTAATTCTACTGACACGGCTCCCTCGCATTTATGCACACTCAATGCCAACTAATCGCGCCAGGATTTGATCCTGCAAACTTCGGCATGACAGGCGGAAACATTACCGCTGCGCCACGCAGCCAGTCTAGAGGGAAGGTACATTATTTATGTCATTAAATATTAAATTCATAATCCAGTTATTTGTTGTCAAAATATACCTAGCATATAAGTGACATATCGCTTAAGTTGGCTGAAACCACGTGACATAGAACCACATTTCATTCATGTTATTATTATTATTATTATTATTATTATCAACATCGCCGGCCTCATTGTGTAGAAGTAGAACGCTCCGGGTTCAATTCCTGTTTCCGCCAGAAGTTTTAAAGCTGACGCAAAGGCTGGAACGGGGTACACTCAGCCTCGAGAGGATAATTGGGTAACTTTTTGTTATGGGAAGCAATCTCCCATGGCCTACAACAAGTTAATATGGCTGAGTTTGTCGTCGCGCTAGTCTCATGTTACCCACAACCCTCAGCTTGGTGGCAGTCGTCCTTGGATGTGTTTGGTCCTCTTGGCCCAATCGTTCTTCTTCTTTTTCTTCTTCTTCTTTCTTTTTGCGTTTTGCCCATTATAGAGCGCGCTTGAACTTGTTTTTCGGCTTGATGATATTCGCCTTCCTATCTTCCCAAAATCTCTTCATGAAGTCACTGTGCTGCTTCTTCCGTTCTTCTGTCCACTTGGTTCCAGTCCTGCCACTAGTTTTCACCCTAAACTTGTGCTTTGTTACTGCGGTCCTGAAGACTTTGCGGTTTCTCAGAATATTTTCTCCGATGTTCAACTCTTGCAGGTCCTCTCTTGATTCATCCAGCCAGGCTATCCTTGATTTCTGAGAATTTATTACATTGAATAACCTTTTTGTAAGTCTATAATCGTCCATCCTGAAGAGGTGTCCATAAAATGTTAAACGTCTTTTTCGTACCGTGTTGCTGAAACTATCTGTGTGACGGTATAGGTCTGAATTTCGTCTTTTAATCCAAATTCCGTTTTCTTGTGTGGGGCCGAATATTTTTCTAAGAATTTTACGTTCTTGCTTTTCTATATTTGCAATTTTAGAATGACCTCCTAAAGCTATGGTTTCTGAAGCATATAGAGCTTCCGGTAGTACAACTGTTTTGTAGTGTTTCAGTTTTGCATTATGTGACATTACTCTTTTATTATAGTGATCCCATGTTAGTCTGAATGCTCTATGAAGTTTTGAGGCTCTTTCTGTGTTAGCCAAACTGTCCAATCCTGAAGGAAGAATTATTTCTCCAAGGTATTTAAAAAATTCTACTTGTGATATTGCTCCATACGCTGTTTCTATTTTTTCTTTCTTCTTCTTTTGCTGAAAATTCTTCATGTACTTGGTTTTTTCAAATGATATTTGAAGGCCTGCTTGTGATGCTATTCTGTATAATGTCTCAATAGCATGCTTAGTTTCTTCTTTGTTCCTAGTGATAATCGCTAGGTCATCTGCGAAAGCCAAGCATTTCACATTGATTTTGTTTCCAGCAGTTCCTATGCTAACGCCTTTGATGTTCTTTTCCCACTCTCTGATGACTTTATCTAGAACCAGGTTAAATAGAAGGGGTGAAAGTCCGTCTCCTTGGCGAACACCTGTTTGTACTTCAAAAGAGTCAGAAATTTCCCCAAGAAACTTCACCTTCGATGTTGTATTGGTGAGAGTCTGACGAATCAGTTCTCTGGTCTTCCTGTCCACTTGAAGTTCTTCTAGCGTCTCAAACAGGGTCTGCCTGTCCACAGAATCATATGCTTTCTTTAGGTCCACAAAGGTGACAATTGTGGGGTTGGATCTGCGGATCTTCAAAATCATCTTCAGATTCCATATCTGTTCAGCACATGAACGCCCTTTTCTAAAACCCGCTTGATATTCACCAATCAAATGGTCTGTTTGTTTCTCTAGTCTGTTCAGAAGTGCTTTAGATAGGATTTTATAGGCCACAGATAATAGGGATAGACCTCTATAGTTGTTTGGATCAGTTTTGTTACCTCTCTTGTGCAATGGATGTATTAACGCGCACTTCCAGTCCTGTGGGATCACTTCTGTTTCCCAAATTGCTTTTAAAATTGCGTGGATTCTTCTGGTGACCTCTTCCCCACCGAGTTTCAACATTTCAGCGGTAATACCGTCTTCTCCTGGTGCTTTGTTGTTTTTAAGAGATTGAATGATTTCAGCTGTTTCTTCCATTGTCGGTGGATGTGAATCTGGATTCGGTGCAGGCTTTTCAAAGTGCATTTTTTCTTTCGGTGGGTCACAGTTGAGTAGGTCCTGGAAGTAATCTGCTAAGATCTTGCAGTTTTCCTTGGTGTTTGTTTCTAGTGAGCCATCTGGTCTACTGAAACATATGCTAGGTGGTTGATAACTAGACAGACTCTCACGGAAGGTCTTATAGAAACTTCTGGTGTTGTTTTTTAGGAAATCCTGTTCTATCTCTATGAGTTTATTCCTGTCGTATGTCCGCTTCTCCCTGCGGATGATCTTAGCTGTTGATTTCTGGATCTTAAGGAATAATTCCCATCGTTCAGTTGTCTGATGTCCGTTCCATTTATTCCAGGCTTTAATTCTGTCTTCAATTGCTTTATCACAGGTTGTGTTCCACCATCTGTGTTTCCTTTTCCTTGGGGGCTGCCCTAACTTCTGTGCTGATGTCAGAATTGAGTTTCCTAAGTCCCTCCAGTCTTTGGGATTTTGCTCTTTTATGGCCTGAAGAAATTCTTTGGCGTTCTGCTTGAGGTGCTCCGGATCCACTCTTAGTAATCTCTTAGTTTTTGGTTTGGATCTATTAGGCTGGAATTTCACTTTGATTTGGCTTAAGTAGTGATCAGAGTCAATCACTCCCCTGCGCACTCTAACATTTAGGATTTCACATATGTTCTGTTTGGACACTGCTACATGATCAATTTGGAATTCTCCTAGTGCTGGATTTGGTGATTTCCATGTTTTCTTCTTGTGTGGAGACCTGGTGAAATATGTAGACATGAGCCTCAAATTAAAGGATTTACAGCAATTTATCAGATGCTCACCATTCTGATTTGTTCTCCAATGTGCTGGATGATGACCAACTATGGACCTATACTTCTTTTCTCTACCAACCTGTGCGTTAAAGTCACCGAGTAAAATTTTCACATGATGTTTAGGAATTTTGCTGATGGTTTCCTCAAGGAGTTCCCAAAAGTCTTCTACTTTCTGAGGGTTTTTCTTATTGTCATTGTTTATGGGAGCGTGGGCATTAATCAATGTGTATGCCTTGTTGCTTGATTTTATTGAGAGAACGGAGATCCTTTCGGAGGGAGAAGTAAAGTTGAGTACTGAACTGGCTATTGCTTTTCTTACAAAAAACGCTGTTCCAAATTGTGATAAATTATCTCCAATTTTTATGGCTGGTTTCCCCTTATATATCCTAAAGTTTTCTGAATCAAAATGATTTTCGTCTTGGAAACGTGTTTCCTGAATGGCTGCAATTTGAATATCAAATTTATTCAAGGTGTCAATTAAATGTTTAAGTTTCCCAGTTTTGAGCAAAGTGTTCACATTGACTGTTCCGATGAAGTTCTTTTTCTTCGGGCGAAGAGATTTTGAGAAGCTCCGACTCTTCTCAGCATGATGCTCCCGATCCCCCAGAATCCGATGATCGGGAGAACCCGAACTGTATAAGTCCGGGGCCTGGGGTAGTTGCTGTGATCCAATACGATCCATCATGCCAGGTTCACAAGTTGAAAGTGAAAGGTTGGGGTGATCACATGAAATGATCACATGGTTGCAACTCGATTGTTGAGATCGAGAGGTGCCACTCGATGTTCTGCAGCTGTTTACAGAGTGTTTGGTCCGCGAGAGGTATTTTATTTCCCTCAAGTCCGCTGGCAAGCCAGTGAGGACCCCCCTATCCGCCACCTGGGACGCGCCACGTGGGAGTATCACCTCTCCCCCTGCTACGACAACGTAGTAGGTTCGTGGTCTTCTTCTTTTTATTATTATTATTATTATTATTATTATTATGGTTATTATTGCCTTCGTCTTTAGCTCCATAGAATCCATCTCTGAAACAACTTTGTATCACGTAACCCAATGATGGGCAAAGTAGCCTACAGCCCACGAGCCAGACGCGGCCCTTGGACAGGTTCAATGGGGCTCGTCAGGATTTTAAATACTAGGAGGCGTGGTGTTGTAGTGGTCAAGCTGCTCTACTCTCATCAAGATGAACCGGGTTCGATTCTCGGGCAATGCATGCTAGATTTTGAACTTGAAATATCACGTCCTGTGGTTCGGTTTCCACGTAAAAACGAAGGTCCCGTGGCTCATGATTGCAAGATTACCGGTCACGTAAAATTACAAACTTCCTTCTAAATGCTACATATTATGAGGATTAAACGGGGAACTGGGGGGGGGGGATATATAGGCCTATGTCTAACTTGATTGTAAAGAGATGAATTAATTATTTACATTTAATTGATTGAGAATTTGATAACTTGAATTATACAAATCCTTGCCGAAATCAAGTGGCTGAAATTTGATTCGTGCCCATGAGGCTATCGTCATGTTTGCATCTTCACACGTCACAGCATTAACAGACCTCAGAGAAAGTGAAGGAAGTAAATATGAAGTACTCCATAATAATTGTGATTATTGTTGTGGGGTACAGAATTGGTTGTGTGTTCAATTAATTACTATGGTTAATTAAGAGAAACGGCTTATCGATTAGCTCTCTTTAAGGAAGTAATTTCTCAACCAATGCATTTGATCTGTAACGTATCTGTGATCGTTATGTAAGAATTTGAATTTCGAAGACCAGTCGATGAGGAACCATGGTTAGGAAAATTGTATATCATAGTCTATAAGTAAGGAAATCTATGTTAGGAATATTCAAACGTACAGGATATCGATACCAAGACTGTGGGCATGCTATATGGGTACGTAAGAATAACCATTGAGGTGAAAAGGTATTGGTTAGGTGTGTTTAGATTTGTAGTTTGTGTTGTTGTTGTTGTTGATGATGATAATGATGATGATCTTCTTCTTCTTCTTCTTCTTCTTCTTCTTCTTCTTCTTCGCGTCATGTCTGACGTTGATGATCACGGAAGCCATTCACGGTGATTCATTGCAAGGTACAGAGAGCGTTGTTTAGTTCTGTGAATTCCCGTCTCATCCGCATAATGTTCTCCTGTGCCCCCTTGACACTTCTTTGACTTTCTAAGTTACCTTGAAGACATAACTGGAAAACCATGTACGGATATCAGACGAATGCAAACAATGTTATTGAGTGTTACTGTTGAACTCAAAACACTTGCTCAGTGGCAATCCGATCAAGCCAGGGTAATTGTAACATTAAGCAGAGCCTCCAATCTCACCGATTTGCTTTGGATTGATTTGTCCAGTGAAAGAACACCTACATGATCAACAATCCCAACAATCTAAATGAACACACGTTCATGGAGAGCTCACCCCTCTTCACGCTACTAAAAAACACACCCTGTCGGAAACAAAACACAATTTAGCGACACAGCCAAGCTAGATAAAAAAGGGGGGAAATTAGGGGTTTTTTAATAGGTAAATGTTATCTAGATCAGGTGTACGATGTACTTTTCTTCTGCAATAAACCAAGGCCAATATTCGCGGCAGTATTAAAGGTGCCGGGACGTCCTCATAAGACCGTCAACGCTTAGTTCGAATGGGTTATGCTCCACACGTGGCGAGGGCTAATCCACGGTCTTTAATAGTTGTAGACCCACCTCATTCAATAACATACATCTTATCTAGGTTGGCAACACCTCACATAAACACATCGCTATCACTCCCCACAGCACGTAGGGGCAGGGGGGAGAAAGCAGGAAAAACCAGTCGTTAAGATAACCACCGCAGTCGACCGCACAGTGAGTTCCAGTGAGCACGAAAACTGCGAGTAGCTGTTATACGGAAGACAATCAGATAAGTAGTTAGCCTAAAATTTTATAGTTTAACCATAGTTTACAACCACATAATCTCTCTAAAGTACAATCTACGGATAGCTATCACCATTTAGCATTTCACCTAACATATATACTGCATTTAGCATACACTGACAGTTGCAGTACCAATACTGCAACTAAATAATTGTACATATTGTAAATATTTTCACATGTATTTCAAACATAGATTTTGTAGCCTAAGTGTAATGGATCTAATGATGATCGCTTGACGATCGAAACTGGTCATCCTAGTGTTTTATTAATCTCATGTAATTTATTTCAGGATTAGGGCATAACCCATCTCTTTTGGGTACATTCGTGTTGACCGACTGAAAAGCACTAAACTCTTGTTTACTAAGGCAACACTGAAAATATGGCTTCAAACACCACAATCAACTATTATATTTCTCAAACTACAAATTCTTCCTGCGGCAATGAGCAATGGGATATACACTTACTTCATATCGAGTTGAAACGTTTTGCAATGTTCACTAACTGGCAAGAACGCTAGTGTATTGAGGGTTCCCTGTCCCTTAACTATAAGGTGCGTTCAAAAAGTAACGAGCCGGAGGCTGGAATGCGCAAACTGGTGACGACATCGGCTAATCGTGGCGTGTGTAACGAGGTGTGGTTCCGACCAGAGCGTGGAAGGTCACAGCCCGTCGCTAGAGGGCACGCGTGCACGTCACGTGACGATACAAAGCGAGCAGCAGCATGCATCAATCGTCCAACGCTGCCAGTCGCATTGCAAACAGTGACATGGAGGCGTCAACCGAAGAGCAAAGAGGTGTTGTTCGGTTTCTGACAGCGGAAGGAGTAGGGGGAACGGACATTCATCGCCGAATTTCACAGGTGTACGGCGAACACTGCATGTCCCTTGCAAGGGTCACGGCGTGGCACAAGCGCTTCAGGGAAGGATGGGTGTAGTTAGCCGATGATGCCCGGTCTGGGGCACCCTCCTGCATTACCGATGACAACGTCCAGCTGGTTGATGCACTCATTACCCAGGACCGCCGAGTGACAGTCAACGCCATAGCCTCCGCGGTCGCTCCACGACAATGCACGACCTCATACGGCCAACACAGTCGCGGCACTCCTGCAGAAATTCAAATGGGAGGTTCTCGGCCACCCTCCATACAGTCCAGACCTCTCTCCCTGTGATTACGCTATGTTTGGTCCCCTGAAAAGGGCTCTGCGGGGCCAACGATTCACCTCGGACGCCGACGTCCAGCTGTACGTGCGGAACTGGTTCACATCGCAGCCCAGGGAATTTTATGAGACAGCCATTCACCGCCTCGTGTCACAGTGGGACAAGTGCCTCAACAGCCAGGGCCAATACTTCTAACATACAGGTACTGGTTTCTGTAATTATGCCTCCGGCTCGTTACTTTTTGAACGAACCTTATATATCATTGAAGGGTCACCCCCTCCCACCTTCTTCTGACTCCACACCTATGTGTGTGTTAGGCCGGCGTTGCATTGAAGTACGCCATTACCTAGTCTGATGGCAGCAGTCTACCACTAGTGTCAAGAATGGTTGCTAATATGGTGTACCCATCAACTGTTATCGCAATCGATAAACTGGGGCAACTGCAGCTCTCGTTTCTATAAATAGTAGGTGTCAAACATGCCACGAGATTTAAAATCGACTAGTTTAGTGGTTAAGTTCAAGATAGAGGAAATATTTTATCCCACGTACGGTCTTTCCTCTAATATTATATCGCCTCACCGTGCTTATTTTATATCAAGAGATAATTAGAATTGATAATTTACGAGCGAGAGGTGGAAATTACAGTCCAAGCCGTTATGTTACCTGGCAGCACTTCCAGCAACAGTAAATTAATCACAAGGGAAAAGATAAATAACGAAAGAAATAACTTGTTGGGGAGAGCCATGGTAAGTGATGGGGAGAATACTCATCCTGGTTTCCATTCTTCATTACTTCTTCTTCTTCTTCTTCTTCTCTTCTTGTACTATAAACATACAGTTGTTTATTCTTCCCCTATGGTGGTTATAGCGGCGTAACTACGGGGAGAGGGGTAAAGGGGATCAATTCCCCCCCCCAGCGATAAATAAAAAAATATGAAATTTGTTGAAGAGTTTAATTTTGAATAATACCTACAGTATCTTCTGATTGATGACAATCGATGCGATTATGTAAGCTTATACTTAGCCTACTATTTTGAAAGCATTTCTTGTCACTCTTGTAATATTTTAGTTTTATCCTAAATTAACACTTACTGAGTGTGCAAAATGATCAGCTGTTCTGTTAGCCAGATGGGAGGCAGTGAGAGGAGTGTGGCACTATTTTTTCCCTCCCTTTTCAAAAAAAAAAAACAACACCTGTCAGTTGCCATTCTGTTGGTATCCGAGTGTGAGTGTCATTTTAGTGAATATTAGTTGTAGGCTGTTGTTGTTATAAGTTAGAGTTTATTTGGAGACTGTAGTTTATTAATATTCATACAATTTCGGGGACGGGGGAATAGAAAGGGCCAGATGATTTCACGAGGAAAACTGGACATTATAAAACTATCAACAAAATTGTTAATTTTTGAGCATTTGCAGATTGATAGGCCTATATTGAAACTTTGAAACTTGGGAATGGTACATTTGCTTTCATTGATTATGTGTCCTTAAGTTCGAGCCATCACCCCCCCCCCCCCCCCCCAGTGTAATTTTGCCTCCGCTCATCCCCTCCAGAAGTAAAGCCTAGTTACGCCACTGGGTGGTGGTGGTGGTGCTGGTGGTGAATGTGCCCCTAATGAAAGAGATGATGAAAATGTTCACCACTACTACCAATGCCACTGTCACTACTAACTGGTTACTGTTGTTGTTGATTTGCGAATTAGTCAAAATATTAAATTATTATTCTTTTTCATAAGTAAACTAGTGGAATCTTGAAAGGCCCCAGTGTACAACTACGTATTTTTGACGTGCCCAGCTAAGGGTTAAAGTGTACATTAAGAATGTGCTTAGGTCCCACAAAATACCGTATATCCAAGGAAAATTCATCATGTTTCGTCAGTATAGCGATTCTTATACAGCTCATGCTGTACCGTCTTAACAAAATGGACCTAAAGTAAGATATTGTATTGTTAAAGTTGAACTGTGCCTCTCGGACGATTTAAGTTTCAAAATCTGGACGAGAAATATGGTTGCAACAAATGACAATACCCTGTAGAGGATTTAACGCCACCATCTGTTGTCTCCGATCCTAAGGGCCCTAAGATATTATTCTGGTCTGATGGTTGGAACGAGTTAAGTGAGGCAAAATTAAGAAGATATGAGTTAGATTTCCATCTTCCTACTTCTACTCCAGGCAAATGCCGGGTTGAATCCTAACTTAATGCCACGCCCTTCTCCTTCTCAATCTAGCCTCAATTTCAAACATACGTTACACACAGTAGCACAAGTTATCAGAAGAATTCTACACAATTCCAGGTACACAGTGCTGATGACCACGAGATCCAAGCCTCTAAATAACACAACAATAACAACAACAACAAGAGTTTTTAAACAAACGTATTAAGTGATTGTGAAATTTGTTCCAAATTTTGAAAATTACCCACATGATTTCATAAATTCATTACTAAATACAATTTCATTATTTATAATAATAAATCAGGAAGTGTTGGTGCACTCATAGGAGAGTTATTGAAGACTTCACTTTAAACGTTGCGGTCAGTGGTATGAAATTTAAAACCCAGTCTTGCACTCATTTCCGTCAGAGATAGTTATTGTGCCTAATCACGATCACTTCCTTTCATCAATCCAGCGCGAGCTGCGGTCTATGAGTGTTCCGCACGGAAGTCTGCGTGGATGTGAAGAGAGACTCACACACAGCTCCTGCGAACTTACCTCCAATTAATGATGTATTTGATTTGTGCTATTAATTGTACCCATTGTCTTCATCATAGAGAAACCAGAGAATTGTCTCAGAATATTCCTCATCTCCGAAGAATTTCACTAAATATATCGAACACCACAGTTTAACGTTCAGTACTTAACAAAACCACTCAATTATATCGTTTCCTTCACTACTAATTAGCTGAACGTTGTTTACACACAGCTCACCGCAATTTAGCATCCGACTACTTGCTATTTAATTTTGCAAGCCAAGATACTCCGGAGAATCAGAGACTCGCCTGGCATTTTCACTTACGGAAAATGTTGCATTCGCTTCTTTTTCAAATGAAAATCATGAAATCAGAATAAGTTTTTCACTTTGACTTGCATTACTTATATTTAGGAGCACTGAATTGAAATTTACTGTTGTTTTGATTCAATAAGTGTACATGCTTTGACAAGGAAGCACATTTTGACTCAATGCTTCTCAAATAACGCTATAGCATTTGGAATCACCCAATCTTGATGAATGCCAAGCATATCGTGGTTTAAATTAAATGTCTTTGAATTAACAAAACATTAATTTTAAATGATTGTTACTCTTCCTCATCCTGTGAAATCTGGCTTTTTCTTTTCACAGAAAAGAAACGCGGTCAGTTGCTATGAAAATTCGTCACCCTGAGGCAGGCTTTGCCTCCGAGCTCCGTAATAAATTCGGTTAAATGTTGTCACAAGTAGATGTGAAACTCTGTCCAGGGTGTATTCTTGCACTCTTCTCGCTTAGTTTGATTTAATTACCTCATTCCAATCTTCCTCCCTCCGTCACAATCAGCATTCCTCTTCTAGAAAATACAATTTGATCTCTGTAAATTTCCACGTTGAAATGTTTCCCAAGAACGAGTAGCAGTACGTAAGCGATTGTACTTTATGGTATTCATCTCAATAAATTTTAGAATTCCTTCATTATGGTTTTACCCCTTTAATTGACACTTCAAGTTTCTGTGTAGTCTAATCATAAGATTGAAGACATTTCGGTGTGTGGAAGGAAGGAAGGAAGGAAGGAAGTTTGTAGTATTACGTGACCGTTAATCGTGTGATTATGAGCCACGGGACCTCCTTTTTACGTGGAATCCGAACCACAGGACATGGCATTTCACACTGAAAATCTCACATGCACTGACTGGGAATAAAACCCGGTCCACCTTGGTGAGAGGCCAACAGCTTGACCGCTGGGCTGTAGTAGTGTGTGTAGCCGTAGTAAGGACAGGGACGAGGTACGTGCCCCACGACTTGAACTAAGGTACTATCCCGGCATTATCCTGGAGGGAGTGTGTGAAAACCTGGGGAAGAACACACTCAGAATAGCGCCGGGATTCGAACCTCCGAACTCCGGACTTACTACCGTTGCTCTCGAAGCAGTGGTGCACGATGTAACGAGCACGGCTACACCACGGGGTGCATATATAGCGTGATAGCTTGGCAAAAGCAATACATATTCCATTCCCGATCAGTGCATGTGGGATTTTTAAAATGAAAATTCACGTCCAGTGGCATGGATTCCACAGGACGCCCCGGGCGTGCCTTGTTAAGATCCACTGAAACTACGAACATTGCATACATTTTTGACTGTTAGGGGCGACTCGGTTGGCTGATGCTCTCACCTCCTGTTCTCAAGGCTGAGAAATTGAACTCACGAACAGTCGTTTGTCATGTTAGGTGATTAAAATGCGAGACACCCCTGTCAAGAGATTTTCCGACACGTTAAAAATTCTTCTCTAGGACAAATCTGGCAGAATACTTTAAAACCACAGCAGCTAAAAGGGACGTTAAACCCTTGTTATAAAATAATAAATATACATTATGGACCTCGTTCATTTCATTTCCCGTCCTGAGGCGCTTCATGTCACTACTATAACATGGAGATGAAAGACCACGCAACTCTTTTGATGCTGTACAAAGCGTTCGATCTGAATAAAAAACAATGAGTCAGCAAGTTTTACATTTATATCATTGTCTGAAATGTGTCGATATAACTCAAATTACAGCTGCATTCTGCACTGCCATCATTGTAACCGACTGTTCATATTTGATTTGAATATGAGGTACAGAATGCCACGTCATTCCCCTCCCGTTGGGCAGTTTTTGAAACGATTATATTGGGCTAATATATCACTTTCCGTGAGCGCATGCACGCTTATTGTTGTTATGGAGATGATTGTGGCCAACCATATGCAAATAGTGAGCTTGCCTGCCCGCTTTCGCTCTGCCTCTGGTAGGTAGATAGAAATTCTAAACTAACGAATGCTTCAGGGATGGACACGAACATAATTTATGTACTTTAACATTAAATGTGCATGGCATTTAAAAGTAGAAGCGTCACCAACTTGGTTTAGCATGTCCCCAACCCTCAGTCACCCCTATTCCTGTCACTATAATCCCTAATCCCTCTCCTTAGTCATCTGCTTTTTAACTTTTCTAATTTCAATATGGAACCCATTTTTCACTTCCCCGCCAGGAGTATTTTAATTTTAAAAATTACCTTTATTTCCAACCCCTCCTCGGAACTATCCCTTGCTCGTTGCCCATTTTACCCCTTTCAATTTTATTCCTTTTCTTTACTTTTAAAATTAATGGACGTAGTATGCGTTTTTGTGTTGTCCAAAACAAAGAGAGCCTCCCTTCTTGTCAAATGCAAATCACATGTATGGAGGATGGTTTAATTCTTTGTCTGAAAGAGCAGTTGCACTGTATTTATACTTCTTCTACTTACGTGAATAGGCTCGATTTTGCCACTCATGCATATATATATTCACTCTGGGTCTCCCCCTTTTGTTAGCGGGTGGAACCAATATAAACTGCCCTCCGGGCAAATAGGATGCAGAAATCGTTGGAAATGTGGCTTATTGTAGTTTAACGAAGTTTGTAACGTCAACTTTATCAAAGTTCGTGCCAGCTATTACGAAGTAAATAGTGGTGATAATGATAAATGACCCTGCGACTGTGGGACCACAAGCATCCAAGGACGTTTACAATTAGGTCTCACGATCAGAAGCGTTTTGCGATGTCCTTTTTTAAAATTCAACGATTTTTTCTTCTTCTAAAAACGCTTAAACGTTACCTGAAAAAGAACGTTGTGTAAAGAAACGTTTTCTTAAACGTTTAGAGTTTCTTTTTAATCTTGAACCTCTTAAACGATTTTGCATTTAAATTTAATAAATGTTTCTGATTACTGATGTTTTGATTGATTCTAAGGGAAATGTTACTAAGGTTAAATCTACTCACAAATCTAGTATACATGTCTACACCTTATTATTCTCGTCTTACAACGGGGTCGGGGATGAGAAGCGATTAAAGTGTATGTGGTGGACGGTTTTTACGACCAGATGTCCTTCCTGACGCCAGCTCATGAGAGGAGTTAATGAGGGATGATATGAATGACGGTGAATGAAACTAGGCCAGGATGTGGAAGGAAGCGGCCGTGGCCTGTCAGAAGGTACCGTGCCAGCATTTCCCTAGAGTTGAAAATGGGAAACCATGGAAAACCATTTCAGGGACGGCCGACGGTGGGGCTTGAACCCACGTCTACCAAGTCCGCAGAGAGCGTGCCTCCCCCCCATGCCCTAGCGCTGCGCGTCAGCAATCGTAACCACCGCTGTCGGTTAGTCACAAATCTAGTGCGAGGAATAAATGCACAGTATACTGGTATTTCGGAGTATTTAATGAGAAATACCGGTACCGCTCAGGCTAAAAATTTGATGAAAGGAAAGTTACTTAGTTTATTTTACCGACAGTAACACTCGTCAAATATGACATATCAATACGGTGAGTTTATTAAATTAAGGAAACAAACATGGAACACTTCAAAGACTAATGAAACAAATTTAAGAAAAAAACTGGTATAAAATTCAATAAAATCATAAAACGGTTTCCAGAAAACGTTTAATTAGGAAACGATTCGTCGTTTATTCTTTAAAAACCGTTTAAACGTTTAGTCTATGTAAACTATTTATGAAACGCCGTTATTAAGAAAACGTTTAATAGGGAGCTCTATTTACAACCTGGTTCAAACTTTACAGATTTTAGGAAACGCGTGATAAGTCTGACGGTACCCTCAGCCACATTACGTAGATTTTAGGTCATGGCGGATACTTATCATATCAAGTATTAGGCTACTCAGTTGTCTTCAGGAGGTTACGTGTACCGCGTTCCAGCCCATATGTGAGATTTTTAATCGCCGATGGAATTGCGAATCGAACCAGGGGCCTCTGAGGTTGGAGCAAGCACGCTTCTCCCGAGTCTCGGGGCTGAAATAATAATAATAATTATAATATGTCAGAATTTGAAGCCTCAGAATTAAAGTTTTATCACGACTAAGGTTGGTATATTTCAGTTCACACTTCACGTTTCTGTATAGTCTAATCATAAGATTGCTTGCCACGGTGGGTGAGTGGTTATCGTGTCGGACTACCAACCCCAAGCTTGCAGGTTCGTTCCTGGCCGTGGTAAGTGATTTTTGAAAGGCGACAGATATCACGACACGCATGTCATACGTTGTTGGCATGTTAAAGAACCTATTTGAAATCAATAGGCCGTGTTCATAATGGCAAAATTAATCTCGGGATTTTCTGCAAACACAAAGTTCCTCCATTGTCTACTAGAAAGCGCTGTAGTGTCAAGGAGCTCAGATATCTAACCTCCTTGATTTTCATAGCGTTTCAAGGAACGATAAAATTCAACATGCAAGCTGCCCTCTGGGCGCAAATAACAAAAGCTTGCACCCGGCACTCGAGGCCATACGAGAAAAATAAATCATAAGATTGAAGAATGTTCACTGTATGAATCCGTCTGCGCTTCTGGCAATGGTCAAATATAAAGTCTCACCTTCTGTGATCTTGATATAAGTACATATAAAGACTCATATCCATAAAGACTCCCATCCCTAAGGTCATGTGTTCGATTCTCGACTCTGCCAAGAAAATTCATTCCATTCTGCAGGCTTGAGGAAGAGGATAACTAAGAGGAGGTGGGTTCTGTTGCCACCTCAGCCACCCAAGTAGTTCCCTTTCCTTATTATCCCAACCCTACTCCAGGCAAATGCTAGGGTGGTACCTATATTAAGACCACGGCCGCCCCCTTCCTAATCTTATCCCCAAGTACTAGTTTACAACCTAGTACCGTCACATCAATAAAACTACTTGTCAGGATATATTACACTCACACCCAAGAAGATGTGGGTATGACCACGATTTAACAGAAGGAAATCTTCCTTTGCAAACGACGTCTTAAACTAGTATACCAATGAATTTAAAGCAAGTAAATTGACTTTTTTTTTAAATAAAAATTTTGCAACATTGCTCATAATTGTAATAATGTCTCATAAAAGACTCATATTTTATCTTGTGGGAACCTGGGAGTTCAAAATGACGAATGCTATTCACTTAGGTATTAACCTCATTATTTTGCAGTGTATCATTCCGACTCAAAAGAATGGAAAAAATGATTCTCGGAAACATTAAACTAATGTCGTCTAAATATAATATATAAAATGAACATCAGACAGTTTTGGATTTTTGAGGTGAAATATCATGTCCGGTGGTTTGGATTCCACGTTAAGGGACGTTTCCGTGGCCTATGAATGCAATATTAGTGGTCTCGTAATAATACTGTACCAGCTTTCAGCCTGGATTCAGGAATGGGAGAAGTACTCAATTGCTATTAGCTGCATTTGCCAATATGATGCCGGAAGTAATAGAAAAAACACTAGCTGTTTTCCTTGACTTCTCCAAGGCATTTGTCATGATATTCCACATAAACCGTTGTTAAGTACAGCAAATTACATGGCATAGGTATGAGGGATATCCCATAAACCTTCTGAGCACTATTTCAATGAGAGGGAAGTGACACTGCAATTGAAACAGCAGAAGACCACCTAGTGGTGGAGTGGCTAGCATCTTGGCTGTCACCCCAGAGGTCCAGGTTTGATTCCTGTTCTGCCAAGAAATTTAATTCTGGTATGAGGGCTGGAATGGGGTACACTCAGCCTCGTGAGGCTAAACTGACAAAAGGCAGGTTTGATTCCCACCTCGGCCATCCTAGAAATATTTTTCTGTGGTTTACCACTTCTAGCCTACTCCAGGCAAATGCCGGAATGGTTCCTAACTTAAGGCCACGGCCACCACCATCCCAATCCTAGCCCCAGATACTGTACGAATGCACACACTACTACAGTCACCACAATAAGACAGGTTATCAAACACATTCTGCATCCACCCAAGTACACGGAGATGAAATGACCATGATGTACAAGCCCCTAAATGTAACAACAACAACAACAACAACGAACATAATCATCAAAGGTACAGTACCACACAAAGAAACATTATTTCGCCTGCATTATCTAGGCTTGTCAATTTGCAATTGAAATGGGTAAAGTCTTGATTCACGGTGAAGTTGTCGTATTTAATGCGTATGATATAACAATATCACCATACACATTTAATTTACTGCAAGATAATTTTAATATTTTTTTATGTTAGACGATGTCGAAATGTAAATATTATATGTCAGAAAACTGTATCATAATGAGGGTCATTATAACACTATTTTTCATTCTACAACAGTTTATCCCGCCAATCAGAGCTCAAGAAACAGTTGTGTGACCAATTAGGTAAGGATAGCATCGCACCTGCGCTGACTTGCACGGCCTTCTTCTTTAAATTTCATTGCCTGGCTTTTAGTGTCATAGTGGGGTATTTCAGTAGGCCATGGTATTCTTTGCATCCCATGCGCTCTGTTCAGTACATAAAACTGGCGAAATCTCGACAGATATTTATGAATATTTATGTTCGAACATAAAATAGTTATAATTAGGGCTCGGATCGATATGCTCGATAAAATCTCCAGATATGCTCGATAACCATATGTTTTATGCTCGATAGATATGCTCGAAAACCCCATTATATGCTCGATATATATGGTCGAAAACCCCATTATACGCGGTTAAATATGCAGAATATGCTCGAAAAACACCGTTAAAAACTATAGAAAGGAAAGTGGAACGAAAAAACAATAACATACCTTTATATACGAGCTTTATTTTCTAATTGTATGTATGATACACTTCAATATACTTGCATTCAAGTTTTTCAAGTATATATAAGAGAAGTTTTCTTATAAAAGTTACAGTTTAAAAGTTCATTTACAAAATGTTCAGAATTAGGCGAGTCAATGAAGTAGATCTGCCTTGGTCTGTACAACAAGAATTTTTTCTATGTTTTCAGTTTTGAATGATTTTCTTAAGTCAGTCAATAAAAGTTTCAATGACGAGACTCACTAAAGGTTAAAAACCTGCAGTTCTATTATTCGCACCAGATAGGCTTTTCAATAATTATTTCTGTTTTCGAACCTTAAGGATGGTCAGGGCCCGAATTCGGGGGGAATTCGAAGAAAAACAAACTATTTAGACCGAAAACCACAAGAATATGCATTTATATGCTTCTATTCTGAAAACCGTGGTTTTATGCATTTATATGCTCGATAAATTTCAATTTTGTTGGTCCCAGAGAGGTGAAAATACCAGGGAACGGCTTCTTTTTGTGTGTACAATTCAGGAAAAAATATGCAAATATGCTCAAATCTGAGCCCTAGTTATAATTATCGTCGAACATAAACAGTCGTATGCAACTCGCCTATATTGGTAATTAAGACACTCGTATGGAAATTATAAAACTCGCTTGGCTTGTTTTATAAACATACTCGTGTCTTAATTATTGCCATTATAGGCTCGTTGCATAATGTACTATGACTAAATGACACCATGGCAATAATCCATACACCAATAAAAACAAATGTAAACTAAATTAAATTCGAATAGCCCTCTGATTGACCAAAGCTTAGGAGAAAGAGAACACAAATAATGGAGCTTCCTTCTTGCGCAGTACTCATCTACTCAGTTAGCGCATTCGTTTAACTCCTCCTCTCAATTTTCACGATTAGTTATCAAGGACTAACAGTTTTACTGCCTTGGCAAACATTACAAAATTGTCCTCGGTAGTTCAACCTCAAACATTCTGTTAATAAGTCAATACAACTGAGGATCTCAGGAACAAAGAACGTCCCGATTCAGAATCATTTTCTGACACTCTTGTCTGATGAGAGTCAGATGAGTTTTTGTGGTTGAACTACAGGCTGCTTTGGTGCACCTATTTTATACTAAGTTATGGTGTTTTTTTATTTTTTTATTTATTTAGTCAATTTACCCTCTAGGTTGGTGGTTCCCACGGACTCAGCGAGGGAACTCACCACTACCGCCTCTATGGGCAGTGTCCTGGAGCTTGGAACATCTGGTCGGGATGGATACAACTGGGGAGGTGTGATCAACACTTCGCCCAGGCGGCCTCACCTGCAAAGCGAACAGGGGCCTCATGAGGGATGGGAAGGGATGGAAGATTGGGAAGGAGGCGGCCGTGGCCTTGCAGTAGGTAACATCCCGGCATTTGCCCGAAGACGAAGTGCGAAACCACGGAAAACCACTTCGAGGATGGCTGAGGTGGGAATCGAACCCCCTCTACTCATTTGGACCACTCGAGGCTGAGTAGACCCCGTTCCAGTCCTCATACCACTTTTCAAATTTCGTGGCAGAGCCGGGAATCGAACCCAGTACCTCCGGGGCGGCAGCTAACCATGCTGACCGCTACGCTACGGAGGCGACTTATGGTTTTAAATCTCGAAAAGATTTGCTACTGCGGAGACATCAAAAGTACGGTCATTCTTTTCTTCCTTCCACTGACAGAGATTTCGATTGGAACACGAGGCGTGGGATGAGGGTTGCTCAACAAACGGCTCAAACATAATCAGCTGCATCTAAAACTAATGATGTGACATGGTGTTGTTCACCAGGCGATCGATTAGCACTTCACGCGGGCTAAGCTTGCTCATACATGCCACATTTTCATTTTAAATGTTACATTCACCATTTTGTATTCATAGAAACGAGTGACGCTTCTCAGATAATAAATCAAATAGAAGTAAAATCAACGCCTATTCATCACGACCAACTGCTCTGCATGTTCCCCTACCCCACCCCGAGTGCAGCAGACAGCGAGCGAGGCCAAACAAATTCCATTCTTGGCTAGGACTTGATCCGTTGTTACACTTAACACCGAGTAATTTGCAGCGCACCTCCTTTTACCATTTTTCTGTCCACCAATCATCTGTCGAAACATCATCACTTATGGTCTGTTTTTCAATCTCTGCGTAAAAGTGGTGGACAACTACTCCTGGATTAACTTTTCCCACAACTGTTATGCGTTCGGCATTCGAAACTTGTTTTTCAATGCAAAGTTACTCCTTGGGCTATTACTAACAGCAGCTGCGACAAACAGCAACAGTACGGCTTATGTGTTGAGTCGAAATTGAATTCTTGCTACTCTAGCATGCGAACTCTGGTGTCAACTGATTGAAACACAAACCACATGGGTCCAACTCTTCACATACAGTAGTAACTTAAATGATGTTATACTCTTAATATGAAACAAAGTAACTGGCCGCCAATAGACAACTAAATTATGTTTCTGGACAATGGCTATTCCAATATCATCATCATATAAGCCTATATTATTTCAGTCGTATAGATCCCTCCTGCGGCGCTCACAAGCGACCGATCGTGACAAATGAGCATTCAAATGAAAGAGAATAGACATTAGCAGTGACGAATTGCAATCTAATTTCATAAATGTCTATAATTTCTTAAAAAAATACGTTTTAAAAATGAACGAAGTGTGCGATTTGCAGATACTGATGCTGAAGGAAAATACGCTCCATAATTGCTGTCCACTTCACATTTTGGCCACTGTGACGCCTGTTTCATGTCATTTTAACATTCTGTGGTCTTTCCTTTATCATTTTGCATGGATTTCAGAAACAGTAAATCAAAGGAATGAGTACTCAAATCGTATAATTTCATAATTATCGAATAACCGGTGAGTATTACAGCTAAGCTGTCAATCAATGGACCCAGCACACAAATGACATTAGCAGTGACGAATTGCATTCTAATTTCATAAATATCAATTTTTGTAAGGAGTGTGCGATTTGCAAATACTGATACTCTAACATGCTGCAATTATGAGTTATTGGGGGAAAGTGTGGTTTATGAACATGGGTTCGCTAGTTAACCCATATTGCGGTAATGCCATTATCATCATAACATAGCCTATCGCATTGCAGGATCTGGACTATCCCTAATGTACACATGAACTCTATATCCAGGTATTCAGATAAAATTAAGATCCCTATTCTACTCTGGAACATCATCGAAAAGAGCAATAAATGAACTTAAGGGGAACATACAGCTTAAGGAGCCAAACAATAACGATTTTAATATTATAACTGGGCCTGTCATAATTCTTCAACAACAATAATAAACATTTCCAATGAAACACACACATCTTGTTATTAGAAACAAAGTTTTAAATTTTCAAAATTAAAATCGTAACTAATTTTATTCATTTTTCAAAATTTGGTCCTTGCTTTGTTCTGATCTTCATCGTTTCCCTCTTATTTCTGGACATTTTTTTAAAGTGGATGTTAAACCTTCAGATACAAAATGAATCCCCCTCATTTCCATATTATTAATTAATTAAGCGTTACATTTTCATTTCTATTTTCAGCAAAATCAAAAAAATAGTTTCAACGTTTTAATAGAAAGACTAATGAAATCTACAGATGTTTGAGTAAGTTTCGTTCTGTAACTGAAGGCTTTATCATCCATTTAAAAAAGAAAAGTTTGAAAATTCCTATAAATATGTGAATTATCAGGGAAACGGTAAAGTTCAGCACAAAGCCAGGCCCAAATTTTGACAAATGAATGAAAATAGTTGAGAATTGAATTTTGAAAGTTGAGAACTTGACTTCTAATAGTAAGTAAGATGTGTGTGTTTCCTAGGAAATGTATAAAATTGTTGTGCAAGATCTACGACAGGCACAGTTATAATTTAAAATCGTTATTGTTTTGGCTCCTTAAAAATAACTTCCACAATACTACTCACCCGACAATAACTTTCCGTCTTGTGTATAGATATTTAATAGTTGTGGTTGGGGTGATAGCGTGGTGGACTGTGATCCAGGACGTCCGGGCTCGAGGCTAGCCCGGAAAAGAGATGTTTGCTATCAGATTATCGATGTAATCAATTTTTATCGCATCAATATGCATCCCTTTATAATAATATAGCTAAAATTATGATTTACGTAATTTTTATGGCTAATTTTGGTATTAAGACATGTGACGACAAGCAGAATTTGTTAAGTTTTACTGTAATTGACGTCATTAGGCTGCCGAAAGAAACTCGGGTATAGTTTAATCAAAATTGTATAATCACTCCATTTTACAGATTAAGTGTGATGCTTGTTAGAAACAAGTTTTCATAATCATCAATTAAAACTTTAAACTCATCACAGCATAGTAAGTTATAAGTTGAAAACAGATCGTAAAACCAGATTCATTACAATTGTAAGAAAGTCCGAGCTATTTAGTATGTTGTTTGAGTCTTGTCTTTAGACTGGTTTGATGCAGCCCTCCATGCTATTTAGTATACGAGATCTTTTTTTTTGAAATTTCTGATATTCTATTACTATATAGTGTATTCCCATATCTCGGTTATGTGCATACCCACTGTCATCGCAGCATATTTCGATAAATGAAAACGAGCCATGAAATTAAAATACAATCAATTACAAATACATAATTTTATATTATGCAATAATCACAGCTGGTAGTAGAAAAACAACAGTAGCACTACTCCGAAGGTTTGTCTAGTACAAATAGCACAGTGTAGGCAAAATATGGCCTACTTGCCCACAACAAATATTCCATCAGCAGCCGTGCCTAGCGATTATAAAACATAGCCTACAGTAAAATCATGTTTACCATGCGAGTTATGCCGGGAGTACGCTACTCCGAACTACATCCAACGATTGAAAATCAGGCCCTTAGAAATTAGAAATTAGTGCCCTCTAGATCTTACATATGCACGTCATAAGTTACTCGAAGCGTTTCTCACATTTCAGTTGTATATCTTTTCAAAAATGTACGTTAAGTTGGATATGAGAAGAACTTACCATTGTTACTATTCAGTAATTATGTCTTCAGGTCTCCCAATCTTGAGTCTACGTTCAGAAAAATAACGAGAATAATCTTAGACTCCATTACCAGACTTTCTCACAAATCGAGCACCAGAACTACGAGGACAGCTGCAGCCGTAGGTTCGAATCTCGGCGCTGACAGCGGCTATCCTGACTGTGGATTGTTCCCCTTTCTTCTCTTTCTTTCTTTCTTTCTTTCTTTCTTTCTTTCTTTCTTTCTTTTACAAGAAAATGCTGGGATAGTACCTTACTTCAAGTCCCGGAGCATCTACCTCATCCTTGTCCCTAATACAATTACACTACCTCTGCACAGTCATCACATAATTACTAGTAATCAGACAAGTTCAACACATCCAACTACATGGGACTGATGACCAAGATGTCCCAAGTTCCTAAAATTAATTAACAACAACAAACTTAGTCTATACCTATCCTCTGGGATTACCGAAACTTTGGTGGACAACTAGGATGTGTTTCCCCACTCATTGGTATGGTACCAGGAATATTTCCCCACATCCAGCCTTACAATTCCCCTCCAATATAGCAGAATGCAAAAAGCATTTCTTTCTTTCTTTCTTTCTTTTTTCTTTCTTACATTACATTACGCCCACGAGCGTCAACATGAACATCGCCATGACAGTAATAATAATCATAATAAAATAATAGGCCTATTTATTTATTGTTAAATTGATCTATTTATTTGTTAATTTATTTTTATTTATTGATTTAATTGACTTATTGATTTATTTATGTAGGTATTTACTTATTTATTTATGTTATTTATTTTACTTATCTTAATATATAATACGCTAAGGTATATGTTTCACAAAACTCAAACTCCTAAACCAGAGGGAGTTAAAAGGTGTGGTTTGTACCAAAATCTTCCAAATCGTCTCAATAGTACAGGAAAAATCTTGCATTTCTTGAAATGTCAACGGAAATATATTTATTTGTTTATAAAGTGCTTCTAAACAAACAAACAAGACGATAGCCGCTGGCAGACCTGTGTCGCGTACAGCCCGCATAGCACTAAAACCGGGTGGGTAGTCTGTACACACGGGGCGCACACAACCCGTTATGCGAGAGTTCTCGCACGGGTCTGCTAGTTTTAATTATTTTATTTATTTGCTGCTGATGAAAATTGGCAGAACGTCAATTTTGTAATTCTGAGCGACAATTGAATTTAAGCCTACATCACAGGCTCGTACACAATTTAACGCATATCCCCAGACGGGGGGCTTCTGAATGACTGATCCCGATGGTAACTTTTAAAGGTAACGAGTAATGACTGTAATTTTTTACACTAATGCCACTTCAAGATTCTGGAATATCCGATAATCCCCAAACAAGACAGCTGATACCACTACTTTATTTCAAGGAGAAGGATCCCGAAGGTGGTTCACAAGATATTTAGGTACGTTACCCGGCTCCGGTATGTCAGTCGTAGCTAATTCCATAATTGTGTAGATGTTTCCATTTATATATCATTTTTTAAACATCAAAATCAGACTTTTGTAGGCAAGCTAACTTCGCCAAACAAGAGCTGGTGTTCCCAGTTTCTTCGTAGTTATTAAAAAAATATCTTAACTTTCTTCAATATTAATTTTTTCCGGTCTCCTTTTTCCAAAAAGATTTAGTTTGGCTCTCATGTACATATGTTTCATTTTCTGCAAATTTTTCATGCAAAGAAATACTCCTTTGTTCCTGGGGTTTGGGCTTCTTAGTGGTGGCTTTGTTCTTCTATTCTTCAACAGCGTTGGTAGTGTGGTGCCGCTTCTTGTAGCAAGTCTGCAGTTCAACAGTTAACTCTTCATTCTCCACCCATCTTTTTCCGAAATAGTCAAGGAACTGAGACAATTTACAGATTTTCGGGAACCATCCGTCTACAACGTCGCCAGATTTCAGAAAGGCTAGCGCAGAATGCATCTGAATGTGCAATCGAATGTCCTTGTTTTCGCGGTATTCATTAATCAGTTTAATGTCACGCACTCTTCTCCACAAACATGTTTTCTCCACAAACATGCCTCAAAGTCAACGTTGATTTTCCTTGGCTTCCATTCAGGGATAATATTTATAATATATTGGAAAAGTGGGGTGTAAGTTTTTTTTGGTAACACTTGTATAGTCATTCGTTTCTTCTTTGAGGCTCCCACAATCAGCATGGATAGTATAAATTTGGGCAAACTGTTTGCTACAACTTCTGAATGTTCCATCTGTGAAAAAATCTTGATAACACTTCAAGTGGAAACTAGGAAACTAGTACCATCTTTTACCTGGAGGTCTTCATGTTCTAAAGCGCATCCAACGTTTAGAATGAAGCACTGGTTAGATAGGGATATTCTTCTCTCTTTCTGTTGCACGCGAGACATGTATGACGCTGTCATTTTCTAGCACTCCACTGTTGCCATATCAGTCGAAAACTTTTCATTGTCGAAAAAACAGCATATTCGGGTAGAACTATGTTTTGCCGATCTTTTTTGTCCTATATTAGAACTACGTAAACTTGATAGAAATGCTAGAAAAATTAGATATCCATATTTTTTAAAAAGCTATAAACTGAGTCCCCTTTTTAGTAAAATCGATCTTATATCATGTTGCATTGACTTTGTGATGCCTATTTTTTTTACCCAAGTGTAGCTAAATGTGCCGTCTTGATGATGGATTATTGAAATATTTTATACTGGCAATATTACAATTTTCATGTAGGCAAAACTTCTGAATATTCTCTCATAACCGCATAGCAGCATTGAAAAAGTTCGTATGCTGCCAACGTTTCTATTTTTAAAGATAACCATGTCATGTCAGTTTGAGAGTTGTAGAGGAATGTTGGAAGAAGTTTTCTACCTGCCTACCCAGAGTGTAGGTTTAATTGTTTACACAGGCCGGGCTGTTCATTGACCGCGGATTATAAAAATGAAGTTTCGAACGACAGCGGGGTGCAGCTTGCTACTCACAGCTTTATTACTGTGCCCTTCGAGCTTGTATTTCAGTAGTTTGGCTGTCTCTATCTTGAGTGTGTGCAGCAGTTCTGTTAGATTTAACGTGTTGTATTTTACGTATTTCACGTACAACAATGGATAGTGTTTTGTGAAAAGAAAGCGTGGTCAAGTGCTCAGAAGGAGGGAAAAACAGGTCTTAATTAATGTGTTCAGTTATTTTAAGAACCTTAAACCCAACGAAAGTATAAATCATGAAAGGTAAGCCAATGAGGAGTATTTTCTTTAATAACGTACTTCAACTTTAACTGCAGTCAAAACTTCACACATTTCCTTGGGCTTGTACTTTATTTATTTTATTTTGATTGTTTTCTTTATGTTACATTCAGCATACGTTACAGTTAATTTAATTTAATTTAATTTCGTTGTATGTGTTATGTTAGCCTACTATTAGTATTATTATACAGTACTTAATTCAAGTCTTCGTCACTGCACAATCGCTGAATGTGCGGAAAGTGTACACGAAGCGCGCTTTGTACTGCCTCCTCTCGTGGAGTGGCAACCCTGTCGTAACGCGCCATAAGACCAATGCTTCATTCTAAACGTTGGATGCCTTATAGAACGTCATCTCGGAATTTCGGCTTTGTTTGATGTCAAAGAGATTTGGTATTTCTGTGATGGTGCAGAATTCTCCTAGTCATTGATTGGTGAGGAATTTCTGTAATTTCACCCAATTTTCCTGTGTAGGCATATATTCTTGAAACTGACGTTGCTTCTTCGTGAGTTCACTTCTTTCTTTCTTTCTTTCTGGCATCGCCAAACGATTTTCCCATCTTCTTTTCTTGTTAATTCTCGGATCAACTGCACTGGATGACTCTCACAACAGAAATGACTGGACAGAATGGGGAGGAGGGTAGGGACAATGATCATTGGAATTTCCCGCAGGTATACGGTAATGCTGACAAACTCAACCCCCTGCGGTCACAGGTCCCGTGAGTGTGCTTATTTAAAATGAAATTGAATTTTAAATCCACTTAGCGTGATTCATTTCGCAATAGGGTTAACCGTTTAACCATTATTTTGTTTAATAGTTATGTGCAGTGCTCAACGGGGCTTTAACACAGGAAAACCATCCTGAAAAGCCATTAGAGTTGTGAAGAAAATGCGTATGACTTCTCGTTGTAAAAAAAATGAATTTTAAGGACAATAATGATGGACCCCATTTACTAATAGGATTGAGTGATTAGGGCTGCTCATTATGTTGGCTTACGGCGTTCGCATGTTTACGGTAAACCATAATTTCCCAGAAATCCATCAGAGTTACTAGTAGTTCTCGCAAAGTGATAAACAGGCCAACTTTCAGAGTTGCACATTCGTACGATATTTATTTATGCATGGCAGATGAAAATTACTATTCTTGCTGCTTATTGTATAATTGGCAAACGGCCTGACCATGTTGAAACACCGGATCCCATGAGAACTCTGCAATTAAGCAGCATTGGGCGTGGTTGGACCTTGGATGGAATGCCGGTTCAGTGGGACCACGCGCTGTTGGTGGGGAAAAGTGGAGCGGAAAGGCCCTGGTCACCCTACCGCACGTAAACTCCGGCTGAGGATAGCGTCTTCGGAGGTACGGACCTGCTTTCGGGCAGAATACCAATAATAGTAATAATAATAATAATAATAATAATAATAATAATGTTAAGTTATGATGAGATTTTTAGCGCCAAACTTGGCAGGTTTATAAGAATCAGTCCCCTTGTAATTCAGCTCGGATCACCTGGTGATCTAATTTTCCGGTATTTCGTAGTTGTGCCCTTCTAACGTTCGAGTTTACGTGCTCCACGTGGAGGTAAACTAATTGTGTTCAAGTGGCATCACGTCCATTAGATCTGTGTTCTTAGATGTGTGAGGAATCTATATGGAAAATTATTGTATGCCAACATTCCTTTCCATGTAGCTCTTGAGGTATTTCTCTTCATGCACGAGAAACGTAGTCTATGGACACATTTCTTTTCAGCTTGATATGGTATATTCTACAGCTCATTAAAGTTATTTCTCTTTGAGTCCCACCATCGCAAATGAGCAGGGCTCTTACATAACTGAAGGAAAGAGTTTTATGATTGATGAAGTAGAGGCCATATGTGTGATCTCAATGCTAAGAGAAGGTTTTTCTTCTCGGTTCCCTTCTTGTATGGAAATAGTGTTTGTATACTTGGTTTCGCTGCACGATGGAACACTGGGAAGATTTACCTTATTCCGTACGCATCTACCTGTGTCCTTGCTGATAGTGATTGCCAACGGCTTTGATTAGACAGGTAATAGCATGCAAAACGTGGTCTCTTGCCCAAAACTTCCGCTATTCACACCTGTAAACATGCACAGTGTGTACATTAAGCCTAAATAACTTTTAGAAATGAACCATTCTGACCTTGGCAGTTTTACAGTAACCTTTTTTTATCGTCTTTTGTTTCTTCACCGCTGATTTCGTGCTGTAAAACCACAAACATCTGTCAAGAAAGAGTAAGGTACGTGGCTTCGTGGCTCGTTCAGAAATGCGGTTTATTATGTAAAGTTCTGTTATTATTTATGTGTTTAATTACAAAATTCCTTCACCCCGCGGCAATCATGAGTGTGTTTTTTTTCTCGTTTTTTTTCCCACAGTCTTCAGGCAAATGTTGGAATAGTGCCTTATTTCAAGTCCCGGGGCACCAACCTCATCCCTGACCCTGGTAATTACAGCTACACACACTTCTTTTACTCCACAGAAACACAGGTTATCAGACGAATTCAACACACACCCAAGTACACTGGGCTCTAATACGAATTAACAACAACGAAAATCCCGTAAGCTGAATAGCAAGCAGCTAGGCGAGTCGGAACGGAAATACGCGAATTCTTCTCTAACACTTCAGTAGTCGCATGGGGTCAAACATAACAAATTAATACAATTATTATTATTGTTATGACCTCCGTGGCTCAGGAGGCAGCACGCCTGCCTCTCACCGCTGGATCCGTGGTTCAAATCCCGGGTACTCCATGTGAGATTTGTGCTGGACAAATCGGAGGCAGACAGGTTTTTCTCCGGGTACTCCGGTTTTCCCTGTCACAATTTCATTCCAGAAACACTCTCCACTGTCATTTTATTTCATCTGTCATTCATTTAATCATTGCCTCAGGGGAGTGCGACAGGCTTCGGCAACCGGCACAGTTCATATCCTCGCCGCTAGATGGGGGCTTCTTTCCATTCCCTGACCCGGTCAGTCGCCTGGAAGCAGGCTGTAGATTTTCATTATTAGTATTATCAGAGAATTTTATATCTATAACCTGACCGTCCCAAGCGAAAGAAGCATTTGTCCCGTTTTTTAAACATTATTATTATTATTATCATTATTATTGTGGGAATTGATATGAGGGTAGCGCGGTTGATTGCCGGGACAAATAGATGAGAGCAATGGCAGGAAGGTACTCGTAGATCAAGGCTAAGTTACAAATGAACACGCTAGATGAAGTTGTTCATATGAGCCGACTCTGATCGTGGGGTTATGTGAAGTGAATGGGGGAGGACAAATTACCTAAGAGGTTAATGAACTCGGCTGTAGAGGGTAAGAGAAGCAGAGCTAGACCTATGACAGGATGGTTAGATTCAGTGTTGAACCATTTCAAAGTCAGAGGTGTAGAAGCAGAGGAGTCCACTATGCTAACTGCTAATAGTGAATCATGGAGGCAACTTGTTCGCAAGCAGATGCTTGTTCAAAAGACTGGACGCCGAAAGGTAGGACAGTCTCAAATGACAATGTATGGTATAATTATTATTATTATTATTAATATCATCATCATCATCATCATCATCATGAACTTAAAGATTTGCATCATACTGGAACACTCAAGAGTTTCATTTTTGTACTCATCCACTGTCGTCCGCCAATCTCCGAAGATTTTTAATTTGTTGTTTAATAAGTCAGCATCATATCTGCAGGCATTTTAAACTTCATATTGACACCTAATTCAACCTGAACTGACTTCCATGCAAACAGACATCTTACTGAATACCGATTTGGCATGTAGGATACGTAGTTATTGTTGCTTCACTCATTACTACTAAACTATAGTGATTGATATAATCTTAGATATTCTACTATGTTGTAAAACCATTGTACTTCTTGCTTTATCACTAGTCTTCTTAGTAGAATGATTAAAATTTCACCTGCTATTTTACTTATGTTTGATAGTGTAATATTATTGGCTGCCGTTCCGGAGGTCGGGGTTCGATTTCCGACTCTGCCAGGAAACTTAATTCTGGTCTGAGGGCTGGAACGGGGTATATTCTGCCTCATGAGGTAAAACTGAGACGATGCGGATTCGATTCCCTCTTCGACAATCCTAGAAGTGTTTTTCCTCGGTTTCCCATTTCTACTCCAGCCAAAGCCGGAATGCTCCCTAAATAAGGCCACGGCCACCTCCTTCCCAATCCTTGCCTCAATTACGAATACACACGCTAGTACAAACTTCACATAAACACAGGTTAGGCTATTAGACAAAATTCAACTCTCAGACTGGCTGCGTGGCTCAGCGGTAACGTTCTCGCCTGCTGTTCTCAAGGTTGCAGGATGGAATCCTGGCACAGCCAGTTGGCATTTGAGGGTTCGTAAATGCGAGGGAGCCGTGTCAGTAGATTTACTGGCACGTTAAAGATCCCCTTCTGGGCAACATTCCGGCACCCCGGCGTCTCTAAAAGCTGCAGTAGTTAAAAGGGACGTAAAACCAATAACATTATTATTAAAATTCAACTCACACCCAAGTATATGGGGTTAAATGACCACGATATCCATGCCCCTCAAATGAAAACAACACAACCCGGTCGAGTAACAGGTAGCAATCCTGAATTATGTTTATGCAAAACCTTTGTAAGCTATTTTTGTACAGGAACTTTTAGGTGGCCGGTTGTTAGCTCATAGCATTGCAGTCACCCTGTTCAGAGGTAATCGGAGACTCCATCCAGCCCACTTGACACTCTTCATACGTCACAAGTTACCAACTAATAGAAGTCAACTGCTGTTGGTGAGTGATAACATTAGGAGACTGTTTTAAAAAACAATTTTGCAAACGTTGTGAACTACAAAATACGATACCGTACTCGACTGCGTCCCAGACTACTGGCCTATTGGGACAAAATATAATAGCATTTTTTATTATTCTCTCACTTACTTATTATCTTAACTCTCGCCTGTCACATGTAGCAGGAGAGGTTATTATCCACATCCTGCGTGGGTGTAAAACAGAAGAAGCTGTGTCCCTTACCCCTTCTCACGAGGTTCAAACCCTAGCAACCTCACACTTTCGAAACCGGAATTAAAGAAAGTTGGACAATTGATTATTTTTAATGCATTTTAGGAGTTTGGGTGTGGAGCGTGATGGCGCAGTGGCTTAGTTGCTCGTCATTTACCCGGATGGCCGGGGTTCGAATCCCGGTGACAGCGGGGTGGAATTTTCATCTGAAAAATCACGTGGCGTTAGGAAGGGCATCTGGCCTTAAATCGCCAGCCAAATCCAAAATGAGTCTTGGTTGGCTCCGGCGATCCCAATTAATTGGGAAAAGCCGAAGGGTTTTAGGGGTTTGGGACATAGCCTATTGTTAATTAGTCCCGTTCTAACTGTACTGTAATTATTAGGGACTGGAAAAAAGACATCATTCCGGCTTTTGCCTCAAGGGAGTATGAAGAAAACGGGAAAAACACACTCAGGATGGCCGTTATCAATGCCAGGAGTCTATAATAATGTTATTGGTTTTAAGTCCCTTTTAACAACTGAGGCTTTTAGAGACACAGAGGTGCCGGAATTTTGTCCCGAAGAGTATCTTTAACGTGCCAGTAAATCTACTGACACGGGTCCCTCGCATTTGCGCATCCTCAAATGCCAACTGACAGCCAGGATTCGTTCCTGCAACCTTGCGCACAGCAGGCGAGAACATTACCGCTGCGCCACGCAGTCAGTTGCCAGGACTTCCATTAGTTCATGCAAGATTGACATAGCAATAACACTGGTTGCTCACACATTGCAAATGCACGGAGATGATTAGGTCAATGTATGTCCCTTGCACCAACTCCAGGAGCGGCCCACTGCGCCGAAGTTGTCAGATAAAATCCCATCGCAGTCAGTTGGTATTTGAGGGTGCATAAATGAGAGAGAGAGAGAGAGCTGTGTTAGTGGATTTAGTGGCACGTTGAAAATCCCCTTCAGGGCAAAATTCGCTCGCCCCGCTGTCTCTAAAGGCTGCAGTAATTAAAAGGGGTGGTGTAAACCCCACAACATTATTACAACTCCATGAGCCAGGGCTTCCCGAGACCTGAAACGTTTTGCCAGGTAAAGTAGGCTGTCGTGCTGGAAATGCGAAGAACTATAACTTGGTTATATGCGCGTACAGTACGTTGTTTCTGAGCTGATTCATTGCATTCCAATATTATGTGCTGAATTGCATCCGGCTTAGCTTACTGTAGTAGCCTCGTTGATCGAATGTGCTTTACAGATGTTGGTCATGCATATTGGACAGTGTTGCCAACATTTCCACTAGTCGTAGAGCTAGACCAATTCTCGTTATTTCACAGTTCAAAAGCCTTCCAACGTACTTTGTGTTGAATTAAGTTTTGTTGCCCCCAATTAAGAGATTTCCTTGATCTCGTCCCAGTATTTCCTCCTAGAGTGGCCTTCTCTGGTCTCGGGATACGTATTGAGACTTCGGATTCCGAGGTCCTGGGAACTTTGTTGTTGTTTCTTTTTCGAGAGGTTTGGACATCGTGGTCATGTCAGCCCCCGTATAAAGCCTGTTCGCCGAGTCGAGATAGTGGTAATAAATACAGGGCTGCTCGCAAGGGGTGCACAGAGCTGTGCCTGCTGAAGTTACGCCAACTTCAGTGCTGTGTATAGCCTGCATGTGAAGCGGGCTGACTTATCGGTTACATGCTACAACGCGGTTTATTTATTGCTCGTTTATGTACTTATTTAATTAATTCATTAATTAATAAGTTCTTAACTGCTTATGACAGGCAACAGTATACAGTGCAGCAAGTCTTGTCTTTTCTAGGGCTACGGCATGACTAATGATCTCGGAGCTCTTGGCTACCCCTGTCCGGCAGAGCCGATGAGATGAACTGGGCGTGTTTCCCTGTCCGGGTAGCCAGGAGCACTGTCTCGACTCGGCGAATAGACTTAAGATGTGTGTGTGTGTGTTCAATTTATCTGATAACCTGTGTGTATTTGTAGTCTGGGTTGGAATGGGGTAGATGCCCTGGGACTTGAAAAAGGTACCGTCCTGACATTTGACTGGAGGGAATGTGGAAAACCCGTGGGATAAGAACACTCAAGATAACAGCTGTCAGCTCCGAGATCTGGACCTCCAATCTCCAGCTCCCCACTCCCCACTGTGGCCGTGGCGAGCGATTCAATGCGCACTGCTATGCCGCGGGGTATGTTTTATTTAGAGCAAGGGTCGGAAACTCGAGCCCCGCGGGCTGATTATGGCCATCTCAGCATTAGCCTGGAGTAGAAGTAGGGAAACCACTGAAAACCACTTCTAGGATGGCTGGGGAAGGAATCGAACCCACCTCTTATCATTGTTGCCTCACGAGGTAGAATAAACTACGGCCCAGCCCTCGGACGTGAACTAAATTTCTTGGGAGAACCGATGAACGAACCAATGGTGACAGTTAAGAATGCTAGCCACTACACCACGAGGTGGATAATATAAAGTATTGTGCTGAGAATTGGTCACATATTCAGAAACTTAATGAAACTTAAGAAAGTTAGCCACTACACCACGAGGTGGTTAATATAAAGTCTTCTGGTGAGAATTGGTCACATATCATTATTCAGAAACTTGATGAAAACCGACAGAAAATGGCAGGATCTACAGTACTTCATGTTCATGATAACATTAATTTCTGTCCAAAAAAATGTCGTTCAATTCTGTCATGGGTTAGGTGATAGCTTGAGATGTGCACGATCTGTCAATAATACAGAGCTAACAGTCGCTTGCTATGTGTTGGATCTCGTTCGAGATTCTGTGCTGATTAGTTCTCAAGAACAATGGTCTTTTAGCCTTCACAATGTTTGTCAAATGGATCGAAAACATGGCAGTGTTATTTGCTCCCGTCACTCCCTGCGCGAGTGCACCATGGTACCTAATGGCGTCCTTAGTTAAGAAAATTTCAAACGTTTACAGTGGAGAGATTCATCAGGTGTTCTCCGTGGTCGGAGTTAACACATTTCATGAAACAAAAGAGAACCTTCAGAAATATGCTAATTCTAATAACTGTGCCTGTTATTGACCCTGAAACATGACAAAAGAAGTCTAATTAACTCTCTTCTCATACATTCCATTAAGCCTACGATAGTTATCCTTTTTTAAGCAAGCCCTTGTTACAGCTTTTTTTGAAACTTCCTTCAGAATTTCCTTCTCTCTATGCATTGTGTTGTAACGTCATAACGTTGTAACGTGACTCTTTTTAGTCTATTTTCATTCATGAAAAAAAAATAGACTTATTGAGATCACCTCTTGTCCGAGTGTATGTGTATGTGTCTGCGTATGTATGTGTGTGTCCACCTAATAAAAGCTATATGCCTAAGCGATTTCAATGTAACTTCGTCCAACCTCGACCGTGCCTTTCAAATTTTAATACGTTTCACCAATCCAACATGGCGGCCGCGCGAAATATTTAACTGGCATTTTCTATCTCCGCAGCAGTAACAGTTATAACTCTGAATTTTGTACGGTAACAAAGGATACTACTAGAAGTTCTTAAATGTGACTTTCATAAACCTGTTAAGTACAAAACGAACATGGCGGCCAAGCGAAGTTGAAACATGTAAATATACTTTTCTCGTGATTTAACCATCCGAGCGCAGTGAAACATGGTATAGCACATGTTTATACACATTGTAATGCACTGACATCTAATTTTTTCAATTGCTTACATAACCTCAAGATGGCGGCTGTGCGAAATTTTAAAATTATGTTTTCATATCTTGTGTCCTAATCATGCGAACAATGTGAACGTTTGAATAATGAACCTACGCAATAGTCGTCATCTAATGGTACATAACTCAATGGCCTACATATATAACAATCCAACATGGCGATCATCTGAAATATTTAGACGGTTCTCAACATCTACGAATCTGTCACAGCAATCAAACTGAAATTGCTTATGTTGATAGAGGCCATTAATATAAGTTCACATATGGATCATTCAATAACCTGGTGAGCACAAAACCAACATGGCGGTGACACGAAATTTAAATATTTAAATGGATATTTCTCGCGACTTTTCATCCGAGCGCTGTGAAACCTGGCACGGTATATCTTCATACAAGCCTTAATATACTGACGCTAATTTAACTGGCGGCTGTGCTCTTTAAAAAAATCTCGGTTTCATTTCTCGTGTCCTAAGTAAGACCAGTAGGATATATGAAAATAGGCTGTTTAGTTCTTCATGGAACTGCTTGTTTTATTTGTTAGCAATCTTTATTACAATGGTTGGTTGTATTTTTTTTTATCCCCCTGCACTATAAGAAGCTACTTGTATTCACATTGACTAAGTTTCCAAATTGCGTCCCTTGACAGAATCTGAAGTAAATTAGAACGAGTGTTCTGATATTTAACGAGTAGTTCCGTGAAGAACTAAATAGCCTATTTTCATACATCCTACTTATGTCAATTGCCTCTATCAACATACAAAATTTCAGTTTGATTGCTGTAATAGATTCGTAGATATTGAGAACCGTCTAAATATTTGGGATGGTCACCATGTTGGATTTTTATATATGTAGGCCATAGAGTTATGTACTATTACATGAAGATTATTGCATAGGTGCATTATTCAAACTTCAATCGCATGATGAGAACACAAGAAATAAAGAAACGAGATTTTGAAATTTCTTACAGCCGCCATATTGTGGTTATGAAAACAATTGAAATTAATTAGATGTCAGTGGATTAAAATTTGTTTAAGTATTTACGGTACCAAGTTTCACTGCGCTCGGGTAGTTATATAGCGAGAAAAATCCATTAAAATATATAAAATTCGCGTCGCCGCCATATTAGATTTGTGTTCACCAGGTTATTGAAAGTTTCTTAGGTGAACTTATGTTCATAGCCTCTATCAACATAAAAAGATCCAGTTTGAGTAGTGAGTGTCTCGAATTCTAGCCATGATAATTTTCAGTGTCCATTCTCATCCTACACTTATGCATGTCTCAGCCTTGTGGGGCAAAACTGAGAAGGGGCGGTTTTGATTCCTACCTCAGCCATCCTGGAAGTTTGGTTTTCGTGGTTTCCCACTCCTACTCCAGGCAAATGCCGGGATGGTACCTAATTTTGGCCACGGCCGCTTCCTAGCAAAATCCTACCTCAATTACAAATACACATACTAGTACAACATGACAGTTACACAGGTTACAGACAAATTCTTCACACACCCAAGTACACGGGACTACATGACCATGATGTCGCAAAGCCCCTAAACGAATCATCAACAACTTATGCCAGGCAAATGGTACGACGATGTCATTTTTCATTCCCATGACTCTTCTTTATATTGTACTGAAAATTACTATAGTTGATGTGCATTGGACTGGTGACAGATTTCTTGTAACATATAATCTCAAAAAGGAAGTGTATGGGAAAATCTGCTGTTTATACGGTTTTTCCTTGCCCTTTGTGGAAGAAACGCTGCGGATAAATCAACCATTTCCACTCCGGAGTTCAACAGGAATATAATATGCGTGAATGTAAAAGTCGAATTGTGAGTTTGTCGCGTTTGGAGGCTTAATTTTACACAGTCTCCTCAATTGATGCAAATCACGTTACCCTAACACAGTGGTTCCCAAACTTCACTGTACAACTGATCTACGATTTTGTTTTGTTTCGTGACACACTGGTTTAAAGGCTATTAACTCACAATGTTGACCTGTCGTTGCCAAATCGTTATATTAAATTTAAGCTTGAATTCAATTTTTTATGTCCTGATACAGTTAACATAGACTAGATTTATTATTATTATTTCTTAATTAATTAATTAATTAATTCATTCATTCATTCATTCATTAAGTACCTTACAAATTACAAAAACCTTGAGGATTTTATTTCGAAATAAAAATAGCTCCATCATTGTGATACTTGAGATTGATGTAGGCTATCTTGCAAATCTTTTAAATCCTTGGTCGAGTGTTTCAACACGAAGACCAAATAGTTGCTGATTTGAGTAATAGTGTTTTACTTTTATTCAGGAAGTTCCACGGCACATTTACAAAGTTTTGCAACACACAGATTGGGAATCCCTGGTCTGAAAGTTTTGTCAACCTTGAGTAAATAAACCCAGAGAAATTGCACTTTAAGGAGTTTAGTGACTCATTTCATTACCATTCAAACTCTTTTGGCGAAATGTCAGTTGCTTCCACAGCACTGTATATCCTACAGGCCATCGTTTTGTCGACACTGCATAGGATTAATATGCCAAGATACTTTCAATGACCAAATTATAGTCTGTAAAACATTTTCATTCCATATTAATGCACTTCCCCAACAGTGTAGCCAAGTGCGGCTGAAATGGGTAGCTGCAAGTTCAGAGGCCAGAGTTTTGAATTCCAGTGTTGACATTTGTCATCCTGAATGTGGCTTTTTCCCGGGCTGCTCCATACCCACCCCAGACAAAGACTGGGATGGTACCTCACACAAGGGTGAGTGATGATCAAGTGCTCGGCTAATATTCACAATTTCACGTACCATATTCAATCCTGACCGAAGTCTGGATTTTAGAGATTCGAAAAAATAGAGAGCATTCGAGTCTTATGATTATACGGCTTGTGAACATTAAATGAAATTAAGCAAAAAATATATCTTTACTCATCTGTGTGAGATTGACTTGTGCCCATTCTGGTGGACATGGTGAAGGCAATCGTCGACAGTGGTGCAAATTAATGAGTAGTTTTCACTTCCCGGGGAAGCACTGATTCTACAAATGGCGCAGTGCAATAAGCACGGAAACCTAACGCTGGATTCCCACTTACACATTTACGACAATAATATTAACACCATGCATACACAAGTGCACGGGGCTAATATCCATCAAGAAATATAATTCTTGTCTGAGGGCTGGAACGGGGTCCACTCAACCTCGAGACGACAACTGAGTAGAGCGTTGGTTCTATTCTAACCACAATCATCCTGGAATTGGTTTTCCGTGGTTTCCCACTTCTACTCTTACACAGGGCTTCCAACGACTCACTTTTCCACTATTATTCACTATTTTCAAAGCAGCCTCACTTTTCTCACTAAATGATGAAATTACTCACTATTCTCACTTTTTATTACAAAAATGGTCACATTCTGTGTTAAAAATGGTCTCATGCAAAAACAGATTGCTAGAAACGACCAAAATATACCCATGAATGGGTAGTTAATTTTTCTGTCACCGGTGCCTGAGCGCGTTGCCGGCAGCGAGCCAGGCGGCCAGAAAGCATGAAAAGCTTCCATAGTGCAATACCACAGCCGGAGCCATGCAGCGATCACCGAAAATTTTAACAAACCGTTTTTTAACAAAAGTTCACATTTATATTTTTGTTTTACGATTTAAATTTCTTGAATGTTGCATTTATTATCCATTATTTCCAAGTGTCCTCTAGCTACATGAAAAATCACGAACAGTACTCACAGATATTAACATAGGTGCAATTTGGTTGACATTTTTGGGGGTCTAATTTGTTTCTCAGATACACATTCTTAAAAATGTTGTCTATTTCAATACAGTTTTGTCACTTTTTTGGGGGGGGGGCTATGGTTGGTTTTGGGTAGCTTAACCACCCAAGCCACCTCCCTCCCCCCTAATTATGCCTACAGATATGAACAAACGTTAAAATTATGAACCAGATACACGGCCATAAATGCGCATAATTCTATGAATTTACTCACTATTTACTCACATTTTCATACAAAAACTCACCTTTTTCACTTTTTTGAAGAAAAATCACTCACTATTTCACTATTTTTCGACGAGTGAGTGGATGGAAGCCCTGCGTGTCTTACCCTTAAGGCCACAGCCAACACCTTCACAACCCTGGCCTCAATGTCAAGTATACACACTACTTCAGCAGACATCAGAATAACATAGGTTGTCAGTTACACACACATGGGGCTGATAACTACGATGTTCAAGCCTCTAAATGATACAACTACCTTAACTTGAATGGTTATGAATCTGGAATCATCTGGAGATGCTAAAATGATGGGTAACCCATTATTATGGGGAGCCCTTCTCTCTTTGTAGGACTACAGTGGAACAATGTAACTACAATATGTGTCTTGAGACGAATTAATTTACGCAATCTAAATAACAAACTAAACCCTTATTATGATACGAACAATGGAACAGAGAGAGTGTGTGTGTGTGTGTGTGTGTGTGTGTGTGAGCGTGTGTGCAGGCTAGAATGTCATGTGGAATGTAAAGGAAGGTGTAGTCCCTTAACATCGCTTTGTGCCAGTTGAACAACAGCATACTCACACGTCTTGCTTCCATATGAAACTGAAATTGAGTGGCTTATATGGCAACTGAAAGTCCCTACACTGTTGCATACAGTCACGTTGTCTTCTTAACAACATTTTCATGGACGCTTGTCTGCTTATTGGCACTAACACTATATGAATATTCAAACACGGATTGAAACCGATATATTTATATAAAGAAAGCTTTTCAGTCGGTCAACAGGAACACTTTGTTATTAGAATTAGGCAACACTGAAAAATGGTTTCTATCACTGCAACGATGTATTTATTTCAGTAATGTATGGCCTGGCCCACCCTTATTACTCCCCTCCCGTGTCTATGGAGCTGGGGTTGAGCTGAGATGAATTTCTAATTGGTGAGTGATTTTTACGGACGGATGCCCTTCCTGACACCAATGAAAGAGGAATGAAGATAAATGAAACTAGGCAAGACGTTGTAAGTAAGGTACCGTCCCCGGAATTTGCCTGGAATTGAATATGGGAAACTCGGAAAACTGTATCAAGGACGGTCAAGGCTGGATTTACAGAAGGTGGACTCGGTAGCCCAGAATGGCAAGCTTGCAGGGGTGGAAAAATTATTACAAATTGGGAAATGAATGTGAAATGGCAACTAATCCCTGTTCCAGACAACGTGACGCCCGGTTAATACATTGAAGTTGTAAGCATCTGCAAGATGACTACAGGGAACCCTCAAACGTGACCTGGTGCATTTGTTTTGATCGGGCGTCAAGTCATCTAAAACAGGCAATAGAAGTGAGCTGTTTAGTTTGCCGTACTCATCTTGTCCATTAGCACAGGGAAGTTTCTGTATGTTCAGTTGACAGTACAGCGTTTCCGGAGCAACAATTCACAATGTTTTCATAAATGATTTTCAAGATAAAGATAAAGTGTTTAAAAGTCAAATATATCAACTTGTTCGCTTGTGAACAATCATGAGAAATTGATATAAGAATGAAGACTGAAAACTTGTGTGTTAATATTTTATTATTGACGCAAAGTGTTCAAATACACTAAATCGTATAACTTACTATAAATCCTGTACATCCATCTCTTCAAACTGCACTCCAATGGGTGAGTAACTACAGCAATTTCTTTGTATAGGGACTAAATTTTCAAATTTTCACTCAAAGGTGTCAAAATTCTTACAGTCCAAAGGCGGTAGAACGTAGACTACATTCGACCCTGAGGACGGTCGATCGCAATCGCCCACCGAGTCCGGAGATAGCCTGGTCTCATGGCCTGTGTCGCAACTGGTGTAACTATCCCGATTGGTTGATGTATTATTTTATTACTACCCCTTATTGAGGTGGTGTGATTATGTGGCTAACGGTGGCAGTGAGTGAGTGAGTGAGGTTTAATCTGTATGTCTTGAGTGAGAGGTGGTCGGCTGCATGGTGTAGTCAGTAAGCCTCTGGTCTACTGTGGTCCCACGGTTATGAAACCAAATCCCAGCCCAGTCAGTTAGCATCTGTTATTGTGAAAACCTCATGTCAGTAGATTTATTAGTACAGTACGTTAAAGATACCCTTCAGGAAAAAATTCCAGCACGTTGTCATCTCTAAAGCCTCTGCAGTTATTATTGGTATTATTATTATTATTATTAGTCAATTATTATGATTATTATTATAAAAATGGGATGGAAATAATTATGAAGACGTCACAAACATCCAGTTTCTGAATCAGAGAAATTAACACTTCAAAGTTAAAATCCAACGAACCGACCTGGAATTGAAAACGAGGCCATTCGGATGGAAGTATATTTCTTAATAATTCTGTTATTGTGAGGTTTGAAGCCATTTTTCAGTGTTGCCTAAGTAAACAAAAGGTTGGTGCTTTTCAGTCGGTCAACACGAATGTACCCAAAAAAGAGCTAGGTTGTGCCCTAATCCTGAAATAAATTACATGGGTGTATTTATTAATCTCATGTAATTTATTTCAGGATTAGGGCAAAACCCAGCTCTTTTTGGGTACATTCGTGTTGACCGACTGAAAAGCACCAAAACTTTTGTTTTGTTAATTCTGTTATAAATAAAGAAATGTTGTTTTTCATAAATTTCTTACTTGAGTTTTAATCCATAATACTGTATGTATAAATGTGATCGTGTTTCTAAATGCACCGACTGTTGCATCATATGCTAGTAAAAACTCCTTAACTAAAGAAAAAGGCTTTTGTTCGTTTAATTGCAGTGTTGCCAAGTAAAGTGATTTCTGCCTAGGCCTACGCTTAGGTACATTTACTCATAGTGATCACGTAGGGAATTTGCATTAAAAATCCCTTCAAACGTAGGATATTTCTTGAAATTTATAAAATATATATAAAGTGTAGTTTTCAAGGTTGAAAATTGTAAAAATGCAGAGCTTAATAGGTTTTCAAAATATGATCTTCTTGTGTAGTGAGTTTGAGTTGTTTGATCCTTCATTGGCATTGAATACACTGAGGTTCGTGCCAAATGTTTTGATTAATAGATTCAAATAGAAACTCAATTAAATAAAGCTTTTGGATGAATGGGAAAATTTGTCTAATTACTTTTCGTGCTGTATTGATACAACACGATGTATGAAAATCGACTGTATTTCTTTAATATTCTTGACAGTTCTATAGTAGACTAGATGCAGGGAGAGCGGAATGAGCTTCAGTCTGCGACGCCTTAACCAGAATTTTAAGACATTCCGCACGGATGGAAAAATCCTATATTGACAGCTTTGTGAAATGTCAATATAGCCAGTTGACGCTCACAATTTACGCTGGCAATAAACATACTGTATCATTGTGGATTCATGTTCTACTTCAAATTTTCTCATAACGACGAGTTTAAAATATTTTAGCAAATATTTAAAACTTTTAGCAATCATTTCCCTATCTTTAACACACACAAAATTAATAATTTTCTATTTTATGCACTTAAAAATCTGTTCCCTACAAATATGGTCAAGTATTAATGTATTACAAATCTCTTTAATTTTTACAAGTGTTTCAAATTTAATTATTTTAAAATGTACTGCCCTGATACGAAATCTTCGAGACACATCACATATGCCATCTGTAGCTCTTCAATCGGTCACAATGAGTGGGTGGGGTTGTGACCAACACAACTTATAACGAGATTCAACTACGAATAATAGATCCATGACATAGGCTACTACTACTACTATAATACTGTAGTAGCCCCCGAGGGACGTGGGTTGGCGACCACGGGGTCCCAGCTGAGTCCGGCATTGCTTCCACTTACTTGTGCCGGGCTCCTCTCCGTCTTCTTCCCTGTCGACCTCACTTGGTCAACTCTTGTTCTCTTCCGACCCCGACGGTATTAGGGTATCCGAGGCCTAGGGAGTTTCTTTCTTTCCCGCCTTAATTGGCCCTGTCTCATCTTTTCTGATACCCTCCTGCGAGGGGTCAGCCTTCTTTTTCTTTTCATTTTATCTCCTGTCTTCTGCTCAAGGCCCTCAAGGAGACAGGGTGTATGTAGCCTCACCACTTCTGGTGCACCCTTGGATATTGCTACACCCTCAGGGGCTCACGGCTGGTGAGTTCGGGAGTTGGCGACCCCGAGGGATTCCTGAGCTGGGTCCGGTTTCCCCCCTTTTGTCCCTTACCTTTGGGGCGGACCCTCTCCTCTTTCACTTTCCTATCTGCCTTTCATGGCTCTCCTTCCTTCAAAGTTCCTCAAACCACATTCTTCGAAGGTTGAGGGCATTTCTTTTCCTCCTGTCCTTTGTTTGCCTTATTCTCCTTTTGTTTACCATTTCTTCTTCTAGTACTGTATATAAGTTAGTAGTAAGTTTTAGTTATAGTTTACTTCTCATTTTCATCTTCACGACCGAGCCTCCGTGGCTTAGGCGGCAGCACGCCGGACACTCTCCACTATCATTTCATTTCTGATTCATTTAATCATTGCCCCAGGAGAGTGCGACAGGCTTCGGCAGCCAGCATAGTTCATATCATCGCCGCTAGATAGGGGCTTCATTCATTCCATTCCCTGACCGGGTCGGCCGACTGGAAGCAGACTGTGGATTTTCATTTTCATCATCTTCACGACCACCCAAACCATTAGGGGCCGATAACCTAGATGTTAGGCCCCATAAAACAACAATTATCATCATCATATACTGTAGTAGAGTAATGAATGATTATAGTGTAAATTTTAACTTTAACACAGTGATCAGGACCTGATGATGACCACTTGGGGGTTGAAACGTGTAATCCTAAACTGCCCATTTAACTGTGATAATTTAATTAATACATGTAATATTTTCCAGGAGTGTGTATACATATTTATATCTTGTACCCCGCCCCGCCCATTCATTGGGCACAATCGTGTTGACCGACTGGAGAGCTACAAATGACAATCTTGTATTGGCAACACTGAAAAGGAATGGCTTCAAATCTCTACACATCAGATGTGATTTCCCGAGGGAACGTGTAAACTTCTATTGTTTGAAACGAATCTCAGTTGAAAATACTTCCCGATCGATGTTGTTGCACTGTAACCAGGCATGTCGTCATCATTCCTTAGTCCACACAGCTGTTACTTAACAATCGGCGGCTGACTTAGCTGCACTCAGAATCGCACCTGAGTGGAAGGCGAGTGATAGAGACGAGTGGGGTGCACGCGTTTGTTAATTACAGTAAAAGTCTCTTTAACGTTTTGGATGTTTAAAAATAATGACACCAGTAACACTTGTTGCCTTACACTGGTCGATACCTCATCTAAAATATGATTGCGCTTGTCATTTTACATTTGAATTGTGTATCTTCCAATTCATTTATATTTCACGTCTTAACCCTACAAGTGCCAATGCTATATTCCGTAGTGCCAGGCGTTAATGCTGAAATTGTAACTGTTTAGAAAATATTTTATAAAATCGCTCAATATTATCAAAAATCAACAATATAAGCACCATTTTTTTATCAGAAAGTTGTTTCATGATAAAAAAGACATATAAAGAATGAAAATATAAGAACTAAAGGTCCTTTATAGAACGCAAACTTTTTGATGGTTTCAATTTTTGTTAACCTGAAAACTCAAAGTGAAATTGCACAAAAGAAATTCATCATAACAAACAAAACTGAAATATACAAAATGTTCCTCATACAATACTGAAATAACATTGAAAGTTTCAAGAAAATATGTACTTAATTAGCACTCTTAGAACACTTTTTGTCACAATATCTGTTTGTTTCAGTGACAATTAAATCCCACAACTCTGAGGGGAAAAACAGATTGAAATATTCCGTCACATTAGCATCACGAGGGACTTTAGCCTCTAACTCAGGGGTTCTCAACCGTTTTCAACCATCGTACCCCTTTAAAAATTAAACATCCTGCGTACCCCCTACTAACCTTTCTTAGGTAGTAATAATGGTTATTAAAATGTAAAAGGTATTTAGTTAGTATGGTTTAACCTTTGTAATTTTATAAGGAAAGATTTTTAAATAAAACAAAACATAGTTGTTGTTTTTCACTTCCTTTTCCCAAAGGGTGGTTTTTGCAATGATTGCGTTAGTTTTCATTTCAACATAGAACATATCAGAAACACTACCTTGCATACACTTATTCCAAATGTTCAGTTTTTCAAAAATATCACTTAAATAGGCCAATTTTAAAAGCCAACCAAAGTCATTGAGTACTGATGATAAATTAGAATTGTGTTCGGTAAAAAAAAAATGCAATTCTTTGCGCCGTAAATAACTCACACAGTAGTCACGGCACGAAGCTCACTGCGCATGTGGATCGAGTAGAAGGATGGCCTGCCGCGTACCCCCTGAAATGTTTCGCGTACCCGTAAGGGGTACAGGGGTACGCGTACCACAGGTTGAGAACCCCTGCTCTAACTCATGAGGTTGTTGTCTGTATCGACAGACATGTGACCATTAATTACAAATACTGATATCTTACCAGGAGATGGAAGTCGGGTTTGAACTGCAATTGTCTTCCCGCTCACTGGATATCGCGCATTCCAAACACATTCAGTTGGTCATTGTTTCCATTACTGTACCTGATACTGCAACACTGTTAAAAGTGATGATGAGGATGATAATTGAATGGGTGAGTTGAAAAAGGTACACATTCCTAAAATATCACAAACTAAACTGAGATAGCCATTCTCTTCTTTGGACGTATCTACATCCATTGAGCATAAAAAAGTATATAATCCTCTACTTTAAATGAGCTTGCCAAAGATATTTAGATACGATTCAGTTGAAGAAGGAACATATTCCAGGAATATGTCCCTTCTTCAACTCAAAGCCACGCTAGTTCCGGCAGCACCCACCACAGCGCTAGTGCTCAGTCATGTGTTATGACTTGTGATTAGCAGATGAGTTGTTTAAGGTTATGTTGGTTATGTTTAAAGCGGAAAGTGTGCTAAAATTAGTTTAGTGAAGTTTATTAGTTTTTCTTTTTAACCTAGTAACAATGTCAGAAACAGACAGTGACAGTGGTGAACCAAGCCGTAAAAAGGGTAGACTTAACAAAGAAAAACATGTACGGGAGATGGAAAAGTTAGCAAGGCGTCGAGGTGAGGAGTTTGTAACTTCAGCAGGCGTTCTTGTTCCAGCCAAAACAACCGGCCCAAACTGTAAGTGTAGGAAGAAATGCATGGACAGTTTCTGTATTGAGGACAAGGAGAACATTATTAAAACCCTATATAGTGGCAGACCTAAGAACGAGCAGGACACATTATTAATGAGCCTAATTGAGAGGCATGAGGTTGCAAGGCACAGGCCATCAAATGAAAACTCAAAACAACACGAGTCCTCTTTCAAGTACTTTGCCATGAAAGGGACAAGCAGGGTTGAAGTATGTCGTAATGCTTACATAAGCCTTCATGTGGTGTCACACAAAGTTGTCATTAGGTTGACAAATATTTTGGCTTCTGGAAAATCCCCCGTTGACATGAGAGGTAAACACGAAAACCGTTCTAATGCTATTCCAGCCTCACATCTAGTTAAAATACATGAACATATTGATTCATTTCCAAAATATGTTGCTCATTATACGTCTAAACCAGTCACATATCTTGATGCTCGGCTTAATGTGGCAAAAATGCATGAACTTTTCATAGAAAAATTTCCTGACATGAAGAATGTAATTAAGTATGAGTTTTACTTGGAATATTTCAAGAAAAACTTTGGCTACCGATTTGGCAAACCTCAGGTCGATGTCTGTAGTACTTGTGAAGACCTGAAGATCAAAATTAAATCAAACACTCTTAATGACAATGCAAAACGTGTAGCGTCTGCTGAATTTATGGTGCATAAAAGACGTGCTAAGCGATTTTATAAAAAGATGCAGGAAATCAAAGAACTTTCAAAATCCAGGCCTGATGTCATGGGAATTGCTTTTGATTATATGCAAAACCTGCCACTACCACTGCTACCTGTACAAGAAGCATTTTACCTCAGAAAACTATGGTTCTATGTCTTCAATGTTTACGATATAAAAAATGACAAGGCTTATTTTTATACCTATCCAGAAGGTGAGGGAAAAAAAGGGCCAAATGATGTATGTTCAATGGTTTTGGATTTTATCACACATAATATTCCCGAAGAAGTGCAGGAGCTACATGTGTTCAGCGATGCATGTGGTGGCCAGAATCGAAATCATGCTCTGTGCAGACTTTTGTGTTCCTTGACCATGAATAGTAGATTCAAGGTTATACATCAGTACTACCCCATTAGAGGGCATAGCTTTATGCCATGTGATCGTATGTTTGGCACAGTGAAACGTGAAGTCCGGCGACATGATCGTGTCTACTCACCTGAAGAGTACAACTCAATGATTGGTAGTGCTAAGAAAACACAGCCTACTTTCCAAGTGAACACTGTGCAATGTGATTTATTTTTAGAATTCAAGAACTGGTGGCCACAGTACTTTGTGAAACAGCCTAGAAGTTTAGAAAACAGAGCAGTTACTTTCAAAATAAGCACATACAGACACTTCATCTTCAAACGTGATACAAAAGGATTAGTTGAAACATCTGCCTTTATTGACAACCCTGTAAAATCGACCTTCAAGCTTAAGAAAACCAACACTGTTGAACTTCCTGACACCAAGGCATATCCAACGGGAAAGGTTCCAATAAAGAAAGAGAAACTGCAGGATCTCCAGAAAGTTATACACTACATCCCTGATGAGCATCGACCTTTTTTTGAAGAAAGACTCTCTTGGCCAACCATAACTACAAGAGATGTATATGAAGACTACGTTGATGACTAACTGATCCACCTACAAGGTAAGAGTAATAAAACATATTTTAAAATAACATAATGTATTTTATATGTTTTAAATGAGTTAAAAATATTGTAACTTAACCTGAACTTATCTATCCTAACTATAGTCTGAATATAACACAACACTTCATAATATAATATAACCTAACCTAACCTAAGTATTTCTATCTTTATTACAGGCAAGTTTTATAGTATGTTATGACATTGGACACTATTGTATGTAACAAAGAAAGAAAGATTTGCAATAGCAAAGTAAAATAATCGTTGTAATACTATTATCCCAGGATTTTTTGCAGCTCAGTGTGTTTCAGGCACATAAAAATATTACTAATGATGGTAAAAAATAAAAAAAGAATGTGTTTTTATAATGTTTTCAATCAGGGCTTTGTTTTTCAGCTGCTGATCCACTACATCAAGATGCCACGATTGTCTACTATGAAGAATCCAACAATGAAAAATGTTTTATCAGAAAAAAATTGTTACTTTTGTAAATATGTGTAGGTAACAGTCCTGAAATACATTTGTTTACCTTTATACAAAGATTGGATAGTTTTACTCACCTATTTCTGAAACCTGTTTAACATAATACACTAAATTGTTATAAAGTGTTGTGCATTAAAAACATTGAGTTGAAAAAGGAACATATTCCTGAACATATTTACACAATTATATGGTATATAAAAAATATTTATATATAGGTACCATGTGCAATAGATTCTCTACACGTAAAGGTACAAGTTCACAATAGTAAATTTTTTTGTAGAAAAATTAGTTTTCTCACAAAACAGTTTTTTTTAGTTTTCCGAAAGTTTATGTTTTTGGAATGTGTACCTTTTTCAACTCACCCATTCAATTGTTGTTTTAAGGGGCCTAACATCTAGGTTATCGGCCCCTAATGGTTTAGGGTGATCGTGAATATGAAAATGAAATGTAAATTATAACGAAAATTAACTACGAACTTATATACTAGAAGAAGACATGAAAAACAAAAGGAGAATAAGGCAAATAAAGGACAGGAGGAAAAGAAATGCCCTCTACCCTCGAAGAATGCGGATTGAGGGACTTGGAAGAAAGGAGAGCCATGAAAGGCAGATAGGAAAGTGAAAGAGGAAAGGGTCCGTCCCAGAGGTAATGGATAAAAGCGGGAAAACCGGACCCAGCTCAGGAATCCCTCGGGGTCGCCACCTCCCGAACTCACCAGCCGTGAGCCCCTGAGGGTGTAGCAATATCCAGGGTGTACCAGAAGTGTTGGGGCTACATACACCCTACCTCCTTTAGGGCCTTGAGAAGAAGGCATGAGATATCATGAAAAGAAAAAGAAGGCTAACCCCTCACAGAAGGAGGGTATCAGAAAAGAGGAGACAAGGGCCAAGTATGGCGGGAAAGGAAGAGACTCCCTAGGCCTCGGATACCCTAATACCGTCGGGGTCGGAAGAAACAAGAGTTGACCAAGTGAGGTCGACAGGAAAGAAGACAGAGAGGAGCCCGACACAAGTAAGTGGAAGCAATGCCGGACTCAGCTAGGGCCCCGTGGTCGCCAAGCCACACTGTTAAAAGTAAACACAAGGGCTTATAAGAAGATCGACAGTAGGAAGGAGGGTAACAATACACACACGTGAAGCCCGATAACAAATTATCATGCAGGAAGAAGCAGCAACTGACTGCCAGCCGATATATTTAGATTTGGAATAGGTGTGCCACGCATGCGTACTGCAAGACCCCCTCTTACCCCGTCACAGCGTGATGACTATACGTCAGCTGCATTAGATATTGAAACCATCCAGCATTCTTATGATAGCTCTGCGAACCTTCCTCATGGCCTTCCCTTTGTGAACATCAAGGAAATTGGTTCATGTAAGTTACAGTCCAGAATTCTTATCGTTCACAACTTCATAAGAGCCAATATGCAGCTTGTGCTTTAAAGTCTATTGTTCAATATTTTATGTTTCAAAAGTCGTCACATTACTGAATTAACTAATTTTAGGGCATCAACTTACAACTGTTGGCAAGCAAACAAGCTCGTTAATTTACGTGACTCGTAATCTTGCGATTGTAAGCAACAGGACCTCATTTTGATGTGAATATCGTACCACCGGACGCGACTTTCCATTTCGAAAATGTTCAGGAATAGAGCCCGGTTTGCCTTAGTAAGAGGTGCTTCATTTTATTGAAACATTACAGTAAATGGTGACTTCAGGTTACTCTTACAAGATTCGGTTCTTTTACAAGTCACGATCATGAACTATTGGGGCCTAATATAATTTCTCCTTCTTTTTCTTCGTATTATTATTATTATTATTATTATTATTATTATTATTATGCAAAACCTTTATGTATAAATAGTTATGGTTTCAAGAGACTAAATTATATTATACCATCACTACTTAATGAACTACCACCTGGATTGACGAACATGAACAGCAAACAACTAGCTATACGTCGCATTAAAAAATATTACCTAACTAAACATTAACTCATAACATAAATTTATTAATATAACTATTATAGTGTAACTTTTTGTGTCTTTAATTATTTACATTAATATTTTTATCATTATCACCAATATAATTATCATTATCATTACAAAATAATGCATGCACTCTTGTATTGAAATATAATCTGTATATATGTTGTAAATAATAATTAATATGTCTCACAGATAATCTGTACTGCCGTCAGATTCGTGAGACATATCACAGTAATGTAAAAATATAGTATTTTATTAATAAATTAAATTATTATTATTATTATTATTATTATTATTATTATTATTATTATTATTATTATTATTATTATTATTGAAAGACGGCGATTGACGACCACCTTGTGGCGAACCCTTAAAGCATCCGTATTTCTTAATCGGGGAACTGATTGCATGTTTATTGTCAACGAGGTCACGGCTTATTAATTTTGTAAAATCTGTCATTAAACTTGGTGTGTGATTGGAGGTGGGAGTAGAAGGCGGCAGGCGTTACAGATAACCGATGACGTTAAAAAACCTTCAAACAAGCAATTCATATGCCAATTCCAAAAGTGTATGCTCAAAGCTCCGTATTAGAATACACTAAATCTCCTCGTAAACACACTCAAACACACAAGCACACGCGTTCGAAACAATAGCCACATCATCATTTCAGACATATAAGTTTTAATCTCAATATGGAAATCATTTAGTAGCTATATACCCTGTTTACGACAGTTGGAACACGATTCCAAGCAATTTGCAGGAGCCAAATATGTACTTATTGCCCCTTTGGCGCTCACTGGAAAGAGAGTATATACATTATCTTAATGAGGGATATAAAACAGAGATCGTTAGGCATGTTTTCCTGTGAGTGTCGATATGAGATTTCAAAATGCAAAGACGTACTTAAAGAAAGAATAGTAAGGGACCAGTTGGCTTCAGAAACAACAATAGTGGATCCTATCGCTGAGAGAAAAAAAACTGAATATTGTGCTACGGGTTGCACTTTCTCTGAATTTGTAGTTCTTTTGCACTTCTTTAGATTTTTCGAACGTAAGTGCCATCGGCGATATTGTCTTAACCGACAGTTCAGAACAGAAACCCAGCCACAATATGAATTATATTGTTGGTATTGCTTCATTTAAGGATTGTCATCAGCTACAAGTACTTATTTATTAGGTTTTGTGTGAATCCTTTGCTGCGTTGTTACAGTGTTGTTGGTACTTGTACATGTTCTAAACAGGATTCGGATTTGGGAACTTTACCATAAACCAGAACTAAGGAACTATCCCATCATTTTCCTGAAGTGAATGTGGGAAGGGGAACCATTCTTGGAATGACCACATCTGTACTAGAACTACACCTACAGTAGTTTTGTCGTGACGCGTGTCCAACCACAGGCTGTTGCGATAGAGTTACCTCAACATAGAATTGCGAAAAGGTTAAGTTTGAATTTTACGATGTACCGTACTTGTATGTGTTAAAGGAAAGTGTTTGTGCAAAATTATGTTTCTGTGATATTTTGTCAGCTCATAAGATGCCTATTTAATCAGGGCATTGGAGTATTATCCTGTAATTTATCTGTAGAGAAACTACGTAAAAATTTCAGGGTTACAAAACTGCATCCTTTTATTCGTTATGGAGTTGTATTAATTTCTCAATTTGCACCCAGTTTGTAAACCTACCACGAGAGGACTAGAAAGCTAGCGTTAACAAGCTCGGCGTCCTCAGTGTTCCTCCCTTTAAAACAACAATCACCACCACCATATGTTCGACTTCAGGTAGTGCTAGTTTTTGTGTGAATTATTCCGATATTCTTCACAGTCTGTCCATAAAAACCTTATTTCAATTTCGTGGAAATGTTTCATATCAGAGACAGTCACAGCTGTACCGACACATATAGTTGCCGTTTTTTTTTATCACAATGCCCCTAATCCTGTAATTACTCTTGTAACGACTAGGCTACTGATGATTGCTGCGTTTTACTGTATATTTACTTATAAATATACATTCTACGACATTTAGCATGACTCTTCGAAAGATTTATTTATTTATTTATTTATTTATTTATTTATTTATTTATTTATTTATTTATTTATATGAAGCTGTTCGTATGAGCCGACTCGGACGGTGGGGTCATGTGACGAGAATCGAGGAGGAGAGGTTACCTAAGAGTTTAATGAGCTTGGCTGTAAAGGGTAAGAGAAGCAGAGGAAGACCTAGGAGGTGATGGTTAGATTCAGTGTTGAACGATTTCAAAATGAAAGGTGTAGACACAGAGGGGGCTGCAGTGCTAAGTGTTAAAAGGGGATCAATGTGGCGACTTGTTCGCAAACAGAGGCTTGCAGACTAGACTGGGCCCTGAAAGGAAAACCTGTCTCAAATGAAAATGTATGTAATAAAATTAAACTTTAATACATTAATGATTTTATAGTTAATTTTCAAATCTAGGACCGAAAAAGTTTCAAATTCTGCACCGTACGGTATGTTAAAAAGGACAGTTCTATATTATTATATGAAGTCAAGCAGTAGCTACGCTCGCTAACGCGCAGCACTAGGCCACGGGACCATGCTATCTGCGGAATCGGTAGACGTGGTTTCGAGACCCACCGTCGGCCGTCCATGAAATGGTTTTCTGTGGTTTTTCCATTTTCAACTCTAGGTAAATGCTGGGACGTTACCTTTTGACAGGCCACGGCCGCTTCCTTCCACATCCCTGCTCAGTTTCATTCATCTTCATTCATTTTATCTCTCATTAACTCCTCTCATGAGATGGCGTCAGGAAGTGCATCCGGCTGTAAAACCGCCCGCCATTTCATCGCACCCCCCCCCCCCCCCCCTCCCCCGAACCTGTTGAAAACGGGAATGATAAGAGGTAGACATACATCTAAAGTCAAGAAGTAGCATGGTCAAATTATGATGGTGATGATTATAGCCTAATTATTATAATAATAATAATAATAATAATAACAGGAAGCCACATTAGTGAGTAGTTTGTCTTACACCGGGGAAGGGGTAGATGAATCAAGGATGTTGTTGGAGGACAAAGAGAGAAGGGGGTGAGAATGAGTAATAAACAACAAGTTCCTACGCTCAGTGAGGCAGTGGTTGCGAGCTTCCTTTAAAAATGTATTGTACTTTATCTTGAATAAGCAGAAGACGTTCCATTCCCTCCTTTCATTAATGGTAAAGGAATTCGAATATCTAGTGGTTTTGTGGCGGGGGATGGTAAGAATCTGACTATTTTGCGATCGTGTATCTCAACTATGGTGGGATGAAATGCTAATACAGTAATCCTTTCTGGAAGTTGCTCTGAGTGAACCCCTTTCCAGTCCTTAGTCTCCACATCTAAGAAAGCTAAGGCTTGGGAGGAATGCTCGAATGGTATTCTACTTCCCAAACCTAACCCAAGTACTCCGATTGGAATAAATACCATAGTATTACAAATGTTGAGACAAACTGAAAATACACCCCAATACTCAGGGCTGATGATCACTATATCTTTCACTCCTAAATAAAACTTATAACAGATCCTCATTGCTTCCACTCGTAACAAAAATGCCGGAATTCAGAAATTTTCGCTCCGGTATGAATTTGAATCAAATCCCTGTACCCGTTTCTATTACGTTTTACTGCCGTAGAACAGTGTGTATGTTCCTTAAGACTATGGGGCTCACATCTAGTGGGACGTGGGTTGGCGACCACGAGGCCCCAGCTGAGTCCGGCATTGCTTCCACTTACTTGTGCCGGGCTCCTCTTCGTCTTCTTTCCTGTCGACCTCACTTAGTCAACTCTTGTTCTCTTCCGACCCCGACGGTATTAGGGTATCCGGGGCCTATAGTAGGGAGTCTCTTCCTTTCCCGCCTTAATTGGCCCTTGTCTCATCCTTTCTGATACCTTCCTTCTGCGAGGGGTCAGCCTTCTTTTTCTTTTCCTGTTATCTCCTGCCATCTCCTGCCTTCTGCTCAAGGCCCTCAAGGAGGCAGGGTGTATGTAGCCCCACCACTTCTGGTGCACCCTGGATATTGCTACACCCTCAGGGGCTCATGGCTGGTGAGTTCGGGAGTTGGCGACCTCGAGGGATTCCTGAGCTGGGTCCGGTTTCCCCCCATTTTATCCATTACCTGTGGGGCGGACCCTCTCCTCTTTCACTTTCCTATCTGCCTTTTATGGCTCTCCTTCCTTCCAAGTCCCTCAATCCACATTCTTCGAGGGTTGAGGGCATTTCTTTTCCTCGTGTCCTTTATTTGCCTTATTCTCCTTTTGTTTTCCATTTCTTCTTCTAGTATATAAGTTAGTAGTTAGATTTAGTAATAGTTTACGTTTCATTATCATCTTCACGATCACCCAAACCATTAGGGGCCGATAACCTAGATGTTAGGCCCCTTAAACAACAATTATCATCATCATCTTCATTCATTCATCATCATCATCATCATCATCATCACCTTAAGACTACTGTATGTTCAAATAGGTGTCCTGTGTGCTGAATTTAATGGCGCTTTGTGTAAGTTACGTTCACTCGCAATGTATTTAAAACTTTTCCAGTCATGGTATTCAAAAGTTCGTATGACACTTACGTAAATAGAAGTATGTTCCTCACGTTCTTCTCTGCTTAATTGAGTTTCGACGTTTAAAATGAACCATTAGTGTCTGATGGTCATCGTTGATCATCATTGAAATTAAAGAGGCTGCCGCTCTTGCTTCAAGGATAATTCATTTTTCTTTCTATCTTTTCTTTTTCTGAACTCCCAAACAATGACGCCATCATCTTCTCTTTTAAGTCCCTCCCCATATTTGGCTCCTCAATCTCTCGTGGCCCGATTACTATTCAGACGTAATCAGGCTGTCTATTGTTTTCATGGTACTCAACCAAATCTGTTTAATGCTTTGGCGCTGTGATCTTCAGTCTAGAAACCAGCTAAGCTTTCTGGATTCCAAGAGTTTCAGACATGCCTTTATGTCTACACTGGGCAACATAACTGCTAACAAAACTAGTACGTAGCTTGCAGCTGTTACAAAAAGTGCATCTATTTCACTTGCATTGGTGAAAGCTAAGAAAACTCACTTTCCTATTATCTGCTACAGTGGTGATGAATGGAGTGAGATAAGGGTTGTGTTCAGGGCCAGAACGATTTAGCCTACATGAGCTGTTTGGTGTGACATGTTGGGCAAGGTGAATTCGAGGTGGTGAATGTTCGTGTTATTCATAACAATAATAATAATTATGGTGTTTGAAGCCATTTTTCAGTATTGCCTTAGTAACCAAAAGTTTTATACTTTTCATTCGGTCAAAACGATTGTACCCAAATAAGAAAGGGTAATTCGCTAATCCTGAAAAAAGAAAACTGAGATTAATAAATACACTTGGATGACCAGTTTCGATCGTCAAGCGATCATCATCAGATTCATTATCTCAACGAATACTGCAACTAAATAAGTGTATATATCGTAAATATTTTCACCCATACAGTCAGACATAGATTTTATAGCCCAAGTGTAATGGATCTGATGATGATCGCTTGACGATCGAAACTGGTCATCCAAGTGTATTTACTAATCTCATGTTTTTTTTCAGAATTAGGGAAGAACCCATGTCATTTGGGTACAATCGTGTTGACCGACTGAAAAGCATCAAACTTTTGTATTATAATAATAATAATAATGATACCGCAGCCTTGCGAGATTAATCCCACACCTCCGAAGGGTTTTAAATGGCAGAGATGATTCTAAGTTGGATTAAATGCCCTTTCCTTCTCTCTCTTTCTCTCTCTCTAGAACACTCCCCTAAAACGAGGTTGCAGAATTGAATGCTCAGGCACAGCCAGAACATTTAAGGGGCTCAGTATATTTATTGGACCGTATACAGTATAACCCTTGGGCAAATAACCGGCATATTGGCATCTCCAATATCACAGTGCCGGTAGTTAAATGGGTCGTTCAATCAAATATTCTTATTTTTCTTCTTGTTCCGTATAGGCCAACTACGGACCACGATATTCAACTATTTTGCTTGGAGTGGGTCTTGATGTTTGCCCAGTAGTAACGCATCCTCTGGCTGTGTTGTTCCTTTCTCTCCTGTTTTCCCCCCTGGAAATTCATTTGCTTTAATTTACTCCTCCTGAGAGGCGTTCGATCTTTTATCTCTTTTTCCGTTACTCCCTGCTCCAGCAGATTTTTGTGCACTTCTGTCGGCCACGGTGACTTGGTCTTCCTTCTTTGCCAGTATGTGAGAAGCTGGTTGGTCGGCCTGGTTGGATCCATCCTGGAGACGTGTCCATAAAATGCTTGACGACTCTTCCTGGCCACGTCTGTAATTCTTTCAGAGCAACTATAGAGCTTCTGGTTGGGTCGTCTTGTGTATTTACTCCCTTCCTTGATTGGTCCCAATATCTTCCTCACTATCTTCCTCTCTTGGATTAATAGTTTGTTTGCGGATTTCCTACTTGTGCCATGCTAAGCATTATACCCCCCTTTTTAACATCTTTAAGTAGGGCACCCTAATTTTTTATACAACATGGGATGTCCTACACTTTGGGGAGGGGGTATCCGCACCCTATATTAATTGACTGCCAAACCTAATATTCCCAGTATGGTACAGTATCAGATGATACTTTGAAAATTAATTTAAGCTGATGTAGCCTTAAAATATCTTGAATATTTCAAATGAAAAAAAAATCTGTTCAATCAAAATCATATACCGCTTCTTTCCATACGACATTTGCTCTTAGGATGCCTTTATGCTACTGACCTGAACAGACAGTTTCCGTCGCCGTACATTTATGTAACACCTGTGATTGAAGTTTGCCTCGTCATATAAACATGGTGGCCACTACTCCTGGAAAACTTGGAAATCCTGGAAAACTCCTGGATTTTTTAATAGGTCTGGAAAACTCCTGGAAAATGACGAAAAAATTGAAAACTCATGGAAAATAGCCACTGTTAATTAACTATTAAATCTTTCCATCCACTGCTAAAATTCCCAGTCCGCTCTTAGTCCTCGACGTCATGATATCGCGGATGGGGTAGCAAGGGCCATCTAGCGGTCGCTCTGCAAACCCTGTTTATTTTTAACCGGAAATTTACGCCCCGTGTTTTATCTTAAATCATACTCCCGATGCGGTTTTGGGTGAGCACTCTATCGTTAACGAAATATATTTCCTCCCGAATACCAAGATTAACGGCCGAGGGGACCCGACGCGCTGATCACGCGTCACCCTAATATCTGCAGGCCAAATGGCTGGGCAGCGGTCGCTTGGTCGGCCTTAGCCCGTCATGGGCTGGATAGTGCCAGGGGTTGACTTTGTTGACTTGACCTGTTTCTGTCTGGGAGAACACGCGATAGTATTTTTGTAAAACATATTGAGTATAGACAACTTGACCGCAATAAAATTGCAGGCGGAATTCATTTCTCTTTTTTTTCTTTTAAAGCGGATATTTGAGTCACAAAGGTTTTTTTTAAAACAACAATTAAATCATTTGTGTGTAGGCTTGCGTTTCAATAAGGCAATCACCACGAATTTTTGTCAACATCTGTATAAGTAGACCAAACACAACTGCTTTACTTTGGTCTTGAAGTAGGCAACCGATAAAGCTCCCCAGCCCGGGATTCGCGCTTATTTTTAAGTCTGGAAAAATGAGAATTACTCCTGGAAAATTCCTGGAAAACTCCTGGAAAATCGTTGACCGATTTGAGTGACCACCATGTACAAATCATCGTTTTGAGAGCAAACACAACCTCTAAGAACAAATTCTGAATTAAAATGCCAACCAGTGCTTGCATGTTGCAGCAGGGCAGGCCATCTGGTTCCAGAGCGTATGCGTATTACAGAACAATTGACTCGCTCCTCCCCTCACTACGACCGGCACACAGCTTGATCAGAAGGATGATCTTTGCAATTACTTTAATTCACGATGACAGAATCAAGTTGAGTCTCAATGGATAATGCGTAATGTGCATAATGTCTCAAGCCAACAAACGTCGTCATGTTACAATTACTTATCAAGATATTTCAGGTTTAAGAAATGATGAAATTTCATCCCAGTTAATTTAATTACTGCAGCTTGATCAGTAAGAATGACATTGATGAATTGAATATTCATAATTATTTTACACGGATTATACACGGATGACAGAATCGAGTAAATTGGGTCTCAATGGATAATGCTTAACGTGCAGAATGTCACAAGTCAACAAACGTCGTCGTAGTTACAATTACTTGTCAAGATATTTCAGTTGTAGTAAAAAGTGAAATTTCTTCCCGTATATAAGGCCATTTGATAGCCGGAGTGCAGTAGGCGGATGATGGTGGAACTTCTACGGGGTTGAAGTGCCAATGTCCAAGTTCCTAACTCAAACAACACTTCCCTGTAGTGAACCAAAAATTTGTTAGTTCTACATAAATGGTTTCTAATATAAAAACGCGTACGGAAATGTGTATATTATAATTAAATTGAATGTAAAGAAATACCAGGCATACAATTGAAACAAAAATTGACAACAAGAATAACCAGTTTAGATGGGATTCGAACAGGGCCGGATTTTAGAGTATGCCGCCTATAGGCTTAAGTCCATTTGCCGCCCCCTCTATAGATCATATTTGCTTAATATATTTTTCTTATACAACAAAAGGATGGAATTCATTGGCGTTTTCATCTTTTTAAACCTAAAGTTCATTTAGTTTAGATTAAACTACATAATAAATGTTATATTGAAATTAGTCATCTGCTAGTTTTTTTACTTACTTCTTTTAAGATTCGTTAAAAAATGAAATGGGTTTCGAACTTAATTAATTAATTTGTTCTTGGAGATCAGTGATCACTATTTTACACAAATTTTTATATTTTACAAGCTGTACCCGGCATGCGTTGCAATGCCAATCAAAGAAAGTGTTGGCGTTGAAATTCTGTTTCTTGAAGTGCTTTTGGATACACAACATGTTAACTGCCTCTAAGCTATCGTAAAATGGATTTCCTAATTTAGAACCATTCGTGGGAGCGTGCACAACAACTTTCAAAAGTTTCATCGCTGTCACTCATTTGTTGAATCTACTCGTACGCTACCTATTGTGAAATGGATTTACTAAGTCGAAACCCTTCCCTGGCGTGTACAGAATAACTCATCAATGATTCATCGCAATCGGATGAATGGTATATGCACGTATAGGGTTTTTTGTTTAAACGATTCGTGCGCTGTCACTCATTTGTTGAATCTACTCGTGCGCTACCTATTGAGAAATGTATTACGAAGTCGAAGCCCTTCCCTGGCGTGTACACAATAACTCATCAAGGTTTCATCGCAATCGAAGAATGTTATATGAACGCAATAGGGGATTTTGTAGAAACGCTTCGCGCGTCGTCACCCATTTGTTGCATCTACTCTTGCGCTACTTATTGTGAAATGGATTTACTAAGTCCCCTTCCCTGGCGAGTACACAATAACTGATCAATGTTTCATCGCAATCGGATGAATAGTATATGAACGCATACCTGATTTTGTTTAAACGATTCGCGCTCCGTCACTCATTTGTTGAATCTACTCGTGCGCTACCTACTGTAAAATGTATTTACTAAGTTAGAAACCGTCACGTAAGTGTCCACAACATCTCACCCAAGTTTCATCGCTATCGGACTAATGGGATATGAAGACATAGGGGACTGTATTGAAACGCTCCGCGTGTCGTCGTTCATTTGTCGAATCTACTCGTGTGCTACCTTCTGTGAAATGTATTTACTAAGCCAGAAACCTTCCTTGGAGTGTCCACCATATTTCACCCAAGTTTCACCGCTAACGGCAGAATGGTATATGACCATATACGGGACTTTGTTGAAACGCTTCGCGCGTCGTCCCTCATTTGTTGAATCAACTTGTGCGCTGCATATTGTATAGTGGATTTACTAAGCCAGAAATTTTCCATGACGTGTACACAACATCTCACCCAAGTTTCATAGCTACGGACGAATGGTACATGAATCCATACGGGACTTGGTTGAAACGCTTCGCGTGTCGTCGCTCATTTGTTGATTCTACTCTTGCGCTACATATTGTAATATGGATGTACTCAGCCAGAAACCTTCCCTGGAGTGTACACAACATCTCACCCAAGTTTCATCGCAATCGGATGAATGGTATGTGAACGTATACGGGACGTTGTCGAAACGCTTCGCGCGTAGTCACTCATTTGTTGAATATAAACGTGCGCTTCGTATTGTAAAATGGATTCACTTAGCCAGAAACCTTTCCTGGAGTGTACACAACAATTCACCAAACATTTATCACTATCAGACGACTGGTATATGACTTTATACGGGACTTTGTTGAAACGCTTCGCGTGTCATCGCTCATTTGTTGAATCTACCGGTGCGCTACCTATTGTAAAATGTATGTACTAAGCCAGAAACCTTCCCTGGAGTGTACACAACATCTCACCCAAGTTTCATCGCTATCGGATGAATGGTATATGAAATTATATGGCACTTTGTTGAAACGCTTCGCGCGCCGTTGCTCATTTGTTGATTCTACTCGTGCTCTACCTATTTTTAAAGGGATTTACTAAGCTAGAAACCTTCCCTGGAGTGCACACAAAATCTCAGCCTAGTTTCATCGCTATCGGACGAATGGTATATGAACACATACGGGACTTTGTTGAAATGCTTCGCGCGTCGTAGCTCATTTGTTGAATCTACTCGTGCGCTGCCTATTGTAAAGTGGATGTACTAAGCCTGAAAATTTCCCTGAAGTGTACACAACATTTTACGCAAGTTTCATAGCTATCGGACGAATGGTATTTGAATGCATACGGGACTTTGTTGAAACGCATTGCGTGTCGTCGCTCATTTGTTGAATCTACTTGTGCGCTATCTACTGTGAAATGTATTCACTAATTTTGAAACCTTCACGTAAGTGTACACAACATCTCACCCAAGTTTCATCGCTATCGGACGAATGGTATATGAACACATACGGGACTTTGTTGAAATGCTTCGCGCATCGTCGCTCATTTGTTGAATCTACGCGTGCGCTACCTATTGTAAAATGGATTTACTAAGTCAGAAACCTTCCTTGGAGTGTACTCAACATCTCACCCAAGTTTCATCGCAATCGGACGAATGGTATATGAACGCATAGGAGACATACATACCCACCCACAGACAAACTATCACGTTACATTGATTTTTATATATATAGATTGCTAATGACTATCTTTTGCGTAATTGAAGAACTGTGTTCAATTTGAATTAAGTTGTCCTACATGTTGAAATGAAATTACACAAAATGTAGTTAATTACTGGTTTATTTGTTGAAAAATATACAAACTTCTCTAAAACAACTCACCCCACGCAATCTTGATGTTCAAATTTACATTGCATTCTTGCGAGATTTCTTAATGGCAAACTCGTTAATAATGTCCTCATATGAAAGTGTTTTTGTTGTATTTGCCTCAATACAAAGTAATAAAAATGAGTTTAACCGTATTTCAAAAATAGACTACTAGTTCGCCGATAGTTCTTAACTCTTCTAAGGTAGGCAAAAATGTAGAAGGACTAAGTAACATTTATTCTTAAATTCATACGGAAAATATTATTAACGTCTGAAATATTTCATTTTAGCTTTTTAACAAATTGAAAACTGCCGCCCCTGAAAATTTTCCGCTCTAGGCTGTAGCCTACTTAGTCTATTTAGAAATACGGCCCTGGATTCGAACCGCCTATAATTGGTAATTTACACGAAGGTGACGCATGCTATCTCCCCTGGACCGCCATTGCACTGAATTGGGGAGCCCATGTAACGCAACTTCATAACCTGCATAAGCTTCAGGTATGGTATGTAATGTCGCAGAGCATATGCCCTTGATAATTTCGTGCGAAATATGTCTGTAATAGCTGTGCTGTTATTAAGATTATACCCATGGGTTTATTTATTAATAGTTGCCTGCCAGTCATTCCATCACTGGGGCGCTTGGTACCACCTGTCGGAAGAAAGTGGAACTTCGCTAACTTTCATTACTGCAGCTTGATCAGTAAGAATGACATTGATGAATTGAATATTCACAATTATTTTACACGGATTATACATGGATGACAGAATCGAGTAAATCGGGGCTCAATGGATAATGCTTAACGTGCAGAATGTCACATGTCAACAAACGTCGTCGTAGTTACAATTACTTGTCAAGATATTTCAGTTGTAAAAGGTGAAATTTCTTCCCGATTATTTTAATATATTTCTATTCTTATTATCTAGATCTATTGGAACACCAGTTACTAGACATTTGTGTAGGATGTAAAGGATAAAGACTGTTTAATACACAAATGCCAGTTACGCGATATTGTTTCTTATACACATTCATAGTTCGCTTTACTTTCTTCTTTAGACATGAACTTCCATTGAATTATTATTAAAGACAGTCTCGTTATCAATAATAGTACATTATCGGCAAGTTGACAGATAATTTCACAGCTTTGCAATGAATGTTAACTGCAGAAGTTAGTGCAAAGGGTGGAGCACACAGTGCAAGGAGCGTCGGACCACCATTTGCGTACATAATGAGTAGATGGTCAGTTTATTAGCTCAATTCCACTTCATACGGTTGGCATTTTGCGTTATAAATTGAATGAGTCACCTCGACAACATTGTAACAGATATTCTCCCTGAATTGGAATTTAATGTGAAGCTTACTTCAGATAACATTTGTCACTCAACATTTTTTTTTTCGCTATCGTTTTACCCTCCAGGGTCGGCTTTTCCCACGGACTAAGCGAGGGATCCCACCTCTACCGCCACTGAGGGCAGTGTCCTGGAGCTTAAGACTCTGAGTCGAGGATACAACTGGGGTGTGTGACCAGCACTACGCCCAGGCGGCCTCACCTGCAAAGTCGAATCCCGGTCATTGCATGTGAGATTTTCGAAGTGAAATGCGTAAAAAGGAGGTCCCGTGGCTCATGATCTCGAGATTAACGGTCACGTTAAACTACAAGCTTCCTTCCTTTCACCTGCAAAGCGAACAGGGGGGCCTGATGAAGGGATGGGAAGAGTGGGACGGTTAGGCAAGGAAGCGGGAAGGAGGCGGCCGTGGCCTTACGGTAGGTTCCATCCTGCCATTTGCCCGAAGACGAAGTGGGAAACCACGGAAAACCACTTCGAGGATGGCTGAGGTGGGAATCGAACCCCCTCTACTCATTTGGACCACCCAAGGCTGAGTAGACCCCGATCCAGTCCTCATACCACTTTTCAAATTTCGTGGCAGAGCCGGGAATCGAACCCAGGATCTCCGGGGGTGGCAGCTAACCATGCTGACCGCTACGCTACGGAGGCGACGTCACTCAACATACTTCCCAAAAACGAACTACATGAGCCAGGAAATCAGGCGTAAGTTATTAATTATTCAAAACTTTAAACATTTTGGAATATTTTAGCTTTCATGGCCAGGGTACTTCAAAACAGTTTTTTAGAACGATGTTAGGGGTGTTCCAAGCAGTGCCATTTGGTTTAAAGTGACGTTTCTAGTTTACTGCAAACGAATAGCTCTCGTACTTGTATTTTAAATTTATGTCTTGAGTTTCGTTTTCATTTTTTGTTCTGCTTTCCTTAATCGAAATTACCTGACAACAGTTCACCTGCCACTTGCAGTAAAATGATCAGCAGTAAAGTATCTCAAGACAGAAAATTTGGACATGAAACCTTTCCAAAATATGAAGAATATGGTACCTGTAATCATTCGTTTCCAATCATAAGTTCTGCACAGTCACACATTTTAAATAGTCATAAATTAACTCAGAGAAGTTAACTTCAATGTATAGAAACAAACCATTGTAAATTCCGGAGTGTAATAAAGAGGACATGCAACGTTATAATATTTAGATGTTAGGTGACTTCTTAGCATGAACCTGCTCAGTCGTTTCCTTGCAACATATTTCCATTTTCCGTAGTTAATACGACATTCTTGCCTATATTTACATAATTCATCATGTAGGCCCTAACCCATTGGTGACATGTTTGTTGGCGTGGGCATTTTGTGCTCACTTGCAATGTTCTAAAATTTACCGACAATTTCCACTAGTCCATAACACCCTAGAAAGTTATTTGTTTGTCCCCGGCAGGGGGCGTGATGGTGCAGTGGCCAAGCTGATTGCCTCTCACCAGGGTGGACCGGGCTCGATTCCCGATTAATGCATGTGATATTTTCGAAGCAAATGATCACGTCCTGTGGTTCGGATTTCACGTAAAGAATTTAAGTCCCGTTGCTCATGATCGCGAGATTAACGGTCACGTAAATCTACAAACTTCCTTTTTTCCATGGCAGAATCTATAAGAGAATGGAATAAGGAACGTTCATTTGTGACTAATTTAGCGTTTCCAACGTTCTGTTGGGGACATACTGTGGTCGAGTGTTGCATATTGATATGAAATCTCAGTTAATAGAGTGCATCACGCCAGTCAAGGTTCCCCTCGTCTCCCTTCTCGCCTCAAATTGACTACTTTGTACAATTTAAGCGATGCACTGGATACTGTTTACTGGCAACTCAACTCGGAAACATTGTGACCATCATATACTATAGTCACTGATCTCTATACATGGATGGCTGGTAGCTAAGGCAGCAGTAAGCCGAATAGACGATGACAGGTATAGCAAGATGGCAGCGAGCGCATGGTGCAATATTGCAAATCCGGCTCTGTGATTGGCTACTGGTAGTTTGATGTTATATATGTATTTATACTGGCAGTAAATATTTTGTGTTTCTTGTAGTTGTAAAATTGGCTGAATTTGGTTATTTAAAGCGTAAAATCTTAGTTTTAAGTACCGGTTTGGTGACCCATCATCCCAGGCAAGCCGGTAATACCTTTACTTCTCAGGCAGATAGGTCGCTTAGCCGTAATTTTGAAGTTATTGTGAAGTTAAGTATACATATGCGGTGGTGCTGAAGCAGACGTGATCGGGCTAGGCTATTGCGTGTTTTAATTTGATCCCATTTCAGGGTTTTTCGGTTCTGGGTGCGAATAGTTCGCATAATAGTTGTAAAACGGTGGGGAGAGTATATTTTGAGTAGGTTTTTAGTTGTGTTAAGTTTTATGTGGAGCTGAGGAGTGAAATTGGTTTGGCTTCAAGTGCATTTTTGGCTTTGATCTACTTCCCGTTATAATTAAGTTTATTGTGCTGCTAGCGAGATTAAAAGCTGTAGTATTTGATGTAGAGTGCTGGGATTACTTGGAGGAAGTGTTGGTTATTTCATGGAAACAGGAATTCATTACCAATTCCGATTACGATATGTCGAATCTATGCCTGTATAATGAGCTACGTTTAGGCCTATAGGTACATCATTTGAAGAATGCATAATTTTGTGGCATATATACATGTATACCGTATATACAATTTACAAGAATGTTTCCAGAAATTGTTTTTCACTCGTTACTCTGTTACTGATCGCTAATTGCGTGTACTCAGCACCTAAGTTGATATTTGTCAGCCGTTATTATACATTCATTTTTATTGATATTCCGGAGATTTACTGACCTCGGAATGACGTGTCAGTGATCCCAATGCTCTTATGCTATGAGTGAACATATCTCTATATTTTTATGTGCTCCAAAGCACCATTAATTACGATTTAAAATTGACTAGATTATCATTGCTTGCCCATAAAAAGGGCTCAAGAATGGGCAGACCAACATGGCGGACCGCGCGCTCAACCTGGCGTACTTTCTCGTGCAGCGGAGAGCTACCATCAGCGATCCATGTATAGAGATCAGTGACTGTAGTACATACATACATACCGGTACATAAACACGTACCTGAATATATTTACAGTAGCCTAGATTGTCATGCTGCCTCTGAGCAAACAAGGCACCTCTTGACTTCCCATTTGTACATAGCTGTTGTTGTTAATTCATTTCAGGCGTTTGGGAAATATTGGTCATCAGCTCCGTGTAGTTGGGTGTGTGTAGAACTTGTCTGGTAACCTGTGTTTATGTGATGACTGTAGTAATGTGTGGAACTGTATCGGGGCAGTGATGAGTTAGGTGCCCCGGGACTCGAAGTAAGGTATTTTCCCGACATTTGTTTGGAGGGAGTGTGGAAAAACACGGGAGAAACCTCATTCAGGATAGCCGCTGTTAGCGTCGGGATTCGAATTTGGGATTTCCGGATTTGCTGCAGCTGCCCTCGCGGCCGTGGTGCACGATACAATGAGCGCGGTTACCCCGCTGGTCTTATACATAGCATTGCAGCCAGATCTGTATCAACAATTAGTTGAAATAGTTGAACGCTGTATCTAGATCTAACTCTGGTTCACTTACCCTCTAGAGCTCAGTTCGTTAGTCCACTAAGTTAACTTCTCCTCCCCGTTGGTTCCCCTGGTGGCGGCGATGATGATGTTTAACTAAAAACTCAGGTGGGGTGGGGGGGGGGGGGGAGGAGGTGCAGGGAGGACTAGTGGCTCACTGAGCTCCACATAATTCGGAGTGACAGCCAGCTTTTCTTTTACCATTATGGGCTGCTTACATTCTGCTACATTTAGGGACGAACTTTCATGTATTTTATTGAAAATGAAAATCCACAGCCTGCTTCCAGTCTCCGACCGGGTCAGGAATGGAATGAATGAAGCCCCCGTCTAGCGGCGAGGATATGAATTGTGCCAGCTGCCGAAGCCTGACGCACTCCTCTGGGGCAATGATTAAATGAATGGCAGATGAAATGAAATGATAGTGGAGAGTGTTGCTGGAATGAAATTTTGCCAGGGAAAACCGGAGTACCCGGAGAAAAACCTGTCTGCCTCCGTTTTGTCCAGCACAGATCTCACATGGAGTGACCGGGATTTGAACCACGGACCCAGCGGTGAGAGGCCGGCGTGCTGCCGCCTAAGCCACGGAGGCTTCTGATGTATTTTATTATTATTCATTATTATTATTATTTATTATTAAGGCGTTGTTTTTGTTTTGTAAATATATGACTTTCGTCATAATTACCATTTTTGGCCCGTATTGAAATCTATAATTACTAACTATGGCTTCCACTCTTCAATATTTGTATTTGTATATTTATATATTTGTTGTAATTGTTGTTGTTGTTTTCGCCAACACTATGTATGCACTGTGTAAACCACACCATTCCTTGTTTCAGAACTAGTATGTCGTGAGTCATGTCGACGCTCACCTCCCCTGGTGTGGTATCACCGCCGGCTGCTCCCTTCAGCCTGGACGCCCTGTGCCGCTCCGTGGAGGAGACGCCACCCCTTCCACCCTCCAGTCCCAAAGGTATATTGCAATTTGTTTCTTCATATTACCGAACATTCAAACACACACGCCTAGTCAGTCAATGACAGGTGAAGATAAACTTCATGCCTCATTCCTCTACCGTCGCAAGGACTGTGTCACACTTTGTCAGGAGATACGACTGGGGATGTTGCCAAGCCGATCGCCCAAGCGACCGCTAAATTGAGTCTAATTAAGAAAGGGTCAGGGAAGGTATTTTGGAAGGAAGTTGGCAGTGGACCTGTTGAAAGGAACCGTACCGGCATTTGCCTGGTGGCGAAAATGGGATTCAAGAAAATGGAATGAATTCCACGTTGAACACCCTGTTGCAAACAAATGCAAATGCTGACACTACAGAATGGTGTCACTTTTAGCACCAAAGAGTTACATACAAAGTTGTCTTTGCCGTTATCGTTCCACTTCAACAATGGCCAGCAAAAACAACACTCGTAATCTTTAATTGGAACGCAAATGGACCTAAGTATAAAAGATTTATTGATTCCTTATCGTGGTTTAGTACTGATGTCTGTGTTAGTGTAACCATATCACGACAAATGAACTATTCGTAGTAGGCGGTTATTCGATATATTGTTGACCACCACATCGCGCAGTTGCTAACATCCTTGGTTGTCACCCCCTGAGGCCCGGGTTCGATTCCAGGCTCTGCCAAAAAATTAAAATCTATTTTGAGGAGTGGAACGGTGTACACTGTCTCAGCCTCGTGTGGCGGAACTGAGAAGAGGTGAGTTCGTTTCTCACCTCAGCCATCCTGGAAGTGGTTTTTCGTGGTTTCCCAATTCTACTCCAGACCAACGCAGGGATGGTTCCTAACTTAATCTCATGGCCGCATCCTTCCTAATCTTCACCTAAATTACCAATTCACAATCTGATACAGCCATCACAATAACAAAGGTTATCAGGTAATATTACACACAGAAACCCAAGTACACGAGACTGAATAATGACCACGATGTCCAAGCCACTCAAATGGAACAACAACTACCTTGAAATGAATGTTCTCTCTGGTGTTTCCGCTATGCATTAGACACAGCCCAGCAGGACAATTAATTTGCTTACGACTGATATATAATAATAATAATAATAATAATAATAATAATAATTATTATTATTATTATTATTGAAGCCTCCGTGGCTTAGGCGGCAGCACGCCGGCCTCTCACCGCTGGGTCCGTGGTTCAAATCCCGGTCACTCCATGTGAGATCTGTGCTGGACAAAACGGAGGCAGACAGATTTTTCTCCGGGTACTCCGGTTTTCCCTGTCAAAATTTCATTCCAGCAACACTCTCCACTATCATTTCATTTCATCTGTCATTCATCTAATCATTGCCCCAGAGGAGTGCGTCAGGCCTCGGCAGCCGGCACAGTTCATATCCTCGCCGCTAGATGGGGGCTTCATTCATTCCTTTCCTGACCCGGTCGGAGACTGGAAGCAGGCTGTGGATTTTCATTTCATTATTATTATTATTATTATTATTATTATCATCATCAGCGACTTCGGTGGCGTAGTCGGTATAATGCTGAACTGCTATGTCCAAAATCGCGGGTTCAAACCCGGCCAAAGTCGTCCGATTTTTAAGAGCGTTAAAATCTTTCAGTATGCCCCTTTTCGGAGGGAAAGTAAAGCCGGCTGTAATGGCATGAAAAAGAACCCATCACTACAATTGGTAGTGTGTAGCTAAATTTGTAGGTTCTTTTGGCTGGAAACGCTCTATCAAGTTCCAACGTTCACCACTGGGTGTCAGTGACGTCTGGTATCCAAACTTGGAACTAATTGAAATTGAAATTGCTCAGTTTCATTCATTTTCATTCATTCATTCATTTCGTCTCATCCACATGCGATGGTAGGGGGCTGCGCTGCGGGGTCGGTAGAGGCGCTGAGCTTCTAACTGAATGAGAGTAGGTTCGATCTCCACCGAGGTAGTGGACTTTAGAAACAAAACTACCACTTTGGGAGACGCAAATAGCCCTGTGGTTCACCCAGCCTACACCAGAAATGAGTACCAGGGTAATTCCTGGTAGCAAAGACGGCCGGGCGTGGAGCTGACAACTCCATCCCATCTAGTGACGATGTCACAAAATGTGGAAGCCTCTACCTTCCACTATTCCCAGGGCCTCCATGGCCTGTACGGAGTTGGCTTTGCTTTTACATGCAACAGTACTTGTAGCTCACCCCATGGGCATCCGCATAGAAGCAGCTACAAATTTTGGTGAGCCGAACATGTCCTTGGACACTCCCGGCACTAAGAGCCATACACTAAATAGAAAATGTGTTATTATTATTATTTTTATTATTATTATATGCTGGCCCCGCAGCGTAGTGTATATAGGAGTATCTGGGTTTGATTCTCGGGTCCGCCATTAATTTGAAATCTAATGAGAAAGCTGAATCGGGATGCACTCAGACTTGTGAGGAGAATTGGGTAGCCGCTTGATATGAGAAGTACCACTCAATTGCCCAAATATAAAGTAATGCGTCCGAGGGTGACGTTGTACCGGCCACGCTAACCCCATAATCCGTAGGCTGTGAGCTGGGCTGCAGTCGTCCTTGGATACACTTGGTCTTCTGGGCCCAATCGCGGGAATAAGGTTAAGAAAGCGAAGATTGTATTTTTTACGTGAACTTTAATCTCGCGATCATAAACCGCCGGACATTCTGGACGTGGAATCTGAGCCAACGGCTGTGAAATTTCATCTCGAAGGGTTAGGGTGAATTTCTTTAAATTAGGATATTATTATTATTACCAACAACGGTATCTACGCTCACTAACGCGCAGCACTAGGCCATGGGGCTAAGCTCCCTGTGTACTCGGTAAACATGGGTTCGAGCCCCACCGTCGGGGTCCTTGAAATGGCCTTCCATGGATATCCATTGCCAACTCCAGGAAAATGCTGAGACGGTACCTTCTGACAGGCCACGGCCGCTTCCTTCCACATCCATGCCCAGTTTCATTCATCTTCATTCATTTCACCTCTCATTAACTCCTCTCATAAGGTTGGCATCAGGAAGGGCATCCGGCCGTAAAAATCATCCTCAAGGAAAACTTTCATCGCATCACATCCCGACCCCGTTGGAAGACAGTAATAATAAGGGGTAGACATACAATTATTATTATTATTATTATTATTATTATTATTATCATCATTATTACTTTATTATTAAGGTAAAGGCAGGTAAGATTGCGCAGACTTTAAGATTGCGCAGTGGCATTTTCTTACAGTTGGCAGCACTGGTGACCCAAGCCATTCTGTGGAGAAACGTGTATTGCAAAGTGCTCTTCGAAAGTGTGAACGATTTTGCTGATTCTACTTGTATAAAGTATTAAGAGGTAAGAATAATTAATCATCCTATTTGATGTAATTTGTATTCTTCAGGAAATAAGCCTTAGAGATCCTTTAAATTATGATTTAGTTGAAACAAATAATCCTCTCGCAATGGGAACTCCTAACAAAGACTGTGAGCGGCTCGATGTGCGTATACGTAACTGCTTCTGCCATCTGTTAGCGAAAGTGTTGAACTACGCAGAAACCTGCAAGACCGCGCGCTCTGCGCAGTCTTGGAGGAACTGTGCGCCATCTTGCAGGCACATTCTTGTTCTGTAGAAATCGTTCATATCTACGATATTCTTTCTTTCAGACGTCTATTTAACGGCAGTATGAGCTCAACATACTCAAGAAAATCAGAGAGGAAACTTATATTTACGACAGAAATCTTAGAGGAAGCCAGAAAGAGAATTGAAAATGGTGAAAGTCAAAGAAAAGTGGCTACTTCATTGGGTACTAAGGAATCCACTTTGAGAAATAGATTAAAATTGGTAAGGAAAAAAATAATTACGGTAGTTGGTTAATAATTGTTTATGGCAATTCATAATTAACTAAATTAAGTAAATTATATTTAAAAATTAAGTTCAATTAAAAATATTTAACAAATATTATAGGCCTACTACAGTACATAAATATTTTCAACTCCAATGTTTAATATTTATTCCTCGAGTAGCCTACGTTATGTAATATATTTCTTCGTTAATTTACAGGGGACTGTACCAATTTCCTTGGGACGTCACAAACCTGTGTTCACGCCAGAACAGGAACAAAAATTGGCCGACCATTTGAGGGAACTGGACAAAAGGTTTTATGGAATTACCAGAAAACAGCTGATGAGTTTAGCGTACGAATTTGCTGAGAGGAATAAGATTGAACATAGGTTCAATAAGAAAACTAGATTAGCAGGAAAGAACTGGGTTTTGGCCTTTTGTAAGAGGCAAAAGCTGTCATTACGCACACCAGAGAAGTGCAGCATAGGAAGAGCAATTGGATTCAATCGAGTCCAATGTGACCGATTCTATGATAATTTGGCAAGTGTGTGTGTTGATGAAATGTTCCCAGCTCATAGGAAATTTAATATGGACGAGTCCGGTATATCAACCGTGCCTAATACTGTTCCTAAAATTATATCTCCTAAAGGGAAGAAAATAGTCTGTAAGGTCACATCGGGAGAGAGAGGGCAGGCAGTTACCGTAGTGTGTTGTATGGGGCCTACAGGCATATTTGTTCCTCCAGCGATGATCTTTGCGAGGAAGAGAATGAAGCCAGATCTGTACATGGATGCTCCTGAAGGGACATTGCCAATGATATCCGACTCTGGCTATATGAACACTGAGCTCTTTGTAGAGTGGCTCAAACATTTCAAAAACTTTGTAAAGCCATCAAAAGAGGATCCAGTTCTCCTTATACTGGATAACCACATTTCCCACTGCAGCATTGATGCTGTTCTTTACTGCAGGGAACACAGCATCACCTTGCTTTCACTACCACACCATGCAAGCCACAGGCTTCAGCCTTTGGATGTTGGCTTTTTTGGGCCTCTGAAGAAAGCCTATTCTCAAGAAGCTGATACGTGGTTGGTGAATCATCCTGGCACTGCAATTACACAGGCCAACGTGGCCAGGATCTTCAAATCAGCCTACGAGAGAGCAGCAAAGATGGAGACAGCCGTTCAAGCTTTCATCAAAACTGGAATTCATCCGTTTAACCGGAATGTATTTTTGGATGACGACTTTGCTCCCTCGGAGGTAACATTCCGCCCATCTGTGCAGGAAAATGAACCTGCTGTAGAGGAGCAAATTCAAAATGCAAAAGTTTACGAGCCACAGGTGTCACCTGCTAAGATATCTCCCCTACCAAAGGCAGCTCAAGCAACCAAACGCAAGAGAACTTGCAAAAGGTCTGAAGTTCTATCTTCCTCTCCTTATAAGAATGGCCTTCTTGCAACGAAGAATGAACAAGCAAAAAAACAGGGCAGGAAAACTCTTCACTTCGGTGTAAGTTCAGTAGCGTCAACTTCGTCAGCTGTCACAACTGCCGAAGAAGAGAAAATCGTGTGTCCTTGCTGTGACGAAGAGTATGAGGAACCAATTATTGAAGACTGGGTGCAATGTAGTAGGTGCAAACAGTGGTGGTATGAAGGGTGTTCGAACTATGAAGGCATAGGACTCTTCAAATGCGAATTGTGCTAATGCGTATTCTTACAGGACGCCATGCGCATTCTTAAAGGACAGTGCCTTTAAGACTGCGCATTTGCAATTAATTAAAAAACTTTTTTTTACATTTAATATACATTATTTTAAGTGTTCTTTGTATACGCATTGTGTTCGCAATTAATTGAAGTCTTGTTAATAAATTTTGTGTTAAATTGGTCACAAAAGTAGTTTATCTATGGACATAAATACACTAAGTGCGCAATCTTAAGTGCCTTTACCTTATTATTATTATTATTATTATTATTATTATTATTATTATTATTATTATTATTATTATTATTATTATTATTATTATTCGGGCCATTTAAAGGATAATTTCCCCGATGTTCACTGCCACAGTGAACCAGTCGGCGGTCTTCACGAGAGACATTTCCAGTCGCCTTCCCCGGCCTTAACATAACTGGACCTTTGCCGTTCAATTTTGAATGAGTATGTTACGTCAACACCAGGCAATACACTAAAGGCTCCCAAGGTTGCGATGACGTGCAAAGTCTGCTTGAGGGATGCCAAATCTGTACTACGGTAGACAACGTAGGCTCATTTTATGTGCTTATTTGTTGTTGTTTTTTATTTTTTGCTGCAAGATTCCATTATTATTATTTTCCTTACATTAATTATTGTTGCATTATTGTTGTTGATTCATTTTGGGGATTGACGACATCGTGGACATGTAGCCCCGTGTACTTAAGTGTATGTGGAATCTGTCTGACAACCTGTGTCATTGTGATGGCTGTACTAGTGTATTATTTTTTAATTATGGCAAGGATCCTGGTAGGAGGCTGTCGTGCCTTTAGTTTAGGTACCATCACGGCATTAGCCTGGAATAGAAGTGGGAAACCATGGAAAATCATGTCTAGGATGACTGAGGTAGGAATCGTACCCACCTTTTCGCAGTGTTGCCTCACGAGGCTGAGAGTACCCCGTTCCAGCCCTCAGACGAGAATTAAATTTCTTGACAAAGCCGGAGATTGAACCCGGGCCTCCGCGGCTACAGCCAAGAATGCTACCCATGTTTTATTTGAAGTGGTTGGACGTCGTGGTCTTGTAGCCTCGTGTACTTGGGTGTTTGTAGAATATGTTTGATAACCTGTATTATTGTGGTGTCTGTAACTTAGTAGTGTGTGTATTTGTAATTCAAATAAGGATTTGTAAGGAGGGGGCCGTGGCCTCAAGTTAGGAACCATCCCGGCATTTGCCTTGAGTTTAAGTGGGAAACCACGGAAAACCACTTCCAGGATGGCTGGGGTGGTAATCGAACACACGTCATGTTTGCCTCACGAGGCTGAGTGTAACTCCGTTCCAGCCTTCAGACCAGAATTCAATTTCTTGGCAGAGCTGAGAATCGAACCCGGACCTCAAGTATGCTTGTCGCTACAACACTAGGTGGTCTCGTAAGGAGAGATTAGAATGCGAGTAAATAATATGATGTCTACTAACTCCGGGTGTGTCGCAGCCGACATTGGATATCAGTTTCTGTTCGTTGTTGTCTATGAACCGATTCACATTCATTCCACTCCCCTTTCATTAAGAAGATAACTCTTTATGGAAGGCATTGCTCCAAAAATACGATACGCATGTCATACGATGTTGGTATGTCAAAGAACCCATTTGAATTCAGTAGGCCGAGTTCATAATGGCAAAATTAATCTCGGGAGTTTCCGCCAGCACAAAGTTCCTCATTTCTCTACTAGAAAGCGCTATTGTGTTCAAGGAGATTAGATATCTAACATCTAACCTCCTTGACTTTCATAGTCAAGGAACTACGAAATTCGACATGCAAGCTACCCTCTGGGTGCAAATAGCAAAGCTTGCACCAGGCACCCGAGGCCATACGATATTATTATTATTATTGTTTCAAATAATTGTCTGCTGCTGATATGTGAATTCCTTGACGTAACAACTTGGCTAACGGGAGGTCTTCAAATGATCCAGGCGCATGACAAACGGGCTGCCCATTCCCTCGCCAATTACTGGGCGTACAGGCAATTTTTCTCAAGTCATCAAGCCGCATTTAAAACAAATTAAATTATATAAACTATATAACTGAATGACCGACCGCTGTAGCTACGCTCGCTAAGACGCAGCCCTAGGCCACGCGACCAAGCAGTCTGCGGGCTTGGTAGACGAGCGGGTTCGAACCCCCCTCTGCCGGCCGCCCTTGGAATGGTTTTCCTTGCTTCCCATTTTCAATAAAAGGCGAATAGCCTGCTTGGGCAGTATCCACTAATAGACCGCATCCTTCCAACTCGCCCAGATGCATTTCTCTTCAGTCATTTCATCTCTCACTTCTGTTGTTGTTGATTCCTTTAGGGACTTTGCGACATCATGGTCATATAGCCCTGTGTACTTGGATGTGTGTAGAATGTGTGTGATAGCCAGTGTCACAGTGATGTCTTTTCTAGTATGTGTTGCCTATTTGTAATTGAGGTAGTTTTATCATTTTAAATTATCTTGTCGACTTCGTCGTTACGCTGGGGTCTGGCGTTACGTTACGGCGACGGGACGAAATGTACCCAGATGCACTGAGGTGTGTGACGTCGTAGTACTGCTTGGTGCACGTGTTCCCCGGCAATCTCTACTTCGTTACTATAAGACAAAAATCCCCGATTCTTGGATGTCACGGGTAATCTCGAGAACCACTGGATGGATTTTGATGCGGTTTTCACCATTCTGTAAAGGATATCTCAAGGAAAGATTCTGTAGAAAATAATTTATGTATGATCAAAGGAAGCCAAGCAGTAACGATTTCAGTGAAAAAGTCGAAAACAAACTTGGCGTCCGTGCGCTTCTTAAGCTTACGCTGGGCAAACCGTTAAAAATATCAATATACAATGAGCGTAAGAATTGGTCAGCATGAAAAGTTCTACAAAAAGGTCCGCGAGAGCATATATCTATCTTCAATGCATCGCCCACTATAAGTGTTTTTATACTGGATGGAAGGGGCACGTCCCCGCGCGCTCTGGTGGGCGTGACGGCATCCCGCGCGCTTGACCTTGCTTTGCCCTTGGTTTGCACTTGACGTTCGCGAGTAATTTGAAACAAGATAAGCCCAGCCTTTCTAGCATTTTTCAGCATTTGTAGCATTTAAAATGATACAAAGTCTAGTCTTTCAGACTGACTGTCACTTTTTGGGTAGGAATCGGCCGTGGCCTAAGTTAGGTAGAAGTAGAAGTGGGAAACCACGGAAAACGACTTCTAGGATGGCTGAGGTACGAATTGAACCCGCCTCTTCTCAGTTTTGCATCACGCGGCTGTGTGTAACCCGTTCCAGCCCTCGGACCAGAATTAAATATTTTGGCCGAGCCGGGAATCGAACCCGGGCCCTCGCGATGATTCACATCTAATGAGGTTGGTGTCAGGAAGGGAATTTAGCCGTAAAATCACCCTCCACATAGAAATTCATCGCACCTCATCCCCCATCCCGTCGAAACGCGGTTAATAATGATGATAATAATAATGGTGTTGGTTTTACGTTCCTTGTAACTACTGCGGCTTTTGGAGACGTCGTGGTGCCACAATATTGCCCCAAAGGGGATCTTTAACGTGCCAGTATATCTACTGACACGGCTCCCTCGCTTTAGCGCACCCTCAAGTGCCAACTTTCTGCTGCCGAATTCGATCCTGTAACCTTGGACACAGCACGCGAGAACGTTACCGCTGAGCCACGCTGCCAGTCAGTTAATAATGACTTAAATTGCAAAGTTTTAAGTCAACTTTTACATCTGATAGGTTTGTTCAACAATGTCTAGTTTATGTTGTTGTCTTCGTTTCTAATTCGTTTTAGGGGCTTGGAACATCTTGGTCGTCAAACTCGTGATCTTGGATGTGAGTTCAATTTGTCTGATATAGGCTAATCTTTGTTTCTCCGTCTGTAGTAGTGTTTGTATGTGCGATTATTAGGGTCAGAAATGGGGTAGATTCTCCGGACTTGAAATAAGATACTATCCCGGCATTCGATAAATCTCATCCACGACGACGACCCCGACAGAAATAATAAGGGGTAGACATCCATAAGAGAATAAATTATTCTAAATACGTTCAATATATTGCAGTCGGCTCAATTCCATTGTTTAAGTTACTTGCACATCGCTTACGTTTATGCTACTGTTCAGAAATATCCAATGTTAATTGTTGTTGTATCATTTGAGGGGCTTAGACATCGTGGTCATTCACCCCCGTGTACTTACTTGTGTGATAACATGCGTTATTGAGGGGTCTGTCGTAGCGTGTAAATTTGTAATTAAGGTGAGGATTGGGATAAAAGCGGCCGTAGCCTTAAGTTAGAAACCATCTCCGCATTTACCCAGAGTAGAAGTGGGAAATCACGGAAAACCTCTACCAGGATGGCTGAGGTGGGAATCGATACCACCTCACTTTTGCCTCGCAAGACTTAGTGTACCCCGTTCCAGCCCTCAGACCAGAATTAAATTTCTTGCAAGAGCAGGGAATCGAACCCAGACCTCCGGGGCGACAGCCAAGAATGCTAGCTGCTACACCACGAGGTGTTCTCCAATGTTAGCTGTTTATGTGAACATATGATTGTAAATAAACGGAATTTGAATACAGGTACAGTATATAAAATAAGTTTGGCAATGATTGTATATAAGTGAGTTATCTGTTAGTTGCTTTAAAGGATACTGTTTCCCTGCACGCATATCCATTTGGCTTTACGTTTTCATTTTACATTTACAATTTAAAATGCTGCGGTGACCTAACCGGAAATGTTCCGCGAAAAACGGATTGAAGACCATTTCAACTAACACAGGTATAGTCGTACATTGTTCGGAGGGAATGCGCTGCAATCTTCCGTGTTGTTAGGTATAAAGCAAGGAAATAGAACTGGTGCCTTCCTAACCATAGCTTCATGTTGACTATTTTGTTAGGTAAAATTCAAGAAACGGAAGCTTGTTTGATCAACTCGTGGTGTAGTTGCCAGCATTCTTGGCTGTTCAAATAACTCTGTAGGGAGTTATCAAAACTTCTTCCTGCATAAGCGTACAGTCTAGTTTTATACACGTGCTTTGAGAGCAATGTACGAATTCCAGCGTGTGATGTCGTAAATTAATTATAAAATGGTTTTATTGTAGGTCAACTCTGTAATCGACTTGCAAAGCGTGTCGGAATAATTTCCCACCTCATATGTCGCATACTCGGTTAGAATGTGTTTGTAATTATCCATACCAACAAACTACACAATAATTACCAGAATATGGCAATATTCAATAATGTGTGTGTGGTGGGGATTACACAATTTGCACTAAGGTCAGGCGGTGGCCAGTATTACTGTGTTACGTTGGTAAGAAATAACGTTTAAAATTAATTTATATTTAAACGCGTAGATATTACCTAGTCAGCAATCGACATTTATTTATTTATTTATTTATTTATTTATTTATTTATTTATTTATTTATTTATTTATTTATTTATTTATTTATTTATTTATTTATTTATTTATTTAATTGACTGTGTCTTATCAACCATCCAACTGGCCATGTCATGATGGATGAATGGCTGCGGGGTGCAGCGGAAACTCCCTCGCCAGCTGTGCCCAAGGTAGCAGAAACGAATCCTGACGCAGTCGGTTAGCATTTGAGGGTGCGTAAATGCGAGGAAGCCGTGTCAGTAGAACCCCTTCTGGGAAGAATTCCGGCATCCCAGCGTCTCTAAACGCCACATGAATTAAAAGGGATGTAAAACCATGGATGGAGTAACTAAAATCTATTTTTTTTGTGGTGCCAATTGTTGATTGTCTGAATATTTGATTATTTGAACACAGGTGTAAAGACAGCACAAATATCCGTGCACAAGGCCGGTCTTGAACCGGTGACAGATGTAGCGCTCATTTACTGAGCTGACTCTGAACCATGGCCGCCAGTAAACCTTTAACCTTAAACATGTACGCGAATTAAAGTGTGCCTACATTAATTTAATCAATGAACTTCAAATTACCATCCCCCAGCTGAGTGGGAGGGATAATTCCTTCCCTCCTGACAATTTACATCTTTCCTCAAACAAATCCTGGAATAGTACAATATTCCTGGTCCAGGGACATCTTTCCCTATACTATTAGATACACCACGATTGCGTTGTTTAGCACATAAATACTCGTTGACGATTTCCAAGACGCCCGTAGCAAGTAAATCTACAAGAGATAAACAACGAGTATGCCTTTAAAAGTCCGCTTTCTATCGCCCGTCACAACGTCCAATGTTTGTGTTGTGTTGGATGAACATAAGTTACATAGACAAGGAAATTCTTAATGTAGACTAATTTAGCATGTTTACAGAAATCACATAGGCCTAATGATGAACAGATTGGGCCTACTTTGAGGGGTGGTGTGTAACTGTAGTAAATTGATGTCCAATGTGGGTAACATCACATCCAATTAGGAGCAAGATTCAGATTTTACCAGAAATCCAACTGTATGATTTGAGCAGAATGTCGATCAAGCCAAGGACGTTGTCTTGGAAAGGAAATATCAATATGTGCCTTACATAGGTTACATACAAAAGGAGTGTGGAATATTAAACTGGCAAGTCATTGGATTATATTTCGGAGGTGGAAGACACACTTCTAAAGTTACAATTGATATTTTCCAGAAAACTTGGTAATATTTGTTCAAAATTGCAGTTACCGTCTTTAAATGGTCTCAAGAGATTCATTATGTCAATTGTTCCAAATTACCTCTATAATGTTTCTGAACACAGTTTCCCTATCAATGAGCTAATTGGTCATGATAACTTCTCCTTATGGTACCCTTGGCTTGGGTTCCTCTCTCGACATAAACTGTTTACCTTCAAATTCAATAGAATTCTTGAGAAAACACATAAGAAATATTCACAGCTACAACGTTTAGCCCAGAGTAACGTTCTAACTAGTATTCTTCACAAGCACTGTGGGAGCACGATGGCGCTAACTGGCTTCTTCTTTCAAGCTTGGCAAAGTGTCTCACAGCCGTGAAAATAAAATCAATCAATCAATCAATCAATCAATCTTCGTGCTCAGCTCATTGATACGTCGCGTCGGTAGCATGGTGGATATTGTACCATCCTCATATGAGGACGTGAGCAAGTACGATTGGCCTTCAACATTGTGGAGACATGCGATCTATTCTAGTTTTATTTGTTGCGTTAAAATCTTAAATATTTGAAGACTCCACGGGAAAAACGGGGTAAGACATATTGTGTAAATTTTTCAGGAGAACGAATTTAAACTTTCAACACTAGAAAGTAATACTTAACCCTCTTAGGCCCAAGCCATATCCTGAATTACTTGCCAAGAATGGCAAGCCATTTTCAATGATCATGCAGACTATTCGAAAATAAATCATAAATACCACATTTAAAACGATAGAATCATTATCCTTGCTTTGTTTTATAACCAATACCTCATTCATTCATACATTATGTTCGTAAAAGTAAATACTGCATCGAAACCTTTTTAATGGAAGTTATTCTGTTAATTGTTCAATTTTTGTTGTTGTTGTAAAAATCAATTTTGAGTCAAAATTAAAGACACCTAAGAGTCATATTCGAAGAAACACTACGTTTCCAGCTGTATAAAGTTCTTGGTTACATCTGTAGGCAGAAAACTTCAACAAGAAGAAAACAACAGCACCGAAATTTTGGCGGGAACGTGCGTGATTGGGGGAGCGCTAAGGGAGGACGTGAATATAAACTCAAACCTATCGCGTACCGGACTTTGAAGGAAAAAGTAGACACCGTACAGGCAACCTTGGAGCCTCACCTTTCCAACAGTATGAGAAAATCACGGACATATGCCTACAGAAATCTACAAATGTAACTTAAGATAACCGGGTGAGTTAGCCGTGGTCGTTACGGCATGACTGCTGGCAGTCACTCACATCCGGGAGGCGAGGAGGTTCGAATCCCCCCGCCGGCAACCTTGAAGATGGTCTTCTGTGGTTTCCCATCTTCCTTCCAGGCAAATGCCGGGGTTGGTCCCTAACTATAGGCCACAGCCGCTACCTTCCAACTCCTTGTCCTTACATTCAAACTTTCCTCCCCAGACAACACTCCACACACGACGGTACGTGTAGCTCACCCATTGGGTGTCCGCCTCGAAGCAGCTACAAAACTGGCGAGCCGATTGGCGTGGGCAGCGAGAGCCGATCTGATCGGCGCATGGCACTAAGAGGGAAATACCCCAATTGAGTGTAGGCAATATAGTTTTCTTTGCCAAAATTATTTCTTATAAAGAAGTACATATAAAACAAATAAAAAGTAAAGTTAAATTATGAAAATTTGACAGGATATGGGACGTTCTTTCCGTTTCCACTAAAAATAAAATCCTCTGTATCTCGGTGACTTACCTCTTTATTTGAAATTAATTTTAACGGATATGCAGTACTGATGGCTGGTCACCCGAATGCGCCATAAACTCATTTTCGGCAAAAATGGACTTACCCCGTTCTTTCCGTGTGGTCATCATTTGTAATGTTTCGCAGCAGGTTATGTGAAGGACAATCCCTGCCTTGACTGTTCCTATTGTAATCAGTGGTGTCATTCAGTTTGCAATATGCATCATCAGAACACGATACCCACCTCCACGATCAGGAATGGTTAGCTGTAGGTTCTAAAGTCCTAGGTTTGAATCCCAACACTGACTGCAACCATCCGGAATGCTCCAGGTTTTCCACACTCCTAAAGGAAACTGTTTGGATGGGACCTTATTTCTGGTCCAGAAGCACCAACATTGTAGGCTCATTTCACACTCCCCAATAAACACGGGTTTGCTTACATAAATATTATTAGCCGTAATGGCTTAGGCGGCAGCACGCCGGCCTCTCACCGCTGGGTCCGAGGTTCAAATCACGGTCACTCCATGTGAGATCTGTGCTGGACAAAACGGAGGCAGACAGGTTTTTCTCCGGGTGCTCCGGTTTTCCCTGTCAAAATTTCATTCCAGCAACACTCTCCACTATCATTTCATTTCATCTGTCATTCGTTTAATCATTGCCCCCAGAGGAGTGCGACAGGCTTCGGCAGCCGGCACAGTTCATATCCTCGCCGCTAGATGGGGGCTTCATTCATTCCATTCATGACCCGGTCGGAGACTGGAAGCAGGTGTGGATTTTCATTTTCAAGTTAAGGAACAACTACCCTATAGCGTGTTGTTATTACAGTGGGACTTGTGTCGGTCCTTTGAACTTCGCATCAAATTAATGTTGTTGTTGTTGATTCTTTTACGGGTTTTACGACATCGTGGTCATGTAGCCCCGTGTACAGTACTTGATTGTGAAGAATTTGTCTGATAACCTGTGTCACTGTGGTGTCTGTACTAGAGTGTGTGTATTTGTAATTGAGGTAGGATTTGGGTAGGAAGCGGCCGTGGCCTTAAGTTCAGTATTATCCCGGCAGTTGCCTGTAGTAAAAGTGGAAAAACACGGAAAACCACTCCCAGGGTAGCTGTGGTAGGAATCGAACCCGCCTCCTCAGTTTTGCCTCGCGGGCTGAGTGTAACCCGGTCCAGCCCTCAGACCAGAATCAAATTTCTTGGCAAAGCTGGGAATCGAACCCGGGACTCCGCGGTGACAACCAAGAATTCTAGCTACCACGCAACGAGGCGGACGTATCAAATTAAAGGAAAAAATTGTGGATAATTCGATGTTTACCTTCCTTAATTGGAAGTTTTTGTACAAGTGTAATAAAATAGGCCTATAAGTCAAAAGTTCCCGCACAATTCACTGCGAGAATAGTGAGACTGACAGTCCACGTCTTTTACCCTTGATGTATAGAGGTCATCGCTCTGTTGTTGTTGTTGTTGTCCCCAGAGGTCATCGCTCTGTTGTTGTTGTTGTTGTCCCCAGGTGAACCCCACCATTGTCTAGTACGTGAGTCATTCCTGGAAACCTTACCTACTGCCCCCCTACGGTCGTGTGACATTGTGCACTCGAGAGTACTTGCAATATGATCTGTTGCCTATTGTATTGCATGCTCTATTAAATTTGTTTAATAACCTGTATATTTCTTTTACACATAACATTTCTCAATAAATATTTACTTATCGAAAGATCGAGCATTTGAGGCATTTATTGGACCTAAAACCAAATCAAACCAAACCAAACCAAAAATGTATTTGGAATGTTTGGATAATTCAAAATTTTCTTGCTCCCTTCAGCTTCCAATTATCCAATCAGCACTGTATTAACTTATTCAGTAAATTTATGGATTTTCGCATTTAAACAACCTGTTATCAAACAAAATTTACTACAGATCTACCTTTACCTTACCGACCTACTCGAACCCTCAACCTAGCTGACAGACATTATTTCTCCTTTATTTGTGAGAAGCAGGAGAGGAGTACACATTGGATGTAAAACGTCCTCAAGACTTCGTGGATAATCAAAATGTTTTGCATAATCGAAATGTTTTGCAAACTAGAAATTCTTTCAGTATCAAATACGTAGACGAATCAGGAAGACCCCCCCCCCCAGAGGATCACATCTAATGGGACGTGGGTTGATGACCACAAGTCAAGTGATTAAAAAGACTAATGTTACTGTTGTTTCAATCACTGTTGTAATTACGACCTTCTGAATGTACAGATTTCCAAAGGAAAATGAAAATCCACAGCCTGCTTCCAGTCTCCGACTGGGTCAGGAATGGAATGAATGAAGTCCCCATCTAGCGGCGAGGATATGAACTGTGCCGGCTGACGAAGCCTGACGCACTCCTCTGGGGCAATGAATAAATGAATGACAGATGAAATGAAATGATAGTGGAGAGTGTTGCTGGAATTAAATTTTGACAGGGAAAACCGGAGTACCCGGAGAAAAGCCTGTCTGCCTCCGTTTTGTCCAGCACAGATCTCACATGGAGTGACCGGGATTTGAACCACGGACCCAGCGGTGAGAGGCCGGCGTGCTGCCGCCTAAGCCACGGAGGCTTCCTCATTTCCAAAGGAACAAGTGTAATTTTTAGAGCACGTTGTGTTTAATTCAGTACGGTATTTATTTAAAAGTGGGTTAAACAATATTGAGTGGTTCAGTGAGAGTTAGCTATCCCACAGTGAAGTGAAACTGAGAAAAGATTACTGTTTTAGAATGCTCTCGCAAGACATTGAAATGCATACTGTTTTAAAACTCACATTACAAGTAAACGAGCTACCCCACAACTATGTAAATACTTACAGACGTTACAGTGCCTGTACATGGTACATAAGCATAACTCGTGTAAGTTATGTTCTAATTGCGGAGCTATATAATTGAAGAAATTAATATTTTAAAAGCTAAATATTGTTATGCAATTGTGTAAAATTTCTTTGACGTGTTACTCTTGCTTGCACTTATCTGCTCTCCTTTGGTAGAGAAAGGTGAAAGTGCCAGTTAGTTGTTGTTGTTGTTGTTGTTGTTGTTGTTGTTGTTGTTGTTTGAGTCTTCAGTCTTTTGACTGGTTTGATGCAGCTCTCCATGATTCCCTGTCCTGAGCTAATCGTTTCATCTCTACATAGCTACTACACCCTACAGCCGAGGCAATCTGTTATATTCTAACCTTGGTCTACCCCTACAGTTCTTATCCTCGATCCTTCCTTCCATAACTAACTTTGCTATTCCTGGGTGTCTTAGTATGTGACCTACCAACCTATCTCTTCTCTTAATTCGCAGTCGCCATAAACATCGCTCCTCTCCCAATCGTCGTAATACCTCTTCATTTGTAACCGTATCTACTCATCTGATCTTCATCATCCTCCTGTAACCCCACATTAAAAACGCTTCAATTCTCCTCTTTTCTGCTGCTCCAACAGTCCAAGTTTCACTTCCATAGAGTGCCACGCTCCAGACAAAGGCTTTCAAAAATGACTTTCTAATACCTAAATCTATATTCGATGTCAACAGATTCCTTTTCTGTAGAAATTCTTTCCTTGCCTGTGCTAACCTATTTTTATATCGTTTTTGCTTCGTCCATCACTGGTTATTTTGCTTCCTAAGCATCGTAAGTCTCCTACTTCCTTTAGCTTTTCACCTGCCAATTCGACGTTCATAGGGGTTGCTGATTTGTTTCGACTGCATTCCAATATTTTTGTTTCACATTTATTAATTTTCATGATGAATTCTTTCCAGTTAGTAAGGAAACTCTATTATTGGCTTTTACTGGAAGAAGATGTAATGGCACTTGCGCCCTTTTCCATATTATGTTCTTATTTTATTTTATTTTATACCAACAATAAAACTTTCACCTTCATCCTTAATTAAAATATGAATATTTTGTATTTAAGTAGGTTTGTAATTACATTTGATGTCGTTGTATATACGGTAATAGCATCGTACAGCAGCAAAATCTCATACAGAGGATCCAGTTTTTAGGTTATTTATATTCTATTCTAATATATTATCGTGGTTTTTCTATGAGTTCAAGAAGATAAATTACAAATGTGTAAATATTGTCATTATATTTTTGCCACGTTAAGATTTTGGGTCCGTTTAAATAAAAGAAACAATTTAACAACTCACTGAGGTACGAATGATAGTTTTCATTGAATCGTGGTACGGATAGTATACAGTACATACATTTCTTTTCACTTATATCGCCTTCTGTTCAGCGTATTTCCCACATTAAGTTACTTCTCAAACTCTTGTTCTCTTCTTGAATTAGATTGAGAGGCCTGTTGTGTCTTCCATTTCCTTCATGCCATGGTCCTTCTCTTTTCGCACCAGGCAACTCAATTTTTCAAGGGCTCCAATTAATGCCTCACCAATCAGGCGCGGATTCAAGGGGGAGGTCACGGGGGTCATGACCCCCCCCCCCCTCCCCCCAAACGGAGACCAAAGTTTTTTGCAAACTCAAAAAACGAAAACACAATAACCAGACAAATAAAATTTAACGAATTTTAACTAAAAACAGTTGTTTTTGTTCATTTTATTCAATACTGAAAATATCTTTATTGCAATTATTATGTTCTGTTACAACTGTACATATTTACAACTTCCTACCTGTTATATAAAAACGATTATTTATATAATAAAATCAACTCGTCTATTTTGTTTAGCAAACCTTGTGATTACCGAATCGATGTTTATAGTGATGTCACGATGAATGTGCAGCAATGCACGGATAGGAATTTGGGGCCTTTTTCTCACCAAAAATTTTTGCCGATGTCCAAACTGCAAGCTTGGTTGGCAATTTAAGCTGTGACTTTCTCCCTTTGTCGGTACCAACTCGACTGGGCGAAACTGTAACGTACCTTGATACTTTTCTCGAAGCTCGATGTAAAAGTCGCAAAACACGCCGTTGCAATTTGTACGAATATTTTTGGTGCGCTAAACGCAGCAAATTTCTATCCATGTAGCTTGCAAAAAAATTGGTCTGGTGTTGTACGTTTGGTTAATTTTTGATTGCGTTTTAGTGACACCCCCACCCCCCAAAGCCCAACTCTAGATCCACGACTGCTGTTGTGTCTTCCATTTCCTTCATGCCATGGTCCTTCTCTTTTCGCACCAGGCAACTCAAGTTTTCAAGTGCTCCAATTAATGCCTCGCCAATTATTGAGTATATGTATTTTATATTTGGTGACGATAGTGAAATTATAGCCTGTGACTGCTGATGACTCGAGCAAGGTTGTTGCGAAAAAGGAGCAGCTGAGCTGGTTGCTGAGGGGGAAGTACAGTAGGTCGTTCGGGAGGTTGAATGATGCTTTATTGGGTGGGAGTCAGGGGCGTATATAAGGGGGGGGGGGTGCTGAGGGGGCTCCAGCCCCACCCCCCTCCAAAAATAGCCAATAAAAATAATAAGAAAGTGTTACTTTGGCAAGAGCATTAAATAATTGTAAATTTGGTTGTACCCTAATCTTAACTTATCGGCTAAGTTATAAACAATATTAAAATTGAAATTATACTAACTCGTGGTGTAGTGGGTAGCATTCTTCGCTGCCGCCCCGGAGATCCGAATTCGATTCCCGGCTCTGCCAAGAAATTTTAATTCTAGTCTGAGGGCTGGAACGGGGTGCACCCAGCCTTGTGAGGTAAAGCTGTGAATTCCACAGTATGTATTTTGAGAAATACATGTAAAAGAACTGTTTACCTTTCTGCTTAGTAAATTGACAAATATTTAGATATATTCCATTCATACTCCATAGATCATAATAGAAAGTTCATTATACGTATAACATTTTATTTGTGTGTTGTGTTGTATTTTACAACTTTTTTGTATTGCCAGTAATTGTAGGCTATATAAACTTTGAATCTTATCTAAAATAATTTCACCAAGTTATATGCTCCAAGATATTGGTTGATATTTCTGGGTATTTTGCGGTGACAATCCCCTGAGAATACTCACTATTTTCCAGGATAGTCAGCCCCCCCCCCCCCGAATTTTTTTCTATATACGCCCCTGGTGGGAGTGGGATATAATGGTGAGTTTGAATGAACGACTCGCGTAATTAGTGGTACTCCACTATTGTATCTATATGACATATGAGACATTATTACCACAATACCTTCTTTCCACTGTGGTATGATAAGTGCCGTTACTATGTTGGCCTACTTCTTCTAGTCTTGTCCAGCGCACCATGAGTGGTTAAGGGATTTTTTTCTATAAGAGCAACAAGGTCCAAAAATTTGCCTTTGTTTAAACGTGTGCTTTTCTCGTCACCTCGTCGTGACCTTGAAATGCATTGTTTTGTCTTTCGAGATATTTCCGGTAACGTTCGCAATTTCAGTAATATTTAATGTACTTTCGGAGCTCCATATTACTTGGCTTCATTGTTGTATTCTGCTCCATTGAGAAGTGTGAGTACAGGGATTTTAAAAGTGAGACTCATTATAATTTTCGGGGCGTGGTGGCTCAGCGGTCTAGCTGTATGCCTCTCACCAAGACGGTCCGGGTTCGATTCCCGGTCAATGCATGTGAGATTTTCGAAGTGAAATGCCATGTCCTGTGGTTCGGATTCCACGTAAAAAGGAGGTCCCGTGGCTCATGATGTCAAGATTAACGGTCACGTTAAACTACAAGCTTCCTTTCATTATAATTTTCAAAGTCTGACAATAGAATAATAAGAATAAGAAGAAAGGTGGGTGAGTAGGTCTATATTGGTCTCTGCGTCGATGGTTACGATGAGTTCATGACGCTACTGCACTGGTACGAAATGTTCAGTGTTCTTTAGAATCAGTCAACATAGCAAAGTAATGTTTCCATAAAAGAGGACCTTATTCTCTATCCTAGAAACTTGTTTTGTCACTTGGCCCGCCATTATGTAATTCAATTATTAAATTCTTCCTAGGAATTGGGCAGTTTTTTTTACAGCATAACAGCAATACATGTTGTAAGAGGCTATTATTAATGTATTGGTATGTTCGTTCATTGTGGCCACTACTCCTGGAAAACCTGGAAATCCTGGAAAACTCCTGGATTTTTATTAGGTCTGGAAAACTCCTGGAAAATTATGAAAAATTTGAAAACTCCTGGAAAATAGCCACTGTTAATTAATTATAAAAGTCTTTCCATCCTAAATCATACTCCCGCTGTGGTGTTGGTTGAGCACTCTATCGTTAACGAAAGAAATTTCCTCAGGCTACCTGTTTCTGTGTGGGAGAACATGCGATAGTGTTTTTGTAAAAGAAACATATTGAGTCTAGACAAATTCACCGCAATAAAATTGCAGGCGGCATTCTTTTCTCTTTTCTTTAAAGCGGTTATTTCAGTCGTAAAGGCTTTTTTAAAACAACAATTAAATCATTTGTGTGTAGGCTTGCGTATCAATAACGCAATCACCACTAATGTTTGTCAACATCTGTATAAGTAAATCAAACAAAACTGCTTTATTTAGGTCTTGAATCAAGCAACCGATAAAGCTCCCCGGGATTCGCGCTTATTTTTAAGTCTGGAAAAATGAGAATTACTCCTGGAAAATTCCTGGAAAACTCCTGGAAAATCGTTGACCGATTTGAGTGGCCACCATGTCGTTGTTATTATTAGTATTTTGATCATTGCTGTTGTAGTTGTTTTTGTATGCTGGAAGTAACAGATATGATAGCAGCTAGAATTAGGCTACAGTTAGTACAAAGAATAAGTGATGAAAACCATTAAGTGGTGAATAAGGGACAAAAGAAAAGCTGGGTGTGGACACGACAAATGATGCTGTGCGTGAAAGTCCACACACATAGGGGGGGAAGTGTTACGAATAGATAATGGATTATCTAGGAAGTTAATGAGTTCAGCTGGTAATGATAGGATAAGTGGGAGTTAACATAGAATGTGGGCTTCTCATTTAGTGATTTCAGGGTCAGAGGTGTCGTTAGAACTGTGAATAGGTGATCGTGAATCATCGTAGTTGGCTTGCAGACTTAAATTAATAGGCGTAAATTCTTTATTTAAAGTGTATCCTAATAATAATAATATTAATAATAATAATAATAATAATAATAATAAAAATAATAATTCAGGAGAAGGTGAGGGAGGTCTTGGACGTTCATGAAAGTGATTGATTTTATTTAACAGACATATTTAAACATTTGAATTATCTTTGCATACCACATTCGGTACATTTAAAAGTTTATTCTGCAGATGTTGATCCATTATTCATATATAGTTTTATTTTGTATGTATATGTCTGTATGCATATTTATGTTTTTGTGCAACGTTTAAAAAATATTTTACTTTAAGCGGGGAATTTTTCCTTTATCGTCTCTACTCGTGTTTGTTTGGTATCATGCTGTAATCTGTGACAATTTCTAGTAGGCTATTGCCCAAGGTAAACAATTTTCTGGCAGTGAGTAATATCATGTCAAATCTACGCTTTCTTCCGAGACGCATCTCAGTTGTCTACTGCCAACATAAAAACGTCAGAAGCCATTACTTGCATAACCGATGTAATTATGTAGTGAAAATGTCAGAAAACCAAAGTCCAAATGCAAAAAGAAAGTCAGAGAGCAACGCTCTGTTGTAGCTGCTGTTTCATTCAGAGACATGGGTATCCACGATGAGCAGGACCTTGCACTTGAGTGAATGTGGAATGTGTGCCTCATGCTGGGGCTTGAATTGTCAAGGAGGATATGTACCACTTTGAGGTGGGAATGTAATCATATGATTTTCTCACAAACACGAACTCTTTTCCCTCCACCTCAAATCGTATTTCTCTGGCACCCCTGCACACTACAACCCGTAATCGATTAATAACCTACCAATGTCATCAGGAACAAGAAAAATCAAACCCCGTGACATCACTGCCCATGAAGGGCCTTGACCTACCAAGCGACTGCTGCCCAGCCATTTGGCCTGCAGGTACCGGGGTGACGTGTGGTCAGCGCGTCAGGTCCCCTCGGCCGTTAATCTTTGTTTTCCTGACCGGGGCGCTTCCTCACTGTCAGACAGCTGCTCAATTGTCCTTGTCCTCATGAGGTTGAGTGCACCCCATTCCAGCCCTCGCGTGAATTTCTAAAATCTCTGACGGAGCCAGGAATCGAACCCCGGACCTCCAGGTGAGAGGCAGGCGCGCTACCTCCCTCCACACTCCACCACGCTGGCCAATCCATCAGGATTACGTTTTATTACATTTAGAGAATATTTATGTAATTTGATAATGTAACTTATATATTTATATTTTTAGTGCATATTCACCCGTTTGTGTATTTGTGGTTTTATAATTGTAGAAACAGTATAGACTAAAATATTGCCTTGATCGTTCACAGGTGACCGAGAACCTATGGCTGCTCCAATGGTTCATCAGAATGGAGAAGATGACGATGACTACATCACGGAGTCGGACTCGAGCGACAACGAGCCCGATGCCGACGTTGAGATGGACAGTGTCAGCAGAGACGAACCACGGTCACCCAGCGTGAGCAACGAACCTAAGCAGCAGGAACCTAAGCGCAACAAGAGGAAGAATTTTAAGCCACGCAATATCCTTTATGCAGACGGTGAGGACAGAGAGTTGCCTTCAGATATGCGTCCGCTTGAAAGTGGCGAGGAAGGATGTGTTAGTGACTTAGATGTCGAAATGGTGGAATCGAACGTACACAAACCTTTAGATCTAAGTGAGAATTCGATATCCTACTCAGTGCCTACGGAATTTACGTCCAACAAAAGACGTAGGAAACCTGTGATAGCCCCGCAAAGACGCTTACCCAGTATCGTATCATCTGGGGAAGTTGCACTTGCGGTTGTAACTCCAATGGATTTGAGCTGCTCAAGGGTGGACAGTGAGACGAACGATGAGTCGTGTGATGATGACAATAGTGAAGTAGGGAGTGAACAGTGCAAGCAGCAATACGGTTTTGATCCATCGGTTCCACCTCACGAACGTCTGTACTCAGAAAATTTCAGTGCTTTTAGCAACAGTAACCATACATCGTCTTTCCTCCAGCACCAAAATCACCACTATTCTCTTCCACCGCCTCCTCCGCCTCCACCCGCTCCTCCACAGCAGGGCACGGACGCCTGCGCCATGAAGGAGTGGACGGAGAACACTATGAAAGAACTACTGAGCATTTACGGACATGGTATGGACATGGCGGAAACTATAACGAAGAATGTTCCAATGGCCAACTTTTCTTCGGGTAAGTTCACGATACAGTAATAGCCTAATTTTATTCATGGTGTCCACAGGCAGGAATAGTCAGGAAAAGTCAGGAATTTTGATTTTAGTCAAGAAAAGTCAGGAAAAAGTGTGAAAAAATGGCGAAAAGTATTAGAACGTCAGGAATTTTATATTAACCATACAGTATTTTGTGTTTTACAGTCATACTTTGATGTTACTAGTTCAACTAATCTCTGATGATAAAAAGCAATAACTCACTGGACATTATGGTAAGTTTCCATTTTTACAGTGCATCATAGTAAAAACCTCTTTTACCTATTTTTAACGCTTTTTTTTTTTTGCGTCGGCGTAGGGATGTGGTGACCCCATCACTATAGTTTAGCTCATTAAGTACTTCGATTTATGTATTATTGCATTATAATTTACTTTATTATGTATTTTAAATGAATAAAGAGGCGAGCATTGGGGCAGCTATGGGGATGGTGGAGGTTGCAAATAAAAATATATATATATTTGCTCAATAAACCTTTTTTCCGATGTTACGATGACTTCGCGAGTCAGGAATTTTGTTGAAAAATGGTCAGGAAAAGTCAGGAAAATTGACATTGAAAATTCTGAGGACACCGTGTTATTTTACTCTGTCCAGGCACATAAACCAGAGAAGCATTAACTGGAGTAAATGATAGAGATTGAATCACTATTAGAGAGAGTGATGCTTGTTTTCCAAGAGAAATTGTAATTGTTCAAATTAACATCTTATTCACTGTAAAGTCCTGTAGTATTAGAGCATTATATCGTTCTAAAACTTGGCGACTAACTCATTCGGAACATCTGACGTGAAATACGATTATTTTAATACATGCTTATCATTAGAAAGTATGGTTATGCTCATGACAAAAAAACAAAACAGAATGCTGTACGTCCAGTGCATACAGTACTTGGGACGTGACACTTACCATTGATCAAGGGCACTAGCTGTAATAGCAGTATCCAAAATCTTACGTTCACCGCATGGAAGCGTTATTATGCTTGTCATTACCGAGAATATATCAGGAGCAAGTTGTGTAACATTCTGCAACTTATTTATATGGTTCTTTCCACGTCTTTCCTTTAGAGGAAAAATTTCATGGATGGATTTTATTGTGAATGTTGCGTTCTGTAACCCCAGGCTCAGAATCTAAAATTGTAAAAACAAATAATGGTCTGAAGAAGAAAACTAGTAAATGGGCAGTGGTATGAGAAACATAGACTCGATTCATGGTTAATGACTTATTATTCAAGGAATCTAAAATTGGATTGCACTTTTGAAACACCTCCCATACGTACCAAAATGCATTTTTAAATAACTATTTAAGCACTAGTTTTTTTTTCTTATTTGAGTTTTCATGTGTAGGTATTTAAGAAAAATATTCCACCACTTTTTAAAGGAAAGGAAGGAAGCTTGTAGTTTAACGTGACCGTTAATCTGTAGATTATGAGCCACGGGACCTCCTTTTTACGTGGAATCCGAACCACAGGACATGGCATTTCACTTTCGAAAATCTCACATGCATTGACCGGGAATCGAACCCGGACCGCCTTAGTGAGAGGCATACAGCTGGACCGCTGAGCCACCACGGCCCCCCCCCCCACTTTTTAAATAAACGTAGTTAGTTAATTAGTTGTTGTTGTTGTTTTAGTTTTAAGGAGAGGATCAGCGAGGTCATCTGCCCCCAAAATAGAGTCCATTCGTTTATTTTTGGGGCAGATGACCTCGCTGTTCTGCCCCTTAAAACAACAATGACTAAGTAATTTCGTTTATTTAAAAAATGGTGGATTTTCTTCTCTTTCCTCCGTGGTTCTACTCCGGTTCATGTGAATAACAGAGAGAATGATTGTTTTTTTTTTTTATAAATGTAGCTCGGTTGGACAGGGGTCATCAATGGGATACCAGTCTACCAAGTCTCTTCTATACAACATACTATAATTATTTCTCTCGGTCAGCTCTGCTGTAGCCAAAATGTTGAGGTTGTTAAATTTTACTACCGCAGGAAGTTTACGGCCACGACAAGGCAGAGCGCATACAGTGTCGCCGCATTGTACTAGTAAAATGTCGTTGAATTGTATTTCTTCACCAATATTTTCGTCCAGATTTCACATGTTGTAGGTCGTGGGACACTCAGTACACGCTTCCTATGACAGTCTCTCGATTCTGATCTGTGCTTTAGACTAAAGTAGTAAATTCCGTTGCTGAATTTCTCCGGCGGGGATAGCCTACAGGAATTTGTTGAATCTCAAAACAGAACAGGTATTGAGCACATCCTATTTTCTATTCTATCGCATATTTGATGATGTTTTATTTCGCAGTAATTGGGGCCTTATTAGTAAATCCAGAAGAATCGAGCCAACACACACACTTCACGAAATACTCCAGTCCAAGCCCGGTGAAGTGAGGTGCTGGCCGATACTCTCTGGAACGAAGTCCTGTTGGACGACTTTTTTTGGGACCAAGGGACATCGCCATCGCTACCTTTATCAGTGTGTCTTTGAAACAAATAATTAAGGCAAAAATACGAGTCAGAAACAAGGCGCAATACCAGTTTAGAATGATCAATTCCGATCGTCGCGTCGTAAGGTAGCTAGTCATCCTCCGTAGTGAAGTTCTCCGCTAGTAGGTGCGTGGTATGGTGGTATTAACGATATGTGCTACTTTATAAACCCGTAATTGAAAACCAACCCTGAGCAAAGACTGTCATGAAATGAGAAAGTACCGTCCCGTGAAATTTTGTGAAATAGAGAGACTTTAAAAAATTGACACATAACCACGATTTTTTTAAACATGTCTCATGTAATAAATAAATTCTTAAGTTGTCAGTATACAACGGTAAGAACAACTGAGTAATCAGTATTATGTCCGGTCCGCTCGAGTATCAAATTATTGTCTCAAGTTTCCAAGGTTTTTGGTTTGTAATGTTGATACAAGATACATGTTCTAGTTACAATCTGGCATCTATGCGCTCAATTTCCTGAAGCTGGAATGTTTCAACTAAATCGCCTCGTAGTTGCAAAGTTCAATAGAGAGAACTCGATATAGGAGAAAGTTGAACTTTTATTTCGCTGTAACTTCACCAAGGGACATCGCCATCGCTACGTTAACTATTATGGCAGTGTGTCTTTGAAACTTTTACTTTACAGCATCGGGGGAAATGACCTTTATATTCCACCCCTTAATACAACACTCACCACCACAGCCAACGTCTCGGCAACAGTATTTCTCAAGAAATGTAATGAAGTGCTTTAAATACTTTGTTACCATTGTAACATGTCGCCTCCGTAGCGTAGCGGTCAGCATGGTTAGCTGCCGCCCCGGAGGTCCTGGGTTCGATTCCCGGCTCTGCCACGAAATTTGAAAAGTGGTACGAGGACTGGAACGGGGTCTACTCAGCCTCTGGTGGCCCAAATGAGTAGAGGGGGTTCGATTCCCCCTCGGCCATCCTCGAAGTGGTTTTCCGTGGTTTCCCACTTCGTCTTCGGGCAAATGCCGGGATGGTACCTTCTTCAAGGCCACGGCTGCCTCCTTTCCTCTTAGGACACTGCCCGTAGAGGCGGTAGTGGTGAGTTCCCTCGCTGAGTCCGTGGGTTCCACCAACCTGGAGGGTAAAAAAACAAACATTGTAACATTATATTTTTAATAAAATGAACTATTTTAATGTGCCTGCCGTAGATAGAATAGTAAAATATGTACGTCCTACGTTTCATTACGTTCATGCAATAAAATCAGTAATAACGATTTTTCTTCAGGAAGTATTCAATTAAAATCTGTCCAAAGTCAGTATGGAATCTCTGGAGACAATTCACAATTAAATCACACCCCTACCCATTAGGTATTATTTGGGTCATATTAAAACGTAAATTTTGCATTCATGTTCGTAGGATATTAATTTACCACGTAATATCTGCCTTAGTCATCTAGCTTGTTGGTTCTACAGCCGGAAAAACTTCTTATATACAGTATAAAAAATTCTGCTGTCCTTTTAAATGCCCTTTGTTGTGGTAATCTTGCTTTGCTGTTTTAATGTTTAATGTCAAGTTTATTACTGAGCGAAGCTCACTTAGAAGTTATTGAGTGGGATAGTGAAATAGTGTAGTGAATGACATTCTGTAACGCAATAATAAATAAATAAATAAATAAATAAATAAATAAATAATTGTTCAGTATTTTATGGTAGGCTACAGTAAAAGGATTTTTAAAATACCTCCTTTCTTTGTGATGGCCTGAAATCTTTTCTGGGAGACAGCCTCAAAGACCATGGGGGCCCTGGCCTACCAAGCGACCGCTGCCCAGCCATTCGGCAGATAGGTTGCTGTGTCGTCAGCGCGTTGGGTCCCCTCGGCCGTTAATTTTGGTTTCCGTGACTTGGACGCTGCCTCACAGACAGCTCCTCAATTGTCCTCACGAGGCTGAGTGTACCCTGTTCCATCACTCTCGCCAGTTTCTAAAATCCTAAAAAGAATACATTTCGTTTTCTAAAATCTCTGATGAGGCCGTTAATCGAACCCATGGCTTCGGGGTGAGAGGCAGGTGCGCTACCCCAACACCATTGAGCGGCACTACTAACAGAAGCAAATGTGAATTGTAATGCAGTTTGCTGAAATGCAGTTTCTCTTTACAACTGACCACTCCTGATGTAAGCATACCTAGAAATAAAATGACCCAAATATTGTCGATTATTACCTTGTATGACCGTTAGCGCTGTGCCGCTCTAGGAAGTCCAAGTTCAGTGGTCTGAATCGGCAACAAGTCAAATGTACGTGGCCGTTCTGAAAGTGATTCCTTCAATTCCTGGTATTGTTCCTTGAAAAATGCTGGGATTGCACCCTGATCTGAGGTCAGAGGCACCTTTCCCGGTCCTAATACCGAAATAAATCGTCTCTTCCTACGAAGGCTTCATTCTTCTATCGTCAAAGTTCCGAATATGCCTAATATACCAGACCTCCAAACGTTACATTAAGTTCTCACTGCACTACTAACTCACTTTTGTGGAACTCCTTTTAGAGAACTTGCATAACGTACGGATGGGTCTAATGACGTATTTCGTGATAGGGTTGGCTCTTGAATGGGTATAGACACATTTTGGGTGCATCCAGATATTTACATTCTTACTATTTGCAAGATAGTGATATTAATTGTGTGATGAAACACGCATCATGAGTGGGCTATGGAAGAGAAGTTGAGTGGCTCGATTCACTGTCACGACAAATTTCGAAGGCCATTTCTCCCATATTAACTCCAGAAATCCTGGACCAGATTTTACCATTCTAGCCCCAATAAGTTTCAGATGACATACTACCGCTTCGTACACAAATGTACAGTAGTCTATATTCTGTGTGTATTCCGTCACTTGCACTGTAATTGCAAGAGAAGAACGTCAAGTTAAATTAATACAGGCGTATTTTATGATACAGCTGGAATCGTAAGCTATGTTTTCTTAGAAACGCTTAGAGGTGAAGCTGTAGATATAACGCAGACATTATGTCACAATCTTCTTTGTAAGTCTATTGTCGTCGTCGCAAGCTATCGCCCATGTCAGTACTTTAATACCTAGATTTGTCAACAGGAAATAAACCATTTTCCAACTTTCATGGCATGAAGTCTGCAGAAAATTAGTGTAAGTGCTGGTGAATGGGTGAACAAGTTCGGTGAAGGTTAGGAGCAAAGCAAGGCAAGATCTTTTATTTTTATTTTTACTGCGTCCCATATGATTGGTGATGAAGGAACAAAGAGAATCAGATATCTAACGAGCGATACAGGAGAGATGTGATATCGCTTGTTCTGCCTTTCCTTGTTTTTGTGAACTTTGTAGGATTTTTTGTTTGTTGTGTTGACTGCGATTGCTCCTCCCCCAAGGCGCATGAAACTCGAGGCGATGCCAGTTATTGCTCTTTTATTTGTTGCCCATGCATAATAACATGCATGGCCCTGTACGTCACAAAAATGAATTATTGTACAAGTGCTATAATAGCAATTCTTCTAAATTTGGTGCTCACAAGAGAACAGCACAAATACAAAGCTGATGAACGGTAGAATAATACGATACATACTGTTCTTTGTTGAACGCAAGGGCTATCGAATATTCTGAGGCTCCCAAAAATATTTTATTTTACTTTTTCTGGGCATTGATCTGAATAGTTGCTTGTAAGTACAACACATCTGTTCGTCACGCATCCACAACATACCCCAGTATTCAGTAAGCTCTTTGCATTCGTAGACTCAAGGAGGTGAGTGGTTAAGAAACTTATTTGTTTTTAACAACTTGTTCCCATTTTTCATACTTTCATACTATACAAAATCAAGATTAGCATATGAACTCACCAGGGAGACCTTCGTCATTGAGGACCTTCGGATGAAGAGAGGGCTACCATCCACAGACGCCTGGAAAAAACTAATGCAGGAAAGAATATAGTAAAGGGACGAAATCTGGTTCGAGTTTTACACCACGGAGGCCATGATGACTAGGACATGGATGAACACAAATCAAGACTTGCGACACTTTGTCAATTCGATGGCGGTACATGGGTATCACCATAAACTGTATAATACCGAATACTTTCATGACCCTGATGAATCCTGCATATGTAAATTATGCGGGGTGCAATGTAGTAGATACCACGTAATTTGTTGTGCAAATCGGAGATCATCCATTGTGAAGTTTTGTGAATGACAGTTTGTTATCATCAATATGCACAATTTGTGCGATTTATTTTTAATAATAATTTTTCATACTTAAAACAATATATTTATTTGTCAATCATAAGGCATTGGTTGTCCAGAGTTGCTTGCCGGATAAGGGTGGGTGGTGACTGCCAACATCCCTGGAGCATAGTGACCTCACCAGAACGAAATACAGACTAATCTAAGTGTATTTATCGCAACTGCTTTTTGCAATATGCGTATGTTGTCCGTTTATGATATGAAGTATATTATCCTCTTTTGTCTTTTTTTATGCTTGACAGACGCGTTGTATAATGGGGTGTCACAAAGGACAATTGATTGTATTTGTGGTAGAAAGCTGAGTAAATTTAAGAAAACTTCTAGCTAATATTCTCTGTAGAATAAGAGGATTCTTTTGCGGGCTTAACCGTTTTGAATAATACAATAACTCAGCCTGCTTTAAGTCCAGCCTGGCATTTCTGAAGACGAGGTTAATGTACAATTTTATACATAACATAAACCTGCTTCTTAAATGTAGTCTGGCAGCAGTATCATTAATTATCTTTCAACTCGGGGTATGCTTTGAAGAAACTCTCCTTCATAGTCTGTAAGGTCTCCTATTGCGTTTCATCCGGTCATTCTATGCTCCACTTCTTGCCTTCATCTTTATTTTAAGGATGAAATACAAGACCCGCGGCAATCCCTAGGAGTTGTTGATTAGCTCCTCATTGTTCTGGTCTGCCCATGAAGTTCTCTCAGCGGGCGGCCGGCAGTCGGCGCGGCGCAGCGCGGCACCACTTATATTTATAATTATAATCCCTATGGAAATAAGCCTATTTATACTCTTTATATTCACATATAGAATTTGTGCACCTTGCATAAAGAAAGCCTGTACAATCTTTAATTGCGATCAACTAAAAAGCAGAACTACGAAGAGGAATCGCTTTGACGATTACTGTTATTGAAACGAGTCAGACATATTTGAGTGGTCAGTACTTGGTTTGGTGACCGTCTACTAGTGGCTGGTTGGGAAGCACACTATTCATGGTGTCCACAGGCAGGAAAAGTCAGGAATTTTGTTTTTGGTCAGGAAAAGTCAGGAAAAAGTGTGAAAAAATGGCGTGAGTCAGGAAAAAATGGGAAAAGTATACAGTATTTTGTGTTTTACAGCCATACTTTGATGTTACTAGTTCAACTAATCTCTGAAGATAAAAAGCAATAACTCTCTGGACATTATAGTAAGTTTCCATTTTTACAGTACATCATTGTAAAAACCTCTTTTACCTATTTTTTGTATGCTTTTTTGGCGTTGGCGTAGGGATGTGGCGACCCCATCACTATAGTTTAGGTTATTAAGTACTTTGATTTATGAACTGTATTGTTGCATTAATAATTTACTTTATTTTGTATTTTAAATGAATGAAGAGGCAAACGTTGGGCAGCTATGGCGATGGTGGAGGCTGCAAATAAAAGATATATATATATATATATATATATATATATATATATATATATATGCTCAATAAACCTTTTTTCCGATGTTACGATGACTTCGCGAGTCAGGAATTTTGTTGAAAAATGGTCAGGAAAAGTCAGAAAAATTGACATTGAAAATTCTGTGGACACCATGCTATTGCAAATTAACTCGGAGACTCAGACATATCCTTGGGTAATTACTGACGTGCTCTTTTAACGTAAGAAATTATCGGCGCGAGACCATTCGTGTGTTGCCAACGGGTCCAAAAAAACAACACTTAGGCACATACACACATAACAATAATAATAATAATTATAATTATAATGCATTCAGACCTTTAAGGTACGTTCCGAAATTCTTTTACGGGAAGCGTTTGGGCGTTATAAGCCTTCTGAAATGGGCTCCCACGTGTAATTGACCAATACACTCATATTGATGTTTTCGAAAGATACACATTCGGTTCTCCGTTTGTTTAAGTGGTTAGAATAATTTTATTTGTAAATAAAGCTGCAAAGAGTTAAGAATCGGACAATCTGCGTTTGAGCGTAAAGGTAGACTTCCAGTACAGTATATTTTAACAAAGGTCTCGAAACAAAAAGAAGGGCTCAAGTTCTTCCGCGAAGAGCGTGCTCCTGTTCATCCCTGCGCGAGAGCATGAAGCAGGTGACCATCTTCCAGAAGATTTGATGAGCACGAAGACATTTTCCTTCAGAATGGTAATGTACTTTTCAGCACAGTATGTTGGACGGATCATATGTAGCAAGTCGTCAGATGGTGCTCGGCAAATGTGTCGTAATTGGTACTGAATTATTGCAATATAGTTCCCGATGGTAAATCCTATTTTGTAAATTCTTCAATGAAACGTTGCAGAAACTGGCCCAATTTTACTCTCAGTCTCATACCTGGCAGATTAAGAGATCTTGAAATTTCCAATTAACTTTGTAAGTAGATTGATAAATCAGTAAAAGGCCTTCTTCGTTACTTTCGTCTTCACAAGCGAATCTACAGTCAGATTACCTCTGTTGAGTAGCTATCTGGTCTAACCCAGAAAATCGACAATGACTTCCTTTCCACCCTGATGTGCTCGTCTTTCTTTCCAAACGAGTCCATGGTAACCAACAAATTAAAGAAGTAAGATCAGGCTGGGGCTTAGTTTCCATCAAACGGGGTTCTTCTGGCATTCCTTTTCGTATAATTAATGAAGCTATCTTCTTTTGTGATTGGTGCAAGAGCCATCGACATCAGCAATAACAAGAACAGAAACAACAACCACAAAACCTTCAAATATTAATAACGGCAATAATAATAATAATAATAATAATAATAATAATAATAATAATCCCTCCTGCCTCCTCAGTTATCTTCTTCTAGTCGTAATTACTTATTTGACCAATTCCTTTCCTTGGCTAACCCCTCTCTGTCCCACTCCATTATTATCTGAGTATCTTTCATAATCGTGTTCCCGTCGGGGTTCATATCGCCTCATCGCTTCCCTATGCCAAGCAAGCTGGCCGGCCAGCCATCGCTTTGCTCGCTGTGCCACCTTCATTTGTTACTCGCGCCATGATTAATGATGTTACTAAAGTGTGTGGGTAAAAAACAGTCAAAAATCTCCCCAGCAACCAGAATAGAAAAGAATAATGTACACTCAGTTTTGGCATCAAAATGGATACAATGATATTTTTTGTTCGTAATGTAAAACATGTGTGTTGCGCATTTAAAAAAATGTATAATACCGATGTTTTTGAAGTGTAATATCTGACATAATTAAGTGTTCTGAGTAGTTATTTCATCCATTATTTGGTATTTTCACACATAGTTTCCTTATATGCACCATTACATTTTATTTCTGACACATTACCGGTCATTGTTATGGCAGGAGAAGCGGTGCCCATTTTTATAGCCCCAAAAGTTTACCCGGCCTCACTATCTGTCTTTCTTCATGTCAATAAATTCCATTCTCCAGAACTTGAGATTGCTGGCTGGCCTCTAGTCTAGAGCTAATTAACACCCTGGAAGGAATTCCTTTTATTATGCATCTAGGGAGGAGTCTTTGCGTCACATCGCACTTTAGAATGAGAACATTGAAACTTCATCGTTTACTTAGCTTATACAGTCCATCTGATATTAGAAAGTTTGTAGAATTGGAACAGGTGGCCGAATGCTACGGAAACATTCTGCATGGTATTGTGCAAGATACGCATTTGTTTACGCGTATTAAAGCGTGGCTCCTTCGTCTTACACCGAATTCATATTGAAGCGAATAATTTGTGAGGTTGCAACCCTAAATAATTTTACGTGATGTAGGGCGAGCAGATGTAGATTCTCTAAAAGTGGATAGGCCCTACTGTATTTTTCAGTGTAAAAGACGATATCTTAAAAGTTTAGGGTATGTGAAAATTAAACTAAAATCGCAAAGACCGACTCATTTCTAGGGGCCGTTGACATATTACGTGTTCGAAGCTTGATTGCGTTTATGACGAGTGCCGTTAGGGTAATCGAAATGATAACGGAATCACTTAACAATTAGTTAACAACAAAAAAAACTCATTTTACACTCTACCGCCTTTCCAGCCACGCTGACGGAAGGCACGAGCTACGCCAAAGAGTACTTCTATTCAGAGGTTCAAAAATATATTTTTGATGAAAAATAAAATAGGACTTTCGTCATTGTTCGTTCATTTTTTGCACTTTTTGTGTTGCCTCCGAAACACTTCAGGAAACTGCAGCGTTATATTTTTTACAATAATTGATGTCTCAGATGTGACATTGAGTTTCTTGTTTTATTTATTTATACGGATAAATCGTGACGGAATCATAAATATTAGGTGTTTTTTCGTGATTACGTAATATAAGGGGGGGGGGGTGCGATGATTACGCTTAATTACACGGGGGCAGGGTAAAACATCGACCAAAACGTGATAACGTAATATGTGGACGGCCCCTTATCTATGGACTCTTAAAACTGAAATTCTGCTAAATGTAGTCCATGATCTACAGTTCTACACCACCTCATCGTGTGCGCTTTTCTACTCACTCTTCCCGAGGCCAAGAATTTGTAAATTTAATAAGATTTATATTCCATCATGCGTAAATTTAACCTCGATTCTAAGTTTCACTCTAGAAGTTATCCTATTATCTTGTACGTCACTGTTTTCTCTCCGTGGAACAACTCCGTGACGTAGCAGCACATGTTAAATCGCTCCCTACGACCGCGTTGGGAAGCTGAAGTAAATCCGGAGATCGTAGGTTCGAATCACGGCGCCAAAAATGGATATCTTGACTGGTTTTTACCCCGGGTGTTTCAATGCGCACTCCAAGCAAATGCCGGGATAGTACCTTATTTCAAGTCCCGGAGCACCTATTCCATCCCCGACCCTAATAATTACAGCTAAACATAGGCCTACTACTAGTCATCACATAGGCTAACAGACAAATTGAACACACACCCACGCACACGGGGTTCATAACCAAAGAAGTCCAAAACCCTTATTACGAATTAACAACAATCTCCCTGAAACTACCATCCATCGAACTGTGTCAAAATCAATGTTCAATGTTAGTAGACTACACATAACTGGTTCAAATAGAGATCCTCAGTCAAAACAGGGCAGGGCGATGTTTCAGCTATACTGGCAGACTTCAGTCGAATGCTATAAATTTCTGTGTTATACCGGGCAAAAAACAATTCTATTTTTAACTGGGAAGAGTATATACAATAATGAGAAAAATATAGCTTCTCGCGTCTCTGTCAAAGTTTATTGGGACACCGTAACATAAAATTAGCCGGAGTTTTATTTTTGGTGAAAATTGGTGTAATCCTTTTTTTTATGGATTCACGAGAATTTTTTGTCTTTGACGAATGCCTGTGCCGCACTTACAATTTTTAGTCAAGCATGATTTTTGGGACTTTAAAAGTTTTTAACTGGGTTTAACTAGAAAAATCTTTCATGAATATGAATTACCAAAGAACCATTTCAAAAGTTGTTGAATATTTTTTATGATTTAACTAAAATTAATTAATCAATTTATTTATTCATTAATTAATTTATTTATTTATTTGTTCATTTATTCATTAATTTATTTATTTATTTATTCATTTATTTATTCATTTATTCATTTATTTATTCATTTATTTTTTATTCATTCATTTAATTATTAATTTATTTATTCATTTATTTATTTATTCTTTCATTTATTTATTTATGTATTTATTTATTTATTCTTTCATTTATTTATTTATTTATTTATTTATTTATTTATTTATTTATTTATTTATTTATTTATTTATTTATTTATTCATTCATTCATTTATTCATTTATTTATTTATTCATTCATTTATTTATTTATTCTTTCATTTATTTATTTATTTATCCATTTATTTATTTATTTATTTATTTATTTATTTATTTATTTATTTATTCATTTATTCATTTATTCATTTATTTATTTATTCATTTATTTGTTTATTTATTTATTTATTTATTTATTGCGGATGTGGAGCCAATTTGGCCCCAAGAGGGAAATGGAATTATTTTTCATAGACATATAAACATTCATTTTATTAATTAATTAATTAATTTAGATAGATACCGGTACATAGATAAGTATACAACTTAAGGGGTAAATATTGCTCCAAGTTAAAGCAAAATGGGGATGGTATTAATGTATTGTGACCGGCCGAGGTGGCATCGGGAGAGCGTGGGTTCGATTCCCACCTCGGCCGTCCTGAAAATGGTTTTCGTGGTTTCCCATTTTCATCACCAGGCAAATGCCGGGACGGTTCCTTTCAATAGGTCCACGGCCGATTTCCTTCCAATATCCCTTCCCTGACCCGTCCTGAAAAGAAAAGTACATGGCCATTGGCTGCATTATTAAAATTATTAATTAGTGTTGTGATATCAGGGACTGTGTGTGAGTACGCCTACTCCAAACGCACTCTTCCGTGGGGCATATTAATGAAATACAGTATATCTATCATGTGTAATGAGTGGTTAGTTAATGTTATTACTTCTGCTGTTTTCACACACTATTGGGATAATTATATATTTTATATTCCTTCATTACGAGTACCCACCTTCCATTGCTTCCATCTGTTTGTCCCAGCAATAATTTGTGCTCCCTTCATACTACCTTTATAATAATAATAGTCTAATAATAATAATAATAATAATAATGAGTAACCCCACGATTGGGGGCCCAGAGCAAGTGCGAACACAAGGAAGGGACCTCCTACGTTAAAGGAAAGCGTGCAGCCCCTACACCATACTGCCGACTGAATTGTTTTATCACCAACTAGCAACCCGACCCAGCTTCGCCCGGGAACTGTTATGAATGCTTTACGTGATAAGCGCTTTTTTTTTCAATGTCAATGAACAACGACCAATATTCGTTTTACGCCTCGGCATGATGGGTTAAAATCACTGACTGGACTATTAATTATATTATCATGGAGATGCATGTGCAACAAATTCTTGTCAGACGTAATTTAACAATGGCGTGGTGCATGAAGCACAAATACCCCTTCCGTCCAATATTAACTTGACTGTACATTTTGCGGAACGAATAGTTCACAGACGAAATGAAGAAAAGCTGAGTTGCACTTCCAGGGAAACTCCAAACACAACCACCTTTCTCAGAAGTTTTAACTCGACACGACTCAACGGTTTGCTGCTGGCTGTATCTGGGGTAATAGGTTCGCGCGCTAGCTAGGCTGTAACAGGGATGATAGAATCGCCCTTAGCTAGCTCGTAAACTGTCGGTTCAGTAGTTGAATGGACACGGTTGGAAGAAATTAAAATGTAAAAACACTTATAGTGGGCGATGTATTGAAGATAGACATATGCTCTGGCGGCCTTTTTTTTTTTTTGTAGAACTTTTCATGGTGAACAATTCTTACACTCATAGTATTTAGATATTTTTAACGGTTTGCCCAGCGTACACTTACAAAGCGCTCGGACGCCAGGTTTTTTTTTCGACTTTTCCACTGAAATCGTTACTGCTCGGCTTCCTTTGATCATAAATATATTATTTTCTACATAAATCATCCTCGAGATATCCTTTACAGAATGGTGAAACCCGCTTCAAAATCCATCCAGTGGTTCTCGAGTTTACCCGTTACATCCAAGAATTGGGGACTTTGTTTTACTGTATACTAAGTAGAGATGAAAAACAATTCCGGTTTATTGACCGTGTAAAAAGCTTGTAATTTTACGTGACCATTTATATCGCGATCTAATGTTACGGTCCCTCCTTTTCACATGGAATGTAATTGGAACCACCGGACGTTACATTTCACGTCGTAAAATGCATAAACCGAGAATCGAAAGGTAGGCCAACGTCAGGAGGCTAGCAGTTAGACCACAACGCCAGCACGCTGTTATCGAACGATTAAAGCTCAAGGATTTATTTTTATTCGAACGCTATCCTTTCTCGGCTCGATTAACTGTGAATGAAAAAAATGAAAATCCACAGCTTGCTTCCAGTCGACCGACCGGGCCAGGGATTGAATGAATGAACCCCCCATCTAGCGGCGAGGATATGAACTGTGCCGGCTGCCGAAGCCTGTCGCACTCCTCTGAGGCAATGATTAAATAGGGATGGAATGAATGAAGCCCCCATCTAGTGGCGAGGATATGGACTGTGCGGGCTGCCGAAGCCTGTCGAACTCCTCTGAGGCAATGATTAAATGAATGATAGTGGGGTGTGTTGCTGGAATTTGACAGAGAAAACCGGAGCATCCGGAGAAAAACCTGTCTGCCTCCGTTTTGTCCAGCACAGCTCTCACATGGAGTGACCGGGATTTGAACCACGTACCCAGCAGTGAGAGGCCGGCGTGCTGCCGCCTAAGCCACGGAGGCTGCCTGGATGAAATGTCATTTGTTAATACATTTAGACGCTTAATCGTAGTGGACATTCGGCTCCGTGTACTTGGGTGTGTGAGAGAGATTTATCTGAAAACCTGCGTAATTGTGGTGTCTGTAGTAGTGTGTGTATTTGTAACTGAACCTAGGATTGGAAAGGAGTTCACCATGGCCTTAAGCTAGGATCCATCCCAGCATTTGTGTTAAGTAGAAATGGGAAATATCATTTTCCGTGGTTTCTCACTTTTTCTCTACCTCTTCTCAGTTCTGCCTCACGAGGTTTATAGTACACCGTTCCAGCCCTCAGACCAGAATTAAATTTCAACTCGCTCAGCAATCGCTTTTAAATGACAGAAAGACGAGTGCTCATTTTTACATTTGGCTCCCTGTCGTTTCCATTCGCCCATTATTCCAAACCTTCGTTTTGTTCCCCTGCTGCACGTGTCTTCAAGGTGGGAGAAAGGAACGTGTACTATTTAAACACTTCGCCAGATTTTTCTGGCATGTATATGTTATTTTATTCTTTCCTTCACTGTGGCCCGCCTATCCCCTCCCCTCTTCCAGAAATAAATATATCATTCCCTGTCCATCCAATGATGACTCACACTGTCAGATATGCAAATATCGTTTTTTGTGACTATGCACTCCGGGCTGCAGTACAAAAGCGATTTAAGAGCCCTTGGATGAACAGTCATTACTCTACTTGCTAAATAAATGGAATATCCACGATGGAGATACTGACTGTGGTAGCTGCGCTCGCTAAGGCACAGAGTTAGGCCATACGGACAAGCTATCTCCATACTCGTTAGACAAGTGGGTTCGACCTCCACCGTCGGCCTTACTCGAAATATTTTTCCGTAGTATTCCAATTTAAACCCCAGACAAATGCCGGGACAGTTCTTTCTAATAGGCCAAGGCCGGCTCCTTCCAACTCGATGCCCAGTATCATTCATGTCATCTCTCATTAGGTTGTCATCAGGAAGAGCATCCGGCCGTAAAAACCACCCACCTCAGATAATTTATTCGCGTCCCCAACCCCGTTGAAACGGGAATAATATAAATATGTCCACCAGTTAGGTCTACATGTCAAGTCATCCTTTCTAAATGAAAGGTTTGACCAATAATGGTGACTGATAGCGTGGTGCAGCGGTAGACTAACTTTCTCGCTGCTGTGCCCAATGATGCGGAAGTGAATCCCAGCGCAGTCAGTTGGCATTTGAGGGTGCTTAAATGTGAGGGTGCCATGCCAGTTGATTTATTGGCACGTTGGGGCGAAATTCCGACACCTCGGTGTCTCTAAATGTCGAAGTAGTTAGAAGGGGCGTAAAACATAAAGCCCATAACATTATTATTATTTACTAGCAACCCGCCCCGGCTTCGCCCGGGAACAAGGTGACAGGCTACTTTTAACCGAGGTCTTATAAGATATCCTTTATTACGGCATTAGTCGTTTTCCCTCTACCAGTGAACACGAAAGCTAGCTCGTAAACTGACGCCTCAGTAATTGAATGGAGATTGTTGGAAGAAATGAAAACGTAAAAATACTTATAGTGGGCGATGTATTGAAGAAAGGCATATGCTCTCGCGGAATGTTTTGTAGAACTTTTCATGCTGAACAATTGTTACTCTCATAGTATTATATGTTTAACGGTTTCCCCAGCGTAAGCTTAAAGAGCGCACTGACGCCAGGTTTTCTTTTTCGACTTTTTCACTGAAATATTACTGCTTGGCTTCCTTTGATCATAAATAAATTATTTTCTACAGAAATCTTCCTCGAGATATCCTCTACAGAATGGTGAAAACCTCATCAAAATCCATCCAGTAGTTCTCGAGATTACCCGTGAAATCCAAGAATCGGGGACTTTGTTTTATACTAAGTAGAGATTATTATTATTATTATTATTATTATTATTATTATTATTATTATTATGATCAACAACACCTAATTTCTGTAGTAGTAGTAGTAGTAGTAGTAATTTATTTAGTAGTAGTGGTAGTCGTTGTTGCTGTTATTCATACGCGGTCTTGATGTCATCGTAGATAACTGCGCTGTGCTCTTGGCTGTATATGCATTTTTCTGATTACCTGATTGTGATGTCCATACTAGAAGGAGTTTATATTGTAGGCCTAATCATGGTTAGAAGTAGGAAGGTGATTATGACCTTAAGTTGGGTACCATCCCAGCATTTATCTTAAGTAGAGGTGGGATAATGTTACCTGCTATGGTCTCGAGGTACATATTGAGGCTTCGGTCCTAAAGGTCGATTCCCAGGTCCGCTATGAAATTGAATTTTGGTCTGAGAGTAGGGGCAAGGGTTACACTCATCCTAGTGGGCAAAACTGAGTAGAGGTGGGGTTTAATTCCTACCTCAGCCATCCTAGAAGAAGTTATCCGTGGTTTGCCACTTCTAATCCAGGCAAATGTCGGTCGGATGGTTCGCAACTTCAGGCCACGACCGGCTTCATCCAAATCTTAGCCTCAATTTCAAATTCACACACTACTACAGACACCACAATATCACAAATTATCATACTAATTCTACATACACTCAAGTACACGATGCTGATGGCTATGATGTCCAAGCCTCTAAATAAAACAACAATGAAATGGGGACACTGGGAAACCACGTCTAGGCTGGCTGAGGAGGGATTCAACCCCACTTCTATTCAGTTGTCCTCACGAGACTGGTAGGGGCGTGGTGGCTCAGCGGTCTAGCTGTATGCCTCTCACCAAGGCGGTCCGGGTTCGATTCCCGGTCAATGCATGTGAGATTTTCGAAGTGAAATGCCATGTCCTGTGGTTCGGATTCCACGTAAAAAGGAGGTCCCGTGGCTCATAATCTCAAGATTCACGGTCACGTAAAACTACAATCTTCCTTTTCTTCACGAGACTGGAAACCACATTCCAACTCTCAAACTAGGAATACATTATTTGTGGAGTCGGGAAGCGATCCCAGGACCTTTTGGGAAGGAATATCAAAACGAACCTCGAGATCACGTTAGGCACCGAACAATGATCTAGTGTCGCTCTTATTGTTTGCTTGACGATATTTTGTACGCATTTCACATAATCATATTATCCAATAGGCAGAGGTCTCTTGTAAATAAATAAAGTAATTTATAAATGGTTTGCAATACCAACAGAGGTAGCTACGCTCGCTAAAGCGTAGCGCTAGGCCCTGGTGCCAAGCTCTCTGCGGACTCGGTAGACTTGGGTTCGAATCCCACCATCTGCCGTCCTTGAAATAGTTTTCCGTGGTTTCCCCACTTTCAACTCCAGGCAAATGTTTGGGACGGTACCTTCTGGCAGGCCACGGCCGCTTCCTTTCACATCCTTGCCCATTTTCATTCATCTTCATTCATTTCATCTCTCATTAACTCCTCTCATGAGGTTGGCGTCAGGAAGGGCACCTGGCTGTAAAACCATGCGCCACATAGAATGGCATCGCATCTCATCCCCGAACTCGTTGGAAACGGGAATAATAAGGGGTAGACATGCATACGTAGATTATTTATAATAAAAATGTTTCTTTCTATCTTTGCTTCTTAGGTATATTGTTACCATTGTAAGAAGCAATATTGTCCCAAACCAGGAAACAATTGTTGGCGGAAGACTGCAAGAGAAGCGTTTGGTGCCAAGGTTTAGCCGTTTTTATTAATCGCTTTGTTATGGTCACATAGGCTATATATTTTTTACAAGGTTCGAATATGATATCTTATTTAACAAGATAATTTGAATTTTGCCTCAACAGCCTAGGGTGCACATGCACAGGGTTGTCGAACTCCGGCCTGAGATGAATTACAAGACAAGAGCTTATACAATATTCTGTGTTTCTGAAGGTTTATCAGTAGCACTTATAAATATAAGTTTCTATGTTTAGAAGGAAGATAACGACTTTAGTTTTTGGAAAGTGGGTGTGTGGAGATAATGCCGCGGGACTTCAAACAAAGCACAGGCTTATATCTGCATTTGCTATTCCCAGCCACATGAATCAAAGACTCCTCTTAACTTGTGACTATTGTTATTGATTTATCTATCAGGAGAAGGTACCGTACTAGAAGTTGTTTCTTTGTCCAAATTAACCAAGAACACCTTAATTACGCTTATTCCTTATTATTTCCAGGGTCTGTGAATAAACAACTGATTTTCTGCTAAGATTACGCACATAGAATAATTACCTTCATTTCTAAGTTGTTTCGTTCCCAGTCCACAGAACTTGAACTGTTATGAAAGCTTTCCTTCTCACAGGATGCAGATACTTCAAGCAGGTCATTTGAATTGCTTCTCAAGTACTTGTGAATGACGCTGCTGTGTGCTTTGAGTGTTGATTGCATTCTCACTTGGAGTCGGTGGGCATCCTAGGTTTAAGGAATGTTGTGTAGTACAGTACATTCCTTTCCTTCTCATGCCTGCTGTAAGTTACGTAAATGATTCCATCCAGCCACACGCGCCCCGTGGAAACATTATTATTTCACTGACAATTAGGGTTGCCAGACGTTCCGTTTTTTTCTTGTTTTGTTCCGCGTTCCGTTTTAATCTTTAACGGAACGCCAAATATTCCGTTTTTTTTTATTAATTTGATAATATATTCAATTTCGCACCAATTTTCAAATGTCTCGCTTCAGAATTGATTGCAATATATAGCTTGATTTTTGGTGGTACAGGGGCAAGTTTGAAAGAGAAAATGATTCCTATGTCTGTGTCAGATACATGGTGGCCACTACTCCTGGAAAACCTGGAAAACGGCTGGATTTTTATTAAGTCTGGAAAACTCCTGGAAAATGATGAAAATTTTGAAAACTCCAGGAAAATAGCCACTGTTAATTAATTATAAAAATCTTTCCATCTTATATCATACTCCCGCTGTGGTTTTGGGTGAGCACTCTATGGTTAACGAAAGAAATTTCCTCAGGCTACATGTTTCTGTGTGGGAGAACACGCGATAGTATTTTTGTACAACATATTGAGTATAGACAACTTCACCGCAATAAAATTGCAGGCGGCATTCTTTTTTTTTAAAGCGGATATTTGAGTCACAAAGGCTTTTTTAAAACAATAATTAAATCATTTGTGTGTAGGCTTGCGTATCAATAACGCAATCACCACTAATTTTTGTCAACATCTGTATACGTCAACCAAAAACAACTGCTTTATTTTGGTCCTGAAGTAGGCAACCGATAAAGCACCACCCGGGACTCGCGCTTATTTTTAAGTCTGGAAAAATGAGAATTACTCCTGGAAAATTCCTGGAAAACTCCTGGAAAATCGTTGACCGATTTGAGTGGCCACCATGCAGATAGATGGGTACATGTTATAGATTTATTAGGGACAACAAAATTAAGGAATACCTTAGTTCTTGTGAAGTTAATACTCAGCATCCCCCCCCCCCCTTATGCTTGTACGGAGATAATTTTTCTGTCATGAATATCAAATGGAGAGATGACAGAAACAGAAGCTCCATTAGTTTGATAAAACAAGAATTGTTCACATATTACAATTATGACGAACATTGTAGTGAATTTTATCAAAAGGTAAGTTACTTACAAATAAAATATCCTTGCAAAGGGTCGTTCAAATGAAAAACATTTCTAAGTTGCTGGCGTCATAGGCCTATAGGATATGTCAGCAATATCTAATTTTAATTTTGTGTTTTTGATTATGCAATATTTATTTAATACATGTGTGTATATTTATTACAACATTTAACAACCTTAATTTAAAAAAAAGACATGTTTTGGGACGCGTGTTCCGTTTGTCCATTTTTTAAATCTGGCAACGCTACTGACAATCTTGGGAATTTTGACGATGGTGGTGATTGTTGTTTTAAGGGGCTGAACAGTGAGGTCATCCACCCTTGAAATATTCCTGTCTGTAGATACTGTATATTACAATGTCTTCCAGCTCGAATAGCGGTGTTTCGTGAAAGTAGTATGGTCTGTAGGCCTACCCAAGTGCCACCTGATTTGTGGTGCGGGCAGTCTCAGAGAAGAAAGGAAGCTTGCAGTTTAACGTGACAGTTAATCTCGCGATCATGAGCCACGGGACCTCCTTTTTACGTGGAATCCAAACCACAGGACATGGCATTTCACTTCGAAAATCTCACATGCATTGACCGGGAATCGAACCTGGTCCGCCTTGGTGAGAGGCATACAACTTGACCGCTGTGCCACCACGCCCCAGTCTCAAGAGAGAATACGCCTATGTCAACTCGTCCTTTTGAAGTATCAGTGAATAATATAAACAGAAAAAAATGCAAGATTTGGTATCAGTTGATTATTTGTGTGACACATTTCTGAGAAATATTCAGATTTTTGCACAATATAATGTCCACATTAATTATTACATCAATGTATTTCAAAGAAGACACGTCTTTTTACAACGCTTACAATACCTCAATGTGACTTCAATGTAAATTATGCGATTTATAAGACAAAACAAGCTCTCTAATTATTAAAAAGGTGGTTTATTTAGCACAGGTAGGTTGTGAAATTCTGATACGTCACCTATTCCTTCTTTTCATTGAATTGAATAAAACAAAACACTAATTCATTGTGGAAGTAAGGCCCTTAAGTTCAACTAAAGACCACTTAGCCTACTGTAGGCAAATTCTATCCAAACATTTTGTCTTCAAAAGTTAAAGATAAAAAACTGAAGATTTAGCTTCGCGGTGGGGCAGTGTACTTCGTCCTCCGGTATAACGGCTTGTGTTTCAAGAGAGACACCTCTCTTTCTTAGCTGGATAAAACTTCTCTTCATACTGAGTGAAAGGGTTGTGTACATGTTTCTCCAAGCCTGAGCTAGTGGCTTGTCGTGTGGCCCACTACTGGCAAACCAAAAACTTCTAACGATAGGGTCAAGTCTTGTAATACGGCCAGTCTTGCAATATGGTCAGAGATGCTGTAAAATCAGGATGACGCTTCTCTTCTGGAGCAACTGTGCCCTCTGCCTTCTGTACCAAGGAAGAAAAAGACAGGGAGAAGGCAGAAAGCCACCTCCTGACTTCACCGGTACATATTAATGAAAGAAGAGCTAAAAAAAAAGGTGCAAAAATGCCAAGAAAATAAAACAGGAAGAAACACCTGCACGCAACACAGGTGATTCCAAGTGCGGATATTGTGATGGGCTCTTCAGTGAAGACCACGGCGGAGAAGTGTGGGTGTCTTGCACAGGATGTGCCGCCTGGTTTCATGAAGAATGTGCAGGTACAACAGGTGCTAAAAGTTTCGTATGTGAAACATGCTTTGAACATATTTTTTTGTGGGTGGCCAAATTACAAGACTGTCCTTTAACATGGCCAATTCTGCCTTGTTGTAAATAAAGTAAAATATAATAAAATAATAACGCTACATATAAATTACCATTCTACATATTACTTATGTTACAGTTACATACGTATAACCCCCGTATGAAATGTTCATTGTCCTCCTACGGGTTTTCAAGTAAATTACAAAAAATAATTTTGGTGGCCATATTTCAAGACTTGACCCTATTTTGTTTGTAAACACTGCTAAGGATATAGGGATAGTATCTTCATTCACCAGCTAATTACACCCCAAATACTGTAAAATGCCGAATATAATAGGGAAATGTGGGGGAGGCGGTCTTCCATGATTGTGTGTGTGTGTAAGCAAGTGCTTTGTTCTATACTTCACACCGGACATGTTTAAAGTCCACACTAACTGTTACGGTACATAACGCGCCTGTTTATTGCCTTACGTTTTATATTGTGACGGAACTATTTAGATAAGCAACTGTGATCAATTGGAATACGCTCGCACTTTATAGGAATGAGCGAATCTTTAGTGCCTCACTGCGGCGTGCGTTTTACAGCGTAAGATTCAAGCCACATCTCGACGATAATAAAGTCGATTTTCTCATAAAATGAGGCAACGTTAAAGAATCCACATTCATTGTCCTTCGATGTTCAGTGACAATAATCACTTCCTATTGTTTTTTCTTATCCTGACAAAGCATTTAATGAGTTCGAAGTTCAGTGGTTCATCAGGGATTCATTCATTCGTTTTCCCTGTAGATCGTTATGCCTTTCAGTGCTCAACTTGCCCAAGGCATGAGTTAGTCAGTAGGTTTGGCACAAAAAAAAAAAAAAAACCAACATCAGTTTTATCTCAGTTGGGTCAATTTGTTGAATTGTTAAATGAGTCCTAGCTGCCTAAGCACAAGGAGGGCTACGATTTCAGAATGTGTCTCTTATTCCATAGTACCTGATATAACGACTGTCAGGACCTCATACTCGACAATTCAACCGTTGCCCATGATTCAGGAACTAGGACGTGACTACTTACCCATTTCATCAATTAGGCTGGCTGGCTGCGTGGCTCAGGGGTAACGTTCTCGCTTGCTGAGCCCAAGGTTGCAGGTTCGTATCCTGGTGCAGTCAGCTGGCATTTGAGGGTGCGCAAATGCGAGGGAGCCGTGTCAGTAGATTTACTGGCACGTTAAAGATCCCCTTCGGGGCAAAATTCCGGCACCCCGGCGTCTCTAAAAGCCGGAGTAGTTAAAAGGGACGTAAAAGCAATAACATTATTATTATTATATCATCAATTAGGCTGGCTGCGTAGCACAGTCGGTAAGCCTTTCGCCTACTACATCCAAAGTTGCAGTATCGAATCTGGGAACAGTTGGTTGGAAAGCGAGGTGGTTAAATGCGAGAGACCCACGTTAAAAATGCCCTTCAGGGCAAAATCCTGACACCCCGTGGTCTCTAAAACAACAACACATTCAGTGAGTTCACACAAACTAATATTCTTAAAGATAATTTGCAGTCTATTGTATAGCACTTCAAGGATAGCATGTCATGTTTTTTTAACCGTATTGCTGTACGGCTCCGTGGCTAAATGTTTAGCGAGCTAGGCTTTGGCCCGCCGTGTCCTGGTTTCGATTCCTGGCTGGGGCCATCAGGGATTTTAATCTCCTGGGGTCAATTCCCGTGGCTCGGGGACCGGGTGTAGCCTATGTGTCGTCTTCATCATCACTTCATCCTCATTACGACGCGCAGGTCGCCCACGGGCGTCAATTGGAAAGACCTGCACTCGGCCTCTCAGGAGGCCACACGATCATTAATAACCATACTGTTTTGCCTTTCGACCCTCCTTAACCATGCAGCCAGCTCCAGTTTGTGTATTCAATGACAATTATATTTGTGTGAATTCGTTTTGATAATTAACATAAGGAGATCTTACAGTTAAAGACAGCACCAACATCGGATTTGTTCAGTTTCAGAATTTCATGCACTGACGTCTGCTGGCAGCGTGTCATGTTAGTTGTTAGTTGTTGTTGTTGTTTTGAACGTTTCATTTTAGGGGCTTGGGCATCGTGGTCATTTAGCCCCGTGTACTTGGGTGTGTGTAGAGTTTGACGGATAGCCTGTGTTCTTGTGGTATCTATAGAAGTGTGTGTAGGCTATTCGTTATTCAGGTGATGATTGCGAAGGAGGCGTGGGGAACCACGGTAAATCACTTCTACTGTAGGAATCGAACCAGCCTTTTCTCAGTTTTGCCTCACGAGGCTAAGTGTAACCCGTTCCAGCTTTCAGAACAGAGTTAAATTTCTTGGTGGAGCCGAGAATCGAACCCGTACCTGAGGGGTGTCAGCCAAGAATCCTAGCCACTATGCCACGAGGTGGACTGATGTCATGTTTGTACAAGTGCACCGGGTGAGTTAGCCGTGGTCGTTACGGCATGACTGCTGGCAGTCGCTCACATCCGGGAGGCGAGGAGATTCGAATCCCCCCGCCGGCAACCTTGAAGATGGTCTTCTGTGGTGTCCCATCTTCCTTCCAGGCAAATGCTGGGGTTGGTCCCTAACTATAGGCCACAGCCGCTACCTTCCAATTCCTTACATTCCTTCCCAACAGTACTTGTAGCTCACCCATTGGGTGTCCGCCTCGAAGCAGCTACAAACACTGGCGAGCCGAACATGTCTTCGCACACTCCCGGCACAAAAAGCCATACGCTAAAAAAAAGTACAAGTGCGTGTTTAATCGCGCACCTCAGATGCGGTGGGGAGCAGCAGCTCATCCGCTGGTCGGGGGTTCGAATCCCGGCACAAACAGTGGCCATTCTGAGTGTGGATTTCCCACCACCTGCAAGGATGGAGCCTTATTTCATGTCTCGGGGCACCTGCTCCAATCCCTTATGCTAATAATTACAGTTATACACAACTAGTCACCATAAAAACGCAGATTATCGGACAAATCCAACACACACCCAAGTACATGGGGCTCATGTCCAAGATGTCCCTAGCCACTAAAATTAATCAACAACAATAAATGATCCATTATTTTCACGATGTTCTCATAGTGCAGTTCAAATGAAATTTGTCAGACCCAAGTGGCTGTTAGCAATTGTTTCCAGTTCTGACGAGGTAGGTCACGGCTCTCTATGAAAGTAGTCGGGGTGAGTAGCGCTGGCCTTCTAATCCCAACATAATGGTTTACTGGCACCTTAAAGAACCCTTCCAAAACAATATTCCAGCGCCCCGGTTTCTCTAAAGCCATCGTAGAGACGTTGGTTGGTTGGTTCCTTAGTTTAGGGGCTGCGACAACGCGGTCATGTAGCCCCGTGTACTTTGGGTGTGTGTAGAATCTGTCTGATAATCGGTATTAATTGTGATGGCTGTATTAGTGTGTGTTATCTGTTTTAATTCAAGTAAGGTATGCAGAAAATAATTTCAAGTAGTTCCTACTTTTGCTACCAAATGCTGCTGTCCACGACACCTGGCTTGCGGACTTGGCCACTAGATGGCATCGCAGTCAGCACAGGTGGCTAACGTTGGAACTAATACACCGTTATCAATTCTAACCTACACATTTTTGCTTCACACAAGTGTAGTTAGCGGAAGGACCGCCGGCTTTACTTCCCCTCCGAAGGAAGGCATACTGAGGGATTTTAACGCTCTTAAAAATTCCAACGACTTCGGCCGGGTTTGAACCCGCGACCTTGGGCATGGTACCAACCACGCCACCGAAGCCGCTGTAGAGACGTTAAACACACACAATTATTATTCTATGAAATATTCTAATATTCAATACCGTCAAAGTTTCAAACCTATCGATATACTGTTAACCTGCATTGTCTTGTCCCTGCCTAGAACTATTCTGCTTCAATTGGCGAGAGCAACCAAGTAAGGCGCATTCTACCAATTTCCATAGGCGCTGCTACAAGAACAAACCTGAGGTATAAATGGGCCGGCCATTCGTGGACGGTCGTATGCGCATGAGAATTTTAGAGCGAGTCTATATAATATCACGTGACATCCCCTTGATAGTCCTCCAGCTCACCCGCCCAGCATATCTTCGTTACTATTCTTGACACTCACTTGTTGTAGCCCAAGTAGAACACTGAGACCGGACTAAATGTGTGCGAGAAGACATTGCACACATTATTTGCACTGGTCACAAACGATTGAAGGCTCGCTGTGCGCGGTGGCACCATTGCGCACGTGAATTGTACCAGTCAAGAAGGAATGGTCCACTTATACCTAACCAACAGAGAAAAGAGGAAGTGTAGGGTCTCGTCTGCTACTCTCAATCTACCGGGTGAGTTAGCCGTGGTGGTTACGGCATGACTGATTAGCAGTCGCTCACATCCGGGAGGCGAGGAGGTTCGAATCCCCCCGCCGGCAACCTTGAAGATGGTCTTCTGTGGTTTCCCATCTTCCTTCCAGGCAAATGCCGGGGTTGGTCCCTAACTATAGGCCACAGCCGCTACCTTCCAACTCCTTACATTCCAACTTCCCTCCTTCCCTCCCCAACGGTACTTGTAACTCACCCATTGGGTGTCCGTCTCGAAGCAGCTACAGAACTGGCAAGCCGAACATGTCCTCGGACACTCCCGGCACTAAAAGCCATACGCCAAAAAAAAAATTGTATCTGCTACTGTACTTTCATTGTAACAAATACCCACAATCAACCTGGGAGCTGGTATATTCTTCCCCGTTGAACATCGAGTTTATCTCGAGCAGTTCCGGTTGTCGTTCGTTTTAGTTAGACTCAGTAATCCACTTCCTGGACCCAGCAGCTTCTTTCTCTTAGCTGAAGTGCTTGTCCACTGAGCTAAGGTAAAGGATCGAGTCCTAGTGCATTACGTTAGTACTTGGGTTTCCACTTCGTTATTATTCCAGTTTTAAAGGGGTCTAGGATGAGATGTTGTTGTTGATTCGTTTTAGGGTCTAGGGATATCTTGGTCATCAGTTCCATATACTTGGGTGTATGGTCAATTTGTCTGAAAACCTTTGTTTCCTTGGCAACTCTAGTAGTAGGTGTAACTCTAAAAATATGGGTAGGGAATGGCTAGGTGTCCCGGGACTTGAAATAAGGTACTATCCCGGCATTTGCCTGGAAGGAGTGTGTAAAATAAATGGGAGAAAACCATATTCAGGATAGTCGCTGTCAGCGGGAGTAGGGATTCGAACTTCTGATCTCCGGACTTGCTGCAACTCCCCATCACGATCGTGGTGAGGAATTTAACGTGCACGGCTACGCCACGAGGTACGATGAGAGAAGATAGTCCTGTGCCTTTATTGACTTCAACCTCATCAAAGGAGTTCATGAGTGATGAAATGAACGAAGATGAATTAAACTGGGCAAGGATTTGGAAGACAGCGACAGTGTTCTATCAGAGGGTATCGTCCCGACATTTGCCTCCGTCTCCGAAGTCCGAAGATGTCCTTTCAGGCTAACGTACCGAGTTAACCTGATAATATAGGCTAATGCTTCCAGGTGCTTTAAATGTCAGAGCATTCATGGCTGCCACCGCGGAGGTCCGGGTTCGATTCCAGGCTCTGCCAAGAAATTTAATTCTGGTCTGAGGGCTGGAACAGGGTACACTCAGCCCGTGAGGCAAAACTGAGAAGAGGCAGGTTTGATTCCTACTTTAGCCATCCTGGAAGTTGTTTTCCTTGGTTTCCCACTTCTACTCCAGGCAAATGCTGGGATGGTACCTAACGTAAGGCCACGGCCGCTTTCTACCCAAATCCTACCTCAATCACAAATACACACACTAGTACAGATATCATAGTGACGCGGGTTATCAGAAGAATTCTACACACACCCAATTAGTCGAGGCTACATCACCCCGATGTCGCAAAGCCCCTAAAGAATCAACAACAACAACAACAACGGTATATTATTTCAAGTACAAGGTGTCCATACCCATCTTAGGCCAAAGCAACGAACACGCATACTACTAGAGACACCACAATAACCCAGACCTGTACATACCCAAATGCTCGGGGCTGGTGATCAAATATGTTTCTAAGAACAACAACTTCAAAATTGCTTAGAGCTATATCGATCGATGCCTTGTGACCACAAGTGGGATGGGATGGTAATCGATAAACCGCAAGTGCCTTGGGCAGAGATGATACTGTACTACAGCAAGTCACTCCTTTCTCATCTTTCCAATAGCCGCTTTCTGTCAAATATCTTCGGCAAAGTTGCTCTCCATACTTTTCGAATAACTGTCGTTGTTCCATTTAGTGCTTGGGACAATGTGGTCATCATCCCGAGTGCTCAATGTGAGGAATCTGCCTGATTATATAGGCTGTGTCGTGATGTCGTACTTTGGATATACTGAAGACGCCTTGTTCTGTCTGTGTGTAGCTGTCGTTGTTGGTGTTTTATTTAGAGGCGTGGACATGGACATCGTGGCCATCAGACCCTGTACTGGGGTGTGCGTAGAAATTGTCTTAACCTGTGTTATTGTGGCGTCAGTAGTAGTGTGTGTATACTATGATTAGGAAGAAGGTGGTCGTGGCATTAAGTTAGGAAGCATCCCGACTATAGGGAACACCACTCGTAGGATGGTTGGGGTGGGAATCTCAGTTTTGCCGTTCCTACCCTCAGACAGGTGCATAGACCGGAGGTTCTATACGTAAGCTATACGCCGAGACCACAAATGGTAGACTAGCGAATACACGTGCAATGTGAGCTGTCACTTCCTTCATGCACTATTTTAATGAATATTGTACGAAGTATGACACGGACATAAGGAACGTACTTCATCTTTGGCTGACCCCACAGCATACAGAGGTTTGAAAATGAAAATCCACAGCCTGCTTCCAGTCTCCGACCAGGTCAGGAATGGAATGAATGAAGCCCCCAGCTAGCGGCGAGGATATGAACTGAGCCGGCTGCCGAAGTCTGTCGCACTCCTCTGGGGCAAGATTAAATGAATGACAGATGAAATGAACTGATAGTGGAGAGTGTTGCTGGAATGAAATTTTGACAGGGAAAACCGGAGTAACCCGGAGATAAACCTGTCTGCCTCCGTTTTGTCCAGCACAGATCTCACATGGAGTGACCGGGAGTTGAACCACGGACCCAGCGGTGAGAGGCCGGCGTGCTGCCGCCTAAGCCACGGAGGCTCAGGTGTGCAAATTATTAGAACCAAAGAAATAACAATTTTTTATTGAAAATCTATTTATTGACCATCTGCTAGTATCTTTTGTAACCCTACTTAATAATGTGTTCTCCCTTATCGACTTACACCATTTCCTATAAGGAATTGTGTCTGGAAAGGGAGCGTGATGGCGCAGTGGCTTAGCTGTTCGTCTTTCACCCGGACGGTCGGGGTTCAAATCCCGATGACAGAGGGGTGGAATTTTCAGTTGAAAAATTACGTGGCGTCAGGAAGGGCATCCGGCCTTAAATCCCCGGCCAAAATCAAAATGAGCCTGGTTGGCTCCGGCGACCCCAATTAATTCGGAAAAGCCGAAGAAAGTTTTTATCATTTCAAATGATCTTGTCGACTTCATCGTTATGCTTTGGTCTACCGTTATGCGTTACGGCTAAGGCGTGTATGACGTCATCATGTTGTTCAGTGCATATGCATCGTGTCTGAGTTTACTCCTGGGGTCTGGCATTATGCGATACGGAGACGGCGGGTGCGTGACGTCATGCAGCAGAGTGCACCTCCGCTCTCCGTTCCCCGCGCGGGAAGCCTAAGTTAATGGGTAATGGAGTCTGTTGAAAGAGTCCTGGGGCTTCGAGCAAAGCGAGAAGCCCTCCTGAGCCTTTCTAACATGTGTAGCATTTGTAGCATGCGTGATTTGAAATGATATAAAGTCTAGTCTCTCAGACTGACTGTATCTTTTATTTTTTTTAATTGTGTCTGGAAACTTTCAGAATTGGGTATTCCGAGGGATACCTGAACTTGGCCGGTGTTCTATTTTTTCATTGACTTTGGAATGTCAGGTGATTTCAATCCATAGTTCATGAACATTTGAATAGTTCAAGAGCGGATCATGAGTAAAAAGACTCCAAAACCCTCAGCTCTAAATTCGCACGAAAAGTAGAGTGAAGTAATAAAAACAAAACGTGTGGCATTTTGCAGTAGCAAAGCTCCTCTGTAAGTTGAAATTCTAAAAAAAATATTTTACTTTGAGTTTCTTAAAAGAAAATATAATTAAGAATCTCGGTTAAACATTCCACCGCCTTGCGAACATATTTAGTGCATTAAGCCGTGAAAAGTATAAAAGTTATTTTGGGAAACTAGCGCTGAGTGTAATAATTTGCACACCTCTGTAGCTGTGCGTGTTAAGTCGCGCACAATGACTGCACGTTGCTGACAGTAACCATCCTGTCCTTCAGGCAAATGCCGAAATGGTACCTTATTTCAAGTCCCAGGACATCTACCCCAACCATAGTCCCTAATAATTACAGTTAGGAACACTACTACAATCACCACAGGTAATCAGACAAATCCAACACACACCCATGTATGCAGAGCTGATGACCCAGATGTCCCAAGCTCCTAAAATGAATGAACAACGACACATGTGCGTGTGAGGCAGCATAACACACTGGCCTCTCCAGAAGAGGGCCGTTCTAATCCCCAGGCTTTCAGTGAGAATCACGCCCTTGCGGTCCAGACACCTCCTTCAGGCATTAACATCGTCAACCGAATGATGTTAATCTGACTTCCCAGCAACACGTGATGTGATTCTTTCTGCTCCATGGCGAGGTTTAGGAGGCTCTCAAATTCCGTAAATATCCACTCAGGTATAGGCTACTGCTTTGGCGAGAGAAGAAGGCCAAGGATTCATGTCCTTTTAGGCCTGTAATAACGAGAAACAGTATCTCACAATGATTCATATTTGAGTGAAGAGTAGTAAACAGTTACACACGGAAGAATTCCAATCAATGACGTCATCCAGAAAATCTTCAAAGATGTATTAAATTGATGAAACTGACCACTCACGCAAGCCATAGAATCACAATGCATTAGAAAATATTGTAATACAGTATTGGTTCAATTGCTGGATATCTTTTCGCCATCTAAGAATGTACGCTGGTAAATTGTATTACTTAGCACGCTTGTCTCTTACCTAGGAGGCACGGGATCGATACCCGGTTCCGGCTGAAATTTGAAATCTGATATTCACTTAGCCTCGTAAAGACAACTGGGTAGCTGTTTGATATGAGAAGCTGCGCCCCATGGGCCTAAATTCAAGGTAATGTAACTGAGGGTATCGTCGCCCCTGCCAAGCTTCCTCATTAATTAATTCGTAGGCTATGAGCTGGGTCGTCCTTTGGCCAGAACTGTGGGATTAGTTGGTTTTATTTTTAGCTTAGTATAGTGGCTATAAACAGCCTAAGGAATGTGATATGATATATTAAAAGGTTCAATTTAGTGGTTCTTCGGAAATGTAAAAATACGAAAGAATCGTTCGAAACAACAATTACTCAACAAAAATTGCATTTGTAATTCATAATTCTCTATAGCAGCCATGTCAGTGTGTGTTTGCTCGCTGTAGGACAGTCTTGCTCTCCGTGTACCCGGAATCCAGCAGTCGAGACACGGAAGGGAGGGTATAGCAGGGAGCAGCAGTAAACTTGCCCCGTGTGACCAGGGAATAAGCATTGAAGATCGTAAACGTAAGAGCTGCATTGTGTTCAGATGTGGCTTGTCCAGGCTGTATTTCTCTCGTGAACACGACGGAGAAACTTAATTTCCATCTCTCAAGCGTAGTAATTTGAACAGTGTTGTCAATATAATGTACAGTACTATGTTCTCTTACACACAAAGTGAGTGTCTGCGTGGCTCAACGGTAATGTTCTCGCTTGCTGGGTCCAAGGTTGCAGGTTCGTATCCTAGCGCAATCAGCTGGCATTTGAGGGTGCGCAAACGCGAGGAAGCCGTGTCAGTTAAAGGCACATGAAAGATCCCTTTCGCGCCAAATTCTGGCACCCCGGCGTGCCTAAAAGCCAGAGTAGTTAAAAGGGACGTAAATCCAATAGCATTATTATCATACTCACAGAGTTTTGGACCAGACATTAGATGATGATGATGATGATAATTGTTGTTTTAAGGGGCCTAACATCTAGATTATCGGCCCCCCAGACATTAGAATCTTGAGCTCACATATGCTGTATATTTTAAAAGCTGCTCTTTTCTTTGTCTTTTAGTGTCAAACTAAAAGGTGCCGTATAAACTTGCAGTTACAACAATTAGTGCGTGAAAACAAGCAATTGACTCCTCCTGTTTTTATCTGCTGCATAATTGTTCTGCAGAGGCGACTTCAAAATTAGTCTGATCGTAGGTAGTGTGGACATTTCTCGTTGCCTATGACTTCTGGAATACCTGCACGCCAGTAGGTCTACATAATCTACGGTTAAGTTATAACAACATTGTAGTAGGTCTATCATTTTCAAAGAATGCACCCCTTACGTAGAAGCATTCACGTCATCAACAGCAACAACAGCATAAATAACAATAATAATAATAATAATAAAAATAATGACATTTTATTCTTCATTTGTTCTACAGTGACACCTCGTGGTGTAGTGGTTAGCATTCTTACTTGTCTCCCTTGATTCCCGGCTCTGCCATGAATATGTCATCCTGGTCTCAGGGTTGAAATGGTATGCACTAGCCTCGTGAGGAAAAGCTGAAAAAAGGTGGCTTTGATTCCCATCTCTGTCATCCTAGAAGTGCTTTTGGTAGTTTCCAATTTCTATTCTAGACAAATGGTGGGATGGTTCCTAACTTAAGGTCACGGACACTTCCTTCCCAAATCTTTCTCTTCATTACAAATACACACGCTACACAATAACACAGGTTATCAGACATATCCTACATACCCCCAAGTAATAATAATATCGTATGGCCTCGGATTCCGGGTGCAAGCTTTGTTGACACCCAGAGGGCAGCTTGCATGTCGAATTTTGTTGTTCCTTGGAGCGCTATGAAAGTCAAGGCAGTTAGATATCTACTGTAAGCTCCTTGACACTAGTGCTTTCTAGTAGAGAAAGAAGGAACGTTTGTGTTGGTGGAAAAACCCCTAGATTAATTTTGCCATTATGAACACGGCCTACTGAATTGAAATGGGTTTTTTAACATGCCAGCAACGTATGGCATGCGTGTCGTGATTTTTGTCGCTTTTCAAAAATCCCTTACAATGACCAGGAGCGAACCTGCAAGCTTGGGGTTGGTAGACCGACACGATAACCACTCACCCACCGTAGCAAGCCACCCCCAAGTATACGGGGCTGAATGAACATGACGTCATAGCCCCTGAAATGGCACAAGAGCGTCTGTTTTTCAGAAGGATAACTATAATAATTATTCTAGACAAATGGTGGGATGGTTCCTAACTTAAGGTCACGGACACTTCCTTCCCAAATCTGTCAATTTTTACACAGATGATTTGTTCACGGTGTTACGATTAGAATGCCGGCCCCATGGTGTTGGAATGGCGTGTCTGCCTCTCACCCAGACGCTCGGGATTCGATTCCCGGCTCCGTCATGGATTTTAGAAATTGACGTGAGGGCTCGGACGGGGTGCACTCAGCCTCGTGAGGACAATTGAGTAACTGTCTGACAGATCGCTGGTAGGTCAAGGCCCTTTATGGTTAGCTGTCATGAAAATGTATTCTGAGAACTAATACGTCACCGTATTTTATTTTTAAATAAGAGCATGAATCTTAGTTATAGCCTGTACAATTCTGCGTATAGTAAGTCAATTCTTCTCACGCTTCGTCACAGCAAGGCCGGGCCGACGCTCGTCGTAGCAGCACGTTCGCAGCGACCAAAATGTGCTGTCTCGCTTGACGTGGCTGCTCTACAGAAACATAGATAGCAATGGAAAGTTGAAACCGATTCCCATTCGCAATCATCCGAGCCGGCCCAAAATGTGCGTATTGGGATCAAGTTTCATCATACTGAACAATACGCTATTCCAGGACAACATTAAGCCGCAGTATTTAAAGGGGACGTAAAAGCATTATTATTATTATTATTATTATTATTATTATTAACATTGAAGCCTCAGTGGCTTAGGCGGCAGCACGCCGGCCTCTCACTGCTGGGTCCGTGTTTCAAATCCCAGTCACTCCATGCGAGATCTGTGCTGGACAAAACGGAGGCAGACAGGTTTTTCTCCGGGTACTCCGGTTTTCCCTGTCAAAATTTCATTCCAGCAACACCCTCCTCTATCATTTCATTCGTCTGTCATTCATTTAATCATTGCCTCAGAGGAATGCGACAAGCTTCGGCAGCCGGTACAGTTCATATCCTCGCCGCTAGATGGGGGCTTCATTCATTCCATCCCTGACCCGATCGGTCGACTGGAAGCAGGCCGTGGATTTTCATTTTCATTATTATTAACATTACAGTAATTAAGCTTTAAGTTTTCCATGCATCATAAGTCACGGGGCCTCCTTTTTTTTAACGTAGAATCTGAACTACTGAATGTAACTTTTTACCTCGAAAATCTCACATGCATTAAGGGGACCGATGGCTGAAATTTCGCGATTTTCTTTAAAAAAAAGTTCTGAATTACTGTTCAAAAATTACTCCAAACCTTCTATTATCGGAAAATGTCATAATATTTCAGGTTACGCCATTTTTAAAGGATGTACAGTCATTTTAAAGAGCTGCTGCATGGGTGTTTAACTTGCTCTGTCATGCCCAACTCACAGTGGTGTCACTATATCGCATATTTTGCCGTTCCCTTTTGAATTTTGCTCCAAAGTTTAACAAATACTAGTGGTGTGGTGTCAACGCTTCATGATACACAACTGTTCAGTTCAAAATCATTACAAATACTATTGTCATTGGTCTATTTTGAAAATTTTCATCTGAAAACTTGCGGTCTACACCACAAAATTATAAGCAATGCTAGGATTAACTTTTACAATATCAATACATCGTGAACTAGAATAAGGTATTGTTAAAGCTGTTGTGCAGTTTAACATGCGATGTGTAACAGCACAGAAAGTCAGAGGGCAGTCAGTAACATTATCCGCACTGAAGATTGGCAAGAAGCAGGATGACCAACGTTGCATCCAGAGCAAAAAGAGAAGAAAGGATGAAGAAAGAGAGAGGAGAATAGTCCATAAATGGAAGAGAATAGCAGTGGAAGAGAAGCATAAGTAGTCTGAAGGGGTCACATGCAGCACAGGACAATTCTGAAGCATAGAGCAACTTTACTTGCTTATTTCTCATCTTTCATATTTTCAGTGCTCTACTTCCTGTAAAAAGTTCCTTGTGGTGCGATTCATGGTTGATTTCTCATGAAACTTTCTGGAGTTATACCGATATGTTCGACCAATTAAACTTAATTATAAAGAATTTAATTTATGGATTAGAAATGACACGGCACGCATTTGATTATGACTGTATCTATATTTTTTTCAGAAATCAGAAAACCAGAAATTCACAAATATTTAGTGGCATGCATATTTTAAAAGGAATTTTCTTTTTAAGTAAGTTTTATTTATATATGTGTGTAAAAACTTACTTGAAATGTTGAGGTCAAAATAGTCAAAATTGTTACGCGAGGAGCGTTTATAGTGTTGCCCACCAAAATATCACAAAAAAATAATTAGAGAAGTTTGAATCAAACTATTATCTGGAAACTTTGTACAAAAAGTAATATTTACTGAACAAATATGCTCACAAAATTTCGTGTTGATATCAGCAAAATTGTAGAAGTTGAATATATCAGTCATCGGTCCCCTTAAGCAAGATTCAAACCGGGTGTACCTTGGTGAGAAGGAAACAGCTTTACCGCTATGTTGTTACCCGCCCCAACAAGACAACATTACAAAATATCACCCCCTGGTTGTTTATAGTGAGGATGGTTGGAGTCAGGGACGAAGGGGAGCTGTGGGGACTCCAGCCCCCCCCCCCCTCCCTCCCTCCCTCCCGAAAAAGAACAATACAAAATAAGAAAGTGTTTTTTTGCTAAAAGCATAAAGTAATTATAAATTTGATTGTACCCTAATCTTAACTTAATGGCTAAGTTATAAACAATATTAAGATTGAAATTAGACTGCCTTTTGGTATAGTGGCTAGCATTCTTGGCTGCCACCCCGGAGGTCCAAATTCGATTCCCGGCTCTGCTAAGAAAATTTAATTCTGGTCTGAGGGTTGGAACGGGGTACACTCAGCTTTGTGAGGCAAAACTTAGAATTCCACATACGGTACTTTTGAGAAATAAATTATCAATTTGTAAGAAAAAAAGAACTTTTTTACCTTTCTGCTTAATAAATTGACAAGTATTTATATATTTTCCATTCCCACTATATAAGCCATAATAGAAAATTCATTAAGGATAAAATTTTATTTGTGTGTTGTATTTTACAACTTTTTATTTGTTTTGCCACTAATTGTAGGCTATGTAAACTGAGAATTTTACAATTAACTCTTATCTAAAATAATTACACAAATTCATATGCTCTAAGATATTGGTTGATATTTCTGGGTATTTTGCGGTGACAATCCCCTGAGAATACTCACAATTTTGCAGGATAGTCAGCCCCTCCCCCCGAAAAAAATTGTATATACGCCCCTGGTTCGAGTGCAACCCTTTCCGCAACTTATTGGGCATGATTTTTAAATATTGTCTAAACCAAAGCAAAGAGGGGAGAAAGGCAATGCACTGGATTGCAAATGTTTACCCTTTTTGGGCACACTGTATGTTAGTCATTGACCTTACATCACGGAAAGGGTCAGCCAACTTATTTTTAAAATTTAGAATCTGTAATGGTGAATAATAATAATAATAATAATAATAATAATAATAATGATAATGAAATGGGTTTAATACTTCACTATGAATATGATGATGATAATTCTTGTTTTAAGGAGCCTAACATCTAGGTTATCGGCACCTAATGAAATGAAATGGTATGAAATGGAAGGATGAAGATAAAAACAGCCCACTGGCAGGGATGAAACGAAAATGGTTTATATAAAACAGGCAGTGAGCCCCAACAATTATGCCTTATTTGGGTAAAAATATTAAAAAGGGGGTTGGTAAAAAAAACAATAAAACAAATAAGACATCGTGAACGATAACATAATTGAACGCAATAAAACATAAAACGGACTAAAACTGAATTAAAAGTCTTAAACTAAATTTAAAACTTGAAAATATATCCACTCTCCCTCATGAACCGGATGACGAGGTCTGCTGACGGCCCGTCATCACGTAGTACAAGGGATAGGGTGTTAGGCAGTTTGAGAGTCCTCCGCAGATCGGCCAGGTCCACATACTCCAAGAGAATGTGTACCACGGTAAGGTGGGCGCCGCAAGTACACACAGGTCGGTCGTCTCTCTATGGATAGCAGAGTTGATTAAGTGATGGCCTTCAATAACCAATATAGCTCTATAAATCCTTTGTCAGCTGCTTGTTAGAGGAACCTTCCAGGATGAAATTCCGCTACCCCGGCGTTACTGAAATCGTAGCAGTTCAAACGGACGTTAAACCCATTACATTATTATTATTATTATTATTATTATTATTATTATTATTATTGTTAATTCATTTTAGAGGCAAAATGTGTATGTTTGATTTGTATTATAACCTGTGTTTCTTTGGCGACTAGTAATGTAACTGCAATTATAAGGGATTGTCGACTATGTTGGTGCTTCACATCAGTCGTCAGATCCAACTGTAGAAATATCTGCTCTCTGTCTGAACATTTTGAACTTTTGGCATAAACTTCATATTTATCCTAGGATGAATTGTATGGTGACCAAATAAGCTGAAAAGAAGCTTGTAGTTTTACGTGACCGTTAATCGTGCGATCATGATCCACGGGACCTCCTTTTCACGTGGAATCTGAACCACAGGACATGGTATAACACTTCGAAAATCGAATCTGGTCTACCTTGGTGAGATACAAATAGATTGACCACTGCACCACGACGCCCCTCTACGACCAAATATACCCTGAGTTTGATTTTTGTTCGATTGTGTGTTAGGTATGGAACGGTATCAAAACTACTGAAATGATGGCATGAACATACGAATTTAAATCGTACCCCTACAGGAAATATAGGCTCTAAATTATTTATTTAGGTTAATACGAAGGGTTGAGGAGATTAATAGACAGCCTCAAATCACGAGAGTAAGGCAATCAAGCAATTTGTATGCTTCTCTTTACATGAAGCTGTGAGCTCAGATATGATTTCGTGGAACGCACGCACTTGGAGACGGCTGGCTAAAAACTCACTTCGATCTGAATCAGGACATTGTTCTGAAAACCAAGGAATCTCAGAATTAGATCGAATCATCATAAATCATGTCATATCATATCATATGTCATATTCCTTCGGCTTTGTAACATTAGATACATTTCCCCAAGCCACTATACTAAGAAAAAAAAAGAAAACCAACTAATTCCACCCACGATTCTGGCCAAAAGATGATCTAATGACGACTGACACCCAGCTGATAGCCTACGGATTAAAGTGGAAGCTTAGCCGGGCCGACGATACCCTCAGTCACATAACTTGATTTTAGGCCCTTGGGCCACTCTTTCTCATATCAAACAACTACTCACAAGGGGAGGATACGATGCATGGGTCACCGATTCGAACCATCTTTAGTACACGTGTAGGGCATGACCAGGCGTATACCAGGTGCAAGTGTTAAGGTGCGCTTCTCAGCCGTTTCCAAGAAATTAATTAATTGCAATTATAGTGCGGCGTCCATGTGCGTTGTATACTAGCAAGAAGCAACGAGCGCGTGGTGCAGCGGTAAGAGCCATGCTTCGCAAGCGCGGGATCGCTGGATCGAATCCCACCTGCGAGCCTTTGCAGTGTGTTGTGTGTTTTGTTTTTTAGTAACCATTGACAATTTCCAACCAATACCCATAGCACGAGTCACTACTTGCGGGGTACGGGGTGGTCTGATGGTTCACAGACGTGCAATGAAATGTACAGACTGGACCTTCAATGTATAAATGTAGCCTATACATATAATAGAATACAATACAATGCAATACCAATGCCGATATGGTACAGTATGCAATGTTACAAACGTTGACCCCCATACGATGATTTCAGAATCTCTTTTCCGCCTCACATAACACGTTATTACAATTGACTGCAAAATAAACATTATTCACGACTCCTAGAGTTGTACGAATTGCCATTGTTTACAAAAAACTAAAATAAAATGCACACTGCAAAGGCTCACCGGTGGGATTCGATTCAGCTATCCCGCGCTTACGAAGCAGGGCTCTTACCTCTGCACCACGCCCTCGTTGGCTTTTGCTAGCGTACAACGCACATAGACGCCGCACTACAATTGCAATTAATTAATTTCTCGGAAACGGCTGAGAAGCGCACCTTACCACTTGCGCCTGGTATACGCCTGCTCGTGTCCTACACGTGTATTAAGGATGGTTCGAATCGGTGACCCATGCATCGTATCCTCCCCTTGTCAGTTGTCCTCACGAGGCTGAGGGAATGCCAGATTTCAAATTTTTGTCAGAGCCGTGAATCGATCCCGTTGTTTCCTGGGTAAGAGACCAGCGTGCTTCTCCGGCTCTGATGTTAAACCTACTATTGAACACAGAAAGTCCCCAAGCCGGGACCATTGTGTACGATGAAGTGTAGGTGTACCCGACGTCAGCAGGAGAGTAATTACCTCCATGTAACTCATTAATCAAAGTTCCTCCCAATAACGAAGATAAAATTAGAAACACTAAGGCCTACTGCATATTGGCTCCATTGTTTCTGTACGCGACACTTACGAAGATAGTAAAACACCGTTAAACTGAACATAAATTTAAGAAGTAAATGGTCCCGTAAACGAAGTGGAGCTATCATCCAGGCGATCTCATGAGTCATTTGGGGGTATTTTTTCCTCTCGCTTGCGCCAGTTGAAAACGCCGAGAGTGTGTATTTATTAGTTTTCCTGCAAATAACAGTTCTTGCATTCCCTGGGAATGGGTTGATGTAAGTGGCACCTACCCTAATGATTACAGTCTCCACAGAAACACAGGTTATTATACAAATCCAACACATATTAACAACAACAAAAACTATGAAGCGACAGGTTCTAGAAAATTACCTTGAATTGTGCACTATGAATTAGTAGTTGTTTCATTTAGTGGTCTTGTAACCCTGTGTGTGTGAAATATATCACATAAACTAAGTCATTGTGTTGGCTACTCCAGTGTGTGTCCACTTGTAATTGGGACTAGGATTGGATAGGTGGCCATGCCCATGAGTTTGGTATCACCCGGGCATTTGCCTGGAATAGAAGTTGGGAAACCACGGAAGACAACTTCTAGGACGGTTGAGGTTCGACTAGAACCCACCTCTTCTAAGTTGTGCCCCATTCCAGCCCTCAGCCAGAACAACATTTCTTGCCAGAGTTGGCAGTCGAATCCCGACATGAGGGGTGACACCCAACAACACTAGGCACTACACCACAAGGTGGTCGATTGTTTAAGACGGAATAAAGAAGAAATTCGTTGTATTGAAATTAATATCGTGGCATAGATATTTTAAGGTCCGCCCCGTGGCGCAGTGACCAGCATTCTCGGCTGTCACCCTTGAGGCACAGGTTCGATACCCGGCTATGTCAAGAAATTTAGTTCTGGTCTGAAGGCTGGAATGGGGTACACTCAGCCTCATGAGGCAAAACTGAGAAGAGGCGTCATCGGTTCTTAGCTCAACCATCGTGGAAGCAGTTTTACCTGGTTTCCCATTTCTACTCCTGGCTAACGCCTGGATGGTTAACGAAATTTTAATGTTTTTCAGTCCGTCGACACGATTGTATACAATTGTCACAGTTGTTATTCCCTAAAACTGAAAAAAAACATGAGACTAATAAATTCATGTATTCGGCCCTTTCTCTAATAAATTCATGAATTCGTCCCTTTCTCTAATAAATTCATGTATTCGGCCCTTTCTCTAATTAATTCATGAATTCGGCCCTTTCTCTAATAAATTATGTATTCGGCCCTTTCTCTAATAAATTCATGTATTCGGCCCTTTCTCTAAGAAATTCATGTACCTTCGGCCCTTTCTCTAATTAATTCATGAATTCGGCCCTTTCTCTATTAAATTCATGTATTCGGCCCTTTCTCTAATTAATTCCTGTATTCGGCCCTTTCTCTAATTAATTCATGAATTCGGCCCTTTCTCTAATAAATTCATGTATTCGGCCTGTTCCCTGATACAGTAAATGCATGTATTCGGCCCGTTCTCTAATAAATTCATGAATTTGGCCCTTTCTCTAATAAATTCATGAATTCGGCCCTTTCTCTAGTACATTCATGTATTTGGCCTGTTCTCTAATAAATTCATGTATTCGGCCCGTTCTCTAATAAATTCATGAATTCGGCCTTTTCTCTAATAAATTCATGAATTCGGCCTGTTCTCTAATAAATTCATGAATTCGGCCCTTTCTCTAATAAATTCATGAATTTGGCCCCTTCTCTAATAAATTCATGAATTCATTTCAGATTTAGGGAATAACACCCATGGCAATTGTGTTGAACGACTGGCTGGCTGCGTGACTCAGCGGTAACGTTCTCACCTGCTGATCCCATGATAGCAGGATCGAATCCCGGTGCAGTCAGTTGGCATTTGACGGTGCTTAAAAATGAGGGAGCCGTGTCAGTGGATTTACTGGCATGTTAAAGATCCCCTTCGGGGCAAAATTCTGGCACCCCGGCGTCTCTAAAAGCCGCAGTAGTTAAAATGGACCTAAAATCCATAATATTATTATTATTGTTGGCCGACTAAGGAGTATTAAAATTTTGTTTACTAAGGCAACACGGAAAAATGGCTTCCAACATGTCAATGCCTGGATGGTGCCTAACTTAAGGGGAAATAGAATCGCCTATATTCACAATGTTAATTTATAGGTACATTTTCTTGGAAACCATGATAGCTACATACTGTAGCTCAAAATTTTACAGCGTATGAACACAGGCATTTTGCGTTCAGGGCTTCCCGCGACTCACTTTTCTCACTATTATTCACTATTTTCAAAGCAGCCTCACTTTTCTCACTTTTTTTTTACAAAACTGGTCACATTCTGCGTTAAAAATGGTCTCATGCACAATCAGATTGCTAGAAACGACCCAAAATATACCCATGAATGGATAGTTCATTTTTCTGCCACCGGTGCCTGAGCGCGCTGCCGGCAGCGAGCCAGGCGGCCAGAAAGCATGGAGAGCTTCCATAGTGCAATACCACAGCCGGAGCCGTGCAGTGATCGCCGAAAATTTTAACAAAAGTTTTAATTTATATTTTTGTTTTACGATTTAAATTTCTTGAGTGTTGCATTGATTTTCCTATCCATTATTTCCAAGTGTCCTCTAACTAGATGAAAAATCACCAACAGTACTCAGAAATATTAACATAGGCGCAATTTGGTTAACATTTTTGGGGGGCTAATTTTTTTTTCAGATACACATTCTTAAAAATTTTGACTATTTCAATACAGTTTTGTCACATTTTTGGGACAAGAAGTATAACACAATTTTCATTCGCCAATCAGCCTTACAAGGAATAAATATTTAACGTTTCCACGTAACTCATTCATCACTTCAAATAATAAGTACTTATTCCATGGTTGACATTAATATGTCTAATGACACAGGATCAACAAAAGAAGAACAAGAGAAAAAGTACGAACTGTATTTTTATTTTTGGTTTGGATTTCGATGTCATATGATGTTTCGGGGCGTGGTGGCTCAGCGGTCTAGCTGAATGCCTCTCACCAAGGCGGTCCGGGTTCGATTCCCGGTCAATGCATGTGCGATTTTCGATGTGAAATGCCATGTCCTGTGGTTCGGATTCCACGTAAAAAGGAGGTCCCGTGGCTCATGATCTCGAGATTAACGGTCACGTTAAACTACAAGCTTCCTTTTTCATATGATGTTTCACCCCAACATATGGGCTGAAGAAGGAAACATATCAAGTTTCCGAAACATGTACCTATAGTATTTTTAGTAAAGTAAAGTATTGATTTGGCGAATTAAAATTGTGTTATACTTCTTGTAAGCATGGTCAATACGGAACCTGGAACGAGTGCGATTTACATTTTTGGGAGGCTATGGTTGGTTCTGGGGTGCTTAGCCACCCAAGCCCCCCTAATTGCGCCTACAGATATCAACTAACGTTAAAATTATGAACCAGTTATACGGCCATAAATGTGAGAAATGCTATGAATTTACTCACTATTTACTCACTTTTTCATACAAAAACTCACCTCTTTTTCACATTTTTCAAGAAAAAAACACTCACTATTTCACTATTTTTGGACGAGTGAGTGGATGGAAGCCCTGCGTATACTGAAACGATAATATTTTTAATACGAATAATGAGGGAGATATTATTATTTTTACCTAACATTTTTTACCTCCTGTCTTAGGTAAAATAAAAAATAATATCTCGCTCATCATTCCCATCAAACAAATATTCTCGTTTCGTAAAGATGTAGCTATCATGGTTCCCAACAAAAGGTACCTGTAAATTAACATTGTGAAGATAGGCGATTCTATTTCCCCTTAAGGCCAAAGCCACCTCTTTCCAAAATCCTCACCTGAATTACAAATACACACACTACTTCAGGCACCACAATAGCACGGGTTATCAGACAAATTGTACACACACATACACACAAGTATTCAGGGCTAAATGACCACGATATCCAAGCTCCTCAAATTAAATAACAACAAGATTTTTTTTTTAATCTAAAATAATCTACAAAGATTTAAAATTTTCGTTGTGCATTGTCGATAATCTCGCTGCCAACCTCTCCACCGCGTTAGCAGCGTATAGTTGAAGAGTTATAATTTCTCTTTGTTTGTTTGTATGGATGGTACCACTTCTGTACGACACGACAGTTGAATGTAGAACTGGATGGAAGCAGTACAGATCCTCCCTGCACCTGTCCATTTTGAAGCATTGTTACTCTGCCCACGGCTGGTTTGGCGTTGCTCAACCACTACAGTAATAATACGCTAGGAACGTGGCACCAGGCTGATCGTTGGCTGTTTAACAGATAAAAATCTTGCAATACCTCAGATATTATGGAGTTAAGTATCCCAAACATATTTCAGAATCGTTAGCACAATCACATGACTGACCGCGGCAGCTACACTCACTAAGGCGCACGGTCATGCTATCACCTCACTCGGTAGACGATAGGGTACACACCCCACCGTAGGCCGTTCTTAAAATGGTTTTCCGTGGTTTCCCATTCTCAACTCCATACAAATGCTGTGACAGTACTTTCTAATAGGCTACGGCTGTTCCCTACTAACTCCTTGCCCATCTTTCATCTTAATTCATTTCATCTCACATTAACTAATCTCATGAGGTGGGCGTCAGAAAGGGCATCTGGTCGTAAAAAAATCACCCACCACATAAAAATTTATCGCTCCTCGACCCCGTAGAAATGTTTTGTTGTTTGATTGATTGATGTATTTATTTACGGGCTTTGCTACATCGTGGTCATGTAGCCCTGTGTACTTTGGTGTGTGTAATTTGTCTTATAACCTGTATTATTGTGATGGCTGTATTAGAGTGTGCATTGTAATTCAAATGAAGCTTAGGAAGGCGGCGGCCGTGACTATAAATTAGGAACCATCCCTGTGTTTGCCTGGAGTAGAAGTGGGGAACCACGAAAAACCACTTCCAATATTGCTGACATGGGAATTGAACCCTCCTCTTCTCAGTTTTGCCTCACAGGACTGAGTGTACCCCATTCCGTAGAAATGAGTGGACATAGTGTAGGCCTACATTCACTGCTCTGGTTATAATTTCTTAACGTAGTTAGTTTTTATTGTTCGTTTAAGGAGCGGAACAGCAAGGTCATCTGCCCCTTTCTTAACATAGGACGTTGCATTTCAGACAGGAGGGAGTTGTCCGAAAATTAAACAAATTGAGATAGAGTATTTGTCAAACCTTCCCAGGAGGAACGAAGAGAGATGGTTCAGGCAGTCATATGTCCGTTGTTATTGCATCATGGTCCTGTAGCCCATCTACCTGTGTCATTGTGATGGCTGTACTCGTGTATGTTTGTATTTCTAGCCTACTTTCAATTTTTGCAAAAAATGAAAGTAGACTTATGAGATCAACACAGGGCGAAAAATTGTGTGTCTGTCTGTGTGTCTGTGTGAGTCCGTGTGTGTGAGTGTGTGTACTCTGAATGTCTGTCGCCCCCTATCAATTCGAACACGGTGAAACCGAATTGAACGAAATTCCGCACAGAGGTAGCACTAGCAAAGGGCACCTCAGTGTCATGTTTTATACCGCCGCCATCTTGACGGAAACGTAATGGCGGCCACCCAAATGTTAAAAGCTTAAATCAAATTACGGCCAACCTAATCATCTGATCTGTACTAATTTTTGCAACATTATATCTTTATGTATGAAGAATCTTTTGACCAAACTACAAGGTCATCAGCTCAATACTTTGAGGATGGCGGCCATGTTTGTGTGCAAAACGATTCCCCCTATCTATTCAAACACAGTGAAACCGAATTGAACGAAATTTGATACAGAGGTAACACTAGCAAAGGGCTCCTTAGTGTCATGTTTTATATTGCCGCCATCTTTACGGAAACGTAATGGCGACCACCCAAATGTTAAAAGCTTAAATCAAATTACGACCAACCTAATCATCTGATCTCTACTAAATTTTGCAACAACATACCTTTATGTAATAAGCATCTTTTGACCAAAACGACAAGGTCATCAGCCCTATAGTTTGCAGATAGCGGCCATGTATGTGTGAAAATTGATTCACCATATCAATACGGTGAAACTGAATTGAATGAAATTTTGTACAGAGGTAGAACTAGCAAAGGGCACCTCATATTCATGTTTAATATCCGTATAACACGTTGTATTTCAACAAGCTACTACAACCAAAATTCAATTATACTCCTTGAAAAGGACAAAGAGTTTTAACAATACCCATGCATTTAGGAGAAAGTAGGCTATATGTTCTTTACTGAACATCTTGTTGTAATTGGTATTAGGATTTGGCTTGGAGGTGATCTTGGCCTTAATTTCCCACATTGGTACTAAATGACAACACGAAAATCCACACAGCGATTTCTCGTTAAAGGTTAGAAAGTGCATCGTCTCCGAATGTGATTATTTACTTGTAACATTGATTAAGAAGCCTAACATGCTGGTTATCGGCCGTTTCTTTTTGATTGTTGCTTCAATTCTGCTATATTTCGGCAAAATGTGTGACCCGTTTCCCTTGAGACTTAATCCTCCTAGTATAATAATAATAATAATAATAATAATATCGTATGGCCTCGGGTGCCGGGTGCAAGCTTTGTTACTTGACGCTCAGAGGGCAGCTTGCATATCGAATTTTGTTGTTCCTTGGAGCACTATGAAAGTCAAGGAGGTTAGATATCTAAGCTCCTTGACACTATAGCGCTTTCTAGTAGAGAAAAGAGGAACATTGTGTTGCGGAAAATCCCGAGATTAATTTTTCCATTAAGAACACGACCTACTGAATTCAAATGGGTTCCTTAACATGCCAACAACGTATGGCAGGCTTGTCGTGATTTTTGTCGCCTTAAAAAAAATTACTTACCACGGCCAGGAGCGAACCTGCAAGCTTGGGGGTGGGTAGTCCGACATGATTAAAATAACCCACCGTGGCAAGATATCCTCCTAGTGAGTGTCACACAATAGCTGCAATTTGCTGCAACAGTGAGACTACTCAAAATAATATGCTTGTGGAAAACGGCATGTAAAGATTTAAAGGCAAATACTAAACTGTGGTTTATTTAAATATTGTCAAGGTTTTGATGCTATACTGAATTGGGGATTTATTACTCTACTTCAGATGAGTGTAGAATGCACCAACGCAATCAGAGTTCTTGATGTAATTACAATACTTTCAGAAACTGGCACAACGAATTATGTAGTCTTACATTGCCAAGAAAACCGGTGTCGATTTAATCAATCGATAAAGAATATTTTCCAGCGCTACACTGAGGAAAAAGCTGAAAAAGTACAGATTTCCAGTTGTGCCACTGTTGTAGCTAGCAAATGAGCGAATATCTTGACCACCTAGTGGTCTAGTGACTAGTATTCTTGCATGTCACCGTGGAGGCCGTGGTTAGATTTCTGGCTCTGCCAAGAAATATTATTCTGATATGAGGGTTGGAACGAGGTACACTCAGCCTCGTTAGGCAAAACTGAGATGAAGTGGGTTCGATTCCTACCTCAGCCATCATGGTAGTTTCCCGTGGTTTCCCCACTTCTACTCCAGGCAAACCATATCGCCTGCCAGCATAAGGCCCTAAAGGAGGCAGTGTGTGTGTGTGTGTCAACACATGGTGCACCCTGGATAGTGCTACACCCTCAAGGGTTCACGGCTGGTGAGCGAAGAAGTTGGCGGCCCCAAGGGATTCCTGAGCTGGGTCCGTTCCCCCCCCCCCCCCCCTTAATCCAGTGACTTTAGGGTGACCCTCTCCTCTTTCCGTTTCTTGTCTGCCTTGCATGGCTCTTCTTCCTTCCAATTCCCATCATCCTCATTCTTCAAGGGTTGGTGTTATTTAATTTCCAAGTCTTTTATTTCCTTCTACCTATTTTTGTATTTGTCAATTTCTTCTTCTAGTATGGCAGTGGTAGTTTTCATTTCATTATAGGGAGATGACCTAGAAGTTTCACCCCCATAAAACAACAATTACCACCACCAGACACGCAGGGGTACCTGAATTTTGTCCCGAAGGGGATTTTAACGTGCCAGTAAATCTTTTGACTTAAATCTGACTTGTCTCCTTCGCATTTAAGCATCCTCAAATGCCAACCGACTGCGGCGGGATTTGATCCCACAGCCTTCGGCTCAGCTGGCGAGAACGTTACCACTGCGCCATGCAGCCATGTTAGGGTGGTAATGATTGTCGTTTCTTTCAGTAGGCCATCCTATTGTCCCGACAAAACGTAAATATAACGTTAAAATGTCTGGTTCCTTTAAGCAGTCTTCGGGGGTAGTTTATTTGATAAGAGATTTGCATGTATACTCAACGTCCTGACTCATATTGTGTTACACAAGCGTATCGATGATATGACAATAAATCAAGAATAATATCAGTTATGGTTTATACCGCATACCACAATAACTTGGAGTTAGATCCAGTAGGCCTACTTGTAAGATATTCAATACCGAATTAAGGGATTTAAATTAGACTGCTAGAGTTTCAACAACAATCAGGGGAAACATCATAGTTGCTATCCCATCATATTCTACATATTTTTGAGACATAAAATTTGTCAAGCTAAGTTGTTTATTTCTGTTTTGATATCTACAACGAAAACTAGAGGATAGAATCTCATTAAGCGGTCATACTTGTGGGAAGTCACATTCAGTATGGCCCCTGATAGGGACAGGAATCGAACCTAGGATCTCCAAATGGTGCCGGTACTAGTACGTGGCTTAGCCCGCTTGGCTATGGAGGCAGGGGTACCATTCTGTTGATATATTCGTAGAATCTTGGTTGTTTAAGATAACCAGAGAGCTCATTGCTATAAATCGATTAAAATGCTATTAACCATCAAATGAACTAAATTTAAATTTCCTAGTAAAGTAAATGTAGCCGATTCCGAGTTTCTTTATCCTTTGATCAACACGCACGAAGTGATAATTGAAGTCTGCCTCTCTTCTCTCTTCTCTTTCCTCTCGTTTGTTCCCGCCCCCTTTCTTCCCTCGCTTTGTGACAGATTCTACTGGCCTTCTATAATTAAAATTGTTCAGCCTCGTAGTCTCGGTGTAATTTATGCGCCCAATATCTCTGTCTGATAATGTGTGAGTGTGTCGTACTTCGATGTATGCTTTACAGTTTTTCATCTACATGTATAAAAATAATATTATGCTGTCATGGAGATGAAATGTCTTGCTAGCGTTACGATACGAACGCCTTTTAGCCTGGAGTAAAATGTATATGGCTGTTTCTTCTTTGCATTAAACATTTCTCATGGAAAATATGCAAATAAGAAAGAAAAACTGAGAAAGGAGGTAACGATGGCAGGGATGTTAAAGGAGGCATAAAACTGGCGGACTATTAAGAGAGAGAGATAGAGTGAGTGAGTGAGAGCAGTGGCGGGGGAGGAGAGGGTTTCCCATGGGGCTGGAGCATGCCAGATGTGAGCAATTAATGGAATTTAATGCTGAGTCTGAGGACGGGTGTCGGCAGCAACATGATAACACACAGACTGAAAAACGGAGAGGAATTAAATGAAATTTCTCAGCCAAAATATTGTAGGCCTATTCATAATATATACGACGTATTTTACCTTTCAAGAAGGCTCTAAATTTTTCTGCAATAATGCTAGCTTGTCTCATAATGCCGTGTATTAATCCCTCTAGGTTTAATGAATATTAAAGGAGACAAGGATCTGAACTACGTACATTTGTTTATTATTTATTGTATGGCTTTTAGTGCCGGGAGTGTCCGAGGACATGTTCGGCTCGCCTGAGTCTGTAGCTGCTTCCAGTGGACACCCTTAGGGTGAGCTACAAGTTCAGTTCAATTCCAAGTAGTTCCAACTTTCGCTATCAGATATCAATGATACCTAGTGGTGAACGATGGAACTTTGATAGAGCGTTCCGACGAAGTCCAACCTAACAATTTTTCTGCACACAAGTTTAATCTGTGGAAGGATCTTTTACATGCCATAAATCTATGACATGGGACCGCCGGCTTTACTTCCCCTCCGAAGGAAGGCATACCGAAGGATTTTTAACGCTCTTAAGAAATCCGACGATTTCGGCCGGGTTTGAACCCGCTTTCTTGGGCACAGCAGTTCAGCATGCTACTGACTACGCCACCGAAGCCGCTTTACTACGTACATGACCGCACGTGATAAGACGAGTACCATAAGAAGGCCAGCGAGGCCAGTATTTGCTATTCACTGCGGTTATCCTACGTGTGGTTTTCTCTAAGTTTCTTCTCAATCACTTCAGGGAAATCTTAGGGTAGCATCTTATTTAAAATCCGGAAGGACTAATTCCCTAGACACACTTACGAACAAACAAAGATGTCTCTAACCCCTAAAATGAAGCAATTGTTATAGTTTCCTCTTGGTCCACTGACGATAATGTTGATGTTAATGAGAGTGATAGCCTTTGTTATCTTAATGTCATATATTAAACTTCATCCCTTCCTTCCTTCCTTCCTTCCTTCCTTCCTTTCCTGCGTCGTTACCAGCTTTGGATAATGAATCGTTCTGGATTTGTTATATGCATAAACACTGCATGTGCAATAGTCAGTACTTCTGTCTGTTCGAACATATTTGTTGATCATAATATTACCGACAGCAGTGGCTACGCTGGCTAAAGAGCAGCGTTAGGTCATGGGGCCAAGCTCTTTGTTGACTCGGTAGACGCGTGGGTTCGACACCCACCGTCGGCCGTCCTTGAAATGGTTTTCCGTGATTTCCCCATTTTCAACAACAGGCAAATATTGGGACGGTACCTTCTGACAGGCCACGGCAGCTTCCTTCCACATCCTTGCCCAGTTTCATTCATCTTCACCCATTCCATCTCTCATCCCGACGCGCAGGTCGCCCACGAGCGTCGAATAGAAAGACCTGCACTCGGCCTCTCAGGAGGCCACACGACAAAAACAAAAATCATAATATTAAGAGTTTGCTGGATCTAGACTTTACCCTGCATTTTCATGTTATTCTCCATTACTTATTTTCTTATACGAAATGATAACCTCGTTGTGAAATGTCGAAACAAAAAACCTTGATGCTCATTATTAAATGAGTGTAATGTAACACAGAGAATGAAGTGGCACCAAGTTTAGTCTGTGTAAAGAACGCATCAGCTGGTAAAGATGTGGCATACAGCCAGTGTTGCCAGGTCGCCCGGTTTCGAGAGAGTAATTGAAAATACGAATTTTACTCCAAAACCTTCCTATAGGCTAAGTACATGCATCCTTTTTTGCATTTATTTAGCTTCTTTTGTGTTTTTGTTTAAGCCTACTGATATAATCAAATAGAAAAAGGTGAACTCAATAATGCAATTCTCTATTCCCTCCGCAATTGAACAATATTAGCGGAAAGAAGATGGAAAATTGTCACTCATGAAAAGGAATTGAACTGCAATCCCAAATGCATGCACCATACTTTTTAGTGCTATCGGGAATTTCAGTACTATCAAGGTTGCAGAATCGAATCCCGACATGGTCGCTTGGCATCTAAGTTTACTTAAACGTGAGACACCCATGTCAGGAAATTTATTGCCACGTTAAATACTACCATTCAGAGCAACATTCTGGCACTTGGGAGTTTCTTAAACAACGCCGCTTAAAAGGGCGTCAAATGCATTCATTAATTATTATTTGGTGGTATCTAGATTTTACCTGAATACAGGACGACAGCTTCTTCTTCCCAGTCCATGACGAGATCTGAAGGAAGTTCAGTAAATCAGTGAGAAGTCTGGTGCTTACAGAGAGAGAACTATGCAGTCAGACATTCTGTCATATGATTGATAGTTTGTTTGACTGATTGATATCTTAATCCCCAGTTCACGTATAAGCCCTTTGATACTGTAGCCTACCCACTGCCTATCATCCGAGCAACTAACGGCATCAGTAGTTACTTGTTCCACTTATAAGCTATGCTTATAGGTGTTAGTTTTTGTTAATTCGCGATAAAACGAAAAGTCATATTTAGAGGTTAGGATGTTTTATTTTCACGTATTTACATGTTTCGTGCCGCCCAGGAGTTAAATTAAATCGCGAAATAACGCGAATTTTGTGAATAACACCACAAATACCGCAATCTGCGAAATAAAAACAAATTTTCATATTTTTTCCCCACACCAATCCGAACATTTTTGTCCACAAGCCGATAATCGAATTTGGTTGGTGTTCAATTCGAGAGAATGATCGATTGTATAGTTTCGCGAGGGGTAATACTACGATATACGTCATATTACGACATACTGTCGATATTCTCGTTACTCGTTGGATTTTAGCGCTGTGGTAAACAGCTGTTATATCGCGGCGTGAATAGTTTGACCGACTACCTCCAAAAGGTTATGTGATAGTTGTTCATAATGTAAACTACGTTTGCCTCCTGTTACATCGGTAGCGAGTGTAAATTATAGTAGAGAATTCTATATAATTTAATAAAAAGTGCACAAATTGTGCGTTATCATCGAAGCTAGTGTGTTATTTGCGTGAATCAGTTGGCGACCACGTGTTCGTCGTATTAGTTCCGAACTTAGCAGTACAGGAAGATGAGACGCGACGTAATTTAAATATTATGACACGAATTCAGAAATAAATTTTGCGTGTGGTTACGAATTTATACTGGCGTGTGACTACAGTCAACCGTGTGATAACAGTGTTTGTTACTGGGCATCGCTCAGTTGAGTTTAAAAATGCCGAAGGTAGCTGTTTCTGCCACAGACAGACTTAAAGAATATAAGAATGAAGGATTTATAATTTCTTGTGGCATTCTTATGTGCAAATATTGTGATTGTCGGTTAGATTATCGCAGGAAAGATGCATTAGACAAACATTGCAAATCGGAGAAGCATTCAAAACGCCGAGAAAATTCGCGTCTTGAAGTTAGTGTTCCTAGAGTGGTCACCTTGAAAGAAACATTATCAAATGCTAGTCGTGTGAAGGATATGAAAGAAGAGTTTATTTTGGACACTACTACTGCGTTTGTGAAAGCTAATATACCAGTAGAGAAACTAGACAATCCTGCTATCCGTACTTGGTTTAATAAGTACGTTCGCGGAAGTGGAGATTTACCATCAGCAAATCAGATTCGTCAGAAATACATCCCCATGATTGGCGAAAGAAGGAGGGAAGAAATTAGGGAAGATATAAAAAACAAAGACGTGTTTCTGCTATGTGACGAAACAACTGACAAGAATGGTAGGTGTGTTTTCAACATTCTTTTTCGTCCATCAGTACCATCAACTGAAATGAACACCCATCTGGCTGCCTCTGTTGTTCTAGATTCTGCCAATAGCGTAAATTGCTCCAATGCGATATTAGACACCTTGAATTCCTATGAAATTGAACGGGAGCGTGTAGTGGCAGTAGTTACGGACTCATCACGCTACATGACAAAATGTGTAACTACTCTTCAAGGATTGATTGAAGAATTAAGTCATGTCCAGTGCTGGGCTCATAAAGTCAATCTTATCGGCTGCGTATTTGAAAACGAGCTGGACGAATTGAACATGTCTATAGTAAAGACAAAGAATGCCTTTTTAAATACGCGAAAAAGAAAAAGCAATTACGTTGCATTTCTAAGGGAGAAATATGAAAACACAAAAAAGAGAATGAAATTCTAGCTTTCCCAATGCCTGTATGTACAAGATGGAATTCATGGTTTAAGGCTGCAATGTATATGGCCACGCATGTGGAAGATCTGGTAGAATTTTTCAAAACATTGGAAGATTCAAATTCTGGGGTCAAATTTTTCCAACAAGCATCGACTTCAACAATACAATTTATACAATTACAAGCATTGTATGTTTCTGTTGTTGGTGCCTCTCTTATGGACTTGCTTAATTTCTTGGAGGGATCTAAGTACCCAACAATTCACTTACTGGCTGGGAAGCTAGATGACCTTGAGGTAAAGCTCAAGCTATTAGGCGATGGTGGAATGTTCAATCATACGATCCTCCAGAACTTGGAACAGCTTCCTCAAAAGATGCAGATAAAGGTTAAGTCCAAGCTTACGTGTGTTGCCCAGTCAGCTCTAGTGAAAGTCAGGACTTTAAGGACCACGGATCCAGCCAGGAAGACTGTAGAAGCCATCGGGTCATTGTTTGATCCTCGGCATGCACCTAAGAACGTATCTCCCACAGAACTGCTCCAATTTAAGAAGAATGCCCCATTTCTTACGAAGATGGAGTCTCAACAGTTTTTAGAGGCTCACAGCATTTACCTGACTGCAATCAAGAACCAACTGCATCATGAAGATAATGTGAATGTTCCAGAGATCCTCATGGGATTAAGGCCTGCTCACCGAGACTATGCAACAGTTGCATTAAAGTGTGTGTGGTATCCTTGTTCAAATGTGGATTCTGAAAGGTCATTTTCGAAATACAGTCTCATAGTAAGTGATAGGAGGCGAAAATTGACAGCTGCAAATGCTGAGACTTTAATCATGATCTACTTCCAGTGATTTCACCGCAGTATTTGGATAAAACTGAAAAAGGTATTCACTGAAATGTGTTTCGAGATGGTGAATGTAAAATAAAAATGTGACTTCCATATAAGTATTATCTCATTCTTCCATAGCAATGTTTAACGTTTTACCCTGCTGTTTTGTTTTTTACTTTGTTTTATTAATTGTTTATAATTTTAAATGCACTTATTGTACAAACCTTATCGCTTTCCAAATTTTAACATGTCATCCCCCGAAAAAATAATAAAAACACAAAACACCACCTTTTGAATTTTAAATCAACAAATCTTCAAAAAAATAACAACACTTTCTAACACCTCTAGCTATGCTACATGCTCCCTGGGTCATCGGTTCTTAAAACGAACGGCTATGATTGGAATTGGTCGATTAGCATTTACTATTTGGTTGGACTACACTGTATATAACCTCGGAAGCTCACAATCTATCAACTCCAGTCGAAGCACCGTCCATGACAGACTCAGACAATTACCCAAATTCACTGCCAGCCATTCGTGAAGTAGTTTTCAACTCTAAGCTAAAATCGGGATGGTGAATTTCTCTAGGTCGTGGCCACTTCTTTTCAAATCCTACCCCCCCCCCCCCAATTAATTACAAGTATACATACAAGTAGAAGTGCCACAATAACGCAGGTTATATTTGACTGTTAGTAGGATGTCCCAAGGCCCAAAATTAAACAGAAGCAACAAGTGCATCCAGGACAAGATTGCTAGGGTCGCGTTTCCTTGCACCAATAGGCTAAAATAACTGTAACCCTCTGGCATAGCCAATTGCATTAAATAACTCGTCAAGCTACAGTACGCCCAGAGATCGGAGGTTCGAATCCCGATGCCGAGATTAGAGAAAAGATATGACTGTGAGCATCTTACCAGAACTGCGACTTCAATCTGTCCAGTGGCTATTCTGAGTGTGGATTTCCACACTTTCTCCTGGCAAATGCCGGAACAGTACCTTAGTTCAGGACCCGAGACACTACTCCACTCACGACCCTAATAATTACAATTACACACACAGTACTACTACAGTCACCACAGAAACACAGGTTATAAGACAATTTAACACGCACTCAAGTACATGGGGTTGCTGACTAAGATGTCCCTAGCCCCTGAAATGCATTAACAACAACTAAATAACACTACACTAGCTGTCGTAGAATAAAGCTCTTTCCTTTGTTCATGTAAGAACTTGGTGGAATCAACCAATATTCTCAGACATTTTTCCATTTGATAAATACTTAATGGTATATCTGGGATTAAATCGGTGGATGAGCTGCAACTGTGAGTCGGCTTAGTAGAAGGTGGAACCAAAAGGAAGGAATGGATGAAGCTCGTATTTGGAGGGTAAAAGAAGCAGAGATGTTGCCATCGGGTAGGCTTGGATAGGCACGACCGCCATCATAATGATGCTCTCCCTAATGATTTAGGAACGGGCAATAAGAAGATATTCACAAAATGTTGTAAAATACAATGCATTGATACCATCGCTCAAATCTAAAGCATATAACCTTTCACTGTTTAAAAACTAAGTGAATTTCATAGATTATTGATTCCAGAGTAGATCAGAAATACATTTGTTATGTTTCAATTTTGCTAATCAAGCGATTATGTCACTAGATCGATTATCTTTAATTTGTTGTTGTTTAATTAATGCAGCCACTGGGCATGTACTTTTCTTTTCAGGACGGGTCAGGGAAAGGATTTTGGAAGGAAATCGGTCGTGGACCTATTGAAAGGAACCGTCCCGGCATTTGACTGGTGGTGAAATGGGAAACCACGAAAACCATTTTCAGGACGGCCGAGACGGGATTCGACCCACGCTCTCCCGATGCCAGCGAGGCACGAGTTAGCGCTCTCGGCCAACGCGGCCGGTTTTTAAATTTATTTTAGAGATAGGATATATTATTTGTCCATTGTTGAAATGTTTAGAAACGTTCCAGACTCACTTTAGCCTCGGAAATAAGCAACTCTCGATTGATAACGGAATCTCGTGACTTCTGTAGTGAACTTACTGATTTCGCTTAAATTTGAGGTAGTTAATGTTGCTTGAAAAGTTTGTTTAAAGATGTTTAGACGCCACGTCTATTACAATTAATTGCGTAGGTGTTGGGAAAATAAAAGTGATCCATCATTGTAAAAACTAATAATTTTGAAATGTGTGCCCTCTTCCGAATAATCAACTGTCCCCCTTGATGAAACTGGGTACAGGCTAGATTCTAGCCTAGAGGCCACAAGGCCAGCTGCAACTAGGGGATCCGTCACAGGGCTTTGCAGACCGAAAGGGTAAGACAATGAATCCGGCCAAGTGCCGAGCCAGGGATGACGCACCATCTAGCGCCGATGTATCGAAACGTGTCGTTTGGTGTGGCCTGTCGGAGCACTGACAATGATGATTATGGAGCAATACTAGAATGAAATTGGCAGGGGTAGCTGGAAAACCTGCAGAAATTCTGTCTCCTCTCTGCTTTGCCTAGCGCGAAATTTGAACTCGGATTGCAACACTAAAAAGACACTGATAATCAGTCGGAAAGACTGGACTTTATATCAATTTAAATGCTAGCAGCCGAGTACCAAGAAGGCAGTGCGACAACAAAGTTTCAAGATTCTATTTTGTTTCTTCACTGCCTACTTGATTATTCTCACACTGCCTTCTTGAAACTCTGTTCTCGCACTGCCTTCTTGGTACTCGGCTGCTACATCGTACTATGACGTCACACACTTCAGTGCATTCTAAGTACATTTCGTCCCGTCACCGTAACGTAACGCCCGACCTCAGCGTAACGACGAAGTCGACAAGATCATTTAAAATGATAAAATCCTGCTTTTATTCGGCCGAGGCCTTCTATAATGAAATGACTTACATCAGTGTGGGAAGGTATTATAATCCGATCGGCACTGAAGCTATAAAGCTTACCATCTTCGTTCCATTCGAAATGTAAGCAATTATCGGGAACTGTTGTGAAACAACGTGAGTGTACTTGTAAGATGCAGACTATCGCCCCGAGTGTGGTCGGTAAACCACCAGAAAGCCCTTTATATCAAATCCTGTTAGAGCCATATTCCATATGAAATTAAAATTCCCTTCGTAAGAAGCCCGCTGGATGAAGAGGAGGAATGGCAACAACAGATCACTACTTGCTGCGAGGGAAGGAAGGCGTGTGAGAGAGAATGGAGGATAGTGACGTAGAGGAGAGAGGAAGGCCGCTCTCTGCTCTCCTCGAGCCGGCCTGCTGGCGGGAGGGGAGGGGGGAGAACGGGGAGATTATGGGAATCAGACAGAAAACAGATCTTTTAGAGTGCAGGCGAAAGAGCATATAAATTATTAGACCCCAATGTTTCTTACTTGTTGTTTTATGAAACTTAAACTATAACCCACATCCAGACTCTTCATGCGTCTTTTCAAGTCCAGTTCCAAGCCATTACTGGAAAACAAGAAGAAAGCTCTGTTCCTCAGAGGCGAGATCTGAGAATTTGTTTTAAGCAGGCATTTACTGATATCACACATCTTAATGCTACGAAACGAATAAATTAAAGAGCATGTGAGTAGAGAAAGACCAGATTTGACATGAGGCTGTTTAGTTTCAAAAATAATCCATCTTATGCCATGAGATGTTAAGTGTGAAGGGTGAACCACAGCTTCCATGTAATGTAAGATAGCATTCCGGCACTCGGCTGATTCGCCCGGAGCCGGAACGCGTTGAGGAGACTGAGGGAGGTGACAGTGTGACGAGTTTAAGTAGAACACGTGACGGTGTCTTCAATTTGTGACTTGTTATTTACTTTTTCTAATGGATGTTAACGATATGAGTGCTGAAATGCGCTGGCTTCTACCCTCTGGTTCGGGAGAGAGGTGTGTTCGAATCCCATTGCTAGCCTTCCTTAAATTATGTTATTGGGAGGTTGCCTGATTAAGCTCTGTTGGGATTGTTTCTCTTCTAAAGACTATGGACGTTTGTTTCCTAAACTTAGCCTAAATGAATTACAATGTGTGTACAGTACGCCAATGAAATGAAAATCCACAGCCTGGTTCCAGTCGACCGACCGGGTCAGGGAATGGAATGAATGAAGCCCCCATCTAGCGGCGAGGATATGAACTGTGCCGGCTGCCGACGCCTGTCGCACTCCTCTGGGGCAATGATTAAATGAATGAGATATGAAATGAAATGATAGGGGAGAGTGTTAAAAAACATCCACAGCCTGCTTCCAGTCTCCGACCGGGTCAGGAATGGAATGAATGAAGCCCCCATCTAGCGGCGAGGATATGAACTGTGCCGGCTGCCGAGGCCTGACGCACTAGGGGAGAGTGTTGTTGGAATTAAATTGTGACAGGGAAAACCAGAGTACCCGGAGAAAAACCTATCTGCCTCCGCTTTGTCAAGCACAAATCTCACATGGGGTGACCGGGATTTGAACCACGGGCCCAGCGGTGAGAAGCCGGCGTGCTGCCGCCTAAGCTACGGAGGCTGTGATCTACATATATCGAAGCAATTTCCTGGAGTGAGTGTGTGAAAACCACGTTTCAGGCAGTGGCGGCCGGTAATAAGGTTGCGGTGTTGTACAACGACCAGATTAATTCAAGAAAAGCAATTAACACTGTAATAATATTTTTAGTAATAAAAGCTATAAGTTACGTTTTCATTTATAAGTACAGGAATTGATAATATTGTTCTTTAATCATTCAGGAAATCTTGTAGTAAGTTACTGTGAACTGTCTGAGAAATCGTCTAGGAGCGCTCGTCCGTTTGGTCATTGCCAGGCCCAAGCACCGACCAGATCTCAATAGTGAAGGGTATGGCAGAGATGCTAGACCGAGCAAGCCCTATCCCATTTAATCCGATGACAATGTGATGTTCTCTGAAATGCTGCATTCGTGATAAAGGAGGTAGGCTACATACATTTTACCGCCCAATTGAATACCGGTACAGTTTCTCTCTGATATCAAGCAGTCACTCTAACCCTCCTTAATGAAAATAGTGCAACACCCAGAACAATTATTCGCCAGCCGCCATTGCACAGTGGGTCAGAATCGAAATCTAGGGGGACAAAATTATTTTTACGTTTTAATCATGATTTTAGAGTGAAAGCAACGTATATAATTTGTTTACTTCATAATAAAAATCAGTTAAGACCTTTTTAAGCTTCGTCTACACATGAAATAAATTGTCTATGACTAGGACTTGGATAGAGCATTCAGTTATCTCTTCAGAACAATTTTCTACCACTAATTTACTTTTAACAAAGTCATAAAGTTCCACTTTTGACATAATCGTCGAACCCGTTGTTTCAAACAGTTTTCAACTTGTGAGAACTGGTTGCGCGGCATCTTCTAAAACGTAAAATAACTAAGTAAGTTGCAAAAAGGTGCAAAAAAAACTTATAACAGGCGTAAACTACAAGACTTTATCTAGTTAAATATTATATAATGCAAATATAGCTAAAATTACGTAACAATTACGCCCATTAATAACTGAAACACGTTACAAAGATCATACCTCCAGCTGTATGTTCCATCCTAAAGCATCACATTAACCACAAAGACAACCAAACCACAGGCACTTACATTCACCCTCCAATTCTGACTGATCGAACAGTGGTGACAGATTTACACTAAGATGCGTTTATATCCCAGAACAGTGAGCAGTAATTATATGAGAATGTTGTAGAAGTAATAAATTTTGATTTTTTAATTATGAAAATAAATAATTTTGTCCTCCTAGATTTCGATTTTGACCCACTGTGCATTGGCTTCAGGTAGCTGCTGAGTCACCTTGACCCGGGATCGAATCGCTTATATTTATTGTAGGTCCCAACCCTTCTCCCTCGTGTGTTTGGGGACCAAAGGGTTAAGGTGTTGACCTACAGAAGTGCAACCTACACATACGATACCAAAGGGAGTGCTGCTTTTATATTCATGTGTTCTCTTAACGTTTTGTAGGTTAGCTTGTGATTGTGCTTCGTCCAATGGGCGACCTAGATTTGATTTATTTTCATACCTTATTAGTCGAGTTGTTTCGTTGTGTGGTTTGGGTACCAGTTTGGGCTAATGATATCTTTTCTCTAACCTCCCAGCCTCATCAGATTATGAATTCGCTATTCATTAGAATTAAATACTGCTTCTGAAATTCCACTTTGTGTACTCTTGACGTCACAAATGCCCTGTTTTGTAATGAGTTCGTAAACCAGGATTATTCACTTTGAACGGGAGCGATCTACTGTTGTATAAAGTGATGAATTTTGGAATCGAAGTCTCTACTTCACGTACCTGTGGGGTGGACCTTCTCCTCTTTCACTTTCCTACCTGCCTTTCATGGCTCTCCTTCTTTCCAAGTCCCTCAATCCGCATTATTCGAGGATTGAGGGCATTTCTTTTCCTCCTGTCCTTTATTTGCCTTATTCTCCTTTTGTTTTCCATTTCTTCTTCTAGTATGTAGGTTAGTAGTTAGTTTTAGTTATAAGTTTACATTTCATTCTCATCTTCACGATCACACAAACCATCAGGGGCCGATAACCTAGATGTTAGGCCCCTTAAAAACAATTATCATCATCATCATCTTCATCTCTACTTCACTGCTTGTGAATGATACTTTCTGGCAACCTTAACCTCTCCTTTGGAGCCGACATTGTAATAATGCGCTATCCTCTTAGAATCACTACAGTACGGACCACTTTTAATACTTCAGATCTAATTCTTCAGAATTGTGTCACTTTACTGTATTTCGATGATGCTTAGCTCCTCGAACCATTAAACACTTGGAATGTATCTTCTTAGGCTAATGAGTGACTATTATACTATCTTTGGAAGATACGTTTCAGGTCTCAACTAAAATCAGTACAGAAATCCTGTCATAAATACTTGACTCGCTCAGGTAACTGCTTCACTTAAACTGACGTTGTTGTTGCTGCTGTTTCATTTTGGGGCGGTCGTTTCAACCCCGTGCACTTTGAGTGTGTGCGTAGGATTTGTATGATAACCTGTCGGTAGTAGTGTGTGTATTTGTAACTGAGGCTAGAATTGGGAAGGAGACGGCCATTCTCTCTACTTAAGAACCATCCCCGCATTCGCTTGGAATATAAGTGGGAAAACCCACAGAAAACCATTTCTATGATGGCGAGGTGGGGAATGAACCCCGTGGACCAATAATAACATTTAGTAGTAACTTATGTTAAATCATTATCTGGGGACCCCAAACCACCCCATATGGCGATAACGCGAACCAATTCACGAGATTTCAATATCTCAGAACCTCTTACAGTTAACAGCTTGTAATTTTGTACCATGACAAAAACTATAAAATAAGTTCACTGATATGATTTTCAAAATCGTGACAAGCAAGGAACCAAAATTACAGCCGCGTAAGCTTATACAGTTTACTTGTATTTTCAAGGAACCTATTACTGCTATCCACCTTTTTTTTTTTTTTTTTTTCATAATAGAGGACTAAAAACAAGTCCATTCATAAGACTTTCAAAATCGTAACAAACAAGAATTAAACATCGCGGCTGTGCAAATACAGTATTTGGAACTCCATAGCCTTTCCTCGGATCCTAATGCTGCTATCAGCCTGAGATATGGACCGTGATGGAGGATTACAGTTCGAGTTCATCGATCAGACTTGTAAAATAGTTAAATCGCTAAATGTGTCAAAGGAAATGATTTGAATTCTCGAAAACTGTATTGGGGTAAGCTACAATTCACGCCCAAAAGAAACCACCCGGATAAGAGCCACATGTAGACCAGGGAGAGAAATTTGATCCCCCTTCTCGGATCTTAGGATATCTCAACAATTCAGTGTCAGGTTAAAACCACGACTTAAGAGCCTTTTGATGGTAAATCTACAAGTAAACTGCTGGTGGACCTCATATAACTAGCAGACAGAAGCCAAACATCTGTCAACACATTCGGCTCAGGCGGGATTTCTGGTTGCCAAGGTACATACATCATGCATCGGAATTCTTAGCAAGACGTATTTCGAACTGTTAGAGCTATCTCTTGACCTGGTTGTAAATTATACCAACTAGCGGACCCGTGCGAGAACTCTCGCATAATGGGTTGTGTGCGCCCCATGTGAACAGACTACCCGCCTGGCTTTAGTGCTATGCGGGCTATACGCGACACAGTTTTGCCAGGGACTATCGTCTTGTTTATTTGTTTAAAAGCACTTTATAAACAAATAAATATATTTCCGTTGACTTTTCAAGAAATGCAAGATTTTTCCTGTACTATTGAGATGATTTGGAAGATTTTGGTACAAACCACACCTTCTAACTCCCTCTGGTTTGGGAGCTTGAGTTTTGTGAAACATACACCTTAGGGTATTATCATATATAGGCCTACGAGTATTATTTCAGTCGTATAGATCCCTCCTGCGGCGCTCACAAGCGACCGATCGTGACAAATGAGTATTCAAATGAAAGAGAATAGACATTAGCTGTGCCATATTGCACTATAATTCCATACATATCTATAATTTCTTAAAAAATGACTTTAAAAATGTACGAAGTGTGCGATTATCAGATATTGTTGCTATATGAAAATACGCTCCATGATTGCTGTCCACTTCACTTTTGACCGCTGTGACGCCTGTTTCAAGTCATTTTAACATTCTGAGGTCTTTCCTTTATCATCTTGCATGGATTTCAGAAACAGTAAATCAAAGGAATGAGTACTCAAATCGTATAATTTCATAAATATCGAATAACTGGTGAGTGTTATGATGATCCAATTTTCAGTGATTGCCTTCTCAAGTTAGGGAACGTAGAACTTGGAATCCTAACTGAAATGTAAATAGTGTTCTATAATCATTTGGTTGAAATAAAATCATAACAACATTTCTCCTTAAGTCCCTCCTTATAAACCTATTGGGGAAAGTGTGGTTTATGAACATGCGAAATTTCTCGCACGGGTCAGCTAGTATAATAAAATAAGATAAGATGGTTTCGATATGGACATGTACATGCCAAGACATAGCCTGCCGTATCAACACATTTTATGATCGTTACATATAGACATGTCAAATTACCTATCGTCAGTGTTATACTGCTCTGTCTTAGATTTCATGTAAAACTCCAAGCCACGACTCGAAGGCTGAGCGTGTGATCCCATATAGGCTAGTTCGACACCTGTTGATTGGTCTCCTCTCACTCCAGTAGAGGGCGTTACTATTGCTGGTCTGGTGCTGCACATACTTACGTTGTTGTTGTTGCTGCTGCTGTTATTAATTTACTTTAGAAGCTTAGGAGATGTTGGTCATCAGCCCCATATTATTCTGTGTGTGCGTTGAGTATGCCTGATAAACTGTGTTTCTATGATGCCTGAAATAGTGTGTGACTGGTAGCTGGCATAAACATTTCCGTTTATGAATTAAAATGTGACGGCCAGAAGTTTGAGACCGTTCTTTCCGTTGTGGCAGATTACTATGTAACAGAAGTCTCATTACAAATGCTATTTTATATGGTCTTTGGGACTTTCTCATACTTATTTTAACAATAAAGCGATGTATGTTCCATTTAAGAGCATTGCAATCACTAGACCCTTAAAACTGTTCCTGAAATCAGTCAATTAGTGCCAAATGACAATTATACTTTTCAGTCGGTCCACACGATTGTACCCAATATACGAACGTGACGCCCTGGAGCAACGCGGCCATCATCCCGGGAATCAGGTACAATCGTGTTGGCCTACTTAAAGCATTGTATTGGGTACAATCGTGTTGACCTACTAAAAGCACTGTATTGGGTATAATCGTGTTGACCTACCAAAAGCATTGTATTGGGTACAATCGTGTTGACCTGCTAAAAGCATTGTATTGGGTACAATCGTGTTGCTCTACTAAAAGCATTGTATTGGGTACAATCGTGTTGACCTACTAAAAGCATTGTATTGGGTACAATCGTGTTGACCTACTAAAAGCATTGTATTGGGTGCAATCGTGTTGACCTACTAAAAGCATTGTATTGGGTACAATCGTGTTGACCTACTAAAAGCATTGTATTGGGTACAATCGTGTTGACCTACTAAAAGCATTGTATTGGGTACAATCGTTTTGACCTACTAAAAGCATTGTATTGGGTACAATCGTGTTGACCTACTAAAAACATTGTATTGGGTACAATCGTGTTGACCTGCTAAAAGCATTGTATTGGGTACAATCGTGTTGACCTACTAAAAGCATTGTATTGGGTACAATCGTGTTGACGTACTGAAAAGCATACATTTCGTTTACTAAGGAAACACTGAAAACTGGCTTCCATCACGATAATGAGTACCAAATTTAAAACACAACTAAAGGATAATATTTGCCCGATAATAGGTGACAAAAGAATGCAGATCCAAACTTGAATAATCTGTAAGCGTGCTTGCTCATATCCTGACAGTGAAATGCGTGCCAATGCTTACATTTGCCTTTGTGCCGTTTGTATGGCTCAGTTGCCTGACACACTCGATGTCTGTGCCCTACGTTGCCAAATCGATTCTTGGTCCAGTTGTTTCGCCTTTAAGGGTGTTAGATTGTTATAGTTTCATGTCGGTAAATTTACAGGCACGTTGAAATATCCTTCTGAAGTCTGTTCGCCGAGTCGAGATAGTGGAAGTAGGCCTAAATACAGTTGTACACGTGATTGCAGGGCTGCCCGCAAGGGGTGCATAGAGCTGTGCCTGTTGAACGTACGCCAACTTCAGTGCTGTGTATAGCCTACATGTGAAGCGGGCTCACTTATCGCTTACATGCTACAGCGCGGTTTATTTATTGTTCGTTTATGTATTTATGTTCGACCCTGACTATTATGTGTCAGAAAACTGTATCATAATGATGTTCATTATAACACTATTTTTCATTATGAAACAGTTTCTCCCACCAATCACAGCTCAAGAATCAGTTGTTTGACCAATTAAATAAGGTTAGCATCTTACCCGCGAAGAGTTCCAAGGCCTTCTAATTTAAATTTCACTGCGTTGCCTAGTGTCATAGTGGGTTGATCGAGGAGGCCTTGGTCAAATACATAGCATTCTCTGCGTCCCATTCTCTCTGTTCAACACATAAAACTGGCGAAATCTCGACAGATATTTATGAATATTTATCTTCGATCATAAAATAGTTATAATATTATCGTCGAACATAAACAGTCGTATGCAACTCGCCTATAATGGTAATTAAGACACTCATATGTAAATTATAAAACTCGCATACGCTCGTTTTATAAACATACTCGTGTCTTAATTATTGCCATTATAGGCTCGTTGCATAATGTACTATTATTTAATTAATGAATACGTTCTTAACTGCTTTTGACAGGCAACAGTACACAGTGCAGTACAGCACTAAGTGCAGCAAGTCTTGTCTTTTCTAAGGCTACGGCATGACTAATGATCTTGGAGCTTCTTGGCTACCCCTGTCCGCAGAGCCGATGACGTGACCTGGGCGTGTTTCCCTGTCCGGGTAGCCAGGGGCACTGTCTCGACTCGGCGAATAGACTAGGTGAAATCCCAGAACCCCGTTGCGGCGTCTCTAAAATCACAGCAGTTAAAAGGAACGTTAATTCCAACGGATGGGAGGCTTTAAGGATTGTGCGCCTGCTAGTTCTAGGCCTACTGCACTGTACGTAGACCTATCATCGCTGTAGCATCTTTCCTGCTTTGCAAGGTTCCTGGTACCTTATATAGGCTATGTTTGTACGATAGTTTACAAAATAAAACTCCGCCTCGTTGCGTAGTGGTTAGCGTTCTTGGCTGTCACCACGGAGGTCCGGGTTTGATTCCCGGTTCTGCCTAGAAATGTAATTCTGGTCTGAGGGCTGGAATGGGGGTACACTCAGCCTCGTGATGCAAAACTGAGAAGAGGTGGGTTCGATTCCTACCTCAGCCATCGTAGATGTGGTTTTCTGTGGTTTCTCACTTCTACTCCAGGCAAATGCCGGGATGATACGTAACTTAAGGCCACGGCCGCTTCCTACCCAAATCGCACCTCAATTACAAATTCACACACTTGTACAGACATCACAGTGACACAGGCTATCAGACAAATCCTACACACACCCAAGTACACGGGGCTACATGACCACGATGTCGCACAAAGCCCCTAAATAATCATCAACAACAAAAACAAAATAAAACAAGGAAGTAAATACAATGAAAAGGAAACAAAGGGAATCTTTTATTTGCAGGTGATCATCCTTATCATTACCGAGAAAGTACTCCTGTGGGCTGATATGTATGGCTAATGAGAGCCCGTTAAGGACTTGTAGAACATAGATATTGTGGGGTTTGAAACCATTTTTCAGTGTTGCCTAAGTAAACAAAAGTTTGGTGCTTTTCAGTCGGTCAACACGAATGTACCCAAAAAGAGCTGGGTTATGCCCTGATCCTGAAATAAATTACATGAGATTAATAAATACACTGTCCTGCTCTGTGGCTAAATGTTTAGCGCGCTAGACTTTGGCCCAAAGTGCCCCGGGTTCGATTCCCGGCCGAGCCATCAGGGATTTTAACCTCCTGAGGTTAATTACCGTGACTCGGGGACTGGGCGTATGTGCCGTCTTCATCATCACTTCATTCTTATTACGACGCGCAGGTCGCCCACGGGCGTCAACTAGAAAGACCTGCCCTAGGCCTCTCCGGAGGCCACACGATCATTCATTCATTCATTCATTCAATAAATACACTAGGATGACCAGTTTCGATCGTCAAGCGATCATCATCAGATCCATTACACTTAGGCTATAACATCTATGTTTGAGAATACAGGTGAAAATATTTACAATATGTACAATTATTTAGTTGCAGTGTTGGTAATGCAACTGTCGGTGTATGCTAAATGTAATATATCTAATGTTAGGTGAAATTCTAAAACGGTGATAGAAATCCAGAGTTTGTCTGTTTGGGGTGACTATATGGTTGTAAAAAGTCAACTATTGTTATACTGTAATATTACAGGCTACTACTTATCTGGTTGTCTTCCTGGCTGGAGCTTCGAGCAGTTTCGTGTTTATTCTTGCGCCAGTTGAGGTCGACCTTTTAGCATTTTCATCTAACATCAGATATACTGCATTTAGCATTGCAGTACCAATACTGCAACTAAATAATTGTACATATTGTAAATATTGTTCACCTGTATTCTCAAACATAGATGTTTTAGCCTAAGTGTAATGGATCTGATGATGATCGCTTGACGATCAAAACTGGTCATCCTAGTGTATTTATTAATCTCATGTAATTATTTCAGGATTAGGGCATAACCCAGCTCTTTTTTGGGTACAATCGTGTTGACCGACTGAAAAGCAACAAACTTTTGTTTTAGAACATAGATAACAAGAACATCATATTATTATTATTAGAGTATAAAAGATTTGGGTTCAACGGACAACCATACGAGCAGACTCGGGCACTGAGCCGAGCTGAACTATGCAAATCAATAATCCAGTTGCAAAACTCCGTTAATCAATCAATCAATCAATCAATCAATTAATCAATCAATCAATCAAATTACTTGTGACTAAGGATCACTTGGATTTACATCTCTCACATTTCATGGTTCTGAATCCGTCTCTGCTGATGATTTTCATTCAAAATGTTTGATCCATGCTTTGAGTAAAACTTTTCTATGCAAACCTACAGCACAAATGGATTAAGTGTCTTTAAAATGTGAGTAAAATGAATACAAATAAACCTTAATCACAAGTGGATTGAAAGAGTTTTGCAACTGGACTCCTTCCAGGGAAATGCCGGGATAGTACGTTACTTCAAGTCCCGGGGCACCTACCCCATTCCTGTCCCTACTACAGCTACACACTCTACTACAGTCATCACATAATTATAGGTTATCATACAAGCTCAACGCACACCCAACTACAGTACACGGGGCTGATGACCAAGCTGTCCCAACCCCCTTATATGAATTAACAACAAGCAACTGGACTACTCAAATATCCTCATCCACTGTCGAATGTAAAATTAAAATGTTTAAGAACAAGACCAAAATATTTATGATGTGCACTTTAAATTCCTTACTCCTACAGAGGTTTTGAAAATTGCGGTAACTTATCTACCTCTCAGGTCATATAGTGTCAAAGCATATGCTTTAAAATCCTAAAAGTCATCTCCACAGGCACGGTGTTCTTCAAACAGTATTTCATACGGGAACTCTATTCTGAATACCCCAATTCGAGCAATTCAGGTAGATCCTTCCAGTCATGCATTACAGTACAGTTCTGCGAAGTATGCGGGGCTACGTTACGACACAACTGACTATCTTAAAGCTATGCAGTTGAAGGTTACGCTCGAGAAATGACACACTGTTATTTTCTGAGTGGATTGTTTCAGTCTGCCTCGATTGATAAGGAAAAACATATCACTGTAGGAACGACAATAACAAACAAGTGAATGCTGTATTATGATAAGACATTGTCTCATAGATATTTACTTGATTTTTTTGTCAGTTGCTGTACCGTATATAGGGTGTGTGGGACTATGGCTCGACAGCCGGGAACATAATGATTCCCCAGTCCGTGAAGCACCGTAACACGTGCAAAACGTATAATTAAGTTACGTTATTTAACGCGTTTGGTAGGCTAATCGTACGTCCTATTACGTTGTCGTTGCTTGCACTTTGTAACTAAACTGGCAACAGCACTGTAAGTGTTGCGTGTTCATGAGGGGAAGGTAAGCGCATGTAGTTGATGTGTTCTCTCAATCTCCGTTCAACCAGCCTTCACTTATGATGATGATGATTGGTGTTATCGACCCATAATGGTCTTTCTAGGCCCAAAGTCGTAGGTTCAAACCCGGCCGAAGTCGTCGGTTTATTAAGAGCGTTAAAAATCCCTCAGTATGCCTTCCTTCGGAGGGGAAGTTAAGCCGGCGGTCCCATGTCATAGATTTATGGCATGATAAAGAAACTTCCACTAATTACACTTGTGTGAAGCTAAATTATAGGTTAGATTTGACTAACGCTCTTAAGTTCCAACGTTCGTCGCCAAGAACCGACTGCGATGGCATCTAGTAACTAAGTTCAGAACTAGTTGGTCGTTGACAGTGGCATTTGGTAGCAAAAGTTGGAACTACTTGAAAATAGAATGTCTGCAGTTGTTACTTGAATTAAAAACAGATAATACACACTAATACAGCCATCACAATTAACACCGGTTATCAGACAGATTCTACACACACCCAAAGTACACGGGGCTACATGACCGCGTTGTCGCAGCCCTTAAATTGAGGAACCAACCAACCCCTAATGGTCTGCGTGAAAATGAAAAATGATGATGAAATGAACACTAGAACTACAAGAGTATTGGGAAGAGCTAATCTGAGGATTATTCTCCCTGGGAACATATCAAAGTATTTCCCTTCCTGTCATTGCTCTGGTCCTCTAGGCTCGGATCACAACATTACCAATCATTTTATATTGCGATGTAGGACTCGGTTATGGTTTACGTTGTATTCACATATATGGACTGCCAAGCACAGGATAGTTATAGTAGGGCCTAGTTCTGATAATACAATAATAGATTCATACAGATGCGAGGATGATCCTGCCAACCAATCCCATAAGATCTAGTGTTTCTTTCATGGAAGATAATGAGGTATGAAGAGGACAATACATTCTTACTGTATATGCAAATTTACCATCTATCCTCCATTAGGAGATCAAGTTTTCAAATTGTATGGTCGTATAAATGTGTGGATGGGGACAGACAAGCCCCATCCTATCTAGAATTTGGTAAAATGCCCTTTCATCGTCGTAAAAAATTATTTTCAGGAAAGTATTTTTAAGATAGTTGCGTTTACTCCAGCCTTTTCCTTTAATTTGGGCCGCTTTGAAGAAGTCTACCAGGTATTTGAAAGGTACGATTACTAGCAAATAATGTCGTGGAAAGCAGCCTGTTCAATTGGTTAAAGTTTCTTGAGAACACCAAATGTTTAGGTCATTTTTCTCGACTTTACTTATTCTTATTATACGATATTTCTTTATTTGAACTATAGCAATCAAACATATTCCTTCTTACTACATTTTGTGTTACTTGAATATTGTCGTAGAGTGTAATATATAAAATAAGCCTAGATGTTAAACTAGACACCGGTCGCGAAAGCCTACGATCTAAAAAATATATAAAATAACTTACCCCTTGTGTGACTGAGCCTCTCCTGCCGTCCCCTGAAAGAAACCCTGATCAGATCATGTTACAATACCCCACGGCGTAACCGTGCTCTTTGATTCGTACACCACGACTGCGATGAGGAACTGCAGCAAGTTTGGAGATCGAAGGTTCAAATCCCGGCGCTGACAGTGGCCATTTTGAGTGTGGTCCCTTTACTGTCCCTCCAGGTATCTGCTGCGATGGTAGGCTACCTAATTTCAAGTTCCAGGGCACTTACCCCAATCCTAGACCCTATTTAATACACGGGGCCGAGGACCAAGATGTCTTAAGTTCCTAAAATGAATTAATAACAACAAGAACAAAAACAACAGCAACTTGGGTGTGTTCTGGATTTGTCTGATAACCTCCGCTTCTGAGGGGTTTGTTGTAGTGTGTGTAATTATTGGGGTAGATACCGCGAGAGTTGATATTATTATTATTATTTTGGTGCCTTTATTGTGGCGAAGTTAGAGCTCTTGGCCCTCTTACATGAATACACATACGGTATATGTTATTCTTAACCTACCAAACTTAAATACTAAATACTAGGTAGGGCCCCAGCATTTTCATGTAGGGAGCATGGAAAGCTCCGGGAAAGCGCGGGGAGGGGGGCTGACTATCCTGGAAAATTGTGAGTATTCTCATGGGATTGCCACCGCAATATACCCAGAAATATCAACCAATATCTTAGAGCATATAACTTTGTGTAATTATTTTAGATAAGAGTTATTGTAAAATTCTAAGTTTATATAGCCTACAATTAGTGGCAATACAAGAAAAGTTGTAAAATACAACAAACAAACAAACAAAATTGTATACTTAATGAATGTTTTATTATGGCCTATGCAGTATGAATGGCAAGTATCTAAATGTTTGTCAATTTACTAAGCAGAAAGGAAAACTTTTTTTTTTATAATTTTTTTATTTTTATTTTTATTTTTACAAATTGATAATTTATTTCTCAAAAGTACCGTACTGTGGAATTCTCAGTTTTGCCTCACAAGGCTAAGTGTACCCCGTTCCAGCCCTCAAGCCAGAATTAAAATTTATTGGCACAGCCGGGAATCGAATTCGGACCTCCAGGGTGGCAGCAAAGAATGCTAGCCACTACACCACGAGGTAGTCTAATTGTAATCTTAATATTGTTTATAACTGAGCCAATAAGTTAAGATTAGGGTACAACCAAATTTACAATTATTTTATGCTTTTACCAAAGCAACACTTTCTTAATTTTTATTGGCTGTTTTCGGGGGGTGGGGCTGGAGCCCCCCCCCCCCTCTTATAGCCTATACGCCCCTGCGAAGGGTGGTCGCTTTCAACGCCGGGATTCAACGCGCCACTGGGTACCTACCCATGACCAGATGTCCTAAGTTGAACACCTTGGCTAGGTGAAGAGCTGCATGTCGTAGGATACAGCTTTATCTCACCAGCTCCTTTGCTGTTATCACAATGTTACTTGAGTTACATCTTGCTCCCGAGTCAATGAGCTCTTCGCTATTTATAGCATATCCTCTCTAAGCATTACTTCTTTGGAAGTGGTTTGTAGTTATTAAGTGCGAAAGGAAACTTGGATCCTCAGTTTTCTTGCGTTAACTTTTTTCTTTTTCATAGCAGGCTTGCGCTCGTTAATTTTGGGCTCCTTTTCCATTGCTTGCGCTGCACAATGTAGGCTACATTCATTCACCCAACTGTTGACAGCACCCGATGATATTTAACTACAGATTTTCAGCTGAATTTTTTATTTAACCATATCTGGGCTTCAGGCCGTGATAACCTAAATATTTGCATTCTTGGTATTTCGTTTACTTGCTCCGATAAACATACATTCAAAGAAGGAATCTGAATGGAAATGAAAGGATTGATCAAATGTATCATACAGTAGAGTGGTGTATACGAACGAACACAAAATGTTATGGACAGTATGCATTATATTACAACGACCGTGCACAGACGACAGGCTACAGATATTCACCTCCATTCTTCAACCTTTTCCAACCCTGAACAAGTTTTTCTGCACCTCCGCGAAGGACACTGGTTGCAGTACCGTCTAAATTCTATTTAATGCCAATATATTGCGCGGGGGGGGGGATCAAACTCTCCTATCCGGCATTGGTGTCTATAGCGCTGTTCAGTGCACAGTATTTTTAAATTCATGAAAATATTGGGGGATGAAGGGGTCCCTTTAAATTAATCAGAATACTAATTTAATAAGTGAGTTGTTTTAAATATATAAATGAGTTTTACATGGTTTTTTTTAAATGTTTGTTATCTTTGGGGAACAGGGGTGGGGAGGGGGTCTTATAATTACATAATCACCAATTATATCCCCGCTAAACATGTTTATAATATGTTTTCTTGTTATGACTAGAGACGGGAATTTGCCTATTTGCCTATTTTATTCCTGTGTTTAGAAACGTAGGCTTTCGAGATATAAATCCGTTTCAGGTTCTTTTAGGCTAGATTTCGTTGGTTTTATTGTGCCTATAAATGCCTATTTCAAGGGTTTGTGCCTATTTGGAGTATAATTGCCTATTTGATGCCTTTTGACTGTATTTTAAATTGCATTATATCGCAGCTGGTGTGCTCGACAGAATTATATTCTCATTTCTCAATATGTGTTTACCACGCGAACATGAACGGGAATTCTCGGAAGTCACCAGAAAGCGCTTGGGAAATTTCCATCGGAAGAAACAAGGAACAATTTGACCTCGAAGCCTTCAACCCCTCCAACCTCGCAAGACACATGCGAGAACCAATCAACGTCGAATTATGTCCCCGTACCTCCCTCTCGATGCGAACTGTGTAAGCGTACGCTTTATCTTCACTTCAGATTCAGAACTTTGTGTGACTTATTGCGAAGAAGAAGTGTGTCCGTGGCAATGCCGAAAGATAAATTATCGAAGTCTTACTGGCTGAAGCAGTGGATCACAGGGGATACCAATTTCACTACCGATGGAAGAGTAGTCTTCTGCCAAGCTTGCTGTAAAGAGTTAATTCGTTTGTTTCTTTTATGTTTTTGTGATTGAGAAGTACGATCGCATTTCATTGTAGCATTTATAGGCCTATTAATTTATGTATTGCGGCAAGTTGTTTTGTTGCAATGCTGTATTAGACATTTAACTCTCAATAAATTATATATAAAATGTAAATAAACATTTAATTACTGAACGAGGAGTTAGAACGCTGGTGGTCTCTTGTCCCAGAGTGGATGGAAATTAAAAATCGGTATTTTGAACTCTGACTCATTTCCTGTGAAAATGGAGATTTACAACGTAAATGCAATTTTTTTGAAAAAGTCGCGAGTAACTTTCACCAGCGCTATGTGGGGCTCTAGTCTGGGGGAGCGTTAAGCTCCCAGGTTAGGGCCGCGAAGCTGCCAACAAGCCTCTAGCATCCCCTCTAGAGTCTTGCTAAATTGTGGCAAAAAGTAAGGTTATGGGCGAATGCCACAGTTTCAAATTACGCAGTTTTCTAATTTTCAACGAGGATTACAGGCTTGTGGGTACACATCATGCAGGCAACAGAAAATAAAGAAGAGTGGAATACCCCTGGTGGAGTCATGTAGGATTGTTGAAGTAGTCAGGGGAAGTTTGGAAGGAACCTCTGGGAAGATAGCCGCTGTCAGGGAAAAGTTTGACAGGGTCCTGCAGAGGAATCCAGGATGGGAAGCAGTGGTAAAGGTAGCCAGTGTGCTACGACGTGAGGTAGATGAAGCAAATGACCTAAAACCAGATGCAGTGGCTTCGTTAAAGTTTTGCCCAATCACTTAATGTGATGTTGAGAGATCTTTCTCTCAATATAAAACATTCTTCATGACAGGAGAACAAACTTATTACCAGAAAACATTGAAAAGTTGCTTGTTGTTAATTCTTATTATAGTAATTAAATATGTTATTAAATTATAAGAAATATTTTCATGCCTATTTTGTTGCCTATTTTACACGTTAGTGCCTATTTACATGCCTATTTTGGCTATTTTAAGAGCCTATATGCCTGCCTATTTTAACTGTTTTTAGTGCCTATAATTCTCGTCTCTAGTTATGACACAGAAGTGTCTGCTTTGTCACGCCCAAAAGTTGAATATGGGGCTGAGGGGTTTCGGGAGATCAAGAATTATTTGACGTGAAACAGAATCACATGACATGTCCGCCTCGTTCCGTAGTGGTTACCATTCTTGGCTGTCACCGTGGAGGCCCGGGTTCGATTCCCGGCTCTGCCAAGAATTTTAATTCTGGTCTGAGTGCTGGAACGGGGTACACTCAGCCTCGTGAGGCAAAACTAAGAAGAGGCGGGTTCGATTCTTACCTCAGCCATCCTGGAAGTGTTTTTCCGTGGTTTCCCCCACATCTACTCCAGGAAAATGCTGGGATGGTACCTAACCTAACGTAAGGCCACTGTCGTTTCCTACCCAAATCGTACCTCGATTACAAATACACACACTTATACAAACATCACAGGTTATCAGACAATTTTTACACACACCCAAGTACACAGGGCTACTTGACCACGATGTCACAAAGCCCGTAAAGAATCAACAACAACAAATCACATGACATATAGTTTCAAAGATCTCTGTCTACAGGATTCTCATATTTTTTTCAGATTTCGGAGAATATTCTGAATTTGAAAGCGTGGGGGGAAAATATAACGTTTCCCTCGTAAATATTTGGGCGATGGGTATTACCCTTTTACGAATTGATTGCCGGCGGTCGAGATGGGAACTATACTTTGTTTACTTGTGTCACACGTCAGCTTGCTTCGTTGACAGGTATAGTTGCGCGAGTGGGATATGACTCAGATCCAGTACCCTGGTCATGGTTTAACAACTGTCCGTGGTGACATGAGCTCCTGAGACGCTTATCTGACGCAATGATGCTTGACTTATGTGCAGACCTCATTCTGTCATCACTGTGCCCTCCGCTATACCGCGCGGGGCTCCTGCTACAATAATCAACAGACACTGGCGCAGCCACGCTCAGCGGCAATCAAATGTTGTACATCCTTTAACATGTTTCCTCCTCTTATTCGGATTCCTGACTTGGGCTACGTCGATCCGAAATGCTAATTATTATTAGTTTATTATTATTATTACAGACCACGGTATCTACACTCGCTAAGGCGCACGGAATAACCATGGGACTCGATACAGACCAGGGTAGGCCGTACCGGTACTTGAAATGGTTTTCCGTGGTTTCTTAGTTTCAACTCCAGACTGGCAAACGGCGGGATGGTACCTTCAAACAGGCCACGGTCGTCTCCTTCCAACGCCTTGTTCAGTTTCGTTTATATCATCTCCCATTAGCTTCTCTCATGAAGTCGATCCCCACCTCCCTAACTACTCTGCCCATGAGATACACAACAGTTATAGAGGAAGACAAGAAAACGAACAGTGCATCGCTTGTGACTGCGGAGAGAAATAAGCCTATCACGTGATGAGAGCTGATGAGAACAAGTGTTAGACAGCAGCGTCCTATTAGCACACACATGCTGCACCAGATGGGGACTGAAAACTCATTTCTGTTTGCAAGTTTTCTTTAAAGTGTGCACATTTATCAACACACGTGAGGTCGTTCTGACTGGCGGTGGAGGTACTGGTTGAGCCCTGCGCGAATGTAAGGCACGTTATTCGAATATATCCATGTCTGCAACCGCATCCGCATCCGCATCCGCATCCGCATCCGCGAATATCGACGAGGATATTATACAATTTTTTTTTAGTAAGAATATGAAAAGAATTATGTAGGCCTGTCTTACAACAGCATTACTATTATTAGACTATTATGAGGCGGCTTCGGTGGCGTAGTCGGTAGCATGCTGAGCTCCTATGACCAAGATAGCGGGTTCAAACCCGGCCGAAGCCGTCGGATTTTTTAAGAGCGTTAAAAATCCCTTAGTAGCCTTCCTTCGGAGGGGAAGTAAAGCCGGCGGTCCCATGTCATAGATTTATGGCATGTTAAAGAACCTTCCACTAATTGTACCTGTGTGAAGCTAAATTGGATAGGTTAAGAATGTAAACAACGCTCTTAGGTTTCTACGTTCGTTGCCAAGAGCCGACTGCGGTGGCGTCTAGTAGCTAAGTTCTGTACTTGGCCTAGTAGTCATTGACGGTGGCGCTTGGCGGCAAAAGTAGGAACTATTTGAAAAATTCTAAGTTGCAGTACTTACGTTAAAAAACAGATAACACACACTAATACAGTTATCACAATTAACACCGGTTATCAGACATATTCTACACACACCCAAAGTACACGGAACTACATGACCGCGTTGTCGAAGCCCCTAAACTTAAGAACGAACCAACCAGACTATTATGAGACTATTATTAGTCTATTATACCGGCCGCAGTGGCCAAGAGTGCTAACGCGCTACCTCGCGCCTCGCTGGTATCGGGAAAGCGTGGGTTCGAACCCTACCTCGGCCGTCCTGAAAATGGTTTTCCATGGTTTCCCATTTTCACCCCCAGGCAAATGCCGAGACGGTTCCTTTCAACACGTCCACGGTCGACTTCCTTCCCTGACCCTTCCTTAATTAGATCCAAGTTAGCGGTCGACTGGGCGATCGGCCTGTCACCATCCCCAGTTGTATCTGCTGACAAAATGTGTTCAGCCCCAAGACACTGTCCTTGTGGCGGTAGAAGAATGATCCCTCGCAGAGTCCGTGGGTGAAGCCGAACTTGGATGCTAAGCGATTTTAAAAAAATTTATAATAAATCAAGCAACAACAATAATCTTTTCTACCCGTTTAAATCCCCAGAAACACTTTCACACATTTATAATTAACCTGTGCTGTGTAACGACAGTAACGGTCACATTACTTGCAGAAACCTTTTGACATCGGTTGGGGTCCAAAGGCTTACAACTTGTCTACCTGCATTGAAGGTGGTATCGACGTAAAATTTTCCCAAGCAGAAATATCGGAACGTTAGATTGAATTTCTTCGTTCTACAGGTTAATATTTGTTGTGTAACAGGTCTGAGGGGAACGAAAAGAGTTAATATGCGGTCCCCTCGTCTTTATCTCTTAAATATTGGGTTCACTGACTCATTTGCCATTGTGAATTAAGCGACCGTGAAAAAGAGGGGCAGCTCTGGTGCTTTTTAACCTAAAGTGCTTACTCTTCTCCCCTGATCTACACAAAATGTGGAGAAAGGTTACTGGTGGTGCATGTTAAGAAAACTGTGAATAGAGGAGGAAGGGCGGCATTTCGTTCTTTTTTTCGTCCGTGTAAAGTAAACGTGGATCCGGAAATTGGAGAATACACGGTTTTTTTTAGAGAAAAGGTATCATACCTAGATCGGCAGGTCACAAGGGGCTGCCCTGCCATTGTCGCTAGGTTAAGGCTATTGTGTGAGGGGGATATGGGTGTCAGCGACTCCAGGGCGCTCTGGGGTGAAAGGGCGCATGGTAATGGAAACAGCCACGCGATTAACGAGGTAACTTCACAAAAGAGATGGAAATAAGGCAAAAAAGCAGGAGACCTTGGGGTCAAAATCTTTTATATTGTTTGTATGGCATATGTATTTTTAGAGAATAGCAGTTAACCTGAACCAAGCCAACTCGGTGCACAAAATAAAGCACACACAGAAGATAGAACTGTTCGCATTCTGTGTATTGTGTTGTATAGTCTGGATGTTACTCAAGTCACGTTCAAACCCTATCCTTGAGCTAAGATCCCATCTCATCCCCCACTGGTACAGACGAGACATTGCAGCCCCGGTTCGACTCCCAATTATCGCTGATATAAAGCCACCAAGTATTATTCAAGGATGGCCTCTACGAATGTTAATATTCATCTGAGTTCATCTTTATCTTGTGACCCTTACTGCCCAAATCTCCACTTGTTAGTACGGTACTGTAGAAGTTAGGTAATCTTTATTATCATTACTAACTCAACCACATTGATGCTTTAATTTACTGAGAATTATGCTTTTAATTGTTTTTAATATTTTGCTTTATTATTTTCTTCTCCTTTTTGTATTTCTTCGTATTATTAGTATATTATTGTTATTATTATTATTATTATTATTATTATTATTATTATTATTATTATTATTATTATTACAGACGTGGCCAAGCTATAATAATTAATCCTAGTTCATTAACAGTTTGTAACTCTAATTAAGATAGTAATAGGTATTTTCATGAATTTTATTTTAGTTATTGATGAGAGTGGAATTTCTGTATTTTGAGCTTTAGAATATTTTGTGCAATTATATTGAAGGAACCTTCTAGTTTTACGTGACTGTTAATCTTTCGATCATGAGCCACGGAACCTCGCTTTTACGTAGAATCCGAACCACAGGACATGACATTTCACTTCGAAAATCTCACATGTATTGACCGGGAATCCAATTATATTGAGCCGAAGGGGTGTTTACTACCCCATTATTTTGTGAAAAATTATCACACTTCTCCTCGTTAATCGAAAAATACTTTAATTCAATAAATAAACATATTTGTCACACTATTCATAAAAAGAGGCAAGTAAATAAGACGTTTTAATAGCTTGACATAATATGCAACATTGACTACATATAAATATTTATAATCCAATAACATTATGTATTTAAAATTACATCCAATAACATGAATAATTGTGAACAATAATGTGGCAGGATTACCTCACTTCCTAATTTATTTATGATTTATTTATGATATTTTTGGTTCAAATGCTGCCGAAATATACAAAAAAATCAAGGAATACATTTACTTCATAATAGCAAACTGGTATGAAAATGAATCATTAACAGACTGCTTCGGTATTAATTTCTCTGACTCGAAAATTAATATAGAACATTATTCTAATAATATGGCCACGTATGTATGTATGTATGTATGTATGTATTATTATTATTATTATTAGTAGTAGTAGTAGTATTATTATATTAGGGACGTGGTGGCGCAGCGGTCAAGCTGTTGGCCACTCACCAAGGTAGACCGTGTTCGATTCCCGGTCAATACATGTGAGATTTTCGAAGTGAAATGCCATGTCCTGTGGCTCGGATTCCACGTAAATAGGAGGTCCCATGGCTCATGATCGCATGATTAACGGTCACGTAAAACTGCAAGCTTCCTTCATTCCTTTATTATTATATTAATTTATCATAGATCAATCAAGAAGTATGGAAGGCCTAGTGAAAAGGAGCAAGTTCCGAATACATAATTCATATTTGCAGTATTTACAAAATAAATAATATAATAAATCAGCCCTATTCATTACCTTCAAGCAAGGAGCTTGATGTCACATGAGTGGACCCTGCTTCTTTCTTATCAAATTTCATCCCCATACATACACTGAGAAAGCTGCCTGTCGTTATTGCAACTATAGTCAGGAGGGTAGGGAAGGTGCGGTTATACATTTCCACAATTTATTTCCCCTGCTTCGTCATGAGTCAGGTTTAGGGAACAACACCCATTATAATTTAAAGTCTGTTCGCCGAGTCGAGATAGTGGAAGTAAACACAGTTGTACTCGTGATTGCAGGGCTGCCCGCAAGAGGTGCATAGAGCTGTGCCTGTTGAACGTACACCAACTTCAGTGCTGTGTATAGCCTACATGTGAAGCGGGCTGACTTATCGGTTACATGCTACAGCACGGTTTATTTATTGTTCGTTTATGTATTTATTTAATTAATTAATAAGTTCTTAACTGCTTATGACAGGTAACAGTATACAGTGCAGCACAGCACGAAGTGCAGCAAGTCTTGTCTTTTCTAGGGCTACGGCATGACTAATGATCTCAGGAGCTTCTTGGATACCCCTGTCCGGCAGAGTCGATGACGTGAACTGGGCGTGTTTCCCAGTCCAGGCAGTCAAGTGACCACGTGCAAGTATTTACGCGCACTATCTCGACTCGGCGAACAAACTTTAGGTACAATCGTGTTGACCTATTGAAAATCATTTAATTTTCATTTCGTTTGGGAAGGAGGTGACCGTGGCCATGAGTTGGGTATCTGCCCAGCTTTTGTCTGGAAACCGTGGCTGAGGTGGAAATCAAACCCATCTCTCCACAGTTATTCTTGTCAGGTTGAGTGCACCCCCTTTCAGCCTTCGGATCAGAATTGAATTGCTTGTCAAAGCTAGAAATTGAATCCGGGACCTTTGGAACGCACCCTTAGATTGCAGAAGGCAACTACTGTAAGTCAACCTCCGTGCTTTACTCTGCTTCTTCTGTTCTTTCTCTACGTTCGCGTAAATGCCGACCTGAATGAATCCATTTAGCCGAGATGTAACAATTAGAAGGACAGAATGGGAGGGGGGGCAAGAGGTCAACAAATTGATGCTCAAAGTAGTTGTCATCGTTCCCACGATAAGCCTTTGCGTAATACAACGTATTCGCTCACAGCTCCGACTCAAATCGTGCATTTCAACCCATTTGATTTTTTTCTTTCATCGTTCTTCTTTTGTGCCTTTTTATGTGGTCGCGAATTCTATGTATGACTTGATTACGTAGACATTAGTCTGTATTTAAGTTGAACTTGGAAGAGGTCATCGCCCTACGGAGCTCTTTCGTTCTCTCTCTCTCTCTCTCTCTCTCTGTCTTCGAATATTTCATTCATCTCGTGGTCAGCTTCACGTCTGAATACTGAGCTACAAAACTGGTTCGTTACGTTGAAATGGTGCCGCTCAAACCATCCTTAATATTGCGTGTTCTCCACAGCTTAGCGGGCCCCGTAATGACGGGCAACTGCTAACCAGACACCAGTTGGTTCTTCCTGTCACTCCCCCTCCCCCCACCCAGCTACCACACTTCCAAATAACCTGGACACTTCATTATAATACCTCGGCAACACAACTCTGATCTATTCCACTGTTCGTGTCAACTTTCGTATTGACAACATTAGAAATTAAAATCTTTTAGGTGAGCCCATGGAGGTCAATGACAACTCCATTGTCGCAGGTCACTGCAGTGTCTGGACAGGATGAATATTCTAGCACAGCAGTTAACTGTGTTCTATGCTCGCAAAATAAGAATACTTTCATCAATGAGTTCACAAAATGCATCGTTTAGGTAAAGTATGTGTACGATAATACTATTTTTGTGCTTTCTATCTGACTTTAATCACCACTAATATGATCTCTACATAGTATAAAACGAAGTCCCCGATTCTTGGTTGTAACGGGCTATCTCGAGAACCACTGGATGGATTTGATGTGGTTTTCTTCATTTTGTAAAGGATTTCTCGAGAAAGGTTTCTGTAGGAAAACATTCATTTATGATCAAAGGAAGCCGAGCAGTAACGATTTCAGTGAATCGAGTCGAAGAAAACCTGCCATGCGCCTTTTAAGCTTACGCTGGGTAAACCGTTAAAAATATTTATATACTATGAGTGTATGAATGGTTCAGGATGAAAATTTCACCAAAAAAGTCTCCGACAGCATATCTCTATCCTTAATACATCGCCCACTATAAGTGGTTTATTTTTCGTTTTCATTTCTTCCAACGATCTCTATTCAGTGGAAATTTAAATTATTAGCTTCGGAGCGATTTTACGAGCTAGCGAGCGAGCCTATCACCCCAGCTTCGGCTAGCATCAAACTGTCGAGTCGTGTCGAATTTGGAGTTTCGCTGTTCAGCTCGGCTTTTCTGAATTGCGTCTGGGACCTGCCGTCCGTGCGCCTTTTAAGCTAAGGCTGGGTAAACCGTTAAAGATAACGGGCAAATCCGGGGCGGGTTGTTAGTTACTAATAATAGTCAAATAATAACAATAATCATAAGGGACCTCTGCGAGAAATCTCGCTTGTGCATGAACCTTCCGCCCGGCTTTAGTGTTATGCGGGCTTCTTGTTTAATTGTTTGAACAAATTGTCGATATTTATAAAACCAGAGTGCAATCCGCCACTGTTGCGGGTATTTCTGTTTCTTTTGAATGTAGCGAGTCAGATCTTTTCAAGCAATTATTTTTCATTCCTTTAGTCTTTTTCAGTTGTGTAAATGTTGTGTTTTTTTTCCTCCTTTTTATGTGATTAAGGATGACAACTTTTTTTGAATCGTTAACTTCTACCGTAGCGAGCTTTTTAAGTGATTGCGTTCTAAGTTAGTTAGTAACCGTTACTGTTTTACATTTCCTATTTACGTGATGATCTATTGTAATTGGTTAGTTAGTTAGTTTAATCACTTGACCAAACATTAAAATATAACTGACCATGAGTTGAAAATGTGGTTGTATAGACTTAGCTGATTCTTAGAGATTCCTGTACTAACGTCAACCAACAGTGCACTACACACTGTGGACCAACTGAAAAGCGATTCTACGAATCATCTTGATCAATTCAAGTCAAAACCGGTGGCCATCCTTGCTCCTAGAGTCGGAGTCATGCATTATTATTATCTATTCCTTGAAGAAAATTTGTCGGCTGTTTTTGAGGTGGAAATTATTGGAATTTTTAAATTTACTTATGAATAATATATACTCGTATATTATTATTAACACAGTGAAAATGTATTTTTAGCCTACTTTTCACATTTTACAAAAAAATGAGGAAAAGTAGACTTATGAGATCGGGCAAATGTGTGTCTGTCTGTCTGTCTGTCTGTCTGTCTGTCCTTCTGTCTGTCTGTCTGTCTGTCCTTCTGTCTGTCTGTCTGTCTGTCGTCTGGCTGTGTGTGTCCCACCCTATCAACTCCTAAACGGCTGGAGCAATCGAAACAAAATTTGGTAGGAGTAAAGATCTATACCTGAATATCTCACGGCCATATTTGAAAATTATGTCAGTGCTACCAACTGCTGAAAAATTGCAATTGAAATTTGAGCTCCATGTTGGATATCTTGGAAGGTATGAATGGGAGCTATGTCAAAATTGGCACACGTATATATAATAATATTGCAGTTAATTTTCCAGGAGGCCATACATGGCAGTGTTGCCAAAATAATTATAAGCCTGCTGATAGGTCCAATTTTTAAATGCATATAACTTCTACACTATCAACTGGAATTCAACCAAATTTCGTAAGTGCTATGTGTACATAAACAGATATGACTGAGCGTATTCTTAAGACCCACCAGGGCTGCCAACTGTTAATAAATGCTCTCATTTTTTAAATCCAAATACCCATATATCAGAAAGTATGCAAGCCGACTGCTTTAAACTATGCACACGTATAGTACCTGACATTCTATATTAATTTGGAGTAACTTATATACGTCAGTGCTACCAACATGATTCTATGCCTGCTGAGAGGTCCAACTTTAAATACATGTAACTTCTATACCGTCATTTGGATTTCAACCAAATTTCGTGTTTGCTATGTGTACCATAACAGATATGACTATGCCGATTCTTAAGAGTAACCAGGGCTGCCAACTGTTAATAAATGCTGTCTCTATTTTTGTTACCCTAATATCAATATATCAGAAATTATGCAAGCCAATAGCCCTAAACTTTGCATACGTATAATACCTGGCATTCTATATTAATTTGGAGTAACTAATTTAGGCCTACGCTAGTGCTGCCAACATGATTCTAAGTCTGCTGATAGGTCCAATTTTAAAATGCATGTAACTTCTATACCAAGTAATGGATTTCATTCAAAATTTACACAACAATAGATCATATTATTTCAGATTATTTCTGACCAATACATGTATGTCATTGTTGCCAACATGATTTTACGCGCGCTGTTAGATCCAATGTTTAACTGCATATAACGTCCATGCTATCCATTGGACTTCAACCAAATTTTGTATGCTGTACCTTAAGAGATGGAACTAAGAATATATTCAGTGACCAGGGCTGCCAACTGTAGTTCTCTATTAGGCTACATTATGCCAGGTATACAGTATTTCGAACTAATTAGAAATTTCGATATTACCAATTTAATTTCGTCATTATTCTAGATAGATCCATATAGATTAATCATTGGCATGAATCTTAATTTTTAAGAAAAGTAGGCTCTTTAGTTCGTCACGGAACTTCTTGTTTAACTATATAAGTGGAAATGTTAAAATGTAGTTAAACCATTCAAATAAAACGTTAGCAGCTTTAATTTGATTCTCGTACTTCTTCTTAATTGGAAATTAATTTCACTAATATTATTATCAGTAGGTTAATATTTACTGCTTCTTTGGTTTCAATTAATACTAAAATAAATTCACAAATAAAGATGAAACAATCTAACACATGGGTGACCAGATGCCTGGACATGTCATATCCCCTGTGGACCGGACATTTTTCTGCTGAGAATATTCAAGTGCACTAGATTATAAAAACGTATATAATTGTTGAAATAACCCAGATATTATCTTTCAAGTTTGTGTGAGTTTATACTAATACCACTAGTAGTGCTCTAGAGTGTGATTTATTTGGAAACATGATACAATGTGCATTGGCGGCTTACAGAATGAGCAAATGCAGTATATTTGAGGTTAGATTGGTCAACAATCAACGTACGGTATGTACGCTGGTTATAATACGGTGCATAGAGGCCTGAATATCACTCTCACATTCCATTTCCACTAATTTACAATAACTTAGTCCAACCAGCCGCGGTGGGCGAGAGCGCTAACGCGCTACCTCGTGCCGTGCTGGCATCAGGAGAGCGTGGGTTTAAATCCTACCTCGGCCGTTCTGAAGTGTGCCGAAGTGTGAAAATTGTCCGACACCGGTCCCGGTCTCAACTACGTCCACCGCTTGACTACGCAGCGTTGCATTTGCTGCGCTATAACTTTGGAACGGTAAGTCGGAGGAAACTAACATTTAAATAAATGTTGCAGACAATTTTTAGAGGAACAAATTTCTGATTCACTCTTTTGTAAAAAAAAAAAAAAACATTTTTTCTAGACAAAAAGGGAAAAAACATTTTTTTGGAAACTGGCACCACCTAGCTTCTGCATTTCAGAACGTATGACATGACCTCAATGAGACAAATAGTAGGTGACAATGTCCTCTACATTTTTGTTTAAAAAAAAATTCTTTAAAATACGTAGATTCAGAGAAAAACGCTTTTCATTTTTTTTTTTAGTTTTCCGACAACATGATACTACTAATTATTCCAAAATTTAGTGTTAAGCTTTTTTTGTGCTTTTCTAACGATTTACAAAACGCCAACCATAGCACGGTTTTTGGAACAAAACCATTCCAGTTGTACTGTACTATGACCCTTCCTGAAAAGAAAAAGTACATGGTCGTTGGCTACATTAATAAAATTATTAAGAACTTGGTCCATTTGAACGATCATTCTTCTGAAATCTCATCAGCGTATTATGCGTATTGCCATTGACTGAACCTGCAGAAAGAAAGTCGATGCTTTGAATCTAAATCAAAGAAGGCCGTGAATAGGCTAAACAGAGAGTGGTACATCTACATCTACACAATATTCTACTGAATGTGCTAGTCCCAAATAGTTCGTTACATGGTCAAGAAATGCCCCAGGATTTCCGACAGTGATGTGAATAAAACCGAGATTTCTCGGGGCCCGTCACCCATGAAGTCGAAATTGATTGCAATAAATCGCTCCTTATTTAAGAAGGAGACATGAACTATTCAATCTCTGGTGGCCTTCCTGGGCTCGCTATACTGTATATAGGTAGTGTTTATTCCAAACCTCCCTCAAATTTGAAAGTGTTAAAATTACGCTCTTTCATCTGTTTGGAGCTGTTATGGGCCGTGGGACTACAGTGGTTGAGCGCCAAGTAACGGAACGGGGCTTGCGGTTAAGTCGCTGTAATTAATCTTCGCATTGAATCCCGTTAGTCGTATCAATAAAAGCGTACATATTCATTTCAAGGCACAAGAAGATGAATGCCCTGTAGGAGTTAGTGTTGCTCCTTATTCTTCTCCTCACTCGCTAGTCGCTACTTCCTTCTCCAGACAACTTTATGAGCAATATCACAAGCTCACTCCAACAAGTTGCTTCAAGTTAGCAGAGGGTGAACGATGTCTTTGACTCGCTACTCTTCGTGACAGTGCCCTTGCGTCAGGAATATTGAAAAAATTCACTTAACTTTCTCTGACTATCACATGGTCCACCTCCTGGAGTAGTGGCTAGCATTCTCCGCTGCCGCCTAGGAGGTCCAGGCTCGATTCCTCGCTCTGCCAAGACATTTAATTCTAGTCTGAGGGTTGGAACGGGGTAACTAAGAAGAGGTGAGTCCAATTCCCACCTCAGCCATCCTGGAAGTGGTCGGGATGGTTCCTAACTTAAGGCCACGGCCGCTTCCTACCCAGTCCGCGTCATTGCGTAGTGGCTAGCAGTCTTGGCTCTCACTTTACTGACTATTGCCATTTTTGCTAATGGGTATTTAGTGAAAATGAAAATCCACAGCCTGCTTCCAGTCAACCGACCGTGTCAGAGAATAGAATGCATGAATCCCCCATCTAGCGGCGATGATATGAACTGTGCAGGCTGCCGAAGTCTGTCGCACTCCCCTGGAGCAATGATTAAATGAATAACAAATGAATTAAAATGATAGTGGAGAGTGTTGCTGGAATGAAATTTGAAACAGGAAAAACCGGAGTACCAGGAGAAAAACCTGTCTGCCTCCGCTTTGTCCAGCACAAAGCTCACATGGAGTGACCGGGATTTGAACCACGGATCCAGCGGTGAGAGGCTGGCGTGCTGCCACCTAAGCCACGGAGGCTTTGGATAGTTAATGATAGTGGATATTTTCCCAATGGAAATATACTGATTATTGTCATTTATGTTGAAAGGTATTTAGTGATAGCGGATATTTTTCCCAATGGAAATTTACTAACTACTGTATTACCATTTTTGCAGAAGGGTATTTGGTGATAGTGGATAATTTTCCCAATTGAAATTTATTGACTAGGCTATTGCTATTTTTAGCCTACTTTTCACAGTTTGCAAAAATGAGGAAAAAGTAGACTTATGAGATCGATCCGGGAAAATGTGTGTCTGTCCTTCTGTCTGTCTGTGTGTGTGTGTCCCCCCCCCCCCATCAACTCCTAAACGGCTGCAACAATCGGAACCAAATTTAGTATGAGTAAAGATGTATACCGGAATATCTCAAGCCTATATTTGAAAATGATGTCAGTACTACCAACTGCTGAAAAAACGCACTAGAATTTTGAGCTCCATGTTGGATATTATCTTGGAAGGTATGCATGGCCCTATTCCAAAATTGGCATACATGTAGATACTACCATTTCAGTTTAATTTCCAGGATACCATACATGACAGTGTTGCCAAAATAATTTTAAGCCTTCTGATAGGTCCAATTTTTAACTGCATATAACTTCTACACTATCAATTAGATTTCAACCAAATTTTGTATGTAATATGTGTACATAAACACATATGACTGAGCGTATTCTTAAGGGCCATCAGGGCTGCCAACTGTTAATAATTTCTCTCTCTATTTTTTTTATCCAAATACCAATATATCAGAAGTATGCAAGCCGACAGCTTTAAACTATGCACACGTATAGTACCTGACATTTTAGATTAATTTGGAGTAATTCATATACGTCAGTGCTGCCAACATCATTCTAAGCCTGCTGATAGGTCTAATTTTAAAATACATGTAACTTCTATACTAACAAATGGATTTCATCCAAAATTGGCGCAACACGATATCATCAAATTTCAGATTGTTTCTGACCAGCACACGCATGACATTGTTGCCAACATGCTTTTACGCGTGCTGATAGATCCAATGTCTAACTGCATGTAACGTCCATTGGACTTCAACCAAATTCTGCGTTCTGTACCTTAAGAGATGGAACTAAGAATATATTCAGTCACCAGGGCTGCCAACTGTAGTACTCTATTAGGCTACATTATACCAGGTATATTTCTAACTAATTATACATTTCGATATTACCAACTTAATTTCGGCATTATTCTAGATAGGTTCATATACTGTAGATTAATCATTGGCATGAATCTTAATTTTAAGAAAAGTAGGCTCTTTAGTTCGTTACGGAACTTCTTGTTGCTGAATGGTATTTAGTGATAGTGAATATTTTTGCTAGTTAGACATCTAATGACTTGCGACGTGGACAATTTTACGGATAATCCTCCCTAGGTCGAGATATCGGAACCCCTATACTTAAAAACAGCCTCAAAAGTACTTTGCTTCGAGATGTAACCATGATTCCTTGCGCTGAAAAGTATTTCATAAGTTAGGAAGATTTTCTGGCTCTTCGAGAACATCAAGCTGATGAATTTATGTGATGTGATGACGCAGAGAGTGATGAATTCACACCATTTAAAGGTGGGGTGGGAGGAAGGAGCGAGGTAGAAGCAGTACTAACTACAGCATATAATAAACACAGTATAAACAGAAGCAGATGTTCATCATTACTCGTAGTATTAATAAGTTAAGTAGCGCGCCTCTTAACTCCAAACACCATAGAAATAAAATGATTTTCTCGAAATGTATTTTTCGGCTTGTCGTATACGATTCAATTTTCTTGTCATAACGTCAGACGGCATAAGAAAATAAGACCTCATTAGTTTGAAATGCTGTTCTTGAAGGCTACGAATTTGTTATTATCCGACTACTACTAATGGTAGCAATAATAACAATAATAATACAGTGATAGTAACAGTAAAATGCAAGGCAATCGTCTCGTGACAGAATAGTGTATTCGATGCCCGCATCTATCAAGCTGACCGAAGATTTAATCCTGGTAAGCATAGACCTATACCTGCATAAACCTATAGGCTACACCGGTTTAAAAAAGAAAAATAAAGATGCAGATTGTTTCTCGTTCGAATCTCTCATGAGACTTGCAAGACCCCTTATTTGTAATTTTGGAGTTAAAACACAAGCCTGTAAACTTGAGAAGCAGAATTCAGATGCTAATTGACTGAGGGAAATAAGCTGTTAATTTTAAGAGTTACCGTTGTTCATATTGGGATTGAAAAGGCACTCCAATATAATCCCTTTTATCATGCTAAAGAGGCGCCAATCCCCTTCAAGTTTACGTTAGAGAGGGTCTGTTACTCTTATGGTTAGCGGTAAATTGTCCACGAAACAAAATACTGTAGTTCTTTTTGAGCTCAAACAGGTTTTTCCTATTTTCTCAGGATAAAATAAAAAAGACGTGAAATCCAACTTGTAAACTCCCTTCCCCCCATCCCTCTCTCATATTACAACATTCCCACCTGAATGATTGATAGATTCATTTATAATACCGCGAGATGAACCAACCATGGGGGATATGAACGGAAGGAATTTGTGAAACCATTTTTTCTATAGTGGTATGCAACTGAGATATTGTTGAACTTTGAAATCCTAACTCTTTTTAACAGGTCTTTTATTTTATTTTTCAGGTAAAATCTTGGAAACGTTATCCCTGAAGCACCACCCGTTGAGTGTGTCGGTACGGCCTTCTCCCAGTCCCCCATCTCAACCTCCGACTCCACCTCACACACCGCTGTCACCAGCGTACAAGGGCGGCAACGGCTGCAGTCCCTTGGCTCAGCTGATCAACGCTTCGCAGCCCGCGGTCGCCCAGACAAATGAGCAGCAATCGTCGAATGTGTACGACAGCATTCGACATAAGATGGCGGACAGTATGGCGAAACTGGCAGGTCTGCCACCTAATTCAATCATGGGAAATCCAAGGGTAAGTCCAATGATACTCTTGATACTAGTATTACATTTTTCTTAGATTTATAACTAAGACTTTATCACATTATAGTAAATTCTGCCTAAAGTGGTTTTGTATAATATCAACGTGCTGAATCCGAACTTTCAATTAGTTTACATGTATCACGTCATGTTTAGTTTCAAGATCACTTTAAAGGGGAAGGTACACCTATCGCATGACAATTTCTACTAGGTTAAAAAATGTAAATCTCATTAGTACATTATGCAACGAGCCTATATGGGCAATAATTAATACACGAGTATGTTTATAAAACAAGCGTAACGAGTTTTATAATTTCCATACGATTATAGGCGAGTTGCCTACGACTCTTTATGTTCGACGATAATTATAACTATTTTATGTTCGAACATAAATATTCATAAATATCTGTCGAGATTTCACCAGTTTTATGTACTGAACAGAGCGCATGGGACGCAGAGAATACCTTGTATTTGACTATGGCCTCCTCAAATACCCTACTATGACACTAGCCACGCAGTGAAATTTAAAATAGGAGGCCAGAGAAGTCAGCGCAGATGTGATGCTATCCTTACCTAATTGGTCACACAACTGTTTCTTGAGCTCTGATTGGTGGGAGAAACTGTTTCATAATCGAAAAAATAGTGTTATAATGACCCTCATTATGATACAGTTTTCTGACATATAATATTTACATTTCGACATCGTCGAACCATAAACACATTTTATAATATGCTTGCAGTCATGCATTATTATAACACCAAACGTTCAGCTTTGTACAGTTGGACAGCGTTTACGTGATAAGTACCGCACAATTTAAAATATAATTTATATGAATGTTCCTTTGGGCTGTTGGTAACGTTCACGGCTACAACATATACGACAATATTTGATACACATATTCAGGTTTTTTTTTTTTTTTCATATTCTTTTTATTTTATTTTTTGTTGGATAAAAATATTCTCTTAAATGGGAAGTATGCGTGATACTCAAACTATTTTGGTGTATGTTGTTCATATTAGTACAGTACACAAGCATGCAAAATGGCATTGAGATATCTTGAATAGTATTTGAATTATCATGTATTCGAGGGGGGCGTGGTGGTGCAGTGGTCAAGTTATTCGCCTCTCACCAAGGTGGACCGGGCTCGATTCCCGGTCAATGCATGTGAGATTTTCGAAGTGAAATGCCATTTCATGTGGTTCGGATTCCATGTATAAAAGAAGTCCCGTGGATCATGATCACCATATTACCGGTCACATAAAACTACAAGCTTCCTTTTATCATGTAGCCTAAACGCTGTGTGAAAATAAAATTTTCGGGGAATGAGCTTCAAACTTATCTAAGGACGTGGTAGTCTGAAATTTAAAGAGGCAACTTAAGCGACATTAACTAACATTTAGGGTAATTTCTCTGGAAATATTGAAGATATTTTCATTTTCTTTCACCAAATGAAAGATAAACGATTAGTAATTAAAATATATATATATATATTTTTACCCTGAAAAGTGTACCTCCCCTCGTAAATGTAGTCTATTGTATAATCATGCGAATGTCACCACAAGCATTTGCAATGAAATATACTGTATATTCTTTTTTTAATTCTAAAGAAAATAGCCTAGAAAGGTTTTGTTATTGTTGCTCTTTTTAGGGGCTGCGACATGATGGTGTATAGTATTTTGGGTTTGTGTGTGGCATTTGTGTGATAACCTGTGTTATTATGATGACTGTACTAGTGTGTGTATTTGTAAATTGGGAAACAGGATTGGGCTTAAGTTAGTAACCATCCCAGCATTAGCCTGCAGTAGAAGTGGGGAAACCACGGAAAATCTCTTCCAAGATGGCTGACACTCAGTTTTTCCTCACGAGGCTGAGTTTACCCCGTTCCAGCCCTCACACCAAAATTAAAATTTCTTGGCAGAGCCGGGAATCGAAACCGGACCTCCGGGGTGACAGTCAAGAATGCTAGCCGCTACACCACGAGGTGGTCTTGCTAAATAACTAGAGCATAACTTGTTGAAATAATGTTGTAAATTTGTTTAGGAGCTTTGCAACAACTTGGTCGTGAAGCCCCGTGTACTTAGGTGTATGCGTGTGTATAGGTAGAATCTGTCTGATATCCTGTGCCATTGTGATATCTGCACTAGTATGTATATTTTCGTAACTGGGGCTAGGATTTGGATAGGAGGTGGCCGTGGGGTTAATTTTAGGTACCAACCCGGCATTCGCCTTGAGTAGAAGTGGGGGAACCATTGAAAAACAATTCTAGGATGGTTGAGGGGAGAATTGAATTCACCTCTTTTGTCAGATCTACCTCTCGAGGATGAGTGCATCCCGTTCCAGTCCTCCAACCAGAATTACATTTCTTGGCAGAACCGAGAATCGAACTTGGACCTTCGCGGTGACAGGCAAGATTGCTAGACACTGCGCCACGAGGACTGTCGTGGTTCTTCATACATTTCACAACTCATTGAAAAAAAAAGCTGCAAAAATACATGTATGATATCGCTTAACAAAATGTATTGACATTTACTGTATGCTAAGGTGCGAACAAACTAGATTCTACTGTAGGCTACTATATAAGTTATGTATTAGGGCCAATAACCTCGATGTTAGGCCCCTTAAAATAACAACAACAATCATCATCATCAACAACAACTATCTATGCATCAATTTTAGAATAATGCTTCAACTATGTATGTATTTTATGTAGTGAGGTGTGCCGGCCCCGTGGTGTTGGGGTAGCGCGCCTGCCTCTCACCCGGAGACCCCGTTTTCGATTCCCAGCTCCATCAGGGATTTTAAAATCTGACGTGAGGGCTGGAACGGGGTGCACTCAGCCCCGTGAGGAAAATTGAATAGCTGTCTGACAGTAAGGCAGCGCCCCTGTCACGTAAACCAAGATTAAGGGCCGAGGGGACCTGACGCGCTGACCACGCATCACCCCAATATCTGCAAACCAAATGGCTGGGCAGTGGTCGCTTGGTAGGCCTAGGCCCTTCATGGGCTGTAGTACCAGGGGTTATTAAATATTATTATATGTAGTGAGGTGTACACTTTGTACGTGTATCGTTCGTGTATATATTTCCGGTATTTTGAGTAGATTATAATTATTAACCACTCAAGTTAAGTAGGCTCCCGTGTACGTGTTGACTGACTGAGGAAGAATACTTAAAATAACACTGGTTAAGGCTGGGTCGGGTATAACCTGAACTTTCGTCTTGGGAGCGTGTTCAGTGAAGAGCGCGTGGTCCCTGTCACCATAAGTCGCTGCCTTATACTTGGCTGGAAATGTCAGAAGACGTAGGGCTAACACATGCAATGCACACGACAATAGTGCGTGATGTTGCCTTCTGCTAGCACTTAATCACTCTTTGTAAATTCTCCGTCATGTAACTACGTTACATTAATATTTTTTTAGTGGCATTCAGTAACTTACACGTCAAAGCATAAATCACGTTTCATCTCCATTAGAAGAAGTCCTTCACAGCAATGCGAAGTGAACTTTTTGTGCAACTGATCAATTCAAGTTTCTGCAATTTGAGTTGCACTCCCATGCGTCACAGATAAATGTGTTTCTGTTATTGCTACTTCATTTAATCCTTATAGGGCAAAATTATTTAATTTTTACTTTTATGTGTTTCTTACCTTTTAATTTATTTTAATTATTATCATTTTAGGGCCCGGATGTTGATGCCGTTAAAAGGTTTAAAAAATGCACTTAAAATTTTCAAAAATGACTGTAATAAATGATCTAAAAATTCGAAAAATGGAGAAAATGATCTTATAATAATAAACTCACCAATATTTAAAAAAAAAAATCGAAAACAATGCAGTATAAAATGGAGAAAGTGAACTGAGACAAGAATATACACCCCTTCCCCTTTCTACCACGCCACAGCTGACCTTGGTCAACAGAGCAGGTAACATCCTATTCCGCTAATAACTGGTTTGCGACGAAAACAAGAGCATCTGTATACCTACGGTACCGTTCTTCTGCATCCAAGATATATATATATATATATATATTTCTACTAATAGCAATACCGAAATATTTCATTTGAATATTTTAAATTATCTTGTATCAGCCACTAACTTCTTCTTAACTGTGAGATACGTAACTCCCTCATATAAATCTGTGACATGTCTAAATTGGAAAGAAAATACCTTAAAAGGCCGATTTCTCAAAAATATGACCAAAAAATCTACCAAACTTAAAAAATGCTCTTAAAATGGAAAAATAGCAAATAATGCAAAAAGATGCAAAATAAAAATGACATATTTCAAGACGGGGTGGCCCGTCCGGGGTTTCTATGTACTTCAGCATTGTTTTAGACAGCTCAGTAAAATGATGACATGTCATCAACATCCGGGCCCTAATCATTATTAATAATGTATTTTTTTTCTTTCTCTGATTTTGATATGGTATATTGGCTTTCACGGCCGGTGAATTAAAACTCAGCAATTCTTCTAGGTTTGTGCCGTGTCTTGTGTGGGGTTTCGCCTAGGACACCAAGCTGGCTCATCGGCGGGCTCTTGGTGTCCCCGCCCGGACCCCCACAGGAGTGACGAACTGTGTGCCACCTCCCTTTATATTAGGTGCAACTGCACTCCCTGACTGCGAGAACCAAAAGCTCAAGCAGCCTTAAGCTCCCTATGAAGGCTTCCAAAAAGTTGGTAAAAAACATGTGTGGGGTTTCGCCTAGGACACCAAGCTGGCTCATCGGCGGGCTCTTGGTGTCCCCGCCCGGACCCCCACAGGAGTGACGAACTGCGCGCCACCTCCCTTTATATTAGATGCAACTGCACTCCTTGACTGCGAGAACCAAAAGCTCAAGCAGCCTTAACCTCCCTATGAAGGCTACCAAAAAGTTGGTAACAAACATGTGTGGGGTTTCGCCTAGGACACCAAGCTGGCTCATCGGCGGGCTCTTGGTGTCCCCGCCCGGACCCCCACAGGAGTGACGAACTGCGCGCCACCTCCCTTTATATTAGGTGCAACTGCACTCCTTGACTGCGAGAACTAAAAGCTCAAGCAGCCTTAACCTCCCTATGAAGGCTTCCAAAAAGTTGGTAACAAACATGTGTGGGGTTTCGCCTAGGACACCGAGCTGGCTCATCGGCGGGCTCTTGGTGTCCCCGCCCGGACCCCCACAGGAGTGACGAACTGTGTGCCACCTCCCTTTATATTAGGTCCAACTGCACCACTTGACTGCGAGAACCAAAAGCTCAAGCAGCCTTAACCTCCCTATGAAGGCTTCCAAAAAGTTGGTAACAAACATGTGTGGGGTTTCGCCTAGGACACCAAGCTGGCTCATCGGCGGGCTCTTGGTGTCCCCGCCCGGACCCCCACAGGAGTGACGAACTGCGCGCCACCTCCCTTTATATTAGGTGCAACTGCACTCCTTGACTGCGAGAACCAAAAGCTCAAGCAGCCTTAACCTCCCTATGAAGGCTTCCAAAAAGTTGGTAACAAACATGTGTGGGGTTTCGCCTAGGACACCGAGCTGGCTCATCGGCGGGCTCTTGGTGTCCCCGCCCGGACCCCCACAGGAGTGACGAACTGCGCGCCACCTCCCTTTATATTAGGTGCAACTGCACTCCTTGACTGCGAGAACCAAAAGCTCAAGCAGTCTTAACCTCCCTATGAAGGCTTCCAAAAAGTAGGTAACAAACATGTGTGGGGTTTCGCCTAGGACACCAAGCTGGCTCATCGGCGGACTCTTGGTGTTCCCGCCCGGACCCCCACAGGAGTGACGAACTGTGTGCCACCTCCCTTTATATTAGGTGCAACTGCACTCCTTGACTGCGAGAACCAAAAGCTCAAGCAGCCTTAACCTCCCTATGAAGGCTTCCAAAAAGTTGGTAACAAACATGTGTGGGGTTTCGCCTAGGACACCAAGCTGGCTCATCGGCGGGCTCTTGGTGTCCCCGCCCGGACCCCCTCAGGAGTGACGAACTGCGTGCCACCTTCCTTTATATTAGGTGCAACTGCACCACTTGACTGCGAGAACTAAAAGCTCGAGCAGCCTTAACCTCCCTATGAAGGCTTCCAAAAAGTTGGTAACAAACATGTGTGGGGTTTCGCCTAGGACACCAAGCTGGCTCATCGGCGGGCTCTTGGTGTCCCCGCCCGGTCCCCCACAGGAGTGACGAACTGCGTGCCACCTTCCTTTATATTAGGTGCAACTGCACCACTTGACTGCGAGAACTAAAAGCTCAAGCAGCCTTAACCTCCCTATGAAGGCTTCCAAAAAGTTGGTAACAAACATGTGTGGGGTTTCGCCTAGGACACCAAGCTGGCTCATCGGCGGGCTCTTGGTGTCCCCGCCCGGACCCCCACAGGAGTGACGAACTGCGTGCCACCTTCCTTTATATTAGGTGCAACTGCACTCCTTGACTGCGAGAACCAAAAGCTCAAGCGGCCTTAACCTCCCTATGAAGGCTTCCAAAAAGATGATAACTGTGGTACTGTGGTGGTCCGGGCGGGGACACCAAGAGCCCGCCGATGAGCCAGCTCAGTGTCCTAGGCGAAACCCCACACAAGACACGGCACAAACCTAGAAGAATTGCTGAGTTCTAATTTTAATGTTTGTATATTTATTTTTAATTTTCAATTTATGTTCTTATGGATTTAATTTTTATATTTTTATTGAATTATTTAATTAACTAATTTCAAATTGATGTTTACAATTATTTTCATATTTTTTTATTACTTAAATTACTTAATTTTTTATATTTCTTTTATTTTTGTAATTTTATTTTTATAGGTCTTTTTTATTTCTAGATTTATATTTCATTTTTACACTTTACTTGTTAATGTTTTTAGTTTAAAATTGTTTAAAATTGTATCCAACACATTACGTCAAGTATATAATATTTGATTCTTAGAAAATACTAGCACTTCGGCATGAACATTCTTCGAAATTTGGCTGAAAAATTCAACTGTCGGCATCTTTGAAAGCATGAACTGTCCTTATGACAGGTGGTTAATAAAAAGACCACTATCCCTTAAAGGTTTAAGGACTTGGGATGTCTTTGTCATCATCCTCGTATGTGTATTGCATTTGCTTAATAATTAACCTGTATTTATGTGGTGACTGCAGTTGTGTGTGTAACTGAATTTATTCAAGTCAAGGATTGTTTTGGTGCCCCGGAACATAAAATAGGATACCATCCTGGCAGACAGGGGGAGAAACCACACTCAGCATGGCCACTGTTGGCACCGAGATTCGAACCTCAGATCTCTGAACCAGCAGGAAACTCCCCATTGAAGTCACGAAAGCTGACTTGACGTGTTAAGCTATGCTGATGGCTAGGCAAGTGTGTACCTTGCCCCCCTATCTGTATAAACCGACTACGTAAGGCTGTTACTCCACTTTCGAGAGTCCAGATTTCGATTCCCGGCTCAGCCAAAAATTCTTCCTACACTCAGAAGAAATACATTCAAGTCTCATCTCGACTATTCTAGAAGTATTTGCCGTTAATTACTCCAGGAACACACTGCGATGGTAACTATCTGGAGTCCACGGCTGGCTATTTCTTCAATCCTAGACGCATTCACACTAACAAACACCAGCACAGACACCGCGATATCACATGTTATCGTGTAGATTCCACACAAGTTCTCGGAGCTTATTACCACGATGCCCAAAATTTAGGCTATATGTAATTTGCGCAACTATCAATTTATACTTTTTCAGTCGCTCGACAAGCTTTTGCCCAATTAGATTGGACGGGGATACTGTATATATAACAAAAAATTACCGGAAAAAATTACATGTATTAATATTATTCACTGATAATTGGGGAATTTAGGATTACGCGTTTCGACCGTCACGCGGTTATCCAAGTCCGACCCTAGGGATCAGGATATGATCTGTCGCATCTTCGCGTCACCTTTTCCCAAATGCGGTTTCAGAAAGGACGGGAAGGGCCCTTTGCCGCCCCCCACCCCCACCCCACTCCGGACAATATTCATTGTTTAAAGAAGTACTGTGAAATTTTAAAAAATCTATAGGTCATCCTTTTTCAAAATTTTCTGTCTGCTAGGTGGTCAGCCTGGAGGCTGGTTGGATCCTCAAAAAGTGCCACTATCGGTTATGTGGGCTGAAATCCACAAAAAACAAAGGGATCACTATAATGAGGCAAACTAAGCAAGGTGAGGAGTGAAGTAGTTTACCATTGCTTTCCTCACTGAGTCAGTACAGCAGTACAAACCCTACGAGTAGAACCTTTCACACCATCCACCGACACAAGTTGTGCCCTGAAGGTCGTTACTCAGCACCACTCGTACCTCAGTAGCTTCCATATAATCACAGCCATGAATGAGACTGTGATATCGGAGAAAAGCCACATTTTACTCTAGCCTCAGCTAATTAATTTACATTAAAACAAATGAACGTTTATCCCTGCTGTGTTAAATAATATATGCACAATTTGATTAAATGTAAATTAAGTTTTTATGTGAGTCATGAAACTCTTTCTTGCCCGCTTGTTAGAAAATATTTTTTTCTCGAATATCTCTAATTATTTATCCGGCTACATAACGCAGTTGGTAACGCTCTGAACACCAGTATACAAATTTACGGGACCGAATTTCGACACACTCTGTTGACAACTGAGGATAAGTAACAGATTTACTGGCACGATAATAAACTCACGACAAAATATCGACATCCCCGAAATCACAGTATGGTAGTTACTGTAAATACGATCTTAGAAACATACCAATATTAATATTATTAGACTACGATACTATAAGTGTTATTATTATTATTACTATTAATGCAATGTTCGTCCTCCTATACAGTGTAGGCAACTCACTCAAATTGTCCTTTCCTGACCCGCTGGATATGCGCCTGCCTTCACCACTGCCAACCCCTATTTATTAGTCTATATTCATTTATGAAAAAATAGGCTTATGAGATCACCTTTTGTCCGTGTGTGTGTCTAATAACGTCTAAACGGCTGGAGCGATTTCAATGAAACTCGGTAAGGTCTTAGTACTATTTTGGCCGACCCCGACCGTGCCCTTCAAATTTTATTACGTCTCACCAACTCAACATGGCGGCTGTGCGAAATATTTCACCGGCATTCTATATCTCCGAAACTATTACTTATATCACCATGAAATTTTGCACGGTGATAAACGGTACTATTAGACGTTCACCCATGTGACTTTCAAACACCTGTTAACTACAAGGCGGCTAAGCGAATTTGAAACATTTAAATATACCTTTCTCGCGATTTAACCGTCTGAACGCAGAGAAACTTGGTACAGAAAATGACTATACAAATTGCAATACACTGACATCTAATTTAGTTCAATTGTTTACATAACCTCAAGATGGCGGCTGTGCGAAATTTTAAAATTAAGTTTTTATTTATTCTGTTCTAATCATGCGATTGAAATCAACGTTTGAATAATGAACGCACACAATAATCCTCATCTAATAGTACATAACTCTAGGCCGACATATATTAAAATCCAACATGGCGACCATCATAAATATTTAGATGGTTCTGAATATCTATTAATCTATGACAGCAATCAAACTGAAATTTTGTATGTGTATAGAGGATATAAACATAAGTTCACCAATAACCTGGTGAGCACAAATCCAACATGGCGGCGACACGAAATTTAAGTATTCAAATGGATGTTTCTTGCGATTTAACCGTCCGAGCCCAGTAAAACTTGGTACGGTATATGCTTGTATAAATTTTAATCCACTGGCATCTAATTCATTTAAATTATTTTCATAACCACGAGATGGCGGCTGAGCGAAATTTTAAAATCCCGTTTCTATTTCTTGTGTCCTAATTATGCGATTGAAGTTTGAATAAAACACCTACAATAATCTTCATGTAATAGTACTTAACTCTAAGGCCTATATATAAAAATCCTACATGGTGACCATCCGAAATATTTAGACGGTTCTCAATATCTACGAATCTATTACAGCAATCAAACTGGAAATTTGTATATTGATAGAGGCAATTAATATAAGTAGGATATATGAAAATAGGCTAAAAAGAGGTTATCAGACACACGAAGTAAATGCACGAGACTGATGGCCACCATGTCCCTTGGTCTTCAAATCAATTAACAATTGGACTGTTTCTCGTGGCACTCGTAATAGGGTGTCTTGGGGGAGGGATTTCAGGAACAGAAGTATTGAATCATGCCTACTGGAAGTGAGGCGTGACAAACAGAGTTGTGAAGCGTTTTTCAGCTCCATGGCGAGGAGGCTAACTGGGGGCCAGTACCCTTGACAGAGACCTTCAAAACTGGAATCTCGAGAAATAATTCGCATACTTTAACCTTTTACGTAGGTTCAATATTCTATGAAAACAGAACAAAGCACTATGTGCCGACTGAATCTTGCTACCAGCGTGTCTCATCTTAAAGGTGCACAAGCCGTTACAAGATAACTACACAAACTACAGCAAAGATTGTATAAATAACGAGAGCATTACTTTCCATTTGTTACCCTCATAATGAGCAAATGTAGTCTACTTCATAACAGTTTCAGGTTTGTAGAAACTTCAAGTCAAATCAGCAGAGAGGTTATAGTTAGAGCCCTGCGCGGATAAACGAAACGTTATTCGTATCCGCCACGCATCCTCAAGACTGTTATCCGCATCCGCACAACTGTTATCCGCCTCGCATCTGCATGACTGTTAACCGCATCCGTCCCGTATCCGCACGACTGTTAACCGCATCCACCCCGTATCTGCACAACTGTTATCCGCCTCCGCCCCGCATCTGCATGACTGTTAACCGCATCCGCCCCGTATCCGCACGACTGTTAACCGCTTCCACCCCCGTATCCGCACAACTGGTATCCGCATCCGCACGACTTTTTTCCGCATTCGCACGTCTGTTATCCGAATCTACTGGCATTACAATAATATTTTTACTTAGACAAAGCATAATTTACTAAAGCAACATATTTAGACATTTGAGGAAAAAGTCGTTCCCTTAGGCTCTGTATGTCATGTGCTATGTTTAAAATGAATGTTATACAGCCAGAATTGCAACCCATTCCTGTTCGGAGTGTTAATTATGCTTAATGACATAATTTGAACGATATTAGCTTAAATCATCATCTTACATTTGTCATGAAAAAAAAACCGGAAAAATATGATATGTCATAAACATCCGGGTTCTAATAATGTTATTAAACAAGTTCGGATTGTATTCTAAAAACTATCCGCCAAATTGTCTCCAAACATTATCTGCACAGCCATGCAAACTATATCTGCATGGCGAACAATTTTGTGGATATCCGTGGATATCCGCATCCGCGAAGGGCTTTAGTTATAGTACAGTACTTCACTGGTAAATGTAACAGGGCCGGGTTCGGGTCCCGGCTCTGCTAAGAATTTTAATTCTGCCTCGTGAGGCAGAACTGAGGATAGATGGGTTCGATTCCTACCACAGCCATACTAGAAATGATTTTCCGCGGTTTCCCACTTCTGCTCTAAGCTAATGCCGGGATGGTACGTAACATAAGGCATCGGCCACCTCCTACCCAAATCCTAGACTCGATGACAAATACACACACTGATACAGTCATCACAATGGCATAGGTTATGAGATAAAATCCACACACACTTTAGTACATGGGCATACATGACCACGATGTCGCAAAGCCCCTAGCTAAATGAATTATCACCAACAATATCTATATGTAAAAGTATGTCTTGCATTTCTCTTAAGCCTACGTGGTTTAGGCAGCAGCACGCCGGTCTGGTCTCACAGCGCTGGGTCCGTGGTTCAAATCCTGGTCACTCCATGTGAGATCTGTGCTGGACAAAACGGAGGCAGACAGGTTTTTCTCCGGATACTCCAGTTTTACCTGTCAAAATTTCACTCCAGCAACACTCTCCACTATCCTTTTATTTCATCTGTCATTCATTTAATCATTGCCTCCGAGGAGTGCGACAGACTTCGGCAGCCGGCACAGTTCATATCCTCGCCGCTAGAGGATATTCATTTACTCCATCCCTGACCCGGTCGGTCGACTGGAAGCAGGCTGTGGATATTCATTTTCATGTCTTGTCTTTCTCTTTGGAGTTACTTCGACATGTTCTGGCTAATTGTAGAGTTGAACTAGGGTAGAGTCGGGTTTATTTCCTGGTGAATACTGGCTATATACAGGCCCCATGTATCTAAGATATTACCTGGTGATTACTGACTGATACAGGCCCACAGTGTGTTTAGGGTATGCCCTTGAACTCGGGTATATTACCTGGTGATTACTGACTGATACAGGACCACAGTGTGTTTAGGATATGCCCTTGAACTCGGGTATATTACAGTGGCGAATTCTCCCATGCATCGCATATACCGGCGGTATACCACAAGTGATAAAAATATAAAATGTTTATCTCGACATTTTCTCGACTTGTATGTAGCAGTGCAGTCAGGAAAATCGAGCTTGTCATCATTCATGTTCCGCCGATTGTTGTCAAGGAAGCTGGCGATCGAATCCCGCTTAACTCGCTAATTTTCTTCTGGGGTACACACTTTTAGCTGTGAGTGACTGTACTTTGGTATACCGCAAGTCTAGCCCGGTCGTTGAAAGGGCTCGACACTTGCCCGCGGGGCGGGGGAGGGAAAGAGTAGCCCAGCCACGTTCCGTATGGGGTATCGCGCTAAAGACTAGCGGTGAGTGTATTGCTGATTGGCTGATTTCAAACAGTACTTTCACTCTGCTCACAAGGGAAGGCATACCAGCGCAGCGCCTCATACACTTCAGTTATGTTGTGAGTTCCTCTTGGCGTGAATTACTTCCCACTGAAATATTAACATGTTTAGATTAAGTGAAACACTGGAAGTGGATAGAAGCGTTGTTGAAAGGATTTTATTCCATTGGATTTCCTCAGTAAGTTGAAATTAAAGCGATCTATTTCTTTGTGCAAGGAAATGAAGGCATTGGTTTCTGCCGAAATCAGGTAGAATTTTACACTTGGAATATTTGTTGCTTTGCAGTTGTTGATTCAATTAGGGGCTTTGAAGCATCGTGGTCATGTAGCCCCGTGTACTTGGTTCAGGGGCGGATTTAAGGCAAGATCATGGGGGTAGGCGAACACACACCAGGGAGTCTAGAGAGTATGGAATACCCTTAGCTTGGAGAGGGATGGGGGAGGTCCGCGATAGGATAATTTTGCTAAAACCAGGCCCTAATTAGTGAGTAATAGGACATTTTTTTAATATATATTTTGGAGTAAAAATAAATGTTACCGATCACGGTGGCCAAGAGCAATAACGCGCTAGCTCGTATCTCGCTGGCATCGGGAGAGTGTGGGTTTGAATCCCACTTCAGCCGTCCGGAAAATGGTTGTCTTGGTTTCCTATTTTCACCACCAGGCAAGTGCCGTGACGGTTCCTTTCAACAGGTCCACGACCGACCGACTGCTCTCCAAAATCCCTTCCCTGGTCCTTCCTTAATTTGACCCAAGTTAGCGGTCACCTGTCATCATCCCCAGTTGTATCTGTTGACGAAGTGTATCCAGCTCCGAGACACCATCCTTGCGACGGTAGAGGAATGATCCCTCGCAGAGTCCGTTTTGTGAGTTGGGAAAAATTTGCGTGATATTAGCCATTTTAAGTCAAATATTTATTGTATTCCAAATTATTTTAGTTTTGGTAGTTCTACTATTTACTGTCATAGCCAACGCGTGGTTTAAAGCCATTTTTAGAGAACTGTCATAAATGTGTAGTATTCTTCCAAATATACATAAATTTTCATTTGAGACGGTTTTACCTTTCAGCGTCCAGTCCAGTATGCAAGCCTCTGTTTGCGAACAAGTCGCCTCTATGATCCCCTATTAGCAGTTAGCAATCCGGCTCCCTCTGCTTCTACATCTCTGACTTTGAAATCGTTCAACACTGAAACTAACCATCGCCTCTGCTTCTGTTATCCTCTACAGCCGAACACTCAAAATAGTAGGTTATCGTAAAATGTGCATTTTGATACAGAGTAATTAAGTGTGAAAGAATTTGTCTAAAGCCACTGTTTTCGTCATGTTTTTAATGTATAACAAAAAGATGAATCGTTCACTCCTTAAATCCACCCCTGGCTTGGTGCGTGGGGTAACTGATGAGATATGTCATTATGATGGCTGTACCGTTGCCAGGATTTTGGTAGGAGGCGGCTGTGGCCTTAAGATATGTACGAGTGAAAGTAAGAAACCACGAAAGACCATTTCTAGGATGTTTGGGGGTTGGAATCGAACCACCTGTTCTCATTTCTGCCTCTTGGGGGTTGAGTGAATCCCAACCCTCAGACTAGAATTACATTTCTTGGTAGAGCAGAGAATCGAACACGGACCTCCGCAGTAACAGCCCCAGAATACTAGCCACTACGCCACGAGGTGGACCTTTAGAAATCTAAGTGAATGGAACTTACTTTCAAGTAAAATTCTTCCTGACAGACCAAGGTTGGGAAACAATATGTCAAGGTAGTTTATACTATATTTTTTTTTAGCGTATGGCTTTTAGTGCCGGGAGTGTCCGAGGACATGTTCGGCTCGCCAGTTTTGTAGCTTCTTCGAGACGGACACCCAATGGGTGAGCTACATGTACCGTTGGGGAGGAAAGTTGGAATGTAAGGACGAGGAGTTGGAAGGTAGCGGCTGTGGCCTATAGTTAGGGACCAACCCCGGCATTTGCTTGGAAGGAAGATGGGAAACCACAGAAGACCATCTTCAAGGTTGCCGGCGGGGGGATTCGAACCTCCTCGCCTCCCGGATGTTTGAACGACCACGGCTAACTCACCCGGTATTATTTTATTGATTGAGGCTGAATGTTCGCTTTCCAGAAGATATTTTCACTTTGAGATACTGGCTCTTCTTTAATTGCATTATTACATTGGTTATGAATGAATGCGCTTCTCATGTTTGGACATGTCTAATGATGAGACAATGTATAATTGAGATCCTTCGGAAATGGATCAATGTTTATTTGTTTTCGTAAAATTTAAGACCTGGTCAAGAACGGGGAGAGAGAGAGAAGGCAGCGTAAAGATGAAATGTACTCTGTACGTTGTCAAAATGAACTAGAAGGGCGAGGGGATTCGAAGGCCATTTACCTAGAAGCAGTTTCATGTAGGCCGTGTTCAGGCGTTAAACGAAGATTTTTTAAATGTATAAGGACATAGTCCTTGCAGAGGGAGGATGACGCACTGGTTTTACCCGGACGGTCGAGGTTCGAATTCCGGTGACAGCACGCTAAATATTTCACATGGAAGATCACGTGGCGTTGGGAAGGGAATCCGACCTTATATCCCCGGCCAAACCAATTGGCTGGTGACCTCAATTTATTTGGATAACCTATCCAAAATTATAGCTATAAAGTGTGTTTCTTAGAAGTTATGTAAATGTTCTCCAATACAAAATAAAAAAAATCAACTTTGACAAGAGGTTGAGGCATGGAAAAAAGGAGGGGGGGGGGGATGTAAGGGGGTAAATGGTGCGGTATACCAAGAACGGTGACCACCAGTCGCCACTGGTATATTACCTGGTGATTACTGACTCATACAGGCCCACAGTGTGTTTAGGGTATGCCCTTGAACTCGGGTATATTACTTGGTGATTACTGACTGATAACCGACAGTAGTGGCTACGCTGGCTAAAGCGCGGCGTTAGGTCATCTGCTGACTCGGTAGACGCGTGGGTTCGAGCCCCACCGTCGGCTGTCCTTGAAATGGTTTTCCGTGGTTTCCCATTTTCAACACCAGGCAAATGCTGGGACAGTACCTTCTGACAGGCCACGGCCGCTTTCTTCCACATCCTTGCCCACTTTCATCCATTCATCTCATCTCTCATCCCGACGCGCAGGTCGCCCACGGGCGTCGACTAGAAAGACCTGCACTCGGCCTCTCAGGAGGCTACACGAAAAAAAACTGACTGATACAGGCCCACAGTGTGTTTAGGATATGCCCTTGAACTCGGGTATATTACCTGGTGATTACTGACTGATACAGGCCTACAGTGTGTTTAGTACATGCCCTTGAACATATTGTTCGGTGAATAAGCAAAAAATGTTTACGATATACCCTTGAACGCGGGTAAGGGGGTATATTTCCTGGTGAATATTGGCTGATACAGGCCCAGTGTGTTCAAGATATGCCCTTGAACTCGGGTATATTGCCTGGTGAACACTGGCTGACACAGACCCAGTGTGTTTACGATATGCCCTTGAACTCGGGTGAGGTTGGGTTCATTGCTTTGTGAATATTGGCTGATACTTGCCCAGTGTGTTTGGGATAGGGTCCGGTATATTGCCTGGTGAATACTGGCTGATACAGGCCTAGACCTAATGTGTTTAAGATGTGCCCTTGAACTCGAGTAGGGTCGTGTGTATTGTAACTTGACTGCACGCTCTACCTCCGCTGCGTGCCCCTATTGATACACAACAGGTCATTATTTTGAAATTACTTGCAATCATTTGTTTTATATTCTGCTATAGTTTTTTTTTCCTATTTCCTTTTCGAGAAAGCAGCAGCAATATAAAAAAGGCATTTTTCTCTTCGGAACTTGTATTACTCCTAATAATTAAAGACCAATCTACGATCTAAAGCGATTCTAATCATGTTTTACTTGGGTACCTCGAATATGCAAGTCACTCGTTTAAGATGGAGTTGAGTATGTTTCGGCTTCCTAGAGGCCTGTAGCCAGTCGACGTTTTCCGTTTGTAATTAAGAAGTGCCTTCTTGGTTTGAAAGCTGGGTTAGCGTATGCAGCAATTGGAAGATAGCTGCTTGTCTTGTCAGTGTTATGCCTCCTAGTGAACTCTGTTCATAATTATTTTCGTGTTTTCAAAGCTATAGATGAGATGATTAACTTTTAAACAATTCAAAAAAAAAAAGGCTTACTTTCCTATGCAAGCAAGCTCTTGTCATTGGTTTAATTTGGAAGTTGAGATATCGTGGGCATCAACATGCACTTAGGTGTATGCATGATGTCTCACAATCTTTGCTATTGTATTGTCTGTACTGTCGAGGGGATAATGTGGCTGGATTCTGATATTTCTCCCCGGATTTTAAATAAGTTACTATCCCAGCATTTACCTGGAATGAATGACATGGAATAATCAAGAGATCCTTTGGCCTACGAATATGACACTGTCCACTTACCTTCTCGAAGAACCCTTATCTTTTATCAGAGTCAATCTAGTGAACAATATGTTGAAAAAAAAAGTTTTATTATTTATTATAAATTGACTATGGTATTTCCTCAACGACTGCTGCGAGTTCGCGGTGTCTTGTAGCTCCGTGTACTTGGGTGTGTATGTGTGTGTGTGTGTGTGTGTGTGTGTGTGTGTGTGTGTATGTGTGCAATTTTTCCAATAGCCTGTGTTATTGTCATGGCTGTATTAGTGTGTATATTTGTAATTCAGATGAGGATTGAGAAGAAGGCGGCCGTGGCCTTAGTTCAGTAACCAACCCGGCATTTGCCTGGAGTAGAAGTGGGAAGCGACGGAAATCCACTTTCAAGATGGCTGAGTTGGGAACTGAACCCTCCTCCTTTTAGTTTTGCCTCACGATGCTGAGTGTACCCCGCTCCAGACCTCAAACCAGAATTAAAATTTCTTGGCATAGCCGGGAATCGAACCCGTACCACCGAGACGACACCCAAGAATGCTAGCCGCTAAACCAAAAGTTGGTCGAACTCCTCAATGACTATTTTATTTCCTATTATAAATCTTACGATTGTGATTTATAAATCATCAGGACGGCCAATGATGGAGTTCGAACTCCTCGTCTTCCAAGTTCCTTGTTGTTGTTAATTTATTTTAAGGGCTTGAGATATCTTTGTCATCAGCTCCGTGTACTTGGGTTTGTGTTGAATTTGTCTGATAACCTGTGTGTGTGGTGATAGTAGTAGTGTGTGTAGCTGTATTATTTTTTTAGGGGAAGGTGCTCCGGAACTTGAAATAAGCTACTATCCCAGCATTTGCCTAGGGGAACTAAGCACAGGATAGTCACTGGCAGCGCCGGAATTTGAACCTCCGATCTCTGGATTTGCTGCAGCTCCCCGTTGTGGTCGTGGTATGCGATTTAACGCTCAAGGCTACGACGCGGGGTCTCCCAAGTTCACAAAGAGCCTGTGTATTAATGTGCTGTCGGTGATACATGACACGACATCAATCAGACCTGTACATTTGGAGACGCACGGCACATTTGTGAGGATAGATCATAGCTTGCGAAAGACACTGCATATACTAGTTTACAGTATATTGTTATAAAAGGTGCAGTTAGTCCACTGTAACTTCAAGGACTATTCACGTTCATGTACTCAAATCATAGCCTGTATACCAAAGAAAAATATATTTGAAGAAGATTGTTCTTGAAATACGTCACAGATAGGCTAACCAGTCCTCTCCAATTCATTGACTTTGAATGAGGACATCCAGAGGCAGGTCAGTTCTCGGTGCCGTGCTGTCCTCACTACCTGGCTCTGATTGCTCCTACAGCTACGGTATGAGATTGTCTCATATGGCTGTGTACGAGTCATTGTGATACAAACTTTGTACACTCCAAAGGCGACCAAATGCACCCATAAGGCACCAGGGTTCTTCATCAAGAAGATGAAGCAAATTATTAATTGGATAAAAATGGGACCAGCAGCTAGCGTTCTTGGCTGTCGCCCCGGAGGTCCGGTTTCGATTCCCAGATCTGCCAAGAAATTTAAATCAGACGTGAGTGCTGCACTCAGCCTCGTGAGGAAAAACTGAGAAGAGGAGGGATCGAATCGCTGTGATGACACCCTCAGCTGCATTACCCTGGTTTTAGGTCATGAGGCACATTTCGCATACCAAGCAGATATATACTATATAATAATATCTTATGGCTTCGGGTGCCGGTGCAAGCTTTGTTATATGACACCCAGAAGATAGCTTGCATGTCGAATTTCGTTGTTCCTTGAAGCACTATGAAAGTCAAGGAGTTTAGATATCTAAGCTCCTTGAACACTATAGCGCTTTCTAGTAGAGAAATGAGGAACTTTGTGTTGGCGGAAACTCCCGAGATTAATTTTGCCTTTATGAACACGGCCTACTGAATTCAAATGGGTTCTTCGACATGCCAACATCGTATGACATGCGTGTCGTAATTTTTGCCGCCTTTCAAAAATCACTTACCACGGCCAGGAGCGAATCTGCTAGCTTGGGGTTAGTAGATTGACACGTTAACCACTCACCCATCGTGGCAAGCAGATACTCACATGACCTAACAAGGCTGAGTGTATCCAGTTCCAGCCCTTACACCAGGTTTCAAATTTTTGGCGGAACCGGGAATCGAACACAAGACTTCCTATGTAAAAGGCAGCGCAAATAAATTTGCAAAGCAATGCATTTACTTCTGGATATACAGTATTTATAGTGCGTATTGTACTTGTGTTGCGTCTATAAATCCCAAGCCTAGTTACGAGTATGTAGCCTATGTCGTATCCAAACCAAATGTTTAGCTGCTGAATGTGCTATTAATTGCAGTTCTTGGAGACAAAGGACGCAAGACAGCATGACACACGCACTGTGTTTAAAATATCTGATGGCGAGATTTCAACTTCGTCTCGCGTAAAGGATGCTATTATTGTCCCTATTACGTGAGGACTATCTGACATTCCTTGTCATTCATTCTCACACTGATCTGGCATACATACATACATACATACATACATACATACATACATAATAAATACATGCTTACATTCATAATAAATACATACATGCGTATATATTAAATACATAAGAATAAAGAAAGTGCATATGTACGTACTACATGCATGTATACCACTTACTTAAATACATAATAAATACATGCATACGTACATACATAATAAATACATATACTGTATACATACATACATTAATAAATACGTACTGTAGATACATAATAAAATAGAGTCAGTCAACATTCGTGACTTGCGAAATCTCGAAATACAAATTAAACAAATAAACATTGGTTTACAACATGTTTTACATAAAAAAATATCATATAATTACACGTTTCAACTCACGGAACACTCGCGAAAAATCGCAAAAAGATCTAAGACTCATGAATTTACCATCTATTTTTGCCGTTATTCGCAAAAGGCAATTAATAGATGAATTAATTAAATTTGAAAATTTTAGTTTTTTTTTTTTCTTCAAAATATTTATTGACCATGTTCCAAAACATAACTGTTCCTGCCTTGTCATATTTGAAAAAGTCCACAAGGTTTGGATTGTTGTCGCTAGATGCTATGAACTGAAATGGTTCGTATATAACTAATTATTACCGACATAATAACTTAATAAAGCAGTGCGAAAAGTTCAGTTTCACTCAAGAAATTTTCAAATTCACTCAAGAATTTTTACCCTTATTAACCAAGAATTTTAGCTCCTTTCATTCAAGAAATTTGACTGTCTCTAATAATAATAAATACATACGTATACTGCACATTCCTGGATGCATAGGCCTACTACTACGTATATAATAAATACATACGACGCACATACTACATACATATACTGTACTCGTATATCTCTACTTACGTAGTATAAAACAAAGTCCCCGATTCTTGGATGTTACGGGTAAACTCGAGAACCACTGGATGGATTTTGATGCGGTTTTCCCCATTCTGTAAAGGATATCTCGAGGATGATTTCTGTTCTCTACTTAGTATGAAACAAAGTCCCCGATTCTTGGATGTTACGGGTAAACTCGAGCACCACTGGATGGATTTTGATGAGGTTTTCACCATTCTGTAAAGGATATCTCGAGGATGATTTCTGTAGATAATAATTTATTTATGATCAAACGAAGCCGAGCAGTAACGATTTCAGTGGAAAAGTTGAAAAAAATCCTAGCGTCCGAGCGCTTTGTAAGCTCACGCTGGGCAAACCGTTAAAACTATCTATATACTATGAGTGTAAGAGTTGTTCAGCATGAAAAGTTCTACAAAAAAGCCCGGGAGTGCATATCTCTATCTTCAATACATCGCCTACTATAAGTGTTTTTACGTTTCCATTTCTTCCAACAATCTCCATTCAGTTACTGAGGCGACAGTTCACGAGCTAGCTAGGGGCGAGTCTATCACCCCAGTTACAACTTAGCTAGCGGACGAGCTTATTGTCCCAGATACAGCCAGCAACAAACTGTCGAGTCGTGTTGTGTTAAAAACTTTAGAGAAGAGTGGTTGTGTATGGAGTTTCCCTGGAAGTGCAACTCGGCTTTTCTTCATTTCGCCTGTGAACTTTTCGTTCCGCATAATTCACAGTCAAGTTAAGATTGGATGGCAGGGGGTTTGTATTTCATGCACCTCGCCATTCTTAAATTACGTTTGACAAGAATTTGTTGCACTTGCATCTCCATGATAATATAATTAATAGTCCACTCAGTGATGTTAACCCATCATGCCGAGACGTAAAACGGATATTGGTCGTTGTTCATTGACGTTGGAAAAAAAAAGCGCTTATCACGTAATGCCTTCATAACTGTTCCCGGCCGAAGCCGGGTCGGGTTGCTAGTATATATATATAATCGCCTACGTGGTCATGGTTATACGTAAGTTATTGAAACTCCTTTCAAAATGGTCCTTGGTTCGATTCCCGTCTCTGCTAAGGGATTTGATTCTGGCCTGAGGGCGCACCTGCCACTCCATAATAATTTGTTTGCGTTTCCCGAGCATTACTTTGAATTTATGAATGCATAGAATGCCTCTGAGGCATCCTCTAGTCTTACAGGGGTCTTACATGCGACCATACTTCATTCTTAAAGTTGCGTGTGTTTTATTGGTATCTCTCCTTCCATACGCACATGGCTGTGGTCCAGGAAGTTTAGACTTTTTTGTTGGTTCGTTTCTGGGCTTGGAGTATCGTGGTCACCAGTCTTATTATTATCATTCTATCTAAGAGACGTGTGTGATAATTGCGTTATTGTGATGCTATAGCAGGATGTGAATTTGTAACCATTGTGATCTAGAATTGACCTCTGTGGCCCGGAAGTCGAAATAAGATATCAACTTGGACTTTTTCTCGAGTGAGTAAAAAAAAACACTCATGATGTTCACTATTCGAACCGGGATTTGGGCCTTGGATCTTCGAATGTCAGCTACCAACTCTACTTCAGTTGGGGAGTGTGCTTTAGACCGCCTGACTATGCTGGTGGCTGCTATAAGACATCCCACGATCTTGATAATCTAGCGGCGAAATTACTTATGATGCAAGATTACAATTTTGAGTTTTGAGCATGTGCAGTACGTGTTTCGTATCATTAACCTGGAGGCGAAACAAAATCAACCGCAGACAGCAATACCTTGGGTCGCCTTCCCAGCCGAGCATGCTCATTATCACGTGGTCTTATAAAGCGACGACGATAATAATAATAATAATAATAATAATAATAATAATGAAAAAATCCACAGCCTTCTTCCAGTCGACCGACCGGGTCAGGGAATGGAATGAACTATGCCGGCTGCCGCAGCCTGTCGCACTCCCCTGGAGCAATGATTAAATGAATGACAGATGAAATGAAATGATAGTGGAGAGTGTTGCTGGAATTAAATTGTGACAGGGAAAACCAGAGTGCCTGGAGAAAAACCTGTCTGCCTCCGCTTTGTCCAGCACAAATCTCACATGGAGTGACCGGGAATTGAACCACGGACTCAGCGGTGAGAGGCCGGCGTGCTGCCGCCTAAGCCACGGAGGCTGGTAATAATAATAATAATAATAATAATAATAATAATAATAATAATAATAATAATAATTGTCTTTTATTTAGGGGCTTGGTCATTGTGGCCGTGTACTTCGGGTGTGAGTCTGTAATCTGGTAATCTGTGTTATTGTAGTGTCTGTATTAGTGTGTGTACATAGGTATTTGTAATTGGGATGGAAATGGCCGTGGCCTTAAGTTAGGAACAATCCCGGCATTTGCCTGGAATAGAAGAGTGGAAACCACGGGAAAACATTTCCAGGATGGCTGAGGTGGGAATCAAATCCACCTCTTCTCAGTTTTGCCTCAAGAGGCTAAGTGTACTCCGTTCTAACGCTCAGACCAGAATTAAATTTCTTGACAGCCGGGAATCGAACCCGGACCTCCGGGGGCGACAGCCAAGAATGCTAGCCATTACATTGTATCCCCACCCAGTAATTTGGACAAATTTGAGTTGACCGACTGAAGAGTTACAACTAACAGTTTGTATAAGCAACACCAAAAGAAAATGGCTTCAAAGCTTTACATATCTGCCAAGAAATGTAATTCTGGTCTGAGATTCGGAACGTGGTACACTAAATTTAAGCCTTGTGAGGAAAATCTGATTCCCACCTCAGCTATGTTGGAAATGGTTTTCCGTGGTTTCCAACTTTTATTCCAGGTAAATGTCGGGATGATTCCTAACTTAAGGCCACTTCCGCCTCCTTCTCTATTCTAACCTGAATTACAAATAAGTTACAAACACTAATACAGCCATCACAATAACATAGGTTATCAGACAAAATTACACTCACACCAGTACACGGGGCTGAAAGACCACGATGTTCAAGCCCCTCAAATGAAACAACAAAATTATAATTGTATTCATATAGCACGTGCGGCCCCGTGGTGTTGGGGTAGCGTGCATGCCTCTCACCTGGAGGGCCCGGGTTCGATTCTTGGCTCCGCCAGGGATTTTAGAAACAGACGTGATGGCTGGAACGGGATGCACTCAGACTCGTGAGGAAAATTGAGTAGCTGTCTGACAATGAGGCAGCGCCCCGGTCACGAAAACCAAGATTAACGGCCGAGGGGACCCGATGGGCTGACCACGCGTCACCCCAATATCTGCAGGCCAAATGTCTGGGCAGCGGTCGCTTGGTAGGCCTAGGCCCTTCGTGGGCTGTAGTGCCAGGGGTTATTATTATTATATTCATATAGCACGTGGCTATAAAGCCCTGCGCGGATGCGCCATCCGTGGATAAACCCGTGGATATCCGCAACATTTCTCGCCATGCTGATATAGTTTGCATGACTGTGCGGATAGTGGATAAGCTGCGGATAATGTTTAGAGTAAATTTGCGGATAGTTTTTAGATTACAATGTTGAACTGGATCTTTTTAAAATAATTTTATTTTTAGCTAAGATCTGCGTCTTTCACGTTTCTTGTTATTTCCCTATTTGCTTTCGCTTGGATTTTATGAGAATAATAGAGAAGTAAGAGAAGCCAATACCCTCAATCAGTGTTGACTATTTCCCAAGCCCTTTATATTTTTACCTGCGCTTGCCTGCGTGGGTATATCCGACAACTAAGTAAGTGCTATAATTAGCCACCCGCTGTATTACATGCCGTTACTCAGAGGGACAAAACTCAGTCAACATTGTCTTGCGATTCACACATAGCCTAGGGGAACGAATTTCTCCTGACATTTCTAAATGTGTTGCTTTAGTACTTTACCTAATAAATTAACAAGAAGTTCCGTGACGAACTAAAGAGCCTACTTTTCTTAAAATGTAAGATTCATGCCAATGATTAATCTATATGGATCTATCTAGAATAATGAAGAAATCAAGTTGCTAATATCGAAATTTCTAATTAGTTCGAAATACTGTATACCTGGCATAATGTAGCCTAATAGAGCACTACAGTTGGCAGCCCTGGTGACTGAATATATTCTTAGTTCCATCTCATAAGATACAGAATACAAAATTAGGTTGAAGTCCTATGAATAGCAAGGACGTTACATGCAGTTAAACATTGGATCAAACAGCGCGCGTAAAATCATGTTGGCAACAATGTCATGCATGTAATGGTCAGAAATAATATGATCTATTGTTGTGCCAATTTTGAATGAAATCCATAAGTTAGTATAGAAGTTACAATCATTTTAAAATTGGACCTATCAGCAGGCTTAGAATCATGTTGGCAGCACTGACGTATATTAGTTACTCCAAATTCATCTAGAATGCCAGGTACTATACGTGTACAAAGTTTAGAGCCATTGGCTTGCATACTTTCTGATATATTGATATTAGGGTAACAAAAATAGAGACAGCACATATTAACAGTTGGCAGCCCTGGTTGCTCTTAAGAATACGCATAGCCATATCTGTTATGGTACACATAGCACATACGAAATTTGGTTGAAATCCAAATGATAGTATGGAAGTTACATGTATTTAAAGTTGGACCTCTCAGCAGGCATAGAATCATGTTGGTAGCACTGACATATATATGTTACTCCAAATTAATATAGAATGTCAGGTACTATACGTGTGCATAGTTTAAAGCTGTCGGCTTGCATACTTTCTGATATATTGGTATTTTGGATAAAAGAAATTAAGAGCATTTATTAACAGTTGGCAGCCCTGGTGGGTCTTAAGAATACGCTCAGTCATATCTGGTTATGTACACATACAATATACGAAATTTGGTTGAATTCTAATTGATAGTGTAGAAGTTATATGCATTTAAAAATTGGACTTATCAGCAGGCTTATAATCATTTTGGCAACACTGCCATGTATGACCTCATGGAAATTAAACTGCAATATTATTATCTATACGTGTGCCAATTTTGAAATAACTCCCATTCATACCTTCCAAGATATCCAACATGGAGCTCAAATTTCAATTGCGATTTTTTAGCAGTTGGTAGCACTGACATCATTTTCAAATATGGCCGTGAGATATTCAGGTATAGATCTTTACTCCTACCAAATTTTGTTTCGATTGCTGCAGCCGTTTAGGAGTTGATAGGTGGACAAACACACACAGCCAGCCAGACGGACAGACAGAAGGACAGACAGAAGGACAGACAGACAGACACACATTTGCCCGATCTCATAAGTCTACTTTTTCCTCATTTTTGCAAAATGTGAAAAGTAGGCTAAAAATACAATATTATTGTAATGTCAGCGGATTTGAATAACAAACGTGCGGATGCGGATAACATTCGTGCGGATGCGGGGCGGATGCGGATAACGTTTTGTTTATCCGCGCAGGGCTCTAGCTATAGCTACGTCTGTCAGGCTGCAGTGATGTTGAACGGCCCTCTCCTCCTTACCAGTTGAGAACAGTGTTCGCTGTATCTATGATAAACTGTCCAAAACAGTATTTGTAATCCTCAACTAATCTCTGTTTGGGGAAGTGGGTTAGCAGCCATATGGCCATGTCTCTCACGTTTCCTATGTGGTCTGATTATTCAGTATAACTTGTGAACAGGGGCGGCTCGAGACCTAATTCGTACAGGTGCAAACCACCATTTGATCACGCACGTTGTCACCCCATTCATCTGTGCCGATAGCTTACTGTCGTTGTTGATTTATTTAGGGGCTTTACGACATCGTGGTCATGTAGCCCCATGTACTTGGGTGAGTATGGAATTTGTCTGATCATCATCATCATCTTGTACAGTTTCCAGCCCCAAGCTGGGTCTGTTTGGAACATAAGCCTCGCCCACTTAGACCTTTCTTCCCACCACCTCTCCGCTGTCACTCTGGTCCAGTCCTCGCCTCTCTTCTTGACACATTCCTCCACTCCTTTCAGCCATCTATCTCTTGGTCTTCCCCTTGGTCGTTTCTTCTGCATCTGCATCTCATGTATCCTCTTGGGAATCTTCTTCTCTTCCATTCTCTTTAAGTGTCCATACCACCTCAGTCTTGGTGTCTCGATCCTACCTTGCAAGGGCTCCTCTTTCACTATTTCCCTGACCTTTCCATTCCTCACCCTGTCTCTTCTTGTTACTCCGATCCTACTTCGCAGGAACTTCATTTCACTTGCCTGTATTCTGCATAGGTCTCTTTTATTCATTATTCACGTTTCTGATGCATGGGCCAGTATTGGGATATAGTAGCTTCTGTATAACACTTCCTGCTTTTTTTGTAGGACATCTTTATTCCACACTAAGCTCCTTATGCTTCTGCCTGTCTGCCACGTTCCGTAATCTCTTTGTCATTTCTCCCATTTTCCTCCACTATACTTCCCAAGTACTTGAGACTTTCCACCTTCTTCAGCTTGTCTGATAAACTGTCTTATTGTTAAATCCCTGAGCGGATGCTGATATCCAAGGGTTTATCCGCGGATATTCGCAACATTTTTCGCCATGCGGATATAGTTTGCATGGCTGTTTGCTTGAGAAATTATGAGTTGTAGTTAATTCATTTAAGGGTTTTGGGGCATCTTAGTCGTCAGCCCCATGTAGTTGGGAGTGTGTTGAACTTGTCTGATAAGCTGTATTTATATGCTGACTGTAGTCGTGTCTGTAACTGTATTAGGGACAAGGATGAGGTATGTGCTCCAGAACTTGAAGTTAGGTGCTATCCCGATATTTTCCTGGAGGGAATGTAGAAAAATCTGGGGAAAACACAGTCAGGATAGCCGCAGTCAGCGTCGGGATTCGAATCTGCGATCTCTGGACTTGCTGCAGATGCCCTCACGGCCGTGGTGCACGACTTAACGTGCACGGCAACGTGAAATGATGATTTCAAGCTATTAGGTCGTGTAAGGCACAAATAGTGAAAAGCATCAAGAAGAGTAGCAAAATGTCTGACCCAAGCGAAACTCGAATCCGCGAGGGATCCATATACCTGTATTGCCCAACCACCTCCTGGTGTAGCGGATAGCATTCTTGGCTGTCGCCCCAGAGGTCCGGGTTCGATTCCCGGCTCCACCAAGAAATGTAATGTTGGTCTGAGGGGTGGAACGGGGTACACTCAATCTCTTGTGGCAAAAACTGACGAGAGGTGGGTTCGATTCCCGTCCCTCAGTCATCCTGGAAGTGATTTTCCGTGGTATCCCCACTTTTACGGCAGGAAAATGCCGGGATGGTAACTAACTTTAGGTCACAAATAGGCCTACACACACTACTACAGATACAACAATTAGGGGCCGATAACCTAGATGTTAGGCCCCTTAAAACAACAATTATCATCATTATCATCATCATCATCATCATCATCATCATCAGATACAACAATAACACAGGTTATCAGACAAATACACACACACACACACACACACACACCCTAATACACGGGGCTAAATGTCCAAGCCACACATCTCATGATTGCAGTCATGAAAAATCCTTTCTTGGAAGCTATGTATCCTTGTTTTAATGCAAAGCGAGTTGGTCTTGCCACCTAGCGTCCTTTGAAAACACAATTCATTGTAGCCACTCGATATTGAGAAAGTTATGTTACCGGTAGCTTGAAAATTAGAACCCTGAACAATGGATCGGGGAAGGAGGTCGATGAGTGTATCATTTTGAAAGCTAACCTCACTGGAAGCTGCAAAGAATGCGCGACTCAGCTCGGCCTCTGGCGAAATGTGTGAAGCACGTGTAGAGGAGGTTAAAGGCTTTATGACTAGCAACATAGCATATTACTCAAACTCATCATCTGTTTCTTAGATGTAATCGAGTATCTCTTTCTCTGATGTGTTAACTCCCAGCAACTCCTCTTGCCAAACACATTGATCTTCTTCTGTCCCTTATACTCCAGGCAAATACTGTGATGGCCACAGATGCCTACTTTCATATCCTACATCCAATCACAAAGAAACACTTGTACAGATATCACAATAGCAAATATTATCTGAGAGATTCGACACTTCTTCAGGTATACGGGACCGGTGACCACTATGTCACAAGCCACTAAAATATAATAATAATAATAATAATAATAACAACAACAATAAAGTAGACTACCGGTATTTGATTTACTGTATTTCGAATAAAAATCGATTGGGTGATCATAAAGATTATTTTGAACCTCTGTATCTTGTGAATTAATCATTTCATCTCGAGGAAACCTAATTGGTTGGACCCACAAAAAGGTAGTTCTGGTGGCCACGGGTCGATGACCCTGCTGCATTACTAAATTATCATCTATTGTGAACTTGAAAGGCATTGCGTCCACGTACGTGTGCCGGACTGCTTTCTATCATCCTTCCCGTCGATTTCTTTTGGTCTCTGCTTTTCTTTCTTGAAGTTCTCATTTTTCCATGGGTCAAATGTCTTCTATTTTTTTAGGGGGCGTGGTGGTGGCGCAGCGGTCAAGCTGTCGGCCTCTCACCACGGCGGACCGGGTTCGATTCCCAGTCAATGCATGTGAGATTTTCAAAGTGAAATGCCATGTCCTGTGGTTCGGATTCCACGTCAAATGGAGGTCTCGTGGCTCATGATCTCGAGATTAACGGTCACGTAAAACTACAATCTTCCTTTTTTCTTCTATTTTTACGGTATATCCTGCCTTTGGTCAAAGGCGACTTAAATGGCAGGGTGTGTGTAGCCCACTATGCATGGTACACCCTGATAACACTAAACGGTCGGTGGTGTTTAATGGTGCGAAACGTCTACGTGTCATCGGCCCCTAATAGTTTAGGGGATAGTGGTAATGGTAATGAAATGAAAACTGAGTACTGACTTACAATTAACTTACGTAGACTTCTAGCTGAAGAAAAGGACAAAGAAAAAAAGAAACAAGGAGACTAAGAGAAAGGGAAAAGAAATGCCCTCAACCCTTGAAGAATGATTATTGAGGGACTCGGGGAGAAGTGGAGGCATGAAAGGCAGATAGGAAAGGGAAAGAGGAGAGAGTCCATCTCAAAATCAATGGATAAAGGGTGAAATGAACCCAACTCAAAATCCCTCAGGGTCGCCAACACCCGAGCCCACAAGCCGTGATCCCTTGGGAGGTGTAACACTATTCAAGGGGCACCATACACACTCCCAGCCTCCTGTTAGGGAAGGGAAATCTGGTCCCTCGAAAAATAAAGGAATCAGGAAAGATGAGATAAGGGCCAATTAAGGCGGGGAAATGAAAGACAGCCTAGTAAGAGAACAAGAATAGACCAAGGGAGGTCGAAAGGAAATCATCCCGCCACAAGTAAGTGGAAGCAATGTCGGACTCAGCTGGGGTCCCGTGGTCACCAATCCATGTCCCATTAGTCATGAAACCCTGGAGGAATAGCCTCAATGGTTCACGGCTAATGTGCTAGGGAGTTGGCGACCACGAGAGATTCCTGTGCTACGTCTGATATTTTTTCCAGTGACTTTGGGGTGAACCATCTCCTTTTCCCCCTTTCCTTTCTGTCTTTATTCTTTTGAGGTTTGAGCACGTTTCATTTCCTTCTCCGTACTCTTTCGTCCATTTTTTGTAAGTTAACAGTATGAAGAGAGTCGTCATCATAGGAGCAGACGCCCTCAATCAGTGACGTAGCCAGGATTTCCTTTCGTGAGGGCGGGGGATGCCCCTTTCCCCATCTACCGACCTAATCGTCTTCCTGCACAGCGTACAAATAAAATACCTCCTACCGCACATCAATGCAAATACACATTTAGACCAAGGTTATGGAGTTTTAGCAAACTGAGAACCCGAAGGAAAATGCTGAAAATATTATATTTTATTGAAAACCAAACACCCGAATAGCATGAGAGTTCGAGAATGAAATAAGAACAGACTTCACTGTCAGTGAAGAGAAACAACTGTTAAATAAGTCAAATCTAGAGAATCACATACATCAGTTTGTATATAAAAGACCCTGTAGTTGACTCGTTACACACGGTTTTACAAACTTATGTAATATAAATAGTGTATATATTTATTTGTGTTTAATTGTGATTCATAAAAATCATATAGCCTACTTAAGCCTAAGTGAACATGATCTGAGGATGAACGCATGACGTTCGAAACATGTCATCCAATTAAGTAGGTATTTGTGCATAAAGAGTGTGTTAGTTTGTAGGGTATATAAATACTTGTTTCCCGCCTAATGTAGTTGAGCACTGAAAAGCTTTCTTTATTAGTACCAAGGGTAGATGACCATTGTTTTCTTTTAAATAAGCTATTTGTACGGCCAAACGAAGGTAATATGGAAAAGAATGGTGGAAAAAGAAGCTCTGAAGGCTGGTAAAGCCTGGAGTGAGGTGAAACGATTGGCTGCCAACAAAACCAGATGCCCTCTGCTCCATCAGGAGTAACAGGAAATAAGTCAAATCAAACGAAGATACTGTAGTTGTGGTGGTGGTGATTGCTCTTTTACGGGGATGAACATCGAGGCAGGGCGGAGCCAAAGGGTTAGTGGTGTCCAGTGGATCCCTCCCGAAGTGTTTGGACTAGCGAATAATATTATTTTTAAATTTATTGTAGCCGAATGGCCATAATAGGGTTTACAATATTTATGAATCTAAACAAGGCCTATTTACAGACTCTAGTCTCTTCTTACACCTCCTTACATGGTATCTGTGGCACTGTTCCTCACAGAGCTCGCAATTGCAGTCTTCACGTGGATTATGAAATCGTTTAACTTTACAGACCACCGACAGCAGTGGCTACGCTCGCTAAGGCGCAGCGTTAGGTCAGGGGGCCAAGCTCTCTGCTGACTCTGTAGACGCGTGGGATCGAGCCCCACCATCGGCCGTCCTTGAAATGGTTATCCGTGGTTTACCCCATTTTCAACACCAGGCAAATGCTGGGATGGTACCTTCTGACAGGCCACGGCCGCTTCCTTCCACATCCTTGCCCAGCTTCATTCGTCTTCATCCATTAATCATCATGAGCCTGCCACGTACAAACCCAGCGTAGTTTGACTGGACCACACGGTTGACTTGAAAATATATTTTGTATCGTAGGATCGTGCACACAGTTAAATTTATACCTTAACATGCCATCCCTATTGTTCATTTTGAGTACGTTTAATGTATCGGTATCTAAAATAATTTCCATAAATGTAGCTGCCTTACAGTATTAGCCTAGCACGGTGTTGTTAATTGTTGGGAATCTTTGGTCATCAGCCCCGCTATCATTTCATTAACAAGTGTTTATTCTATTCCTGCCACGGTGGGTGAGTGGTTAATGTGTCGGTCTACTAACCCCAAGCTTGCAGGTTCGCTCCTGGCCGTGTTAAGTGTTTTTTTTTTGAAAGGCGGAAAAAATTACGACACGCTTGTCATACAATGTTGGCATGTCAAAGAACCCATTTGAATTCAGTACTGTAGGCCGTGCTCATAATGGCAAAATTAATCTCTGGAGTTTCCGCCAACACAAAGTTCCTCATTTCTCTACTAGAAAGCTCTATAGTGTTCAAGGAGCTTGGATATCTAACCTCCTTGACTTGCATAGTGCTTCAAGGAACAACGAAATTCGACATGCAAGCTACCCTCGGGGTGTCAAATAACAAAGCTTGCACTCGGCACCCGAGCTCATACGATATTATTATTATATATTCTTTTCCTACGATCTAAAATTCAATTTTCGACAATATTTATTGGGGGTAAATTAATGATCCTCCCTTAACAACTGCATTTGTTACTGTTTCATTTGTTTGTAGGTCTATCAATTGTAATAATTGGGCACAATTTGTGTTGACCGACTGAAAAGCTTTCTTTATTATAATTAGGCAACACTGAAAAACGTCTTCTATCACTACATTGTATACTACTACTACTACCACAAACCACACCCATATTGAACACTCACTAGTCACCAAGCGAACAAATCAACATTCTCGCATTGTATTCTATTCTGTGGTAAAATTGAATATAACATCACTGTTACATATTGAGAGGGTTTGTAGTCAGAGTTCATATATTGATTCACCTACGTTTTTGAAGGCGGGATTCTACTGACTTTACGTCACACCTCTCATCACAATGCACTGAACCGCGGTGGCTTCCGGAGTTGCATTCAGAAGCCGTGTCGTACTCCTCTATCGATACGATCCTCAACGAGATATCTGTCAAACATTTCATTTTAGAAACCCCATATGCTGTTGTCATGCTACCTGTATTCTGATTATTATTGTTATTATTATTATCAGTGCAATCTCTACTGCATTCTGCAAGAAAGAAGTTTATAGAGTTTGCAGGATTCGATTCTGCAACCTTGGTCAACACGAGTGTGCCCAATGAATGACCGACTGAAGCGCAGCAAAGACCATTAAGGGGGAAAACTCGTCGTGGTCATGATTCTAATTTACTTGAGATTTCGCGTTTTTTTCTTTTCTCTTTTTCGCTTTTTCTCGTGATATCCATTTCGTTGGCAGTTGAGGGCCGCAAATGCGAGGGAGCCGTGTCAGTAGATATATTGACACGTAAAAGATCCACTTCCGGGCAAAATTCTGGCACCCCGACGTCTCCAAAAGCCGCAGTAGTTAAGGGGAACGTAAAACCAATAACATTACTAGTGTCACATTATTATTAATAACGAAAACAAATTCAAATGCTTTAACCATTCTAGAATATGGATTCTAACTATACTTGTAAACCAACCCGTTTGTATTGTCCATGTTCTGTGGCTAAAATTCACAGAATAACCATTTCTATTTCCTGTCTTCGAAAGAAGTCTTTCTGCTGTATTCCGGCAAACTTAAAACGCGTTTGGAAATGCTTCCCACGAGAAGAAGTTTAAATGAACGAGCTAACGGTATGCATAATTTAAGTATTTTTTACACATTGTATGTAAATTACAAATTTATGCGTTTCCCGATTCTTTTCTGTGCTTCCTTTCCTTTATCAGACTGGCATTTTGCTAGAACTCCTTTCTGGACATTCACTTACCTTGACCGTCGTTCTCAACTTCCGGACTCCTTTCGACGCGAAAGTATTTACATGCTATTAAAAGTAGTTTGTTCATTGTAGACGGAAAGTAGGAGTTCTGAACTTCGTTTCTGTCAGATTCAATGTCATGTCACGTGAAATGAACTCGCGAAACAACTTGTTGCTTTAGTTTTATTGAATTGTGGATGCCGTGGTTATCAGTCCTAGGTACTTGTGTGTGACCGTCAATCAGCTGTTAGTTTTATTTATTTATCGTATGACTTTTAGTGCCGGGAGTGTCTGAGGACATGTTCGGCTCGCCTGAGTCTGTAGCTGCTTCCAGCGGACTCCTTTAGGGTGAGCTACAAGTTCCGTTCAATTTCAAGTAGTTCTAACTTTCGCCACCACATATCAATGATACCTAGTGGTGAACGTTGGAACTTTGATAGAGCGTTCCGACGAAATCTAACCTAACAATTTAGCTACACACAAGTTTAGTCTGTGGAAGGATCTATTACATGCCATAAATCTATGACATGGGACCGCCAGCTTTACTTCCCCTCCGAAGGAAGGCATACTGAAGGATTTTAACGCTCTTAAAAGATCCGACGACTTCGGCCGGGTTTGAACCCGCTATCTTGGGCACAGCAGTTCAGCATGCTACCAACTATGCCACCGAAGACGCTAGCTATTAGTGTTTAGAGCTAAATGAGTACGTGCCTTAAGACTTGAAATAGCTCCTCCCTTGAGTTATTAATTAGCTTTAGGGGCTTGGGACATCTTGGTCATCAGCCCCGTATACTTGTGTGTGTGTGTGTGTGTGTGTGTGTGTGTGTGTGTGTGTGTGAATTTATCTGCTAACCTGTGTTTCTGCTGTAGTAGTCTAGTGTGTTTAATTGTAATTATTAGGGTTGGGGATATAGTAGGTGCCCCGGGACTTGAAATGAGACACTAGATATTCCGCCTCTTAAAAACAACCACCACCATCACACCACCACAGACACCCTAGCCCTGGACTTAGCACGCACAGCTATACATTAAAGCCATTATATGTGTCCTGAGCTCGTTGGGAACATAAGTGTAGCCTATATACTCCACTCAAGACATCAACCTTCCATCATGACATGACTGGCTGCCTGGCGCAAAGGTAACGTTCTCGCCTGCTAAGCCCAAGTTTGCATAATCGAATCCTGACGCAGTCAGTTTGCATTTGAGTGTTCCCAAATGCAAGAGAGCCGTGTCAGTAGATTTACGTTTAAGATCCACTTCAGGGCAAAATTCCGGCTTTTCAGCGTCTCTAAAAGGGGGCGTAAAACCATTAACATTAGGCTATTCTATTGTTGTTGTTTGAGTCTTCAGTCTTTTGACTGGTTTGATGCAGCTCTCCATGCCTCCCTGTCCTGAGCTAATCGTTTCATCTCTACATAACTACCACACCCTACATCTGAGGCAATCTGTTTAACATATTCTAACCTTGGTCTACCCCTACAGTTCTTGTCCTCGACCCTTCCTTCCATAACTAAGCTTGCTATTCCTGGGTGTCTTAGTATGTGTCCCACCAACCTATCTCTTCTCTTCATTAGCAGTCGCCAGAAACATCTCTCCTCTCCCACTCGTCTTAATACCTCTATGTTTGTAACCCTATCTACCCATCTGATCTTCATCATTCTCCTGTAACACCACATTTCAAATGCTTCTATTCTCCTCTTTTCTGCTGCACCAATAGTCCAAGTTTCACTTCCATAGAGCGCCACGCTCCAGACAAAGGCTTTCAAAAATGACTTCCTAATACCTAAATCTATATTCGATGTCAGCAGATTCCTTTTTTGTAGAAAAGCTTTCTTTGCCTGAGCCAACCTACTTTTTATATCCTCTTTGCTTCGTCCATCACTGGTTATTCTACTTCCTAAGTAACAGAAGTCTTCTACTTCCTTCAGCTTTTCACCTGTCAATTTGATCTCCATAGAGGTTTCTGATTTATTTCGGCTGCATTCCAGTATTTTTGTTTTACATTTATTAATTTTCATCATGAATTCTTTCTTTAAGACGGAGTCCATACCATTCAAAAACTCATTCAAATCCTCAGGCTTGTCGGCCAAGATGACGATGTCATCAGCAAATCTCAGAGTTGAAATTATTTCTCCTTGAATCTTCACTCCCACTTTAAATTTTTCTCTAATTTCCTTCATTGCTTGTTCAATGTAAAGATTGAAAAGTATGGGTGATAAGTTATTATTATTATTATTATTATTATTCTGTCATGCCATTCCAGGCCTGAGTGGCAGAGTGGTCTGAGTATTGCAGCTAAATCCCGACTAAGCTAGATAGCATTTAAAAATCCCTAAACGTGACAGATCTGTGCCATTATATTTCTTGTCTCATAAAGAACTCCAGTCAGGAAAAAATCGCTCTGTCATTGCGTCTTAGAATACCTCTAGAAAGTGTTAGAACGTTAAACATTATTTTATTTTTTATTTTTATTAATCTGTGTTTGGATGCCTTATCCTATGGTTCGTATGGAGCTGTTGCAGCGCTATGTACAAAATCTTCGCTTTAGTGGCTGAAACTTCCGGATTTACGTGTCGTCTCGAGTCTGCATTCGGTCCATGCGTATAATGTTGTACATACGTCTGGATCGATGGGATCCTATCACTACTAGAATTGTTCAAGAGAGAGAGAGCTAGGAAGAACCAGCCCTTTCTTTACCAATTCTAGAATCACTAGAACTGGTCAAGAGAGAGATAGAGGGAGACCTCGATCTGCCTCACCAGTACTATTTAAAATAGACCAATTCGAGAGAGAGAATATACACATCTGCCTCAACATGGTTAGGGCAGGTCAAGAAGGGTTAAGAGAGGGAAGCATACTGTACATCAACGCCATTAGAACATATCAAGGGAGCGAGAGAACCAGATTTCCCTCGCAACTACTAGGAGGGATGGAGAGAGGAAGAACTATATCTGCCTCAACACCATTAGGGACAGAGAGAAATATGTCTGCCTCAACACGGTTAGGGATGGAGAGAGAAAGAGGGAGAGTTCGCCACTACTGGAGGGATGGAGAGAGAGAGTTCGCCACCACTAGAGAGATGGAGAAAGAAAGAGAGAGAGAGAGAAAGAGTTCGCCACTACTGGAGGGATGGAGAGAGAAAGAGAGGGAGATTTGCCACTACTGGAGGGATGGAGAGAGAGGGAGAGTTCGCCACTACTGGAGGGATGGAAAGAGAAAGAGAGGGAGAGTTTGCCACTACTGGAGGGATGGACAGAGAAAGAGAGGGAGAGTTTGCCACTACTGGAGGGATGGAGAGAGAGGGAGAGTCGCCACTACTGGAGGGATGGAAAGAGAAAGGGAGGGAGAGTTTGCCACTACTGGAGGGATGGACAGAGAAAGAGAGGGAGAGTACGCCACTACTGGGGGGATGGAGAGAGAAAGAGAGGGAGAGTACGCCACTACTGGAGGGATGGAAAGAGAAAGAGAGGGAGAGTTCGCCACTACTGGATGGATGGAGAGAGAGGGCGAACTATATCTGCCTCAACTCCATTAGGGAGAGAAGGAGAAACAGAGGTCTGCATCAACAATACTAGAACGGACCAAGAGAGAGACAGAGAGAAGTACCAGGTCTCCCTACGTGACATTCGGACGAGTTCTGGCGAGTTACACAACAAATGGGCGAGTCGTTTCAGTGCAATACAGCTGGTGCTTATCGAGAATAGAAGCTCAGGATTGTGGAATGATCTCCGATAAGGCAGTACATGAATCGTGTTGAGTATCGGAGTTAGGCCTAGTTTGTTTTACGAGGCGAGAATAGGCGTATTATAAAGAAACACCTGAATTTTCCAACTTTTTTCTTAAATGAACTCCTTAGTTGAGGATTGTGACAATTGTTATTTACTACTTTGGCTTATGGTCTTCAGTCGTGGTCAAGAAAGAACTAATTTTTTGTTTGAACTTGCTGAATGTTAAAAGGATTGCTATGCAATTTCATCCCTCCCTTAACTCTACGAAGTGATTGCGGGGTGACGCGTCATTCTCAGCCGTTAATCGTGGCTTTCTCGACTATGTCACTATCTCTCAGGTTTTTTTTTTGTGTGGTCTCCTGAGAGACCGAGTGCAGGTTTTTCTAGTTGACGTCCGTGAGCGACCCGCGCGTCGGGATGAGATGGAGTTGATGAAGATCAATGCAACTGGGCAAGGATGTGGAAGGAAGCGGCTGTGGCCTGTCAGAAGGTACCATCCCAGCATTTGCCTCGTGTTGAAAATGGGAAACCACGGAAAACCATTTGAATGACGGCCGATGGTGGGGCTCGAACCGAGTCAGCAGAGAGCTTGGCCCGTGTCCTAACGCTGCGCTTTAGCGAGCATAGCCACTGCTGTCGGTGTATTTATGTTGATGCGGGTTTCTCGGGATGAATTATTTCATTACTACCTCAGGCAGTTATAATACAACACTATGTTCAAAATGCTTACATAGTATTCAGCGACAGCATGTATGACTACATACGCTCTATAGGCAATGTTGGTAGCCCTGCGAAACCCCACTTCACCTACCTTCACGGTCAAGCTAAGCACGCCGATGCGCTGCCAGCCTCCCGGGAGCACTCAGGTGAGACAGCTACTCAGTTGTCCACATATAGCTGAGTGCACCCTTCACGTCAGTTATTAAAATGCCTGACAGAGCCGAGAATCCATGGTGGCCACTACTCCTGGAAAACCTGGAAATCCTGGAAAACTGCTGGATTCTTATTAGGTCTGGAAAACTCCTGGAAAATGAGGAAAAATTTGAAAACTCCTGGAAAATAGCCACTGTTAATTAATTATAAAATTCTTTCCATCCTAAATCATACTCCCGCTGTGGTGTTGGGTGAGCACTCTATCGTTCTCTTTTTTTATGCTGATATTTCAGTCACAAAGTTTTTTTAAAACAACAATTAAATCATTTTTGTGTAGGCTTGCGTATCAATAACGCAATCACCACTATATTTTGTCAACATCTGTATAAGTAAACCAAACAAAACTGCATTATTTTGGTCTTGAAGTAGGCAACCGATAGTGTGTCATCGTCCCCCCACCCCGGGACTCGCGCTTATTTTTTAGTCTGGAAAAATGAGAATTACTCCTGGAAAATTCCTGGAAAACTCCTGGAAAATCATTGATCGATTTGAGTGGCCACCATGGAATCGAACCCGGGAGCTTCTGAGTATGCTTCCCCTATACCACAGGGCTGACTTGCATGGACTTTATTCTGGACAGACCGTAATTCATTCGAGTAAGGGATGAGAAGAAAGGCATGACAATAGCTTTAAGGATTGTCCGCCTGAGAGGAAAGCAAGCAGCCTCCCCTTCTGTGTGTGTCCATAGCGCACCCCTCCCCACCGCTCCGTCTCCTTTATCCCCATTCTTCGTCATAAGCACGGGCACGTGCTGAGCGATATGTCACAACAGAAATTTACCATGTTTCAAATTATCGGAAACTTTGTAGTGAGGTGAGGGTTGAGCTTCCGAGAACACATTATGTACCCCAAATTAAAGCTTCACGTATCACGTGGCTATCCCAGTGGTTGTTTCATTTAAGGGCCTGGTACATAATGGCCATCAGCCCGTGCATTTGTATAGAATATTTCTGATTACCTGTGTAATTTTGGTGTCTCGAATAGTGTGTGTATGTGTGGCTTTAATTTAGAAGTAGGAAACCACGGCAAAATCACTAGCACAGCACCGAGGGGGGAATCAAACTATCCTCTTTTCAGTTTTGTAGAGTGTACCCCGTACCAAATATCAGCGGTCGGAGAATTATTCATGGTGGCCACTACTCCTGGAAATCCTGGAAAACTCCTGGATTTTTATTAGGTCTGGAAAACTCCTGGAAAATGACGAAAAATTTGAAAACTCCTGGAAAATAGCCACTGTTAATTAATTATAAAAATCTTTCCATCTTAAATCATACTCCCGCTGCGGTTTTGGGTGAACACTCTATCGTTAACGAAAGAGATTTCCTCAGGCTACATGTTTCTGTGTGGGAGAACACGCGATAGTATTTTTGTAAAACATATCGAGTATAGACAACTTCACCGCAATAAAATTGCAGTAAAATTGCAGACGGCATTCTTTTCTCTTTTTTAAGCGTATATTTGAGTCACAAAGGCTTTTTAAAACAATTAAATCATTTGTGTTTAGGCTTGCGTATCAATAACGCAATAAAGCTATCTATCTATCACCACTAATTTTTGTCAACATCTGTATAAGTAAACCTGACACAACTGCTTTATTTTGGTCTTGAAGTAGGCAACCGATAAAGCCCCCCGACTCGCGCTTATTTTTAAGTCTGAAAAAATGAGAATTATTCCTGGAAAACTCCTGGAAAATCGTTGACTGATTTGAGTGGCCACCATGATTATTGCAATCTGGAGGCCGACGGTTAATATCTCTTCGACGTTCTTTCTTTCCCCTGCTTTACATAACTCCTTATTGACAATTTTCTTGTTTCTTTAATAATCCACTGTATTGAAAATCTAAAACGTAAGGAATGAAGGAACTATTCGTGGCCCATTAGAGACTGCAGTGTACTACCAAATAATAAGGCAAATGGACAATATTTGGCTGATTATTACCCGCTGGGATAATTACTGCAAATAGTGGAATATTTGGTCCTACTGTTAAACGTGGCGGATGAAATAGGTCTTCAGCAATACCAATACAGTTTCATTCCATGAAGACGGAGAAGAAGAAGTATTATACCACAAATAGCAGTTCTCAGTCAGCGATTAAGCTGCTTGTTTCTCACCGAGGCAGACCGGCTTTGATACCTGGTTAATTTGTGTGATTTTCAAGGTAAAAAGTCGCGTCCACAGGTTCGGATTCCACGTAAAAAGAAGTATCGTGGCTTATGTGAACAAGGTTCAATTGTAGAAATAATGTGTAGACAGTAGATACATCACGAGTGTAGAAACCCAGAGAGCCAGATCGTCACGGCGACTGCTTATTTGCTAATGTCACCTAAGTTTCGGCCCAATTAAATCACTTTTCTTTTTATTTATTTACTTATTTATTTGAAATGAAAATCCACAGCCTGCTTCCAGTCTCCGACCGGGTCAGGAATGGAATTAATGAAGCCCCCATCTAGCGGCGAGGATATGAACTGTGCCGGCTGCCGAGGCCTGACGCACTCCTCTGGGGCAATGATTAAATGAATGACAGATGAAATTAAATGATAGTGGAGAGTGTTGCTGGAATGAAATTTCGACAGGGAAAACTGGAGTACCCGGAGAAAAACCTGTCTGCCTCCGTTTTGTCCAGCACAGATCTCACATGGAGTGACCGGCATATTTTTTTTTTAAATTATTTATTTATTTATTTATTTATCTTGACATCTATCGTGACGTCTGTGAAGAAGCTGAAACCACGGCACAATTATTTCGAACTATCGACTGTAGCTACTATAAACAGTATCAAATCGATTATCGATAGGTATTAGGTTAGTGGGCTCATTGCTGGCACCTAATTATTTGGGCTGGCTCCTCAATTCCAAGAAAATGTCTGCGACCCTGCAAACCATTATTACTAGAACTAGCCTAATTCACCGCCCTTACCTAGTATCACTCCGAAACTCACATTTACATCAGTTTGCACCGTTAGCTGATGAGGTCAGAAGTAGGTATAGCCTATTTATCCCGGCATTCTTCTGGGGTGACTACAGAGTACTGGGGAATATCACGCTCAAGCTGACCCGAATTCGAACCGAAGGTATGAGACACTGGAGGCCGGTAAAATGAATGTAGGCCTATAGCCTACTTATGATAGGTGATATAGTGGTTTGCTTTTCAGGAAGGATGTACTGGACTTGTACGTGAGTAGATTCACTTCATTGCCCTTGTATTAGAAGTGGTGGGTTTCATCCCAGTCTCTGCAAAGGGTTTTCTCAAGCCAATCCCGCTATCCACGACGGTAAAGGAACTAACAACTCTGGCTTACATAAAGTCCTAGTCAAGGGAACTTCTATTAGCAGACGAGCACTAATCGAAGTCCTTAATGCTCAGTAGTGACTGACATATTCGTGCTTATTAAAAAGCCACGATCCTTTGTCTACCGAAGTTTTTCTCCAGTTTTTGCTTCGTTTCTGACATTTCTTGAGATTATTGTTGCCAAGACAAAAATTGTAGACGATTTGTGCTAGAAGATAGAAATCATCTGTACCTCGTCTATTGCTAGATTCGTGGATAGTGATCGTACCATAACTTCAGTAGCATATTGCAGACCTGTTATAAGCATTTTTCTAGTCTGTCAAGTTCCAAAAGAAAACGAGATACATTTGATATATAAGGTGCGTTCAAAAAGTAACGAGCCGGAGGCTGGGAATGCGCAAACCGGTGACGACATCGGCTAATCGTGGCGTGTGTAACGAGGTGTGGTTCTGACCAGAGCGTGGAAGGTCACAGCCCGTCGCTAGAAGGCACGCGTGCACGTCACGTGACGATACAAAGCGAGCAGCAGCATGCATCAATCTCCAACGCTGCCAGTCGCATTGCAAGCAGTGACATGGAGGCGACAACCGAAGAGCAAAGAGGTGTTGTTCGGTTTCTGACCGCGGAAGGAGTAGGGAGAACGGTCATTCATCGCCGAATGTCACAAGTGTACGGCGAACACTCCATGTCCCTTGCAAGGGTCAAGGCGTGGCACAAGCGCTTCAGGGAAGGACGGGTGTCGTTAGCCGATGATGCCCGGTCTGGGGCACCCCCCTGCATTACCGATGACATCGTCCAGCTGGTTGATGCACTCATTACACAGGACCGCCGAGTGACAGTGAACGCCATAGCCGCCGTGGTCGCTCCACGACAATGCACGACCTCATATGGCCAACACAGTCGCGGCACTCCTGCAGAAATTCAAATTGAGTGCTCTCGGCCAGCCTCCATACAGTCCAGACCTCTCTCCCTGTGATTACGCCTTGTTTGATCCCATGAAAAGGGCTCTGCGGGGCCAAAGATTCACCTCGGAGGCCGACGTCCAGCTGTACGTGCGGAACTGGTTCACATCGCAGCCCAGGGAATTTTATGAGACAGCCATTCACCGCCTCGTGTCACAGTGGGACAAGTGCCTCAACAGCCAGGGCCAATACTTCTAACATACAGGTACTGGTTTCTGTAATTATGCCTCTGGCTCGTTACTTTTTGTACGCACCTTATACTTTTAAAAAGTATCTGTTTTCAAGCAATTGACTGCAAGTAGGTGTATGATGTTTGGCAGACATCTCCCGTTTATCTGATACCACTCGTAATAATGGCAACATTTCCAAATTATTGAGCACTAGGGATACATTATTCCTCACTGCGTCTGAACTTTGAATGTGCTTCATTAAGTAGTTCGTTTTTTATTGGAGGGTCCTTAATCCACAGGCCAGTGTGACATAGCACTCCATTCCCTCCTACCAACCCTCATCCCCATGTAACTAGAGCACAGTACATCCACGTCTCCAAAACTTACATTTTAATCCACTCTGCCCTCCATAGCTAACTCGTCCTTAGTTCTCTTCATCTATTTCAAGATTCTCTCCCATCTTTACGTCTTCTTTATCTACTGAATTTAACCATCCAGTTCTTATAACACTCCTACAAAATAATATTTCAAATTCTTCTGTTTTCATTGCCACTACTCAAACTTTTGGTTTTCATTGCTTCACTTGAGGGGCCTGGATATGGTGTACTTGGGTGTGTATGTATGTGTGTGTGTGTGTGTGTGTGTAGAACTTATCTGACTGTGTTATTGTGGTGTATGTAGTGGTGAGTGTATTTGTAATCCAGACGAGGAGGTGGCCGTGGCCGTAAGTTAGGAACCATCCCTGCATTTGCTTGGAGTAGAAGTGGGGAAACCACAGAAAACAACTTCGAGAATGTCTGATGTGGGGATCGAACCAACCTCTTGTCAGTTTGCCTTACGAGGCTGAGTGTACCCCGTTTCAGCCATCGGACAAGAATTAAATTTCTTGGCAGAGCCGGGAATCAAACCCGGACCTCCAGTGTGCTAGCCGCTACTTCAACGGTTCGCCCTTTAGTTTCTTAACAGTACTGACTCTTCCTTCCTTCCTCCAGGACTGGCCATGCCAATCAATCAAATTATTTTATGGTGAGCTAAAATCACAATGTGATTGTGAACGTCGCGGTGGAGGAGAAAGTTATGAGTAGTAAAGTTAACTAGTGAACCCGTGCGAGAAATCTCGCATGTGTATAAACCACCCGCCTGGCTTTACTGTTATGCGGGCTTCGATAAATATGTTTATTTCTTTAAACGCATCTTTTAAACAAATTGTGGGTTGTGCGCGCCCCTGTGTACAGACTACCCGCCTGGCTCTAGTGCTATGCGGGCTGTACGCGAAACAGTTCTGCCAGGGTCTATCGTCTTGTTTATTTGTTTAAAAGCACTTTATAAACAAATAAATATATTTTCGTTGACTTTTCAAGAAATGCAAGATTTATCCTGTACTATTGAGACGATTTGGAAGAATTTGGTACTGTACAAACCACACCTTCTAACTCCCTCTGGTTTAGGAGCTTGAGTTATGCGAAACATACACCTTAGCGTATTATACAGGATGTATTTTATGTACCTTTGGAGAATGATAGGTCGTGTAGGGGACGGGTATAGAAGTAATTGAGATAGGGAACTTGGGGTCGGAGCGGCCTCCTTAACCCCTAATATAAGGGTTGATTCAGGCCCTCCACCTTGTAAGTTACGCAACCGACCCAAGCCTCTATTACCTTTCTCAATCCTTTAACTCTTGGCAAGATTCATTTCACCATGTGACGCTGGCGTAATAGATAGCGTTGCGGTGCGAAAGGCGGTAGTCCCGGGTTCGATTCCGTGCTTGGGCAATTTTTTTAAATGTTATTTTAGGTGTAAGGTTTTTAAGCTTGATACCTTCGGTAAATAAAACCGATCTTTGTGCACATCGTAGCATTAAATTGCTTAAGTCCGTTATTACGTTTAAACCACGTTGATTTGCAACCCTTATTTTAGGGGTTAAGGAGGCCACTCCGACCTCAAATCCCCTATCTCAAATTACTTCTATGCCCGTCCCCTACACGACCTATCATTTTCCAAAGGTACATAAAAGACACCCTGTATATATAGATCGTACGGGTGAATATGTTCAAACATAAAACTGTCACAGTAGGCCTATAGACTTTAAATAACAAATTCTTGTGCGAGTTTCTCAGGACATGAAACACGCATTCTTTCATGTAATCATACAACTTCTCGTGCTATGAAAGGATTCTGCCTAATGTAATGCCTTAAGAACAATATTTAGTTAAAACATCAGCTAGAACTGCTATAAAATATAATTGAGGAATAGAAGGAATCGATCCATGCAGCTACAGGATGTATGAGGCTGTTGACCTCACCTAATGTCATTGAGACTTCCCCTGGTTCAGCAGAGGACGGACCAACTCGAGATACAAAAGAAAGTTTGTAAGTTTGAAGCACAGGAACTTAAATTACATGTTCGCAACCCAGTCATTATTGAAACTCTCCAAGATTTTATGCACAAGTGAATAAACTCTCGTTTTAAAATTGCCGCGGGGAATGTTCAACATACTTGAGATGCGACCAGTCTTTTTTATGCATTCCTGTCTGTCGTTCAGGAGTAGCCAATTAAGTACGTGTAGTGATATCTACCTGAAATCTCTGTTGTTTCTTCTTCGATTTGCATGTCCAAATTGTAGTAAGGACCATCTGGTGGAGAATTCCTTTGGGCACTAGCTAAGTTCAGTGAGGAATTGAGAGGCTCTCTTCCTACTCACCTTGCGGGAAATCCCTAGGCGACCTTCCATTTCTCAGCCCCAGGGGTAAATACTGTTGCAGCCATATATGTAAATTACACCTTAGTGTTCTCAATGACATAGGATAGGGAATCGCATACATGAATAGCAGCCTATTTCTTCCTATCATACACGATTCATTTTAATTTTTTGACATTAAGAAAAGATTACCTCATGCGCGATTGTATTTTGGCATAAACTATTAATCTACTGTAAACGCATGCGTACAGCTTAGGGTCTTTTTATTGTACTGGAGTGGCCAAGCACTTTGCTCAGAATCTAGGCTCTCCTAATCACACCTCATACATGCAAGCATACATACATACATACATACATACATACATACGAGGGTTGTAAACAATAGTGGCAAAGTATGTATGTATCCTACACCATTTATTGTAGAGCATTCTTTTAGCGGGCCACGATTTCTTGGTACAACAAATGACTGTCGCTCGTTGTATATCGACTTTGTAGGAACTGCTTATAGGCAATATAATAAAATTCTGATAATTCCATCTAGCAGACGACACATAAACTATTAGATTAGTTCAGTGCGAAAATTCACTCGGTATTCTGAGCCATAAAAGCTCGGTTATTCTACTGTATGTAAGAGCGTTAGTTAAGCCTTACTCTTTCTCACTGGCGCTATGTAAAATCTGAAAACAGCCTGAATAGAATTGCCGGAATTGCCAAATGGACTTCTCATTGTATTGTAGGCTAATATTGGCTGGGTTCCAGTCACTTAATGTGACCGTTTACCTACGCGTGATCCCTGTTTGTATCGTTCCAGGGCTGTATGCTTGATGATATGGCCCATTGGATCCTCCATCCTTACACTTTAATCTGAATCCATTTCCCTGTGTACCAAATAGGTAGAGCTGTTTGAAGATCGTGTTAAGCTTTGTTAAATTTGAAGATTTATAATGCAAAAGAGTTGTGTTCTTATTAACAGGAAAATAAATCCGTAAGTGTTGGTAATTCGGTTTAGTATAACTACTAAGTGTGAGGAAATATGACTACACACCACACAGTAAATTATTATATTATACTATTCACTACTGAACAAGCAATGAAGGAAATTTGAGAAAAGTTCAAAGTAGGAGTAAAGATTCAAGGGGAACTAATTTCAACTCTGAGATTTGCAGATGAAATCGTCATCTTAGCCGACTCACCAGAGGATTTGAATGGGTCTTTAAATGGTATGGATTCTCTCTTGAGGAAAGAATTCATGATGAAAATTAATAAATGCAAAACAAAAAATATTGCTATTCAGCCGAAAGAAATCAGAAATCCCTATGGACGTCGAATTGGCAGGTGAAAAGTTAAAGGAAGTAGGAGACTTCAGTTATTTGGGAAGCAAAATAACCAGTGATGGACGAAGCAAAGAGGATATAAAAAGTAGGTTAGCCCAGGCAAGGAAAGCATTTCTACAGAAAATGAATTTTTTGATATCGAATATGGATTTAGGTATTAGGAAGTCAATTTTGAAAGCCTTTGTCTGGAGCGTGGCATTCTATGGAAGTGAAACATGGACTATTGGAGCAGCAGAAAAGAGGAGAATTGATGCGTTTGAAATATGGTGTTACAGGAGAATGGTGAAGATCAGATAGGTTGACAGGGTTACAAATGAAGAGGTATTATGACGATTGCGAGAGGAGAGACGTTTCTGGCGACTGCTAATGAACAGAAGAGATAGGTTGGTAGGACACAAACTAAGACACCCAGGAATAGCAAAGTTAGTTATGGAAGGAAGGGTCGAGGATAAGAGCTGTAGGGGTAGACCCAGGTTAGAATATGTTAAACAGATTGCCTCGGATGTAGGTTGTGGTAGCTACTGTATGTAGAGATGACACGATTAGCTCAGGACAGAGAAGCATGGAGGGCTGCATCAAACCAATCAAAAGACTGATGACTCAAACAACAACATTCACAAAGACAACTTGCATTAACATAAATTAAAAGCAGCAAATACATTTAATATTAACAGTTTGCAAGCCCCTGTTTGCGAACAAGTCGCCTCAATGATCTCCTATTAGCAGTTAGCACTGCGGCCTCCTCTGCTTCTCTTACCCTCTACAGCCGAACCTATAACCTCATAGTTTTTTTTAAGCGTATGAATTTTTAGTGCCGGGAGTGTCCAAAGACATGTTTGGCTCACCAGTTTTGTAGCTGCTTCCATGCGGACCACCTATGGGGTGAGCTACAAGTACCGTCTGGGGAGGAAGGTTTGAGTGTAAGGACGAGGAGTTGGAAGGTAGTAGCTGTGGCCTATAGTTAGGGACCAACCCCGGCATTTGCTTGGAAGGAAGATGGGAAACCACAGAAAACCATCTTCAAGTTTGCCGTCGGGGGGATTCGAACCTCCTCGCCTCCCGGATGTGAGCGACTGCCTGCAGCCACGCCGTAACGACCACGGCTAACTCACCTGGTACCCCCATTCTCATCACATGACCCCACCATCTGCGTCAGCTCATAAGAACAACTTCATGTAATGTGTTCATTTCTAACTTAGTATTTTTCCCTTAATATATCTGCAATGTAAAATTAAAGCAAAAACACCTTACCCAAGATGGATACGTAACCTAGCAGACATAATCAGCACATGGGTCGTTTGCTGCAACCTTATTATACTGGGTACAGACACTATTGAAAATCCACAGCCTGCTTCCAGTCGACCGACCGGGTCATCAATGGAATGAATGAAGCCCCCATCTAGCGGCAATGATATGAACTGTGCCGGCTGCTGAAGCCTGTCGCACTCCTCTGAGGCAATGATTAAATGAATGACAGATGAAATGAAATGATAGTTGAGAGTGTTGCTGGATTGAAACTTGGACAGGGAAAACCGGAGTACCCGGAGAAAAACCTGTCTGCCTCATTTTGTCCAATCACAGATCTCACATGGAGTGACTGGGATTTGAACCACGGACCCAGCGGTGAGAGGCCGGCGTGCTGCCGCCTAAGCCACGGAGGCTCCGCTACAGACGCTATTGCCTGTTCAAAATAAAAGGGAATCGCCCATTCAGTGCAGAGTTGTGAAAGTCCCATATTATTGTTTTGAAATATTTCTTTTTGTCATTTAAGGCAGTTGAAGAAGTAGGCCTAACTATAACACAACCTAAACAACAGAGACATAATTTATTTACCAATCGGTTCGAATTATGTGTAAAAGTAGTAAGATCTAACGGCAAAATCGGCGAAATGGGAACACTGTTACCGGGCTTATGCTTTTAGTGGTCGCGAGTAGGCTATGGCTAATCGGTGAAAGTTGGTATCGCGATGTTTTGGTGAGTGCGTATCATCGTTGAGAGGAAGTTTCGCGATATTTTGGCGAGCGTGAATTATCGGCAAGATGGCATTGCTATGTATTGTCGACCGCGAGTAAATGGCTAGATTAAGTATCGCGATGTTTGGGTGACCGCGACTAATCAGCGAGAGAAGGTATCGCAAAGTTTTGGAGAGTAGGTATCACTAGGTCTCGACGACCGCGAATAAATGACTAGATTAGGTATCGCGATGTTTCGGATGTCTCGACGATTGTGTAACTGGCTAGATTAGGTATCGCAATGTTTCGGATGTCTCGACGACCGTGTGTTATTGGCTAGATTAGGTATCGCGATGTTTCGGATGTCTCGACGACCGTGCGTTAATGGCTAGATCAGGTATCGCGATGTTTCGAATGTCGCGACGACCATGCGTAAATGGCTATATTAGGTATAGCGATGTTTCGGATGTCTCGACGACCGTGCATTAATGGCCAGATAGGTGTCACTATGTTTCGAATGTCTCGATATCCGTGCGTAAATGACCAGATTAGGTATAGCGATGTTTCGCATGTCTCGAAGACCGTGCGTTAATGGCTAGAACAGGTATCACGATGTTTCGAATGTCTCGACGACCGTGCGTAAATGGCTAGATTAGGTATCGTAATGTTTCGGATGTCTCGACGACATGGCTAGATTTTTTTTTGTCGTGTAGCCTCCTGATGAGAGGCCGAGTGCAGGTCTTCCTAGTCGACGCCCGTGGGCGACCTGCGCGTCGGGAGGAGAGATGAGATGAATGGATGAAAGTGGGCAAGGAAGTGGAAGGAAGCGGCCGTGGCCTATCAGAAGGTACTGTCCCAGCATTTGCCTGGTGTTGAAAATGGGAAACCACGGAAAACCATTTCAAGGACAGCCGACGGTGGGGCTCGAACCCACGCGTCTACCGAGTCAGCAGAGACCTAACGCCGTGCTTTAGCCGGCGTAGCCACTACTGTCGGTAATGGCTAGATTATGTGTCACGATGTTTCGGATGTCTCGACGACCGTGCGTAATGGCTAGATCAGGTATCGCGCTGTTTCGGCGTCCGCGTGCTATCGGCGAAAGTAGGTAGGTATCGAGATGTTTCGGCGATCGTGTTAAATCGGCGAGTGTAGGTATCACAATGTTTCAGTGACCGCTAGTTTTCGGCGAGAGTCGATCGCGATGTTTCGGCGACCACGAGTTATCGGCGAAAGTCAATCGAGATGTTTCGGCGATTGCGAGTTATCGGCGAAAGTACGTAAATATCACGATGTTTCGGCGACCGTGATTTATCGGTGAGAATAGGAACCACGCTATTGTCATGTTAAATACAGTATTTGACAACAGAAAGAAAATTTAGCGCTGGATTAAATACGTAGCAATAATAAAATGACAAATATGAAAAGGGGTGATATTTCACGCTATTGTCAAACATCGCGATTTAAAAATGTATCTTGAAGGTGTCAATTGTGCCAATTGAACAGCCTAAAAATAATGTGTATTTATCGCGAAACAACGATAACAACACCTCTATACAAAGGATGTCTGAAAATAAGTTACGGAAAGTTTATGGGCATAATAGGCTATACCAAATAATGTACGAGAGGTCCGTCGTCTGTTTTTTATAAACCGATTGGTGATCATCAGTGGTCTCATGTAAAGTGAGGCAGTGTACTGAATTTGCAACAAAGTGCTAACGGTGAAGGGTGTTTATATTAGCATTCAAAATTCAAAGAAAATGCACGGGGTGTGTATAAATTATCACAAACTCTACTAGTAAACGAAGTGCTGACAAGAGCGCTCGATTGAGGACCGCACGGTATTGGTTGTTAACATCTGCTGTGCATTTGGCAGGCAATAGTGAATTGCGTAACATGTAGGGGAGGGAGTGGTCAAGCAGTACATGCTGATGCAAAAGTTGTTTGCAATTTAACTTACATGTATTTGCCGACATTCTGGTGAACTTCCTCTAGGAGGTTATACAACACAGGACATCGATTTTTGGTTCTTACAATATCCGTAACTTATTTTAGGACACGGATTTTGATCAGTCCTTACATTGTTCATCTGGTACACTGTAAGATATCCCCCGTCGGTTCCACTTTTGCAGGTTTTTTTAATCACTATTTTAGGACATGCTGGCAGATAATTTTTGTACATGCAGAAGTAAGACGTTCTGTAAAAATGTTGACCCTCCTTCGCCCAAAAGCATGTAGACCACAATAGCTAGATAAACTCATAATGCCATGAGTACAAATGGGAACTTCAACCAGCGCAGGGGTGGGTTCCTTTAGGGGCAGGCTAAGTGCCTGACGATTAGTTCAACAATAATGAACTACTTCCCGAGTTCGGAATAGTTTCCCAAAGTGGTCATCGTTAAAATGCTCTGAGCTGTCCGCAGTCAACGTTTCTGAAAATGCGGCATTACTGCATTTATACATTTTATACTTTTTGGCTTTCGGTCATATTTGACCATGCAGCCAGCTCCTGTTTGAACATTTGACAAAGTTGATGTGGAATAATGTTACTGATATTTTTTTTAAATTGTTATTGAAGTGCACCGTTAATTTGATCCCATATTATACTGTACTGTAGACAATGAAGGGGATGCTGGGATGGTGTCTTATTTCATAACCCAGCATGTCCTGTTTCCTTCCCCATATCGCACGCGAGGCTGCCTGAGTGACAGTCTGATCATATCCCCCAGTTGCATTTGAGTTCCATGACAACTTCTCTAGAACGTAGTCCAAGGGTGATGCCGAACTTTGAGCGTCAGAGGACTTAAAATGGGATTCACTGCAGTACCACTCTCTAAACGAGAATTCTGCAATTCAATTCATGGTCATCAGTCGTGGTGTTGAAGATAGCTCCTTTACATTCTTGGGGAAAATTTGTACGTATTTAATTTTAATATCGATTCTAATTGAAAATGAAAATCCACAGCCTGCTTCCAGTCTCCGACCGGGTCAGGAATGGAATGAATGAAGCCCCCATCTAGCGGCGAGGATATGGACTGTGCCGGCTGCCGAGGCCTGACGCACTCCTCTGGGGCAATGATTAAATGAAGGACAGATGAAATGAAATGATAGTGGAGAGTGTTGCTGGAATGAAATTTTGACAGGGAAAACCGGAGTACCCGGAGAAAAACCTGTCTGCCTCCGTTTTGTCCAGCACAGATCTCACATGGAGTGACCGGGATTTGAACCACGGACCCAGCGGTGAGAGGCCGGCGTGCTGCCGCCTAAGCCACGGAGGCTTAAATATCGATTCTAATTAATTTTGATTATTTTAATTTTTCTTATAATTAATTGATTTTTTTATAGTTTTACTTTTATATTCCTTTTTATAAATTTAATGTATTTATTTATTATTTTATTTGTTTGCATTTTAATATCTATATTTATATTTTATTTTTCACTTTTCTATTTTTGTTTTAATTTTAAATATTTAACTGCATCCTGTACTGTAGATCAAGGGGTTGCACAAATAATTTTTTGTTCTCAGAAATATTAACACTTACACACGAGAATTCGTTAAAAGAATGTTGTAAGATTCAACCATCTGCGCCTTTGATAATAAAATCGTCCTTGTGAATGGTAAATAGGCCACTAACTAATAAAGGGTTAACATCACTACTGTTTGATTTCCATTCATGAATCCGTCCCTACGTCCGCAAATAGTGATGAGAACAGCGGTTGGCAACACTGTGTGTAACAAGAGAAAGCCATCTTAAAGCAACTGATATTTTTCCTCTCTGTTTCTTTTTTGTGTGTCCTGGTAGAGAATATTATGCTACTGACCTCCCAACTACGAATTTACAACCATCATTGCTTTTGTCCCCACCCATTCCCCAGGATTGAGGAAATCATCCAACCATCGTCTTAAATTTGTTTCGATGGCATCACCTAGCATTTCTTGGCGATGATCCATTGTAAAGATCGTACGCAAGTCCATTTCATGTCAAAATGTCATGCATACGCTATCTTTAGCTGACGTACAGCATGGCACTATAATTGAGGTGTAGCTAAACACTGAAGCACGTAAAGATGCCATCTTCAGCAACATACGTCAGGGATGGGGAGCAACCTTTCAGTTGCATCGAAATATCAACTATCAACCAGGCATAGTAACTGTTGATTGTGATGAGGATGGTGATGATTATTATTATTAATATTATTATTATTATTATTAATATTTCTCGAGTAGCTAAAGCGTTTGCATTGACAGGAAATACGAAATTATTGGGTATAGAAAGTCATACGTGAAGGAATGAAATTGAGCTAAATGTTCTCGTTTGAATTTGGTGGATGAATCCATCAGAACCTCTGGAAATATGGATAGGCCTGTGGATCTTTGTACAATTTAACTAGCACCTATTAATATTTCTTCCACCTTTTGCCTATTTTCAGCTTATGGAATATGGGCTTATGCTATGAATTTTTGTCCATGCGTGATTGCATGTGTCTGTCGATCTGGCTGCATGTGTGTCCGTCCACCCCGATATAACTTTCCATTTACAGTACTTGAGCGATACCATTGAAACTTTGGAACCTAGTAAGGACTTATTACTACCCCATCTGACCCCAATCGCACCATTCAAATATCGACGTGTCACTAATCCACATGGCCGCCGCGCGAAGTATTTCACCAATATTCTATATTTCCGACCCTGTTAGAGCTATCATCAGCTTGATTTTTTTTACCATGATACTAGGCTATAAAACAAGTTTAAAGATATGATTCTCTAAACCAAGTCAATCACGAAACTAACATGACAGCTGGGTAAATTTTGAAAATTCAGTTGCCCTTTCTTGGGACCTATAACAGCCTGAAACTTTGTATCTTTGTAGAGGACAACAAAACAAGATTGTTGATATGATTTTCAAAATCATGACAGCATGAAAGCAACCTCATTATTATTATTATTATTATTATTATTATTATTATTATTATTATTATTATTATTATTATTATTATAATTAGCATTGATATTACACAGGAATGGGCAGATGGAATGAGGAGTAATCACGTTATCTCATCCTATCCCTAATGGCTACTGAATGCGGGATGGGAAGAGGAAGTGCTATGTTTATATCCTCACTGCCACGCTTCACTCAAGCAGTAAGTAGTTCCGCGGTGTGCTAAGCTGCGAATGGTCAGATGACACTCGAGTGAACATTATTGCAAGGTAGTGTGGAGAGGGCGTTCATAGAACTTCTCTCCATGCCGGTATTAAATCAGATTATGAAACCAAACTGCCTTTGAACGCAACAACAGGAAACTTCATAAAAGCCCGAAGGCTAGGAGTTCTTGACTTGATGACTATAAGAACTATGTAACCTTACTTCGACTTCTCTTGTAACTAAAAACCGAAATTAATAGCTTGTTTCCTATGGCCAAAGTACAGCTGGGTATAACGCTAGGTACTCTAATTGGCTTTCTTTGTGCTGAGGTACAAATACTTTCGCTCTACAGCATTCATCATTTGGTAATTAGGTGGCCGTAGTCTAATCATTATACGAGTGTTGGCAGAGTTAGTCGACTATTGTTTACCTGCAATGAAATCGTCTGTACTTATGGTTTTACGTATTTTGAGTTTCCTTAGAAACCAAACGTTGAAAGGTTCCCCAAGAATGTAAAGATGCTATCTTCCAGACTACGACTGATGACCATGAATTGAATTGCAGAATCCTCGTTTAGTGAGTGGTACTGCAGTAAATCCCACTTTAAAGTCCTCTTACGCTTGTGTAGGCTACATTTCATTATAAAATGCGGCAAACAGCCTACTGAGTGGTCGAACCGATCAAGCTCTGCCATGAAATATAATTCTGGTCTGAGAGCTGGAACAGGGTATACTCAGTCTAGTGAGGTAAAACTGGGAAGTGGTGGGTTTGATTCCCATCTCAGCCATCCTGGAAATGGTTTTCCTCCTTTTCCCACTTCTACTCCAGGCAAATGCCGGGATGGTACCTAACTTAGGCCACGGCCGCTTCCTTCCTAAATCCTACCTCAATTACAAGTATACACATTAGTACAGCCATCACAGTGAGACAGGTTTTCAGACAAATTCTACACACACCCAAATACACGGGGCTACATGACCACGATGTCACTAAGCCCCTAAATGAATTAACAACTACGATCTTGCATGAAAATATACATAATATATTTTCATTTGCCACCCTGTCCATTGATCACCACCGCAACTCCTAGCACATGGGAAGACTGTACCAAACTTAAAGCCACGGTCGCAACCTTCCCAATCGAAATATATACACACTAGAACATTCACCACAATAATGTGGGTTATCAGATATATGCACCACACATACACGTACACGAGAGCTGATGGCCCCGATACCACAAACTCTTAATGAAACAACAACGTAGCTACTACCACTTTTGAGATAACTGTGGGAATTTATGGTTCAAAATACTAGGACATTATATGGATGTAACTAGTTTTGTTTCACGTGCCTGTACGTACTGATTACTCTTTTCTTGAACAAGAATGAAAGATTGATATGAAAATTAATACCAAACTAACCCCGTGGCTCTACAGCCCATGGAGGGCCTTCGCCTGCCAAACGACTACTGTTCAGCCATATGGCCGGCAGATTGCGCGGTGACGCGTGACCCCTCGGTCGTTAATCTTGACATTCTTGATCGGATAAAATAACACCATTCATTTATATTATGAGTTTAAAATTCACCCTAATTTACTTTTTGTGAACAAAACTTCAATCCAGACAAATCGGACAGTAATTGAGTAACGACCTACTCAAGACATTCGCAATGCAGAATATTTCAAAGAACTAAGAGGCCTAGTCCCAGTCTAGGCGTATATGATCCTATATCAAAAATGTATTGTATACATGTAATTGATCAAATGGATAAGTAAAAAAATCTGAAAATCTAAATCTAGCAACCCGCCCCGGCTTCGCCCGGTATCTTTAATGGTTTACCCAGCGTAAGCTTGAAAAACGTATTTTTTCGATTATAATACGCAAAGTTCATCCGACAAAAAACTCAAGCAGCTGAACCAGAAGGAATTAGAAGGTGCGTTTTGTGCCAAAATCTTCTAAATCGTCTCAATAGTACAGGAAAATTCTTGCATCTCTTGAAAAGTCAACGAAAATATATTTATTTGTATATAAAGTGCGTGTAAACAAATAAACAAGACGATAGCCCCTGGCAGAACTGTGTCTCGTCCAGCCCGCATAACATTAGATCCGAGCGGGTAGTCTATACACATTGGGCGCACACAACCCATTGTGCATTGAAAAGAATATTCAAACGGAATTACCCGCAACAGTGACAAATTGCACTCTGATTTCATAAATATTGACAATTTGTTTAAAATGTAAGTTTAAACAAATAAACAAGAAGCCCGCATAACAGTAAAGCCGGGTGAGTGATTTCTGCACATGCGAGATTTCTCGCACAGGTCCCCTAGTTAATTATATTATCATGGAGATAGCGCGTGCAACGAATTCTTGTCAGACGAAATTTAAGAATGGCAGGTGTATGAAACACAAATCCCCCTTTCGTCCAATCTAAACTTCACTGTGTATTCTGCGGAACGAAAGGTTCACAGGCGAAATGAAGGAAAGGCGAGTTGCACTTCAATGGAAACTCCCAACACATCAAATCTTCTCTGAAGCCTTAACTCGACACGACTCGACAGTTTGTTGCTGGCTGTAACTGGGGTGATAGGCTCACTCACTCGCTAGCTAGCTAGCTCGTAAACTGTTGCGGAAGCTAGTAATTGAATGGAGATTGTTGGAAGAAATGAAAACGTAAAAACACTTGCAGTGGGCAATGTATTGAAAATAGAGATATTCTGTCATGGACTTATTTGTAGAACTTTTCATGCAGAACAATTTTTACTCTCATTGTATATAGATATTTTTAACGGTTTACCCAGCGTAAGCTTAAAAAGCGCAAGGACGGTAGTTTTTTTCTTTTTCTACTTTTCACTGAAATTATTATTGCTCAGCTTCCTTTGGTCATAATTAAATTATTTTCTACAGAAACCTTCCTCGAGAAATCCTTTACAGAATGGTGGAAACCGCATCAAAATCCATACAGCGGTTCTCGAGATTACCCGGAACATCCAAGAATCGGAGACTTTGGTTTATACTAAGTAGGCCTAGAGATAACTTTTGTTGCATTATGGTAGGCCTAAATAGACTTCTTAGCGGGTTTCAAAAATGATCCAATATTTCTACTGAATTTATCACAGTTCTTAATGGGTTTTGGAATTAGATGACCAAAATATCGTGCGTGTATTATGTTAATCTCACATGAAATAATTAAGGTTAGCAAGATTTTGAAAAAAGGTGCGTGCATGACAGTTAGAAACTGAAACACAATGTAAATATAATTACGGTGCTACGTGATCAAAGGGCGCCCAGTCAGGTTGTAGCAGAAATTATCCAAAGAATTCCTGCCATCGTTAGCAAATGTGTTATTCTATTTTCTGGCATATTTTCAAAAGAATTGATTTTTAAAATTTGTTAGACTGTTAGAGCATGTTGAGTATTGAGTGAATGAAAATCCACAGCCTGTTCCAGTCGTCCGACCGGGTCAGGGATGGAATGAATGAAGCCCCCCCTCTAGTGGCGAGGATTGGAACTGTACCGGCTTCCGAAGACTGTCGCACTCCTCAGGGGCAATGATAAAATGAATGACAGATGAAATTAAATGATAGGGGAGAGTGTTGCTGGATTGAAAGTTGTGACAGGGAAAACTGGAGTACCCGGAGAAAAACCTGTCTGCCTCCGCTTTGTCCAGCACAAATCTCACATGGAGTGACCGGGATTTGAACCACGGGTCCAGCGGTGAGAGACCGGCGTGCCGCCGCCTAAGCCATGGAGGCTTCTGAGTATTGAGTAAATTTGCTAAAATTTGTTATGTTCGAGTTGAAATTTTGCATGATGAATTGTCTTTTGCAGGTAATGCTGCCACACAACATGGCAACTATATTGACCTTAGCAGCAATCCAGGATCATCAACAAGGGAAGTCACCGAGCAGTGGTCCTGCCACTTCACCGGCGACCAACCTTGTAATCCTCGACAACAACAGCAAGAATGGTAAGTGACTAGTTCAGATACTGTACGTGTGGCCCCACCAGTCATATTGACCCACGGGAGCTCCATTCATAGATAGGTACTTTTATCCAAAGAAGTTTGTGCTCTGAGAAGTAGGTATACTGTATTTGTTCCATCCAAATATAGCCAGCCAATTACGAGAAATTTTGTCTGACTGGTCATACATATGTCGAAGCCCAAGAAAAAAACATAGCCAAGTGGCATTATTACTTCCTTCTATTAATTTCCTTATAATGGCCCACCAACTCCTGTGGAAACATTCCCACAGAACAATACGAGTATAATGCAGTAGAACTCGGTTATAACGACATCAATCGGTGGCAAAATATTATAACAGACAAACTGACACGCTGAGGAATATCCATAAACAAGATTGCATAGTTATTGTTGCTTCAATCAGCAGCTCAATGGCCTAATTCTAATACCACAAGTCTCTTGGATTGAGAGAGGAAAGAAAGCCTTCTACGGCAGAGTTCCTGTCCCAAATCTGATGGCATTGAGTAGCCACTCCCTGCGATGCGATTCTCACGCATCATCACAGTAGATGGAGTGATTTTTACCACTGGGTGTAATGTCGTATATCACGTGGTTCACTCCACAATTGGGCACTTGTGCTCATTGGATATAACGTTCAATGAATAGTACTTACAGACGTAAGACTTGTTTTTCTCCGTCTTATGAAGTTAACTTACGTGGTATTAGAACTAGGCCATCGAGTTCCAAAAGTGAAGAGACTCCAAGAAAATTTTATTAGGTCCGCCTCGTTGCGTAGTGGCTAGCATTCTTGGCTGTCACCGCGGAGGCCCCGGTTTGATTCCCGGCTCTGCCAGTGGTCAAGCTGCATGCTTCTCACCAAGGCGGTCTGGGTTCGATTCCTGGCCAATGCATGTGAGATTTTCGAAGTGAAATGCCATGTCCTGTGGTTCAGATTCCATGTAAAAAGGAGGTCGTGTGGCTCATGATCTAGAGATTAACGGTCACGTAAACTACAAGCTTCCTTTTTACAATTATATATAAGGTGCGTTCAAAAAGTAACGAGCCGGAGGCTGTAATGTGCAAACCGGTGACGACATCGGCTAATCGTGGCGTGTGTAACGAGGTGTGGTTCCGACCAGAGCGTGGAAGGTCACAGGCAGTCGCTAGAGGGCACGCGTGCACGTCACGTGACGATACAAAGCGAGCAGCAGCATGCATCAATCGTTCAACCAAGACCAAGACAGTAGGCCATTCAACATGCTTCCTGGTGTGGTTGAAGACTGTGGGGCACCCATTGGGCACACACTTTACGCAAGTGCAGTCGTTCCTTCATGATGGTGTGCACACTTCCGACGCTCAATCCGACCACGGCGGCTATGGCGTTCACTGTCACTCGGCGGTCCTGGGTAATGAGTGCATCAACCAGCTGGACGTTGTCATCGGTAATGCAGGGGGGTGCCCCAGACCGGGCATCATCGGCTAACGACACCCATCCTTCCCTGAAGCGCTTGTGCCACGCCTTGACCCTTGCAAGGGACATGCAGTGTTCGCCATACACTTGTGACATTCGGCGATGAATGTCCGTTCCCCCTACTCCTTTCGCTGTCATAAACCGAACAACACATCTTTGCTCTTCGTTTGACGCCTCCCTGTCACTGTTTGCAATGCGACTGGCAGCGTTGGACGATTGATGCATGCTGCTGCTCGCTTTGTATCGCCACGTGACGTGCACGCGTGCACTCTAGCGACGGGCTGTGACCTTCCACGCTCTGGTCGGAACCACACCTCGTTACACACGCCACGATTAGCCGATGTCGTCACCGGTTTGCGAATTACAGCCTCCGGCTCGTTACTTTTTGAACGCACCTTATACATTTCCAAGAAAGCACACACATCTTGCTATAAGAAGCAAAGTTCTAAATTTTCAAAATTCAAATCGTAACTATTTGTATCTAATTTCCGAAATTTGTTTCTTGCTGTGTTTCTTGTGTTGACCTTCACCGTTTCCCTCATATCTCCCAAGTTTATGGGAATTTTAGGATTTTTCTTATTTTAAAAGTGCGTGTTAAAGCTTCAGATACAAAATGAATGTCACACATTTCCCCATTTTTAATTCATTAAGCCTTATTATTTTATTTTTATTCTAAGAAATCTCAGAGAAAATAAGTTTGATGTTCCATAGAAAGACTAATAATCAAGCCACAAATATTTGAGTGAGTTTCATTTTGTAGATGACAGTTTCACACGAAATTTAAAAACAAACAGTCCAAAAATGTCTATAAACTTGGGAGATATGAGGGAAACTGTGAGAATCACCACAAAGCAAAAACCAAATTTTAGAAATAGATTAAAAAATAGTCACGATATGAATTTTGAAAATTTAAAACTTTCCATCTAAAAGCAAGACGTGTGTGTTTCCTTGGAAGTGTATAAGTCTTATAATTGTGGTACAAGATTTATGACAGGCACGGTCATAATCGCTATTGTACTTAGTATAAAAATAAAACTAAGTCCCCGATTCTTGGATGTCACAGGTCTCGAGAACCTCTGGATGAATTTTGATGCGGTTTTCACTATTCTGCAAAGGATTTCTCGACGAAGGTTTCTGTAAAACATTATTCATTAATGCTCAAAGGAAGCCAAGTAATAACGGTTTCAGTGAAAATGTCGAAGAAAACACCTGGCGTCCGTGCGGATCTTAAGCTTACGCTGGGCAAACCGTTACAATATCAATATACTAGTATGAGTGTAAGAATTGTGCAGCAGGAAAAGTTCTACAAAATAGTCCGCGAGAGCATATCTCTATCTTCAATACATCGCCCGCTTGGGAAAAAAATATTAAGGTATTATGCATCCGAAAAAAGAACTACTTTTTTGTTAGTTTTTTGTTTTGTTTTGTCCATAATACAGTTACACAGACTACTACAGTCATCACATAAATACAGGTTATCCGACAAGTTCAACACAGACACAACTACGGAGCTGATTGAACAAGATATCCCAAGCCCCTAAATTGAATTAACAACAGCATATACCGTAGTTTAAATGTATTTAATCGCACATTTTGCGTGTCCCAATTCCTATTAATTTGCGTTTTCTTCCAAATCGAGATTATATTTTGACTAGAACTAACTTTTTTTTTCTCCCTGCGAAAAATACTTGCAAACGTTGAGAGTGAATATTCAACTGTAGTACATTATCTCCAATTAAGCCTCCGTGGCTTAGGCGGCAGCACACCGGCCTCTCACCGCTGCGTCCGTGGTTCAAATCCCGGTCACTCCATGTGAGATCTGTGCTGGACAAAACGGAGGCCGATAGGTTTTTCTCCGGGTACTCCGGTTTTCCCTGTCAACATTTCATTCCAGCAACACTCTCCACTATCATTTCATTTCATCTGTCATTCATTTAATCATTGCCCCAGAGGAGTGCGTCAGGCCTCGGCAGCCGGCACAGTTCATATCCTCGCCGCTAGATGGGGGCTTCATTCATTCCATTCCTGACCCGGTCGGTGACTGGAAGCAGGCCGTGGATTTTCATTTTTCATCTCCAATAATGGAGATACTCTTTGCATGCGGGAAAGAGTGGTGGTGGGGTGCTTCCCTTCCCCTCATTACATTTGTATATGATTGGTAGTGGTTTCAAGTGTAGGCCTACTTCAGTCACAGCCAACATTCATTCTAACTTAAATGTCGAGAGACACATTACCTTCAAGCAAAGCTCATCACCTCTTAATGTTAGCCTATATTCTGTAGTTTTGGGGGATAACAATGAAGTAAGTTGTCGGTCTGACTACTTACTGTATAGTTAAAGCACTGGGCGGATGCGGATATCCGCGGATAAACCCGCAGATATCCGCAAAATGTTTTGTTATGCGGATATAGTTTGCATGGAGAAGCCTCCGTGGCTTAGGCGGCAGCACGCCGGCCTCTCACCGCTGGATCCGTGGTTCAAATCCCGGTCACTCCATGTGAGATCTGTGCTGGACAAAACGGAAGCAGACAGGTTTTTCTCCGGGTACTCCGGTTTTCCCTGTCAAAATTTCATTCCAGCAACACTCTCCACTATCATTTCATCTGTCATTCATTTAATCATTGCCCCAGAGGAGTGCGCCAGGCCTCGGAAGCCGGCACATTTCATATCCTCGCCACAAGATGGGGGCTTCATTCATTCCATTCCTGACCCGGTCGGAGACTGGAAGCAGGCTGTGGATTTTCATATAGTTTGCATGGCTGTGCGGATAGCGGATAAGCTGCGGATAATGTTTGGAGCACATTGCGGATAGTTTTTAGAATACAATCCGAACTTGTTTAATACCATTAGACTACTAAGACCCGGATGTTTATGACATAGACTATCATTTTAACGTTATGGTGTGTTTTTTTTTTCATGACAAATGTAAAATGATGATTTAAGATAATCTCATTGAAATTATGTCATTAAGCATAATTAACACTCCGAACAGGAATGGGTTGCAATTCTGGCTTTGTAACATTCATTTTAAACATAGCACATAAAATTCAAAGCCCAAGGGAACGACATTTGCCTCAAATGTCTAAATTTGTTGCCTTAGTAATTTATTATTTATCTAAAAATATTATTGTAATGCCAGTAGATTCAGATAACAAACGTGCGAATGCGGAAAAAAGACGTGCGGATGCGGATAACAGTCGTGCAGATGCGGGGCGGATGCGGATAACGTTTTGTTTATCCGCGCAGGGCTCTACATATAGTCACCTACACACAATATTGGAATTTCTCTCCTGGTAATTAGGACGTGGACTGTCTCGTAAGTGATGTAGCCCGGTTCAATTCCTTCTACACGCGCTTGGTTTAACTTGACCTGCCGTGCCATTACTAGCACAAGGGACAAGACTAGACTAGGTGCGAGAGGCGCATGTAGAGACGATCAATAACTCGCAAGGAGCATGAGATACTGTGGCAAGAAGTAGGCCTACTGTATGCGCTACACTGGTCATTTTGCACAACACCCTGTTCTCTTCACAATATTGTGTTTGCGTGGTCCAAATATAGGGTCGTCGAATGTACTGTACTGTAGGGTTCCCATCCAACTCTTTGCGAAGAGAATACAGAATGGCCATCCTACACAAAATAATATGCGCCTTAGGATACATCCTTGGTATTTCACTGACCTACTTGCTCGCAACCCTTGGAACTCATAGCGTAATGAGTGTCATTGAAATATTAGACCGGATATCAATTCCTCCTTGCTACTTCGCTAACAGGCTGGTGAACTTGAAGTTACCCTGCATTGTTATATCGTTCACCAAAACCACGATGGGGAACTAGGGAGCAACAACAAGTCAGGAGATTGGGAGGTTCGAATCCTGGTGCTGACAGCGGCTATCCTAAGTCTGGGGTTTCCACACTCCCTCCGGGTTAGTACCTTATCTCAAGTCTCGACCCTGATAATTATAGTTACACTACTACAGTCACCACAAAAACACAGGTTGTCAGACAAACCGAACATACATCCAAGTAGATGGGACTGATGACCTAGATGTCCCAAGCTCCTAACACGAATTAACAACAGCGCCTGAAGTTAGTGAGCGCAACACTGAACAGTATATTTTATAAGGTCCCAGGCAAAAGGAAATTTGCTCATACCCACGTATCGATCGGCTTTTACCCCGTAGAGAAATTCTTCAATTAAGTAATAGAGTGAGTGTCATTATTATTGATTAGGCCCCTGGCTACTGTTATAATTATAGTAGCCTTCCAAACCGTTGACACGGGTTTGATATCCAGTTCTACTATGGTATGTGCGACTTGACGGGTGTGCCCCGCTTATTCAGGACAACTATACGAGTACTCTTAGCAATCTCGGAATGCCGCGGGTAGCCAGATACAAGGTCCACTTGCACACCCACAACAACAGAGGATTAGGACTTTCTTGATTTATAGAGATATGTTATTTTTCTGTCTGGTATATTATTTGGAATAAGTTTAGTTTAAAATGGATTCAGTGTTTTCTTTTCATATACCTAAGATTGTCTGTCCTGCAAAGCAACCTCAGTACTTGGGAAAGTCTTGTAGATAACAAGAAGTTCCGTGACGAACTAAATAGCCTACTTTTCTTAAAATTTAAGATTCATGCCAAAGATTAATCTATATGGATCTATCTAGAATAATGACGAAATTAAGTAGGTAATATCGAAGTTTTTAATTAATTCGAAATACTGTATAGCCTACCTGGCATAATGTAGCCTAATAGAGAACTAGAGTTGGCAGCCCTGGTGACTGAACATAATCTTAGTTCCATCTCTTATGGTACAGAATACAAAATTTGGTTGAAATCCAATGGATACCATGGACGTTACATGCAGTTAAACATTGGATCTAACAGCACGCGTAAAATCATGTTGGCAACAATGACATACATGTATTTGTCAGAAATAATCTGAAATAATCTGATCTATTGTTGTGTCAATTTTGAATGAAATCCATTAGGCTAGTTAGTATAGAAGTTACATGCATTTTAAAATTGGACCTATCAGCAGGAGAAATCATGTTGGTAGCACTGGCGTAGGCCTATATTAGTTACTCAAAATTAGTCTAGAATGCCAGGTACTTTACGTGTGCAAAGTTTAGAGCTATTGGCTTGCATACTTTCTGATATATTGATATTAGGGAAACAAAAATAGAGACAGCACATATTAACAGTTGGCAGCCCTGGTTACTCTCAAGAATCGGCATAGACATATCGGTTATGGTACACATAGCACACACGAAATTTGGTTGAAATCCAAATGATAGTATATAAGTTACATGTATTTAAAGTTGGAACTCTCAGCAGGCTTAGAATCATGTTGGTAGCACTGACGTATATAACTTACTCCAAATTAATATAGAATGTCAGGTACTATACGTGTGCATAATTTAAAGCTGTCGGCTTGCATACTTTCTGATATATGGGTATTTGGATTTAAAAAAATTGAGAGAATTTATTAACAGTTGGCAGCCCTGGTGGCTCTTAAGAATACGCTCAGTCATATCTGCTTATGTATACATAGCATATACGAAATTTGGTTGAAATCCAATTGATAGTGTAGAAGTTATATGCATTTAAAATTTGGACCTATCAGCAGGCCTATAATCATTATGGCATCACTGCCATGTATGGCCTCCTGGAAATTAAACTGCAATATTATTATCTATACGTGTGCCCATTTTTAAATAGCTCCCATTCATACCTTCCAAGATATCCATCATGGAGCTCAAATTTCAATTGCGATTTTTCAGTAGTTGGTAGCACTGACATCATTTTCAAATATGGCTGTGAGATATTCAGGTATAGATCTTTACTCCTACCAAATTTTGTTTCGATTGCTGCAGCCGTTTAAGAGTTGATAGAGGGACACACAGAGCCAGACAGACAGAAGGACAGACAGACAGACACACATTTGCCCGATCTCATAAGTCTACTTTTTCCTAATTTTTGCAAAATGTGAAAAGTAGGCTAAAAAATAGAAAACTGCGAATTGAAAATTCACAACATTAAAATACTGGGAATGGCACGCTGAAGAGCCTCCTCGAAAGGGCAAAATTCCGGCATCCTGTCGTCCCTAAAGCCACAGAAGTTCAAAATGAAATTATTACTATTATTATTAGACTAGTTAATTACCGCCAGCGGCTATACTTGATATCTGCGGACTTGGTAGACGTTGGTTCGAACTACACCATCGGCCGTTCTTCAAATGGATTTTCTGTGGTTTTCCATTTTCAGATCCAGGCAAATGCCGGGATGGGACCTTCTAATAGGCCTTGGCCAATTCCATCCAACTCCTAGCCCAGTTTCGTTCATCTTCATTCATTTCATGTCTCTTTAAATTCCCTCAAAAGGTTGGCTTCAGGAAGATATCCGGTCGTAAAATCCACCTGCTACGTAGAAATTCATCGCATGTCATCCTCGACCCTGTTACAACGGGAAAAATAAAGAATATACATAAGAAATCTGCCCTGCTGGCCATCCCAGGGTAGATTGTTGAAGTGCATGGTAGTCTGCCCACCAAGTACATTTTGCGTGAAGTAGAAAATTCTACTTCTTCGGGGGCTAACGGCATTGGTGAAACCGAAGTTGCTTGGGGGGATCCATAAATCTTTAACAAGCTAATTTCCTATGTAACTATCTTGGTATTAAATGATCAGGTCCCGAGTCTTATTCTCTGAGAGTTGTACAGTACATGTGGTCTGTACTGTACATGTCACATTATTAATCAGAAATTAATAGGGTAGGCTATTTAGTGAAATGTTTGATGGCCTTTCATGTTCTGTACCTACTGACTCAAACATACAAACAGAAGCTTTGAGCTAATCGTTTCATCTCTACATAGCTACCACATCCTACATCCGAGGCAATCTGTTTAACATATTCTAACCTTGGTCTACCCCTCCAGTTCTTATCCCCGACCCTTCCTTCTATAACTAAGTTCGCTATTCCAGGGTATCTTAGTATGTGCCCTACCAACCTATCTCTTCTCTTCATTTGCAGTCGCCAGAAACATCTCTCCTCTCCCACTCGTCTTAATACCTCTTCATTCGTAACCCTATCTACCCATCTGATCTCCATCATTCTCCTGGGACAGATAGTACAAGTCATTAGATGGAAGGTAGAGTATTCAATCGTGGATTCGTGTCCCACATGGGGTTTTTAGTTGGATTGAAAATGAAAATCCACAGCCTGCTTCCAGTCGACCGACCGGAATGACTGAAGCCCCCATCTAGCGGCGAGAATATGAACTGTGCCGGCTGCTGAAGCCTGTCGCACGCCTCTGAGGCAATGATTAAATGAATGACAGATGAAATGAAATGATAGTGGAGAGTGTTGCTGGAATGAAATTTTTAACAGGGAAAGCCGGAGTACCCGTAGAAAAACCTGTCTGCCTCCGTTTTGTCCAGCATAGATCTCACATGGAGTGACCGGGATTTGAACCACGGACCCAGCGGTGAGAGGTCGGCGTGCTGCCGCCTAAGCCACGGAGGCTTCCTTTTGTTGGAATGCATAGAATTAAATAATTATAATCTACTATGGTTCCAAGAATGCGAGAAGGGTCTGAGAGAGATTGGAATTGAGGAGGATAAAATCAATGACAAGGATGGTTTCAGAAGGATTTGGAAAGCTATCAGGATTTTATGGTGGAGCCAGAATCCAGAAAACTGAGGGAACTGTTACCGGAGGAGCGGAAGGAAGCGCTGATCGATGGACTCAAGAGATAGGCGTACTGGCAGTGTCAAAGCCGACTGACGAACAAGCTCAAAACACTGGAAATGAGATTAGTTCTTAACACGAAGTTCATAGTCACAATTTGAATGACAAATAATAATAATAAACAGTGTGGTGTATTGATTACATGGTGTCCACAGGCAGGAAAAGTCAGGAAAAGTCAGGAATTTTGTTTTTGGTCAGGAAAAGTCAGGAAAAAGTGTGAAAAAATGGCGTGAGTCAGGCAAAAATGGCGAAAAGTATTAGAAAGTCAGGAATTTTATATTAACCACACAGTATTTTGTGTTTTACAGCCATATTTTGATGTTACTAGTTCAACTAATCTCTGAAGATAAAAAGCAATAACTCACTGGACATTATGGCAAGTTTCCATTTTTACAGTAAATCATAGTAAAAACCTCTTTTACCTATTTTTTGTACGCTTTTTTGGCGTCGGCGTAGGGATGTGGCGACCCCATCACTATAGTTTAGGTTATTATGTACTTTGATTTATGTATTATTGCATTATAATTTACTTTATTTTGTATTTTAAATGAATAAAAAGGAGAGCGTCGCCTCCGTAGCGTAGCGGTCAGCATGGTTAGCTGCCGCCCCGGAGGTCCTGGGTTCGATTCCCGGCTCTGCCACGAAATTTGAAAAGTGGTATGAGGACTGGATCGGGGTCTACTCAGCCTCGGGTGGTCCAAATGAGTAGAGGGGGTTCGATTCCCACCTCAGCCATCCTCGAAGTGGTTTTCCGTGATTTCCCACTTCGTCTTCGGGCAAATGCCGGGATGGTACCTTCTTCAAGGCCACGGCCGCCTCCTTCCCTCTTCCTTGCCTATCCATCCTCACCATCCCTTACCTTCCCTCATGAGGCCCCTGTTCGCTTTGCAGGTGAGGCCGCCTGGGCGAGGTGCCAATCCCACCTCACCAGTTGTATCCCTTCCGATTCGATGTTCCCAGCTCTAGGACACTGCCCGTCGAGGCGGTAGTGGTGAGTTCCCTCGCTGAGTCCGTGGGTTCCACCAACCTGGAGGGTAAAAAGAGGAGAGCGTTGGGCAGCTATGGGGATGGTGGAGGCTGCAAATAAGATATATATTTTCTCAATAAACCATTTTTCCGATGTTACGTTGACTTCGCGAGTCAGGAATTTTGTTGAAAAATGGTCAGGAAAAGTCAGGAAAATTTATATTGAAAATTCTGTGGACACCATGTATTAATTTCATGTAATTTTTTTTCAGGATTAGGGAATAACCCATCTCATCGTGTTGACCGACTGAAAAGCATCAAACTTTTGTTTTAATAGACTAATAATAAAGTTAGGACGTTGGTTTTACGTGTCGTTTAGCTACTGCCACTTTCAGAGACGCCGGGGTATCGGAATTTCAACCCGAAGGGGACCTGATCTTTAACGTGGCATTTAATCTACAGACACAGCTCCCTCGCATTTAATCACCCTCAAATACCAACTGACTGCGCTGGGATTCGACCTCCACAGCAGGCGAGAACGTGAACGCTGCTTAACGCAGCCAGTCAATACATAGAATACCGGGTGCGTTAGCCGTGGTCGTTACGGCATGACTGCTGGCAGTCACTCACATCCGGGAGGCGAGAAGGTTCGAATCCCCCCGCCGGCAACCTTGAAGATGGCCTTCTGTGGTTTCCCATCTTCCTTCCAGGCAAATGCCGGGGTTGGTCCCTAACTACTGTATAGGCCACAGCCGCTACCTTCCAACTCTTCGTCCTTACATCCAAACTTTCCTCCCCAACGGTACTTGTAGCTCACCCATTGGGTGTCCGTCTCAAAGCAGCTACAAAACTGGCGAGCCGAACATGTCCTCGAACACTCCCGGCACTAAAAGCCATACGCTAAAAAAAATACGTAGAATTATGATGTCTGCCCTATGTGCGACACGAACCCACGTTTTAATTTTGTTCCGTCCATCTGAATGGTAAGCGGCTTCTGTGGCGTAGTCGGTAGCATGCTGAGCCTCTATGCTTAAGGTCGCGGGTTCAAACCCGGCCGAAGTTGTGGGATTTTTTTTAAGAGCGTTATTAGTCCCTCAGTATGCCTTCCTTCAGAGGGGAAGTAAAGCCGGAGGGCCCATGTCATAGATTTATGGCATGTAAAAGAACCTTCCACTAACTAAACTTGTGTGAAGCAAAATGTGTAGGGTAGGTTTGATTAATGTTTTTAAGTTCCAACGTTCGTCACCAAGCGCTGTTTGCGATGGCATCTAGTAGTAGCCAAGTTCACAGCTAGGTGTCGTTGACGGTAGCATTTGGTAGAAAAAGTAGGAACTACTTGAAATTATCATCTGCAGTTCTTACTTGAATTAAAAACAGATAACACACACTAATACAGTCATGACAATTAACACCGGTTATCAGACAGATTCTACACACACCCAAAGTACACGGGGCTACATGACCGCGTTGTCGCAGCCCCTAAACTAAGGAACCAACCAACCATCTGAATGGTCTTCGTGATTTATCTAATAAATGACCCATTAGCTGAAAGTGTCCGTTTGTCATCACTCATCAGTGTGATCGTGAAAATTCAACGCTGCCAGCTTTGTCAAAGAGCTTGTCTCGCGTTATATTTAGTCTTTATATCGGGTAGCAACCGATAAGCCCACCGTCAGCCGTCCTTGGAATTGTTTTCCATCGTTTCCCTTTTCAACTCCAGGGAAATGCCGGGGCAGTACCTTTTAATAGGCCACGGTCGCTTCCTTCCAATTCCTTGACCAGTTCCATTCGCCTTCAATAATTTCATTTCTCATTAACTCATTTTATAGCTTGCCACGGAGGGCGAGTGGATAGCGTGTCGGTCTACTAACCCCAAGATTGCAGGTTCGCCCCTGGCCGTGGTAAGTGATTTTTGAAAGGTGGCAAAAATACGATACGCATGTCATACGATGTTGGCATGTCAAAGAACCCATTTGAATTCAGTAGACCGAGTTCATAATGGCAAAATTAATCTCGGGAGTTTCCGCCAACACCAAGTTCCTCATTTCTCTACTAGAAAGCGCTATAGTGTTCAAGGAGCTTAGATATCTATTATCTAACCTCCTTGACTTTCATAGTGAATCAAGGAACAACGAAATTCGACATGCAAGCTACCCTCTGGGGGCAAATTACAAAGCTCGCACCCGGCACCCGAGGCCATACGATATTATTATTATTATTATTATTATTATTATTATTATTATTATTATAACTCATTTTATGAGATGGGTCTCAGGAAGGGCATCCGGCTGACAAAATCACTCGTCACACAGAAATGCATAGCATCCCATCCCGACCACTTCGTGATATAGCGGGTGACATTCTTGGTTCGATTCCCGGCTTTGCCAAGAAATATAATTCTGGTCTGAGGGCTGGAGAGGGGTTCACTCAGCCTCGGGAGCAAAACTGATTCCCTCCTCACCCTCTTTAGAAGTGGTTTTCCGTGGTATCCTACTTCTGCTCCGGGTAAATTCCGGGATGGTTCCCAACTTAAGGCCACGGCCGCCTCCTTCCCAATCCTGACCTTAATTACAATTACACTAATCAGCCATCACAATAACACAGGTTATCAGACTTTACATACACACCCAACCAAACTCCTCAGATTGAACAATTCATCCCACACCCGACCTCGTTGAAATGGGAATAATATGGGTTAGACATACATACACATGCATACAGTGTAGCACTTGTGTTTCCTTTCTCCAACGCAGAGAAAGTTTACGTACCTGACAACCACGATGTATCAGCCTCGTAAATGAAGCTCCAACATTAACATTGTGGGGTTTGAAGTCATTTTTTCAGTGTTGCCTTAGTAAACAAGAGTTTAGTGCTTTTCAGTCGGTCAACACGAATGTACCCAAAAGAGCTGGGTTATGCCCTAATCCTGAAATAAATTACATGAGCTTAATAAATACACTAGGATGACCAGTTTCGATCGTCAAGCGCGCAGCTCCAGACAGGAAGACAACCAGATAAGTATTAGCCTGTAACATTACAGTTCAACCATAGTTGATTTTACAACCATATAATCTCTAAATTACAAACTCCGTATATCTACCACCATTAAACATTTCACCAAACATTATATATACTGCATTTACCATACACCGACAGTTGCAGTACCAATACTGCAACTAAATAATTGTACATATTGTAAATATTTTCACCTGTATTTTCAAACATAGATTTTATAGCCTAAGTGTATTGGATCTGATGATGATCACTTGACGATCGAAACTGGTCATCCTAGTGTATTTATTAATCTCATGTAATTTATTTCATGATTAGGGCATAACCCAGCTCTTTTGGGTACATTCGTGTTGACCGACTGAAAAGCACTAAACTCTTGTCTCCAACATTAACCCGTAAGCATGTGAAATGAAAAGCCATATACTGTACTGTAATACAGTGCACCTCTGAAAGTTTACCATGCTTATGGGGGTTTCTCAATAATTTCCGAGTTTGAGGCGAGTTATTTGTTAGTAATTGGCTGCCCTTTAGTTAGTTATTTTCATTTGTTCCTTATGTGTAGCTCTATAAATAGGTCAGGCCTAAAGTGTAAAATGAACTTGTAGACTATTTTAAGAATACGTGGTTTAAAGTTACACTGTATGTTTCATGTACGATACCTGACACTCGTAACTCATATATACAGTATTATACACTCGCTGTCTGATCACTAACCTGCCTTCATGTCCATGCTATTCCCTTCATACTGATTTCAGGAAAAATAATACCTTAATTACACTAACCAACAGTAAAAATGCTTCCGAAACAAAAACAGTCATTTCTCGTTTATTCGAGCATGGGAAGTACGAATATGGCATTTAAAATGCTGAGTTAGCTCTATGTTCTGAGATATAACGATATTTCATTAAATGCTAGAGAATTTGAGGGACTTTCGAAAAATACTATGGACAATTTTATTAAAATAAATTGTAGGTTGGCAATCCTTAGTACAGGTATCCTGAGTCATTGTCAGCCATATTTTGTTTATTGTGTGTGAATAACCTTTGTTTTCTTCTAGTGGCCTTCTAGGGAAACTTTGTGCCCTGGGGAAAAAACGTAATTTACCTGTACATAGAGTGATTTAAAACAATCGTTACTTCATAGAGTGAATTAAAACAATCGTTACTTCTGTGGCGTACAGATATCATATTAAATATAATATTGGTCTTTATTACAGAATTTCATGCATCACAAGTAGTGAATCTAAAAATCTAGAGCTAATGAACAAATTCTAAGGTCAAATTCTGTTTTCCTGACCCAAATTTAGTAAAAATCTAGTATATTTGTAAAAGAAGCAAATACAAGTTGTTTTTTTTTGTCGGCTAGTGTTATTCATGCCCTGGGACGCTCAGCAAAATCCTAGAAAGACACATACCATTAAAGACACTATAATAGTACAGGTTATTTCCTTCAAACACAGAAACTAAAAGGGATCGATGACCTCTAAATTGGATCAGCATTATGAGGAAGTGGCACGTTTTCCCAGATGGTGCATCTCTATTCTGTATTCCACACTTCCTTTCGTCTGGCAGCAGCCTAATTTCCTTGTGTTTGCATTACATTAGCCATGGCGCCATTGCACTTCTCTTCACTGACAACCACGACAGACCAGGGTAGACGCAACCCATCCACATTCTGGGTCAACTCTCAATCTCCAAATTGAAAACATAATTCTTGGATGGTAACTACTTTACAGGGGCGTATATAGAAAAAAAATCGGGGGGGGGGGGGTGACTATCCTGGAAAATTGTAAGTTTTCTTAGGGGATTGTCACCGCAAAATACCCATAAATATCAACCAATACCTTAGAGCATATAACTTTGTGTAATTATTTTAGATAAGATTCAAAGTTTATATAGCCTATAATTATTACTGGCAATACACCGGGTGAGTTAGCCGTGGTGGTTACGGCATGACTGATGGCAGTCGCTCACATCCGGGAGGCGAGGAGGTTCGAATCCCCCCGCCGGCAACCTTGAAGATGGTCTTCTGTGGTTTCCCATCTTCCTTCCAGGCAAATGCCGGGGTTGGTCCCTAACTATAGGCCACAGCCGCTACCTTCCAACTCCTCGTCCTTACAATCCAACTTCCCTCCTTCCCTCCCCAACGGTACTTGTAGCTCACCCATTGGGTGTCCGTCTCGAAGCAGCTACAAAACTGGCGAGCCGAACATGTCCTCGGACACTCCCAGCACTAAAAGCCATACGCTAAAAAATAAAAAAAAATAAAAAACTGGCAATACAAACAAAGTTGTAAAATACAACACAACACACAAATAAAATGTTATACTTAATGAACTTTCTATTATGATCTATGGAGTATGAATGGCAAATACCTAAATATTTGTCAATTTACTAACAAGTAAGCAGAAAGGTGAAAGTTTTTTTTTACATGTATTTCTCAAAAAACGTACTGTGGAATTCACAGCTTTACCTCACAAGGCTGAGTGCACCCCGTTCCAGCCCTCAGACTAGAATTAAAATTTATTGGCAGAGCCGGGAATCGAATTCGGATCTCCGGGGCGGCAGTGAAGAATGCTACTCACTACACCACGAGTTAGTATAATTTCAATTTTAATATTGTTTATAACTTTTGTTTGAGTCTTCAGTCTTTTGACTGGTTTGATGCAGCTCTCCATGCCCCCCTGTCCTACCCGATAAGTTAAGATTTGGGTACAACCAAATTTACAATTATTTTATGCTCTTACCAAAACAACACTTTCTTAATTTTTATTGGCTTTTTTCGGGGGGGGGGGGGGCTGGAGCCCCCTCAGCACCCCCCTTATATACGCCTCTGCTACTTTATCCTAGGGTTTCACAACTGGTGGTTTTAGATATTGGGGATTCTTTGACAATCTAAAATGCAGATTTTCTCTCGGTTTTCTATACTTTAAATCTTGCATCTTTCTTTTTCAGACGGGTAAGACCAACCTCTCCTTTACCTATGCGATAACAATATAGTTTGGCTCACTTCTTCCTCTCCGTCTTCTTCGACAGGAGAAGAGGCCGAGCACAGTAGTTGGCGCCCGTCGACTACCTGCGGTTCCTAATGAGGAAGACGTTACATACTGTACACCCAGTCCCCGGACCAGGGAAATTAACCCCAGGAGATTAAAATCCTCGATGGCCCAACCGAGATTCGTGCCAAAGCCTAGCGTGCTAACCAATTCGCCATGGAGCTGGACGATGGTGCATCTCATTATCCTTTCGTTTAACAGTGGCCTAATTTCCTTGTGTTTGCGTTACGGTGCAGTTTGCGGATGACTTCTCAATAATGGTGATAATGCCCTAAAATCAGCAAACCATGGTGTTGTGTACATGTTACACTCTATCTAGCAGCTTCGGTGGCGTAGTCGGTAGCATGCTGAGCTTCTATGCCCAAGATCACGGGTTCAAACCCGGCCGAAGTCGTCGGATTTTTAAGAGCGTTAAAATCCTTCAGTATGCCTTCCTTCGGAGGGGAAGTAAAGTAGGCCGTCCCATGTCATAGATTTATGGCATGTAAAAGAACCTTCCACTAATTAAACTTGTGTGAAGCTAAATTTGCAGGTTAGATTTCGTTGAAATGCTCTATCAAAGTTCCAACGTTCACCACTAGGTGTCAGTGATATCTGGTAGCAAACGTTGGAACTACTTGAAATTGAACGGAACTTGCAGCTCATCCCATGGGTGTCCGCATTAAAGCAGCTACAGCCTCTGGCGAGCCGAACATGTTCTCGGACACTCCCGGCACTAAAAGCCATACGCTAAATAAAAACGCTCTATCTATGTTAGATGCCTGAGCTGACACTTGCCTTCACTATGGGAGTGTGGGTTTGTTACACACTGGCATGGCTCACCCATAAAAAAAAAACTTTATGACTTTTCAATAAAAAACTGATTCTTTCGTTTTGAAAACTTGGCCTGATTAAACTATACAATAATATCTCATGAATTGACTCTGAGCTCAGGTATGTCGGTTTTGGTGATCGAACACGTGTATGGTGAGCATGAGGATGACGGTTGTGGGGCTCGAACACCAGTGCGAGACATGTAGAGGCCGAGTGTTCCATGTGGTGAACATGGCGAACAGACTCAGGACAGCCTGCTCGGTGGTCACGCGAGAGGAGGGATCTTCAATTGCCAATTTTCTACTTTAAATGAAGTAAGAGTTTTTTTTTTATTAGGACTGTATCAGCTTTTAAACCTCCCCCTCCTTCTCCGTTCCCCCACTTCTCCTTCGTCCTTCTTGTCTAAATTTAAAGTAATGACCCTTCTTCCTCACTTGCTCCCCCTTCCCCCCCCCCCCCCCCCCCCTCTGTCCTGTCTTCCTACCAAAGCATCAGCTTTTCAACGGCAATTGCTCCCAATAAAGGATACTTATGCTTTCTTTTTATTATGGCCACTACTACTTTTTTTAATTTTTATTATTTAGAAACAGTTCTGAAGCGATTAAACACTTGTGTAAGCTGATGCAACCGTGGGAATTCTCTTGCGCTAGAGTTGGCATGTGGCATGGTAATCTGGTCGGTTTTAAAATGGTGTGCTTTGAATTAGGATCCTTATTTTATTAAGTACGTTATATAGAGGCCTATTACAATGTAGCAGTTGCGAACAGAAGAGAGACGAGACGAGTAATGAACGAAGAAAGAATGTAATACAGCTACTTCCGTTTTATTTAAATTGACCTCTCTTTCCCAACGTAATATGTCTGCTCTAATGCTTCTTGCAGTATCACCCCATGTCAAGCTAGAGCCCTGGGACAGTGGCTCGTTCACAGCGGACTGCAGTTCACACCTCGAGTGCTACCATGTGAAAACTAGGAACACTAATTTGATGGTTTCTTTCCTAATAACAGCAAAGGTTTGCGACCAACTTGAGTGGATTTTTCCTCTGCCGTTTCCACGTTCACTCAAGGAAAAAGCTGGTATGGTCCCTGGATACCTTTCTGATTCCTATCAGCAATTAATTGAAGATATTGGATATCAGAATTTACTCAACAATTCTCCGTAGCAGAGAGTGTTACGACCCGTTTAACAACAAGACTACTAGTCGACCAAAATATTATGTGCACTCGAGTTTGAAGGTTGTTTGTGAAGTAACCAATAGACCTACATAAAATCCAATAACATCGTCATTTTTGTCGTTCTATTTTACGTTAGTTCATGTAGGCTTGGAATTTTTAATTTATATTTTAATATTTTTTATCGCAGTTGAAACACAAAAAGTGCCCGTTTTTAAGCGTGTTTCAACCATGCGTCACATTTAAGAATTATTATCTCACAAACCCGTCATCAGATCGCATCCAAATTTTAACACAAAATACATTGGAATGTTTTATAACTGGTTTATTAATTTCAACATTTTTTGTGGTAAAGAACGAAAGTTGTTATCATTTTTGTAAAGTAACTTTTTCTCGGCTCGGGGTCGTTGGAAAATGTAGTTCTTGGTTGCGTTGTAATTCTTATACATCAAAAAGTTATGCTGTATGACTGTGAAATACGTAAATTAATTCACTTATTTTATATCGGTTTATATTTGTGCGGGGAATTAAGACATGGTTCACCAGCTAGCCGCTCCGGGAAATGCTGTACAGCGTTGCTGATATGGAGCCCATCACTTCCAAGCGAGGCGCGCCATGATGCGTGGTGGTGCCCATCTTGGCAACGCTGTACAGCTTTCACCGGAGCGGCTAACTGGTGAACCATGTCTTAATTCCCCGTACAAATAAGTGAATTAATTCACGTATTTCACAATCATACAGCATACCTTTTTGATGTATAAGGATTACAACGCGGCCAAGAACTACATTTTCCAACCACCCCGAGCCGAGAAAAAGTTACTTTACAAAAATGTTAACAACTTTGTTTCTTGGACACACAAAATTTTAAAATTAATAAACCAGTTATACAACATTCCAATGTATATTGTGTTAAAATTTGAATTCGATCTGATGACGGGTTTGTGAGATAATAATTCTTAAATGAGACGCATGGTTGAAACACGCTGAAAATCGGGCACTTTTTGTGTTCCGACTGCGATAAAAAATATTAAAATATAAATTAAAAATTCCAAACCTACATGAACTAACGTAAAATGGAACGACGAAAATGATGACGTTATTGGATTTTATGTAGGTCTATTGGTTTCTTCACAAACAACCTTCATACTGGAGTACACAAAATATTTTGGTCGTCAGTAAGTTCGGAGATCCCAGATTTGAATCCCATCGCTGACAATGATCGACCTGTGTATGATTTTCTCTAAACCCCCGTCCAGCCCTCACATCAGGCAAATGCTGAGATAAAGTCATAGCAAAAGGCGTTACTCAATCAGAAAACTCATGTGAGTATCACGGGCCATTGAAATGAGAGGTGAGCGTCAGAGGGCCGAACAATAGAGCCCTGAACGGATGCGGACATCCGATATAAAGGGCAATGCGGGCAGTAGTAAAGTGTGCGGATAACTTAATAACGGTGGTGGCCGAGACGGTCCCTCTCAAATGGTCCACGGCTGACTTCCTTCCAAAATCCCTTCTCTGACCCTTTCTTAAGTAGATCCAAGTTAGCGGTCGCCTGGGTGATTGACCTGTCACCATCCCCAGTTGTATCTGCTGACAAAATGTGTTCAGCTCCCAGACACCGTCCTTGCGACGGTAGAGGAATGATCCCTCGCAAGAGTAAATTTCCTTTTTAAATAATAATAATTTTTTTTTTTTTTTTTTTTTTTTTTTTAGGGGAAGAAATGCATTTACGCACAGAGTGTCGGGCTCCTGCTCCTGAGTAGCAGACTACCGACTAAAACTCCCCCGTTACTTCTGAACACTAGCCTGGAACCGTTTAGCACATTACTTCAGGCTAGAGTCATTTTATATTTGCCTGTAGGGCACTCTTCCGTAATGAATCATCTTCAGTGGCGATCCAGATCCGTCTTCTTTGTTCGGAGGATATCTTCAACAAAGCTTGCTACCAGTTTTTAATAATAATAATAATAATAATAATAATAAAAATATAGTGATATTAAATCTGCAAACAATAGTAATTTATACATTTTTACGCTTATATTTACCTATGTTAGATGCCTTATTTGACACTTGACTTCACTATGGGAGTGTTGAGGTTCAGGTGGAGAAACATTTGATTGACCGGGGGAGTTTCTTTGAAAAATGATCGCAATTGTTAACCATGGTACACAAAATAATAAGATTAATATTTACTCACGGTATCTTAGCCTTGGATGACTGGCCCATGCCTTAACACCGAATTAATCCTTGGTTTTCACCTTAGTTTACGTTTAATTACAATCCTTGCACACCGTGTTTTTATGACAATAATCAAATTTCAGAAGGAAAAGAGAGAAAATACGCATTTTAAAGGAACTTTTCGTAAAATAAGGAAATGTCCTGTTTCTTAAACTGTTGAAGTGGAAAAGTAGACATTGTTAAAATTTAAAAGGAAATTCCCTTTCAAATAGATAGACATGGCAACACTGAAGTGCAAGACACCAAACACTACTTTTGCGTGTGTGAGGGGGGTGGGGGGGGGGGGGAGGGGAAGGGGTTACTGTGATTTGGCTCCATTTGAGCTAACACAGGTCTTGTTTATAGGTTATAATAATAATAATAATAATAATAATAATAATAATGGAGTGTGGCATTCGGAGAGATCTGGAAGCAGTCTCTAAAGTGGACGCCAGTCATGAGAATGAAATGAATGATGAAGAAATCACAAACCCCTGTCCCCGAGCCGGAGAAAATATCTAAGCCACTCAAACAATTGTAACAGCATTCTTGGCTGTCGCCCCGGAGGTCTGACTTCTTTTCTCGGCTCTGCCAAGAAATTTAATTCTGAGCTGAGGGTTGGAACGGGGTACGCTCAGCCTCGTGAGCCATACTGGAAGTAGTTTCCCGTGGTTTCCTACCTCAACTCCAGGCAAATGCCGGAATAGTGGTAATGGCCACCTCATTTCCATTCCTAGTCGCAATTACAAATACACACCGTACTACAGACACTACAATAACATAGATTATCAAATAAAATCACACACACACCTAAGTATACGGGACTGAATAACCACGATGCTGCTAACCCTTAAATGAAACAAGACGTATTATTATTATTATTATTGTCATTATTATTATTATTATTATTATTATTATTAACATATGGGAATGAATATGTGCCATATATTTCCCCATTGCATGAGCTTGCTTTAGCCGACGTGCTACATTCCATTGTAAACCTGCAGTATGTTATCAACGTCATAAAATGGCAACAGCTGTTGAGAGTGCCTATAACGACGTGTTAAATCCAGCGACAGCCATATTAAGAACGCGATGCGATTCTTCCTCTCATCCTAAGCAAACTCATTGCTGTTTCTTCTTGACTGCTAGGAAAATGTTATTCTAGATTTTTATTTTTTTATGTATTGATTTTTAAGTCCCGTTCAATTACTGCTCTCTCTCTCTCTCTCTCTCTCTCTCTCTCTCTCTCGCTCTACCGTAGAATTGTAATTTATAGATGTCTGCGACGCCGTGGAGTGCAGAGCCCGCGGCACATCGTTAGAACCTGATTGGTAGAAGCTCTATGTCATTCAAGAGCACCTATATTTAATTTCCTTCCCAAGACTTTCAAATTTATTGGAATAGTCACTTCGGTGGTTAAGAACAGTGAACTTTTGTGGAGATAATATAACATATGGGCCAATCGCTTGGGAATATTCAGAAAGGTAGCAATTCGTTTCTGTCGCCATCTGCTGTCACGGAATACACATTGAGACTCTGGCCACAAGGTCCTGGGTTGAATTTTTGACTCTGACAAGAAATTTAATTTGATCTGAGGAATGACATAGGATACACTTCGCCTCGTGAATCCAAACTGAGAGGAGTTGGGTTCGATTTCCACATAGACATCCCAGAAGGGGTTTTCTTTATCGTGGCTTCCCCTCTTCTACTCCAGGCATATGCTGGGATGGTTCTTAACTTGAGGCCACGGATGCCTCCTTCACAATCCTTGCCTCAAATACAAATACAGTACACAAATTAATACGGACACCTCAAAAACACAGGGTATCGATGGATCAATGGAATTACGTACACGTGGATTATGACTGCGATGTCCAACCCCTAAATGAAACATAAACTACAACAACCTTCAAATTTATTAGAAACTAGCAGAAATAGGCCTTGTGCTTATCGGAAGACAAGACCTCTCACATTAGGCTATAACGTATTTTCAGTGTAACTTAGTCATATTATTAGTTTATTAGATTCAGCTTTTCCTTGTTTTGCAAATATCTCGTACACGGTTGATTCTAGGGCCTTTTCTAGTTTTGTGAAACATACAAACTCTTAAACCAGAGAGAGAATTATCTGCAGCAGTGATGAATTGCACTCGGATTTCATAAATATCAAAAATTTGTTTAAAACGCGCGTTTAAATAAATAAACAAAACGATAGCCCCTGCGAGAACTATGTCGCGTCCAGCCCGCATAACAGTAAAGCCAGTGGTTTAACACATGCGAAAATTCTCGCAAAGGCTCTCTAGTTTAATATGTTATCTATATCTTAACTTTTCTGTATTGGTTTTACCCTGTTGATGTCACCCAGGGTGTCCGTTCCCTCCGCCCACGCTAGTGACGCATATTTGTAATCCTCAGGATTTGAATTTATTTGTGGTGACACAATAATAATACTGTAATAATAATAATAATAATAATAATAATAATAATAATAATAATACAGAGACTATCTGCTTCCCTAGATCATGAAACATTATTTTCAACTTATAATAAATTGTCTGTATGTACAGTACATGCAGACTAACATTATGAAGTAGCCTAAATAGTAAATAATGAAACTTGATGAGAATGGAACATTACGTTCGAAGAGTGTCATTGAGTTGGGCAATCACATCTCATTGCGCATCGTACTTAACGGCAGTGGCGTAACTACGGGGGGGAGTGATTAGGGGGATCAATTCCCCCAACTCCGCCAGAGCTATATAATGAAAATATGAAAATATTAAATTTGATGTAATTCTTAATTTTGTATATAAGCAATCTTCGGATTGATGACAAATGATTGGATTGCTTTAGAAAGCATTTCTTGTCGCCCTATTTTAACACTTAGAATACTGCATTAGTAAAATGGTCAGCTGTTCAGTTAGCCAAAGGGGTGGCCTTTCCAAAAATACAACATTGCCAGTTGCCATTCTGCTAGTATCCGAATGAAAGTGCCATTTTGGAAAGTGAATATTATTGCGGTTATTAGTTATATTTATGATGCGAACTGTAGTTTATTAATATGTATACAATGTCAGAGAATAGAAAGAGCTAGATGATTTGGCGAAGAAAACTGGGCTCTATAATTTAATGTCAACAAAATTGTTAATTTTTGAGCAGCATTTGCACGTTGAAAATGAAAATCCACAGCCTGCTTCCAGTCTCCGACCGGGTCAGAAATGGAATGAATGAAGCCCCTATCTAGCTGCGAGGATATGAACTGTGCCGGCTGCCGAGGCCTGACGCACTCCTCTGGGGCAATGATTAAATGAATGACTGGTGAAATGAAATGATAGTGAAGAGTGTTGCTGGAATGAAATATTGACAGGGAAAACCGGAGTACCCGGAGAAAAACCTGTCTTGCTTCCGTTTTGTCCAGCACAGATCTCACATGTAGTGACCGGGATTTGAACCACGGACCCAGCGGTGAGAGGCCGGCGTGCTGCCGCCTAAGCCACGGAGGCTTCAGCATTTGCACGTTGATAAGTGCAAATACAATATTATTGAAATCAATCACAGAAAAATAATATAAATAGGAGGTTTTGAAACTTCGGGACCGCATATCAGATTTCATTTAATTTGCCCCCCCCCCCTCTCTCCCCCCTCCCCGACTCAGTGCATCCCCCTCCAGAAGTAAACCCTAGTTACGCCACTGCGTAATGGTCTTGCCTCTTCCTCTGGTACGTCCAAATTGTGTACCTGCAGCGATTGCTCGGTGTCACGGGAGCTTGACACCACTGATCTAGAATACCTATACTTCATAACATCTCAGACGAAAATACTTCTCCTTCTTCACAATTATTTTCTTGGCATAGCTCCCTAAGTCAGGTCCTGGATAATGCACAAGGCTTTGTTGCTTTTATTTATGGGCCAGTGACATTCTGGTCATTAGCCCCGTTTACTTGTGGAGGGGGGGGGGGGGTGAAAGCTGTCTGATTTGTCATTATGGTGGTCTTTTGTATAGTGGTACACTAATGGGGAGGAATAGTCTACTCTAGGGGAAATTCTGGACAACCACTTTTGAATTAATGGGGTGGGATTGGAACCCATCTCTTCTCATTTAGGCGACTTCGGTGGCGTTGTTGGTAGCATGCTGAGCTTCTATGCCCAAGGTCGCGGGTTCAAACCCGGCCGAAGTCGTCGGATTTTTAAGAGCGTTAAAAATCCCTCAGTATGCCTTCCTTCGGAGGAGAAGTAAAGCCGGCGGTCCCATGTCATAGATTTATGGCATGATAAAGAACCTTCCACTAATTACACTTGTGTGAAGCTAAATTATAGGTTATATTTGACTAACGCCCTTAGGTTCCAACATTCGTCGCCAGAAGCAGACTGCGGTGGCATCTAGTAACAAAGTTCAGAACTAGTTTGTCGTTGACTGTGGCGTTTGGTAGCAAAAGTTGGAACTACTTGAAAATTGAATGTCTGCAGTCCTTACTTGAATTAAAAACAGATAACACACACTAATACAGCCATCACAATCAGACAGATTCTACACACACCCAAAGTACACGGGGCTACATGACCGCGTTGTCGCAGCCCCTAAACTGTGGAACCAACCAACTTCTCAGTTAACCTCACCTGGACGAATTCACCTGGTTTCAACCTTCAAATAGAAGTAAATTCTTGGTAGAGCTAGGAATTATCCCAGGACATTTGAGACAAGAGTCTTTGTATGTTCCCCTAGACCACGTGTTCGTACGGTGGTGTTCATTGTATTGTGATCAGCGAAAAGGAGCACGTGGTAAGTATGAACAGTTGAAGGGAACGAGTGAGAACCACTGATTGGTTCATTATCCAATGGAAGAGGAGGCGCACTGCCAATTGTAGGCAATATATTCATTCTCTTCTCCCACCCATTCTCTCTGCGTATGCTTTCACTCCTTCTAAGGGTGTCCAAGCCATATAGAATATCGTTAATAGAACCAGTAATTGGTTCACTTCGTGCTATAGTTATCTCCCGTCTTGTAGCCTACATGTAGGCTGACGGAGAAAAATGATTTCGTTCGTCAGTAACACGTTTGATAAGAGTAATTATGTAGGTTACTTTAAAAAAGAAAAAGGTGTGTAGCCTATTTCTGTGTAGCAGAATACAAAGGATCCTAAAGTCTGTTCGCCGAGTCGAGATAGTGGTAGTAAACACAGGGCTGCCCGCAAGGGGTGCATAGAGCTGTGCCTGTTGAACGTACGCCAACTTCAGTGCTGTGTATAGCCTAGATGTGAAGCGGGCTGACTTATCGGCTACATGCTACAGCGCGGTTTATTTATTGTTTGTTTATGTATTTAATTAATTAATTAATTAATTAGTTAGTTCTTAACTGCTTATGACAGGCAACAGTATACAGTGCAGCACAGCACTAAGTGCAGCAAGTCTTGTCTTTTCTAGGGCTACGGCATGACTAATGATCTCGAAGCTTCTTGGCTACCCCTGTCCGGCATAGCCGATGACGTGAACTGGGCGTGTTTCCCTGTCCAGGTAGCTAAGGGCAATGTCTCGACACGGCGAATAGACTTAAGCTTCGAATTCGTTCAAACCTCGCACATTTTAGGTTAGGCCAAACAAATCTGCGGTGGTGTATTTCTGCCTCAAGCCATGAGGCTCTCTCTCTCTCTCTCAACAGCATGTTTAGACTAGTCCGCCTCTTAACTGTCACCCCTGAGGTCCGGGTTCGATTTCCGGCTCTGCCAAGATACTTAATTCTGGTTTGAGGGCTGGAACGGGGTACACTCACTCAGCCTTGTGAGGCAAAACTGAGCAGAGGTGGGTTTGATTCCCATCTCAGCCATCGTAGAAGTGGTTTTCCGTGGTTTCCCACGCCTACTCCAGGTTAATACTGGAATGGTTCCTAGCTTAAGGCCACGGCCACGTCATTCTATCCAAGTACACGGGGCTGAATGACGATGATGTCCATACCCCTCAAATAAAACAGCATATTTGTTTCATTTCCTCTGCACAAATGTAATTGCTGCTGACGTCTATGCCTCAGGTCCATCCGTCTTAGGTAAAACAACGTCGCGGTGTCCATAACTTCTATGTCGATTCGAGACTTCCCACTACGTACAAGACACAACTTACTGACAACTATCTTATTTATTTATTTATTTATTTATTTATTCATATATTTACTAGCAACCCGCCCCGGCTTCGCCCGGTATCTTTAACGCTTTACCCAGCGTAAGCTTAAAAGGCGTTTTTTTTTTTTTTAATTTCAATGAACTACGACCTACATCCTTTGTCCGTCTCGGCATGATGGGTTTAAATCACTGACTGGACTATTAATTATATTATCATGGAGATAGCATGTGCAACGAATTCTTGTCAGACGTAATTTAAGAATGGCGGAGTGCATGAATCACAAATCCCCCTTCCGTCCAATCTAAACTTGACTGTGTATTCTCCGGAACGAAGGCTGAAACTGGGTTGATAGGCTCGCTCGCTAGCTAGCTCGTAAACGCTAGTAATTACATGGAGATTGTTGGAAGAAATGGAAAGTTAAATACACTTATAGTGGGCGATGTATTGAAGATAGAGATATCCTGTCACGGACGTTTTTGTAGAACTTTTCGTGCTGAATAATTCTTACACTCATAGTAGGCCTATATAGACATTTTTAACGGTTTACCCAGCGTAAGATTAAAAAGCGCACGGACGGTAGGTTTTTTCGACTCGATTCACCGAAATCGTTACTGCTCGGCTTCCTTTGGTCATAAATAAAATTATTTTCTACAGAAACCTTCCTCGAGAAATCCTTTACAGAATGGTGAAACCGCATCAAAATGCATCCAGTTGTTCTCGAGATTACCCGAAACATCCAAGAATCGGGAAGTTTGTTTTATACTTAGTAGAGATTTATCTATTTATTTATTTATTTATCTATTTATGTTAAATTTGTTATAAATGAATGCAAGCTGATGAGGGATTCATTGATTGATTGATAGATTATTTAAGGATTGTATGCATACGTGAGAGTAGTCGAGTAGTTGAAAAGAGAATACAAGGTACTGTAGTTACATCCCACCTCTAGAAATGGAGATTTGTTGTTGGTTCTTTGTTGTTGTTGTTGTTGTTGTTGTTGTTGTTGTTGATGTTGTTGTTGTTGTTGTATGCCCCAGTCGTAAGATTATCTTTTAAGAGGAATAATTTTATAGATTTTAAAGTAAAATTTACGAGGGGCTTGGGACACCTGTGGTTATCAGCTCCGCGTACTTGGATGTGTGTTGAATTGCCTGATAACCTGTGTTTCTGTGGTGACTGTAGTAGTGTGTGAGTTATATACCTAGCCCGGTATCAAACCAGGGACTATGTTTCCCTAGAGATTCAGCTTGTGAATCTCTTTTTCATTATTATTATTCTTTACTACTGTTAAAATGAAGGCGGGGGCGAGGTGGCTCAGCGGTCAAGCTGTCTGCTTCTCACCAAGGCGGACAAGGTTCGATTCCCGGTCAGTGCATGTGAGATTTTCGAAGTGAAATGCCATGTCCTGTGGTTCGGACTCCACGTAAAAAGTAGGTCCCATGGCTCATGATCACGCGATTAACGGTCACGTTAAACTACAAACTTCCTTTGTTAAAATGAAGGCAATGTGGAAATTCACCACAAGCCGTGGGTAACACTTTAGGAATGTAACCACTCCTTTGAGAGACGTGTATTGGTTGTTAACTTTAAGTAAACTACCTTGCAATACTGTGAGAACATGACAAACCCTTCTCGGGCAGGCCAGGTTGAATATGTCTCCATATCCTTGGTCAACAGGAAACGACCCCATGTCTCTTGAGTAACAACAAATATAGGCCTAATCCGCTAAGATTTCTCAGATTAACCAAGAAGGAAGTAGCCATGTAAATCAAGGGTAAACCACTCTGAGAACATCGATAATATTTCAAACTCCCAGTATCCTTCGCTTAAAAGCATTATTGTGATCCCAGTAACATGCTGGAATCTGATTGGTTGAGTTATGTGCGTTTTCCAGGTATATTGAGGTCAACACGCCCATGAAATAATATTATTTAAGTCTTAGCTCTTAGAAACTAAGAGCTCACAATTCTATAATCTGTCGCTGTGTCATGATTGAATGACATTAACATCAAGTCTTAAGCCTTCTATAATTAATATGTATGTATGTTCTCACTATATAAATATCAAGTAGGCTATTGCACCAAGTTGGACTTTGCATTTCTATTGAATACGATGCTACTCAGCGCGTAAAGAATCCGAAAGTCCCTTAGCTTAATAAACAAAACGAGCTAAGTAGGCCTACGCATGTTAGCTAGAAACTTAACTTGTGTAGCTGTAATATTCTGAAGGTCGGGGTGGGGATGGGGGTAGGCAGGTGCCCTGGAACTTGAAATAAGGTACTATCTAGGCATTTTCCTGGAGGGAGTGTGGGGAAAAATCATACCCAGGATAGCGCACTGTCAGACTGATTCAAACTGTTATACTGTAGAATGATGATGATAATTGTTGTTTTAAGGGGCCTAACATCTAGGTTATCGGCCCCTAATACTGTAGAATGCAAAGGAATACAAGTAAAGGCATTTTGCGCTCCATATCTTTAGCCACTCCATCAAAGGCGTAGACGGTCGTGGTGCAATTGCTTCGTACACTTTCTTGGAATGGAATGGAATGGAATGGAATGGATTTCGATTCTAGATCCTTGGCGGTCTCATGTACAACTTTTACTGCATCTAAATCTGTCTGATGGCATTTGTAATTGTAATTAATATGGGACAAGGACTGGATAATAAAATGCCTCAGACCAGCATTTTGATGGTCTGAAAGTGGAAAAAACCGAAGTGCCGGGAATCGAATCTGGGACGGTCGTAGTGGTGTTTCATTCAGCCTCGTGAGGCAAAGCTGGGAAGAATTGGATTCGAGTCCCACCTCAGCCATCCAGGAAGTGGTTTTCCGTGGTTTCCTACTTCTACTCCAGGCAAATGCTGGGATGGTTTCTAACTTAAGGACATGGCCACCTTCCCAATACTCGCCTTAATTACAAATACACACACTACTACAAAATCCACAATAACACATGTTATCAGACAAATTCTACACTCGCTCAAGTACACGGTGCCAAATAACCACGAAGTCCAAGCCTGGAAACAACAACAACAACAACTGTGTTTAAAATCTTCCCAGTCTAGCACTTGTCCAAGATGAACTATGCAAGTAGGTAGCCTACGTTCCTATCTGCTTACTATCATCTTCTTCTTCTCCATTGGCATATGCTTCTGTTTTCGTCTTAGTCTTGGGTGATTCATATCTTGTGGAACGTTTTGAAGCGTCATGTGTGTGCCTGTCATTACACTCCCCATCACCCAGCAGTTTCCCCACCCAGTAGTTCATCTAAAGCACGGGATACAATGTTCTTTTTTCAAGTTGGCTGGGCTCTTAATTAATGCTTTAGTATTTCATCGTAGCGGTCAAAGCTACTGTCACTCTGTGGGCCCTCGTCTCGCTGGCATGCCATTTGTCTCAAGAAAGAAAGTGGATAGTCTTTGGAATTTAATGTTTTTCAGTCGGTCAACACGATTGTATCCAATTGTAATGAGTGGTTTCCTAATCCAGAAAAATATTACATGAGATTAATAAAATACGACGATCGAAACTGTTCATCCAAGTGTATTTCACAATCTCATTTTTCTTTCAGGATTAGGGAACCACCCGTTACAGTTGGACACAATCGTGTTGACCAACTGAAAAGCATTTAATTTCGATTACTAAGGCAACACTAAAAATGGCTTCCAATACGATAATGGATAGTCTATGTTTCCGAAGAACTTGGGAGATTTTTTACTCCAATTCGAATTTCAAAGAAACTGAATTGCCCAGATAGCCAATCGCAATATTGATTTTGCTGACGTACTCCCCCAGTGTACTATTGGGTACAGTGTACAGTTGGTATGGTACACCTCACCAAGACGCTGGGTAGTACAGGGTGCCAGGGAATGTTCTCCGCAGTGCCTACAAGCTGCTGCGAGAGATTATGTCACCAGTTACGTTGGCAGCATGGCTGTCGCTTGTATCATAACAAACAAACAGTAAACTTTATAGGCTACTCACCACAGCCATTCATAACATACTGTTGCACTCTTCCAATAATCTAACTATAAGCACTGACGATTTCGACAGCCCATAGCCCACACATGTGGCCTTCATCCTATCAAAGACACTGTGCTGCCAACTAAACTGATGACGCAACCTCTCGCAGCTGCACGTAGCCACTGCGGAGAACATTTCCTGGCGCCCTATATAAATGGGCCGTTCCTTCTTAACCGGTACATGTTACCTGCGCAGTGGAATCTCCACGCACAGTCAGCCTTTATACCTTTGTGATCAATGTGCGAAATGTGTCCTCGGCAGCGCATGTGCATATTCAGTGGTCTCAGTGTTTTACTCGGGCTTTAGGAAGAATTCTCACGCGCTTGTGACCGGTCACGAATGACTGCCCCGTCTATACATGCTGAGAAGGCCACTGCAAAGCTCGAATGAACCACTAGCAATACCAAGGGCTGTCAGAGACATAGCTCTGTTTAATTTAAAAAATCCGAAGAAACTCAGTGATGGTACTGTATATTGGCTTTCACGGCCAGTGATTTAAAACTCAGCAACTTTTCTAGGTTTGTGCCGTGTCTTGTGTGGGGTTTTGCCTAGGACACCAAGCTGGCTCATCAGCGGGCTCTTGGTGACACCGCCTGGACCCCCAAAGGAGTAGCGAACTGCGCGCTACCTCCCTTTTTTATGAAGCGCACCTGCGCCTTTTCACTGCGAGAACTAAAAGCTCAAGCAGCCATAACCTCCCTATGAAGGCTTCCAAAAAGATGGTATATTGGCTTTCACGGCCAGTGATTTGAAACTCAGCAACTTTTCTAGGTTTGTGCCGTGTCTTGTGTGGGGTATCGCCTAGGACACCAAGCTGGCTCATCAGTCCAATGAGTTTCTCTTATTAAGCAATCTTACAATCGGTAGTCCAGTGTTCTTCTTTAACACCCACAATGAAGAATGGAATGTCGTCAAGGCCATAACTAACTAAATTCACGCATTACGCATTACTTCATTGTAAGCTATTCACCACAAGCTTGTAGTTTTAGGTGACTCTTAACCTCGCGACCATAAACCATTGCAGCTACGTTTTATGCGCGCTCCGACCACAGTAAAATACACTACCTCGATTAAAATGCTTAATGCGAAATTCAAGGTCAAAAACATAGTTTGAAAGTCAAAATGTGCATCAGTAGAACATTTTCGAATATAGATGCAAAACACAAAACAATGGAGGAAATCAATGTTGCAAGTCTGATGTGTATTAACCAAGAATCGAACTCATTGTGCATTGGGCTAGACCGCCACAGAATGACACCCCGCTGTAGAAAGCACCGTACCCAATCATCAACCCGATGGCTGATTGGATCTTCACACGGAGATGGTTAGTTTCCGTACCAACCTCATGTACCAAAGCTGGTACAACATGTGTCTGCTCACGTGCATGTGTTTGTGATTATGTAGCCTACTACCACCTTTTTGTGCCCACCGTTGACTGGTTTGTGCTGTAGATGTAACAGGTAGCGTTTGTGCCCTTCCAGTCCGGGGACTAAAAGGTCACAGTATAGGCTATACGCCGACTATTATCATAGAAATTGAATGGGCTTACATGGTGGCCACTACTCCTGGAAAACTCGTGGATTTTATTAGGTCTGGAAAACTCCTGGAAAATGACAAAAAATTGAAAACTCCTGGAAAATAGTCACTGTTAATTAATTATAAAAATCTTTCAATGTTAAATCTTACTCCCGCTGCGATTTTGGGTGAGCACTCCATCGTTAACGATAGAAATTTCCTCAGGCTACCTGTTTCTGTGTGGGAGAACACGCGATAGTATTTTTGTAAAACATATTGAATATACACAACTTCACCGCAATAAAATTTCAGGCGGCCTTTTTTTAAGTGGATATTTGAGTCACATAGGCTTTTTTAAAACAATTAAATCATTTGTGTGTAGGCTTGCGTATCAATAACGCAATCGCCACTAATTTTTGTCAACATCTGTATAAGTAAACCAAACACAACTGCTTTAGTTTGTTCTTGAAGTAGGCAACCGATAAAGCCCCCACCCTCCAACCCCCGCCCCTCTCCAACCCCCGCCCCCTCCAACCCCCGCCCCCCGGGACTCGCGCTTATTTTTAAGTCTGGAAAAATGAGAATTACTCCTGGAAATTTCCTGGAAAACTCCTGGAAAATCGTTGACCGATTTGAGTGGCCACCATGGCTTATGAACAAAGACAACACCTACCGGTACATCCACGCCCGTGCCCGGAATTGAGCTGGCATACGAGTGCGAGACCAACCCTTACGTCTGTCAAGAAAGGAACAAAATAAAGTGTTGTTGTTTCGTTTGAGGGGCTTGGACATTGTGGTCATTTAACCCTGTGTACTTCGGTGTGTATGGAATTTTGTCTGGTACCAAACCAAACCCCTCGGCACCACAGCCAATGAAGGGCCTTGGCCTACCAAACGACCACTTCTCAGCCATTTGGCCTACAGACTGCGGGGTGACTCGTGGTCAGCGCGTCGGGTCTCTGTGTCTGATAACCTGTGTTATTGTCAAGGGTATTTAGATTGTAAGAAAAAAGGAAAGAAGTAAGGAGCTTGATTGCTGCACGTGTACTGACACAGTAAGTTAAACTGCTCGGGTCCAAGCTCCGTGAACCTGAGAGGAATGTGGATCGTGGACTATGAGGAGTGATGGTGACGTGTGATGAGGGTTCCCGGTCCGTGCGTAGTAACAGAACCAAATACATTGGTCGGTAACTAACTCACTCATTCGCAACACTACAGTGGCTTGAGCAACGGCCCTATTTTAGCAGTATTGGAATAGACAGGAATTCCAGATAACACTGCGGGCTGTTGGCAGGCCCTTCTCTTCCCGCCTGCCACTTCACCTCACCCCGCAAGTTCACAGAGGTTGGACTCGAGCAGTACATCTATCCCACCTTCAAATGTCATGATGTGCTGACTGACGGGGTGATTCTTCGAAACCAGTACACCTGTGTGAAAAGGAAGTAATTGCAGATTGTAAGTACAAGTATTGTCTTACTTCCCTGGACAGATGTTTGCATTTATCTCAGTAAGGATTTATTTCATCATAAATAGTAGGACGCGCAGATCACCCAGGGACGTCAACTAGAAAGACGTGCACTCGGCCTTCCAGGAGGCCACATGACATTAATTAATTAATCATAAATAAGTTATTTTTGTTGCTTATTTTAGGGGTTGCGACATCGTGGTCATATAGCCCCGTATATGTTGTCGTGTGTGTAATTTGTTTCATAACCTGTGTTATTATGATGGCTGTACTAAAGTGTGTATTTGTAAATTGGAGACTGGATTGGGAAGGAGATAGCCGTGGACTTAAGTTAGGGAACAATCCCAACATTTGCCTGAAGTAGAAGTGGGGGAAATCACGGAAAACCACTACCAGGATGGCTGAGGTGGGAATCGAAACCTCCTCTTTTCAAGTTTGTCTCACGAGGCTGAGTATATCCCGTTCCAGCCCTCGCACCAGAATTAAAATTCCTTGGGAAAGCCCGGAATCGAACCAGGACCTCCGGGGTGACAGCCAAGAACTCTAGCCGCTACACCAGGAGGTGGTAAAGATCCTGTGAAACATGCAAGATGATCTTATTATATAATACGCTAAGGTGTATGTTTCACAAAACTCAAGCTCCTAAACCAGAGAGAGTTAGAAGGTGTGGTTTGTGCCGAAATCTTCCAAATCGTCTCAATAGTTCTTGATAAGTCAACGGAAATAGATTTATTTGTTTATAAAGTGCTTTTAAACAAATAAACAAGACGATAGCCCCTGGCAGAACTGTGTCACGTACAGCCCGCATAGCACTGGGTAATCTGTACAGATAGGAAGCACACACCCCAGATATCCCCTGGCAGAACTGTGTCGCGTACAGCCCGCATAGCAATAGAGCTGGGCGGGTAGTCTGTACATATGGAGCGCACACAACCCATTATGCGAGAGTTCTCACTCGGGTCCGCTAGTAAGTTATTATTAGCTGAAAATGTTTAGGCCTATAATTACATTCCCAAAGACATTTGTTATACCATAGCCTACAGTGGCTAAATTAAACCGACCACTTTGTAAGGAAAACAAAAAGCGATTGAGGACTTCCTTGTTATAGTGTTGGGGGCCATTTTTCTGTGTTGCCTTAGTAATCGAAATTTAATGCTTTTCAGTCGGTCAACGCGATTGTATCCAATTGTAATGGTTGTTTCCCTATTCCTAAAAAAATCCAGTTCAGTGGAGACAGTGGTTGGTAGCGGATGCAAATCGCTCAAACAATCAACATACTAAGTTCTCACTCCACTTTAACCTGACCATTTAATAACAATCACAATAAGCAAGCAAACTTTGCTCCAGGCAAATGCCAGGATAGTGTCTTATATCAAGTCCCTGAGCACCTATCCCATCCTCGACTTTCATAATTAAAGTTACCATAGGAACACACGTTATCAGACAAATTGAACACACACCCAAGTGCACATGGCTGATGACCAAGATGTCCCAAGTCCCTAAAACCAATTAACAACATGTAATTTGGCAACTCCCGTATTCTATGTTGTTGTTAATAATTCAGTGTAGGGGTTAGCGACATTTTGATCATCATCCCGTGTACTTGGGTGTGTGTGGGAATTGTCTGATAACCTGTGTTTCTGTGGTGGATGTAGCAATACACGTAGGTAAGGGGTAGGTGCCATGGGACAATACTGGCATTTCCTGGAGGGAGTGCGGAAAAAAAACTGAGGAAAATATACTCAGGATTGCCTGGCCGCAGTTAGCGTTGAAATTCGAACCACCGATTTTCTGATTGTTGCCGCTTTCCATCTCTGCCGTGGTGTGATGTCTATGTTGCCAACGTGTTACATAATAAACTGTCCCTGAATCTGTACTTGGTACAAGCGGTTTTAAGTTTCATTTCGATGTAATGTTAGCCTAAACCACATTCACATATTTTGTTTTATTTGCATGTGTCCTTAAACCATGACTACGGAATAATAATCCGATCTCTAGCTATCGAAATGATCTTCATTGTCAGGCTGTGAAATGGTACAATCGTACTAATATCCTGTTTTGATTGCAGTTCTTTTATCCTAGTTCATACACGCAAACATTACGTACGTCCGGCTCACTGGCATACTCGTACGTACACACATACACACTCACACATTGTCCCTCTTTCTCTCGCGTGCACATACAAACCTAACCTATTTTTAAATTACCCTCATAAAACGTGACATTTTCAAGTTGCAAAAGCCTTGAAGAACTAACCCGAACCTTCAGTGCAGAGCGACACTCGACCAAACGAACACAGCCAATGAACAATCGTTAAAGAAAAAACGAAGACAAAAAAAAAGAAGAAATAAAAATAAAAATGGGCTCTCTGGCTGGCAGCAGAGCCCGAGATTTACTCCCAGCTATTTCAAGTAAGACTATCGTGATGTGCATTGCTAGTTGCCACACTGCAGCATTGCATTGTTGTTAGCCCGCTGGAAATGCAACATAGGAATGTAGATCTAAACCTCGCAGCCAAATCCTCATTGCTTGCGTTCGCCTAACCAGACGTAAAGGTCCAGTAATTGGTCTCAAGTAGTGAAGGTGTGTTTAATTGACGTTCAGTTTGTGCCACATTGAATCAAACACACTCCCAAGCTTCTCAATGATCGGACGCAGATTTATTTATAAATACGGTATATCTGGCACCTTTTGTTATGGTGCCAATTTCTGTCCGTCTTGAGCGTGTGAACACTCGTAGAAACTCCGTTTAAAGACGCGTCTTGTTACTCTCATTAACACTGAGGCCCATGGGCTGCTACTCTTGTCTCATGGGCCGGCCCCGTGGTGTAGGAATAGCACGCTTGCCCCATACCTACGAGACCGCGGGTTCGATTCCTGGCTCCACCAGAAATGGAAGAAGGGTGCACTTAGCCTCGTGAGGGCTATTGAGTAACTAATAATAATAATAATATCGTATGGCCTCGGGTGTCGGGTGCAAACTTTGTTATTTGACACCCAGAGGGCAGCTTCCATGTCGAATTTTGTTGTACCTTGAAGCACTATGAAAGTCAAGGAGGTTAGATATCTAAGCTCCTTGAACACTATAGCGCTTTCTAGTAGAGAAATGAGGAACTTTGTGTTGGCGGAAAATCCCGGGATTAATTTTGCCATTATGAACACGGCCTACTAAATTCAAATGGGTTCTTTGACATGCCAACATCGTATGACATGTGTGTCGTAATTTTTGCCGCATCTCAAAAATCACTTACCACGGCCAGGAGCGAACCTGTAAGTAGAACACCAATGTCTAAAACCAAGGTAATATGGCTGAGACTGTTTGACGCCATCCACGCGTCTCCCATAATCCGTAGACTATGAGCTAGGTGACAATCGTCCTTGGATAGGTGTGCTCCTCTAGGCCCAATTTGTTGTTTTTGCTTCTGTTCTGGTGGGTGTACTTGTAAGTGAGAGAGATGGTCGTGGCCTGTATCTTGGGTGCCATTTCGGCATTTGCGTAAAGTTGGTGGAAAACCACTTCCAGGAGAATGGGATAATGATTAGAAGTCATCTCATTCTCAATTGCCCTCACGAGGCACAGTACATCACGCCCCAATCCTCATACCAGATTTTTTTTAAAATCTCCATGAATGAGCCCGTACCGTCTGTTTGAGAACTCGCTGTGATGAGGAAGTGACCGACACAGTATTTTCGTTACTAGCCTATTAGCCGCGTAGGTATCACAGCAGGTTATTAGGCCTACAGTTTGTATTTTTTTTATTAATATATTTATATTGTTCTTGTATTCCTAAAATTACCTGTATGTTTTAATACAATGCCTTGAAATTTTACATTGATTTTTTAATAAATTGTTCCTTGCACCATAGTCCATGCGGAGGTCAGATGACCTCGATGTTTCGCTTCTTAAAGCAACAATCACAAATGGTATACACTAATATTAATGAGATAGATAGGGTGTTGTGAGGTTTGAAGCCATTTTTCAGTGTTGCCTAAGTAAACAAAAGTTTGGTGCTTTTCAGTCGGTCAACACGAATGTACCCAAAAAGAGCAGGGTTGTGCCCATCTCATGTAATTTATTTCAGGACTAGGGCACAACCCAGCTCTTTTTGGGTACATTCGTGTTGACCGACTGAAAAGCACCAAACTTTTGTTAGATAGGGTGTAATAACTATAATTATAATAATGTAATAATAGTCTAATAATGACATTTTACATTGATTTTTATTAGATTGTTCCTTGCACCATAGTTCTCCCTTCAGCCAAGTAATACAATCTGACTAATACTGATAGCACGCCCACGAGGAAAATTATTTGCTGAGTATCAGAAATAAGGCCTTCAAAAGCATTCTGCGCTTTGAATGAGTTGTGTTCTTGTTGATTCATTTGGGGGCTTGCGACATATTTGTCATTTATCCCCATGTACTTGGGTGTATATATTACTTATACACAGGATGTTTTAAAATGTATGGTGTATTCTGTTTGTGAGTGGCTGCTGCAAGATTTCGTGCAACTAAGTCCTCCTCCGAGTCCACAGGAGTAGAATACACGTCGTTTTTATGTAGCCCCAGAGAAGGGAGTCTACACACTATAGTAAAGCCGTCATTACTTCCGACTTGACGTTTCAGTGTTAGCCTAGTGTTACCTAGCGGTCAGAAATAAAATCACTTTAACTAGACAATCACAGGCAACCATTCAAATCGATATATCACGATATAGGCCTATGGAGTTTCGTTCGCGATGTCGCGATTTAGCGAACGAAACTTTAGCCTAACACTGAAACATCAAGTCGGAAGTTATGGTGGCTTTACTATAGTATGCGTAACCGTCGTTATCCACACGCATGCTCAGTACTCGCTCAACATGGGGTTCAAACATATGGTTGTTTAACGAATTATACTTGTTGTTGTCCCTCCATCATATCCATCACTCTGAACATGGAATTTGTGAACACCCTGTACACAGAGAGAGGGTTTTTCTGAAAGCCAGTGTTATTGTGGTGACTGTAGTAGTCGCTGTAGTAGTAGTATACTAGTAGTAGTAGTAGCAGTAGTGTATTTGCATTGAGTAGAAGAAGAGAAACCACGGAAAACCATTTCCAAGATGACTTAGGTGGGAATCGAGCCCAAGTCTTCTCAGGTTTGCCTCACGAGGCTGAGTGTACCCCGTTCCAGTCCTCACACCAGAATTAAATTTCTTGGCAGAGCCGGGAATCGAACCCTGACTTCCGGGGCGACAGCGACACACTGCGATGTGGTCCGGAAACTGGAGCTAACACACTTTTGTACGGCGGCTTCGGTGGCGTAGTTGGTAGCATGCTGAGCTTCTATCCCCAAGATCGCGGGTTCAAACCCAGCCGAAGTCGTCGGATTTTAAGAGAATTAAAAATCCCTCAGTATGCCTTCCTTTGGAGGGAAGTAAAGCCGGCGAGCCCATGTCATAGATTTATGGCATGTAAAAGAACCTTCCATTAACTAAACCTTCCACTCACTAAAATGTGTAGGTTAGGTTTGATTAATGCTCTTAAGTTTCGTTGTTCGTCACCAGGCGCTGGTTGCGATGGCATCTAGTAGTAGCCAAGTTCACAGCTAGGTGTCGTGGACGGTAGCATTTGGTAGCAAAAGTAGGAACTACTTGAAATTATCGTCTGCAGTCCTTACTTGAATTAAAAAGTGACAGTCAGTCTGAAAGACTAGACTTTGTATCATTTTAAATGCTACAAATGCTGAAAAATGTTGGAAAGGTTGGAGGCTTCTCGCTTCGCTCGAAGCCAAAGACTCTTGCTATGTTAGAAAATTATCTGCATACTACTTATCTTGCGTTATAATACTTTACCTTGTTTCAAATTACTCGCGAACGGCAAGTGCAAACCAAGGGCAAAGCAAGGTCAAGCGCGCGGGATGCCGTCACGCTCACCAGAGCGCACGGGAACGTGCCCCTTCCGTCCAGTCTAAAAACACTTATAGTGGGCGATGTATTGAAGATAGAGATATGCTCTCGCGGACTTTTTTGTAGAACTTTTCATGCTGACCAATTCTTACGCTCATAGTATATTGATATTTTTAACGGTTTGCCCAGCGTAAGCTTAAGAAGCGCACGGACGCCAAGTTTGTTTTCGACTTTTTCACTGAAATCGTTACTGCTTGGCTTCCTTTGATCATACATAAATTATTTTCTACAGAATCTTTCCTCGAGATATCCTTTACAGAATGGTGAAAACCGCATCAAAATCCATCCAGTGCTTCTCGAGATTACCCGTGACATCCAAGGATCGGGGATTTTTGTCTTATACTAACGAAGTAGAGATTGTCGGGGAGCACATGCACCAAGCGGTACTATGACGTCACACACCTCAGTGCATCTGGGTACATTTCGTCCCGTCACCGTAACGTAACGCCAGACCCCAGCGTAACGACGAAGTCGACAAGATCATTTAAAATGATAACTCACACTAGTACAGTCATTACAATTAACACTGGTTATCAGACAGATTCTACACACACCCAATGTACACGGGGCTACATGACCGCGTTGTCGCAGCCCCTAAACTAAGGTCCAACCAACCAATACTTTTTTACGGGAGATTATTTTCTGAAGTTTCCTTTTTAATGTGTGTAATTAAGTGTCGATGGATACCTGGGTCAATGTGATCATCTCCCACACACAAGGACTTGGTTTATCGCAATGTTGTTGTTGTTGTTGTTGTTGTTGTCCTAGTAACTGTTATTGCTATGTTAACGCACCAGCACGTGCTAGCTGCGTGCTGTACACATAATGTGTTTTTCTCAGTGGTTGCCTACCTTTTACGAACATAATGGTCATTATTATCTTGATGACATGTGACGAGGCTGTTCGGGCACCTCGAGCCCTCGGTACAATGATCCATGTGTCATGTGCTCTTTGTAGCGCTTATTTGCGTCATCTTCCAAGTCTAGAAATATAGATATTTTTTATGCAGAAGAGTTATTTTAGTACATTCTTTCTCCCTTCTTTCTCGAAGAAATGCCAAGTATTTGATGCTTTGTGAGTCTTGGAATTCAGGTGACCTGAGGCATAAACAAATTCTTGGCTTGCTTTTACTTGATGGAAACGAATTCTTATTCCCATTTAACAAGCATCAATATGCCATTTTACGACGGATTATTCATTCCCATTGATATGGTTATACGAGCCATGCACTCATAATACGGGGAAGTGTTGAGTACTCCTATTCGTCAGCTACGGTATTTTATTTCGCAACTGCATTTCAATTGCTTTTTCGCTCGTAAATCCGATAAAGGGTTAGGTAATTTACTTTTAAAATGCAACTCCATAACGGAAAATATGTAATAGGTTTGAAGCCATTCTTTCAATGTTGCCTGTACAAGCTAGCAGTGTTGTAACTCTTCAGTCGGTCAACATGAATTTGACTGGACGGGGGCACAATGTGTGTAGCCTATATATGTATATATTATAAATAAATACACACTCCTGAAAAAATAATACAAGAATTAGTTATAATCCTAAATTGCCCATTATTTAATAGTGACCATAACTAATAGTCTTCAGGAGTATTAATTAATTAGTTAATTAATTAATTAATTAATTTATTTATTTATTTATTTATTTATTTATTTATTTATTTATGCTATATATACATTGTACCACCACCCTGTCATATTGGGCAAATTTGTGTTGACAGACTGAAGAGTTGCAATTGATCACGGGATGAAGTCACCGTTATTGTGTGTGAAGTATCGATGTAATCGTTACAATTGTTATGTAACGCACAATCACTATGTTTATATACCGGCATAGGCCTATACATAAGTTAAATTGTCATACGATACTGTACCCGTTCCAAAAATCGCCTGTTTTAAAGGCCATGATGGATGCCAGCAATTTTCAAATAAAAAATTGTACGTATAAAGCGACGATGTCCCGCTCCTTAAAACAGCAATACCTGCCAAGACACCTGATACCTGACTGTACAATTAAATCATAAATATGTATAATAACAGCGACAGAATTTTCATCGTGATGGTATCAGTTGTAGGTTCGAACACTGCAATTGGTTTAAAAAGTGGCATTATTAATGTACCTTATGCTTATGATATTTATTATTCTTTCTATTACAATCGTCATTTTCGAAATATATCTTGACAAACTTCACGAGAAATTGTTATCGATTAAACAAACAGGAATTTGTGAGTGCCGAGTGCATTAGTAGCACTGTTCTCCCTGTGTCTTGTATTGTTTAATTTTCTTATTTACTAAAATCACACAATAGTCATAAATTTTCTCTATTCGTAAAATGAAATTTGAGGCGAACACAAACCTACAAAGAAATTATTAAACTATGATGCTAGTGGGCTAAAAGTAAGAAATTATCTTCTAGTCCAGAATATACGCTGTATTGTTTAGATTTTTGAACACATGAGCGCCATATGGCGTGGCATAATGACAGCTGGATGGCATCCAACAACAACAACAACCATAATAATATAAATAAAAAATAATACATAATGGTAAAAAAACAATCATTTGTTTGCACCTGAGGTCATAAAACCCCTCCATCCGTGAACTAGTTTGATCGCCGATCTGAGTGAGAACACCTTGAAAGAAAAGTAAACTGGAGCAGACTTACGACCCGACAATCCCGCCATTAAGCACTCGGAGGAAGAGGGAGAGGGGGAAAGTAACACTCTACAAACAAGAAAACAACAAGCAGCCAAAAAAGATCTTCCAACAGAGTTCTCTGGCACACAACCATTGAATGAGAGACAATCCTCCCGCAAGATCTCACAATTAAGAAAAGCGTTGGAGCAGTGAATTGCTACTAGTGCTTTTAATTCTGCCGGAAATGGTAGCTTAGTTTCTTATGAACTAACAGTTACTTTGTATTGTTTTCGATACAGAGTAACGTCAATATATCATTAATCTCAGTTAGGCCTAGGTATATAATATTTAAAATATAGATATCTAAATGCAATGGGATATTTTGACCATGGATTCCTTAGTAGTAGTATGATATAATGTGGGCTCCCGAGATGCCTGGTGTTGATCATTCGAGTTGACGCTTGTGGTTGACCCGCATAATGATGAAGGCACCACGAACACCCAGCCCCTTATCCAGAGGAATTAACCATGCAAATTTAAAATCCTGTGACCTGGCTGAAAAATGAACCTGAGCAGAGGACACAGTGCGATGCTCAGGAAAATTAGTTCTGTGGTTACGCAGATCGTAACTGCAGGTGCAGCTCCATGTTATAGGCACAGTTTGCATATCATGTCTTCCCATTGCCCATAGACTACTATTTCTTATGAACTGAAGATGTCTAGTTCTGACCAGTACGATGGTCAAGACACACCCAAGCAATTAAATACTGTCCGAACAGATCCGGCTTAAAGAGCAATAAAAGTTCCTGGATCAAGTGGCACACTGGAGACTACAAGGTGATCTTGTTATATATGAGTATCATAAATGACAGTTTCCTTTTTGCTTGCAGTTGTGTGCCTTCTTCAGCTGCTACACCTTGGAGTGTAAGTGGTTCAGTTTCCTTAATAAATTAATGTAACAAATGGCAAAGAGAGTCAGACAGCGCTCTGAAGGGAGATACATTTTGGTTTCCTCTGTTTCCTTGGTATTGGGGTAGCGTGCCTGTCTCTAACCTACTGTAGGAGGTTCCGTCAGGGATTATCCGTAGAAACTGACGTGAGGGCTGGAACGGGGTGCGCTCAGCCTCGTGAGGCCAATTGTGTGTCTGATCAGGGAGACAGCGCCTCGGTAAAGAAAGCCAAGATTGACGGCCGAGGGGCCACGTCGCGCTGACAACGCGTCATCCCTCAATCTGAAAGCCAAACGGCTGAGCAGCGGTGGTTTGGTAGGCCAACATCCTTCATGGGCTGTAGTGCTATGGGTTTTCTTTTTCCTCTAGAAACATACATTTTTCTCTTGAAACTGCTCGACAGGCATTTTGTTTAAAGTAGTGAATTAGTTTCTTGTATGACATTGGCACTGCTCATGATGACGTGCTGTGGCCTGTTTTGTGTGTCTTGGTGAGGTATGCCATACAGACTGAAGCACACTGTACCACTAAGCTACTTTCAACAAAAGCTTCCTGGTCTCATAAGTTTGTTACAAGCATTACCAAATGAAATGAAAATCCACAGCCTGCTTCCAGTCTTCCACCGGGTCAGGAATGGAATGAATGAAGCCCCCATCTAGCGGCGAGGATATGAACTGTGCCGGCTGCCGAGACCTGACGCACTCCTCTGGGGCAATGATTAAATGAATGACAGATGAAATGAAATGATAGTGGAGAGTGTTGCTGGAATGAAATTTTGACAGGGAAAACCGGAGTACCCGGAGAAAAACCTGTCTGCCTCCGTTTTGTCCAGCACAGATCTCACATGGAGTGACCGGGATTTGAACCACGGACCCAGCGGTGAGAGGCCGGCGTGCTGCCGCCTAAGCCACGGAGGCTTACAAGCATTACCAAATATTTTATTTAAATAATGTGATCAGTTAGACATCCCACCCGCACCAAAAACATTTTGACCAGGATGTCGCAGCCCCTATAATAAGCAACAACAACCTTAGTGCATACATTTAGCCACAATGTTCAAGACAGCAGCGTGGGAAAATATAAAGAATTCATTGAATTTAAATTAGTTAGAAATACAAAATGAAGGACTACGAGTGCGCAAACTGATAATTTGAATCAGTGTACTGTATTTACTTTCCTGTAGCCAGGGCCGGATTTAAGAGTATGCCGCGTACAGGCTAAAGTCCATTTGCCTCCCCCTCTATAGTTCATATTCGCTTAATACATTTGTTTTATACAACAAAAGGAGAGAGTTCATTGGCGTTTTCATCTTTTTTAAACATAAAGTTCATTTAGTTTAGATAAAACTACAAATTTAATGGCTTACATAATAAATGTTATAATGAAATTAGTTATCTACTTTTTGTTTATCTTACTTTAAAGATTCGTTAAAAAATGAAATTGGTTTCGAACTTAATTAATTAATTTGTTCTTGGAGATCAGTGATCACTATTTTACACATATTTTTATATTTTAATGCTAATGACTATCTTTTGCGTAATTGAAGAACTGTGTACAATTTTAATTAAGTTGTCCTACATGGTGAAATGAAATTGCACAAACTGTAGTTAATTACTGGTTTATTTGTTGAAAAATATACAAACTTCTCTAAAATTAATCACCCCACGTAATCTTGATGATCAAATTTAAATAGATTTCTTAATGACAAACTCGTTAATAACGTCCTCATATGAAAGTGTTTTTGTTGTATTATGTTATAGTTTTAGAAAGTAGGCTATGGACAAGGACTAAAACATATTTTTAAATAACATGTATTCTTAAATTCGTACGGGAAATATTATTAACGTCTGAAATACTTAATTTTAGCTTTTGAATTAATTGCCAAACTGCCGCCCCTGAAAATTTGCCGCTCTAGGCTGCAGCCTACTCAGCCTATTTAGAAATATGGCCCTGCCTATAGCCTATGCCTGCACAAACAGTGTTCAGTGCGAGCGAGTGCGGAGTAGGGGAGATCTCACGGCAATGTATAACTTTGGGAATGCTTCCATTGCATCAACAACTATAGCTATCTGATGCTGCATCTAATGGCAAGAATGAGAACTGCTCAAAGTAGGTCAGCCATACACACTTTGTACTTAGGTAAATGGATGCGCTAAACTAAAGCTGGGTTGTACCAACACACAGTGCCGGATTAAGGTAAAATGAGGCCCAAGTCCCTCAGATTTTTGGGGCCCCTTTATTTTTTTTCAAATAATTTTTTAGCACCTGTACATTTAATAAAGTATATACAAAGGTTTTTTCTCTAGGTGAATAATACACTTTTTATTAAATCATATATACATATATACATACATTTCAATTGAAACGATCATCGTTATTTAAAAACATTTCAGATGATTTGATGATCAATTTAACAAATCATATTATTTTTTACTTCTGTAAAATGTAATCAAAATTATATTTTTCTGTTGTTTTTTTTTCGGTCAATGAAATCTTCTAAAATTTTATCAAAATCAATTTCCCGCAGAACATCTGACTCGATATACATTAAACTTAGCATGTCTAATAGACTCGTTCTTGTGACATGATACTTCTTTGCGCACTTTGATCCGTTTCAATTTTGAAAACGAGCGCTCCGCAGAACAATTCGTTATCATGAGGGTCAGGAAAATGCGAAAAGCAATTTCAACGTTCGGAAAAACAGACTCAAGCTTGTCTCGAATAAGAATTTCGTCAAGTTCAGAATGAGTGAACTCAGTTTTTAAAGGACATTGTAATTTAATATAATGCTGAAACTGTCTCAGTTCTGGATATTTTTTTCTAAATTTTCGGAATAAAATTTGGGGGCCCCCAGATAATTGGGGGCCCTAGGCCTGGGCCTAGTCGGGCCTAATAGGTAATCCAGCACTGCCAACACATAGTAATGATGTGACAGGTCTGGTGCAGGTCTTTCAAGTTGACGCCCGTTGGTAACATGCGCGTCGTGATGATGATAACATTAATGATGAAAACGCCACAAACATCCAGGACAATTAACCATTGGAGATTAAAATCCCCACGGTCCATCCAGGAACCAAACCGAGGACCTTGTAGGTCAAAGCCTAGCATGCTAACCATTTAGGAATTTGACCATACTAAACTCGTACAGCCCACTGGTCTGGTGTGTGTCTTCGAAAATAACACCACTTGGGTGACATGCATGTCAATGACACCATTCTTGTATACCTCAAATCAGAATTAAATATCTTGGCAGAGGTGGAAATCGAACCCGGATCCCCAGGAAGGGGGAGGAGCTAACCACTACACCACGAGGCGTACAGCAACACCACCTGAGAGTATATGATAACAAGGAGGAACTGAAACGCCCCAAACCTCTTTTCTTTCACACGTTTTTATAATATGTCGCAATTTATACCCAGTAGTCAGGTTAATTAGAGCGAACGTCATGGGTGCACATTGTTATGTGTGCCAAGGCGCTATTTGAGAGTTTGCGTATCTCTGCCGCACTGCTCAACATACAGGGAGGGGGAAAAAACTTCCATTGTCGTTGGTAATGTACCGTAGTCCGTAGCGAGCAGGAGACATACTTAGCGTCCCATAACACAGACTGCACTGGAGTACTGACCTCTTAATGAGTCCACTTCTGCCTTCACTCAATCCTTCTGTTGTGAATAATATCACTCCTTCTCCTCATCCGTAATCAGCTTCATCAATTAACGAGTTAAAAATCTTCCCTCCGGATCGTTAATTAGACTCTTCCTGTGGAAGTACACTTAAATTAAGGCCACGGCCGCTTCCCGTCCAAATCTTAGCCCCAGTTATAAGTACAGACACTGGTACAACCATCACAATGTCACATGTTATCAGATATATTCCCCACACACAAGGAACAATCATTTGGAGTGAGGTAGCGGACCAGCAACTTTTCCAGAACCGCCTTCTTTGGTGAAATCGGAGGATGCCCAAGCTATCGGTACCTCTGAAGATGAAACACGCCTCGGTAGCCAAACATTTCAGTGTGGCCTAACTTCAGAGGAACAACATCTCGACGAAGACGGGCACTCCCGTCAAAGAGCGGCAGACGAAAGCGCAAGGATGATGGCTCAATTGTCCGAGTCATGATGATGATGATATTTGTTGTTTTAAGGGGCCTAACATCCAGGTTATCGGCCCCTGTCCGAGTCAGCATAGACTGCAGTAGGCTACACCTGAAGAGGATAGCTACTACGTCACAACATACCGACTAGCTATACCCTTCCTATAGCGATAACTTCAGATAACTTGTGAACTGTAATTGATTAATAAGGAGACGCCCTAAGGGCCAGAGAGTGACGCCCACTGAGATGTTCAAAACATTACTGACAAGTACAGTACTGGTAGGCCTATAGGACTGTCATCTGACCAAAATTTGCTTCTTTTGACGCACAAAGTATTTTAAGTAGCCTAGATGCCTAAAACTCTTAATACATAATGTACCGCTTTTATTTAATTTTTAAGTCTTTTTAGGCCAATCAAGCACCCCAGCCTCTCACCGCTGGGCCCGAGGTTCAAATCTCGGTCACTCCATGTGAGATTTGTGCTGGACAAAGCGGAGGCAGACAGGTTTTTCTCTTGGTACTCCGATTTTCCATTTCACAAATTTCATTCTAGCAACACTCTCCACTATCATTTCATTTCATCTGTCATTCATTTATTCATTGCCCCAGGGGAATGCGACAGGCTTCAGCAGCCGGCACAGTTCATATCCTCGCCGCTAGATGGGGTCTTCATTCATTCCATTCCCTGACCCAGTCGGTCGACTAGAAGCAGGCTGTGGATTTTCATTTTCACTTAGGCCAATTAAGATAAAATTGATGGTAATGCATATGGGCACATTGTGAACCCACTATAGGTGTTGCATGCGGTACTATTATTAGTTACTGTTCATTATTTCTCAGTAGACTACTGAAATATAGGCTACAAATATAGTGTGACAGAATATTTACAGCGAAAATACACCTTCATGTATGCAAATGATCATTTATATTGCTTAATCCGTCTATCGTCCATGGAAGTGCATCTTTTTAATGACCATATCTGTAAATTAAGCACTACAATAACCTAAGCACACCGTATTATTTGCTATTGAAGCCAGAGGTAGCAGCAGCTTGGATCTTTAGGTGGGCGTGTTCAAATGCTTCAACTCAGCGTGCTAGAGAGCTGACAGGGCGCCTCCTTATTGCTTCCTGAGGGGTATTACTGTATGCTTGCCCTTACCGAGAAGGTCTCGGATTAGATTTTCGGCTCCACCAGGGATTTTAAAAACTGACATGAGGGCTGGAACGGAGTGCACACGATGTCGCAAAGCCCCTAAATCGATCAACAACAACTCATATTAATACTCCTAGGAGCCATTTTATTTCACCTCTGCGATTGTTGGAGTCGGGGAGTAATCGTAATCCCTAATATGAAGGACCGCTACTGGATGTGTTGGGAGTCCAACAGGAATGGTAATTCCAAGAATCCAGGACAGCTACTGCGAGTGTTGGAGTCCAGGAGGATTGGTAATTCCAAGAATCAAGGACCGCTACTGCGAGTAATGGAGTCCAGGAGGAAAGGTAATTCCAAGAATCAAGGACTGGCACTGTGAGTGTAGGAGTCCAGGAGGAATGGTAATTCCAAGAATCAAGGACCGCTACTGCGAGTAATGGAGTCCAGGAGGAATGGTAATTCCAAGAATCAAGGACCTCTACTGCGAGTGTTGGAGTCCAGGAGGAATGCTAATTCCAAGAATCAAGGACCTCTACTGCGTGTGTTGGAGTCCAGGATGAATGGTAATTCCAAGAATCAAGGACTGCTACTGCGAGTGTTCGAGTCCAGGAGGAATGGTAATTCCAAGAATCAAGGACCGGCACTGCGACTGGAACTGGTGACATTTTGCTCGCTCTTCTTTTCTTCTCTTTCTTGTGCGTTTCTTGCCACTTTCTGCTCTTGTGTATCTCTATTTGTCTACCTCGTGAGAGATCTTATTTTAGATTGAGAAGCCCTTGGCGCTAACTCCCAGCACGTTACACACCTCTTCAGCCAAAACAAAAGAGAGGCGCTCACTCAAACTACGTCATAATTCCGTAAAATATGTTCCGCAGAACAGAACGCGAGCCATAATAAGGCCGGAGCCATTAGCACAATAACATTCCTTCTACTCGTGTAATCATATTTGTTCACTATGTAGCTAATCTTAAAATCTCAGAAACTTGTTCATAATTTGTGGGATTCGTGACGGTGTTCATTGCGCGAGTGTGCTCCATAATGTGAAAATCAAGCCAACAATTCAAAGCATAGTGTGTGAATCCTGGTGTTTGTGTCCATAATTTAGAAAATCTACCCACAGTAGGCCTTTTTATTGTAAACCAAGAATAGTAGTCTAATAATTGGAATGTGACATGGTAAATATCTCACGCCATGCACAAAGTTGCGGCTTTCAGAAAGCTTCCCTTAAGATCAAGTATCGTTCATACATCATTCATAATAATATTAATAATAATTTTTAATAGCTTATCCTCCACGATTGGCTTCACCCATGGACTCTGCGAGGAGTCATTTCTCTACCGCCACAAGGACAGTCCCTGGGAGCTGGACACACTTTGCCATCAGATACAACTGGGGATGGTGACAGGCCGATCACCCAGGTGACCGCTAACTTGGGTCTAATGAAGGAAAGGTCAGGGAAGGAAGTTGGCCGTGGACGTGTTGAAAGGCACCATCCCGGCATTTGCCTGGGGGGTAAAAATGGGAAACCAACAGCAAACCATCTTCAGGACAGCCGAGGTGGGGTTCAAACCCAAGCTCTCTTGATACCAGCGAGGCACGAGGTAGTGCATTAGCGCTCTCAGCCACCGCAGCCGTGCATAATAATACGAATAATAATTGCATGTGTCCTTCGGAGAAGCCTGGTGCAGGTGCTTCGTGTTGACGCTCGTAGGCAACTTGTGCGTCGTGATGGAAATGAAATTAATGATGACGTCATAAACACCTTGGGAATTTACCATACGAAGTTAAAATCTCATGACGGACGCGAGGCCAACTGCAGCAAAACCGGAGATCGTAGGTTCGAATCCCGATGGTGGCAGGGGCTATCCTGAATATGGCTTTGCTACACTCCATTCAAGCAAATAAACGGATTGTACCTTATTTCAACTCCACTCCTTGACCCAAATAATTAAGTTACAGTTGCTCACACACTACTGCAGGTTGTTTGTCAAGTACTCGGAGCCGATGACCAAGATGTTCCAAGCCTCTAAAGGTATTGCTATGGTCGGAATGATTTAGTGATTCACCCGATAACAGTGTTCTCAAAATAGCTTTAGAATGTAGGTAAGACACCGCTGAGTATAAGTCAGACCATTGTTAAACCTTCTGGGCATTTGAAAAATAAGTTGAAAGTGGTGCACAACAGCGAGAAGACTGTGAAACCAAGGCTCAGGGGCTATTGTGTCCGTTTGTTGGAGTTTAAAGTTAAATATAAAAAAACAACATATGATAAATTGACAGGAATGTGTATAATTTAAGAGGTTTTTTTTTATTTGGTCCTTACTAAATTATAACGAATTAACCTAGTCGACCTATATACTGCAAGTAGGACAGGGAATTTGAAGTGGTTGTACGTTAACTTGGCAACGTGGTAGGATGCTAGCGGGGAATGTCCGCATGCCTAGCTCAGACGTCTAAGTACAGATAGCACAAAGGAAATGACACACTGCTTAACATTTCAGCAATGAACTCTGTGGAACATGTCCTTATTCATTATTACTAATACACTTTTCTCTACTTTAGTCATATTGAACACAGTGCAAATGTTGTACTGTATATTAGTTATAGAAGCACCATATGTGACAATACACCCCCGTGCGCTGTCTGTGTTGCAGTTTGTTTTACTGCGCCCTGTTGGTCCTGTGTGTGTCAATGAGCGACGCGGCCTTTGAACAGTTGCACTTCGCTCTGCTCTTCTCCGAATTCTCTACCCTCTACATTAGTCAAGTCTTTTTGGGGTTTCTCTAACAATAGTTTATCTCGTTGATGATGTCATATACAATAGCGTCAGTAGCGTAACTACTGGGAGGGAGGGGTGATGAGGGGAATCAATGAAAATATGAAATTTGGTGAAGCTTTTAAATTTGAATAAAACCACTCTTCGGATTGATGATTGGATTGTGTTTGAAAGCATTTCTTTACATTCGTGTAAAATTCTTAGCGTAACCTAAAATTTACTGAATGAGCAACACGGTCAGCTGTTAAGGTAGCCAGAGGGGTAGTGAGATGGGTCTGGCACTATCTTTCCTTATCCTTTTCCAAAAATATATCACTTGTCAATTGTCATTCTGTTAGTATCCGGGTGTGAGTGCCATTTTGAAAAGTGAATAATATTGCGTTAAGTTGTTTCGCTGTTTAAAGTTAAACTTAAGTTGGATTAGTAGCCTAATATTTGTACAATGTCGGAAAATACAAAGGGTCAGATGATTTCGCGAAGAAAACTGGACTTTATAATTTAATATCCACAAAATAGTTAATTTTCGAGCATTTACACACTGACAAGTGCAAGTTCGGTGAATGGGTCTATATTACGAACGGATTGTTGTCTTACCTGAAACAGCCGTTAAGTTGCTATCCTTCGAAGTAATCCCCGTGGATGGTTGTGCACTTCTTAGAACGGCTAAACAAGTCCTGGCATAATCTTCCTGAGGGATAGCTTTCAGTTGGGTCGTCACATTACGTTGGATGTCCGAAATGTCCGAAAACCTCTTGCGCTTCAGGGCCTTTCGGCGACCCTGGACCCCGATACTCCATACTTTGACGCTTGCCTTCGAGGTCGTACCCCAGGCACCAGGTCTCGTCACCCGTGACGATGGTTTTCAGGACCATTCCATTCCACGGAACATTCACCCTTCTCACTGCCACCCGTCGCACAGGTGTGCACGTTAGGTTGCATAAATTCACCCTTCTCACTGCCGCCCGTCTATCAGGTGTGCAAGGCAGGTTGCATAAATTCACGCTTCTATCTTCCTTTCAATTTAGAGTTTTTACGACCCAAACTGAAGGCTATTCCTAAAGAAGACTATGCCAGGAGTTTCCAGGACTTGTTCAGTCGCTCTCAGAAGTGCATAACCACCCACGGGGATTACTTAGAAGGACAGTAACGGCTGTTTCAGGTAAGCCAACAATCCGTTCGTAATAGAGCCCATTCACCGAACTTTTCAGACAGAGGATGTACAGTACAACGTATCAAATGCTAACGAAATCAAACACGAAAAAAATGGCTTTCTAGGAAACTGATCCTATTCTTAAATTCAGTCCTAACCTCTGTCTTCCTTCAGTGTATTACTCTAACATAAGCAAGATTCCATCAGTCGTTGAGATGGTTACACCCGCGATACCCTACCCTATTTCACGAACTAAAATCGCATCATTCTTGCATATTCCTGGAGCTTAAAATATTTCAAGTTGTAGAATATTCAAGCAATACGTAACGAATGACAAGGGCATTGGAGAACAGAGGTGAGTGAGGTTGTCCCTGGTAGACCTCTGCAACTCATTCCTTCCGTCCAATCACCAAAATATCGGAAGATACAGACACCGTGGTTTCCAACTTCTACTGCAGGCAAATGCCAGGATGGTTCCTAACTTAAGGCCATGGCCACCTCGTTCCCAATACTATCCCTAATTTATAAATACACACACTACTGCAGCCATCACAATAACACAGACCATCACAAAACATTATACACCCACACCCAAGTACACGGGTCTTTATGACCACGATGACGCAAAGCCCTTAAAATAAGCAACAGCAACAATCTTCCACAAAGTGATTGCAGTAACCAAAATGCTGTCAGGTCATTCGTATTATAGTCTGTTCGCCGAGTCGAGATAGTGGAAGTAAACACAGTTGTACACGTGATTGCAGGGCTGCCCGCAAGGGGTGCTTAGAGCTGTGCCTGTTGAACGTACACCAACTTCAGTGCTGTGTATAGCCTACATGTGAAGCGGGCTGACTTATCGGTTACATGCTACAGCGCGGTTCTTAACTGCTTATGACATGCAACAGTATACAGTGCAGCACAGCACTAAGTGCAGCAAGTCTTATCTTTTCTAGGGCTCAGCAGGGTGCACGCCCAGTTGAAGGACAAGGATGCAGTTATATTGTGTGGGGATTTTAACGTGCCGGACATCTCATGGGGACAGCAGGAAGGGCCTTCTCTCGTACCTTCAAAATTAACTGAAAGTGCAGTGAACTCTATCTTCTGCGAGATAATTGAGGAATTCTCTCTGCATCAATTGAATCCACATCTCACCCGCGGACAAAACTACCTCGATCTACTGTTCACTAATATTCCTAAAATCTCTCAGTCCGTAGAGTTAGAAAAACCGGGGTGGATTCCATCCGACCATAGTGCTCTAATATGGAACATAGATTTTCATGACACTAGTCTATTTCAAAAACCACCTCGCAGGGAAATTTTTAACTGGAAGAAGGCAGACATGAACCACCTGAAACTTCTGCTGGATTATTCTCCCTGGTCCCTCCTTGATATCAGGAACGACATTAATGTGAATTGTGAGATATTTTATGATCTATTGATGTCCGCAGTTCGAGAAGCAGTTCCTCGTGTGAAGGTTAATCCCTACCGTTATCCACCTTGGTTTGATGCAGATGTAATCAGCGCGCTACACTCGAAAAATAGGGCCCATCGTCAATGGAAACGCTCTTCTTTGGAATGCCATAGAATTGAATTTGTGGTCAGGAGGACCGAATTCAAAGAAATTCAGCGCCGAAAGTATGACGCCTACCTGGAAGACATAAACTCCAGTGTGAAATCTAATCCGAACAGACTATGGTCCTTCATTAAGCAGAGATCAAAGAACACCAGATTACCGGTCTCGCTCGAGTACGACGGACGTACCAGTACTGATGCAAACTCTGCCTGTGAGCTGTTTTCTGATTATTTCGAAACCTTATTCCTTCCTGTAAATTCTATACCGCCACCCCTACCTGATCTGCCACCCTCCAGTAACGACAGCATCTCTTACTTCCATATTTCCGAAGACTGCATCAAGAATAAATTACATAATCTATCCTCTGGCAAGTCTCCCGGTCCTGATGCCATTCCTATAGAAATAATTAAATCTTTATGCCAGCAGCTATCTCGTCCACTTTATATTCTATTCAACCAAGCCATTAGTGAAGGAGTGTTTCCGGATTACTGGAAATCAGTTCATATCACCCCAGTGTTAAAGAAAGGCTCCAGGCAGAAAGTAGTAAATTACAGACCAGTATCACTAATGCCTATTTTCGCACGAGTATTTGAATCAATTGTTCGGGACGAAGTGTACGCCCACGTGTCACCATTCATCACTGAATTTCAGCACGGCTTCCTTCCTAGGCGATCCACTGCTACCAACCTAGCAGTCTTCACTCATGATGTATCCACCTTTATGAATAACCGTGGTAGTGCTGATGTTATCTATACTGATTTCTCTAGGGCTTTCGACAGCGTACATCACAACCTACTGTTTCATAAACTTTCAAATTTTGGTATAACTGGTAATCTTTTACGTTTCTTCAAAAGCTACCTCTCAAATAGAACCCAATCAGTTATAATTAGAAGCCTCCGTGGCTTAGGCGGCAGCACGCCGGCCTCTCACCGCTGGGTCCGTGGTTCAAATCCCGGTCACTCCATGTGAGATCTGAGCTGGACAAAACGGAGGCAGACAGGTTTTTCTCCGGGTACTCCGGTTTTCCCTGTCAACATTTCATTCCAGCAACACTCTCCACTATCATTTCATTTCATCCGTCATTCATTTAATCATTGCCCCAGAGGAGTGCGTCAGGCCTCGGCAGCCGGCACAGTTCATATCCTCGCCGCTAGATAGGGGCTTCATTCATTCCATTCCTGACCCGGTTGGAGACTGGAAGCAGGCTGTGGATTTTCATTTTCATTTTCAGTTATAATTAATAATAAGTCTAAATCTGTTAACGTTACTTCCGGTGTCCCTCAGGGTTCTGTATTAGGCCCTCTCCTCTTTATACTTTTTGTGAATGATATCCCTCGTATAATTCATAATTCTAGGTGCCTGATGTACGCTGACGACCTTAAACTGTATATGCCCATCAGTACTATAAATGACTGTGAGTTGTTGCAAGAAGACCTACACCAACTCAGTGAATGGTGTGAAACATGGAAACTGAAACTGAATACTGAAAAGTGTAAAGTTTTGTCAGTTTCTTTGAACCGTAACCTCCTACCCAGGTTTAATTATTGTATTAATAATGAAACGCTAGGTAGAGTGTCAACCGTTAAGGATTTAGGGGAGACAATCACAAATAATTTCTCGTTCGATGAACATATTTCAAAAATATGTCGTGAAAGTTTCCGGATCCTGGGATTTTTAAAAAGAAATTGTTTAAATTATTTTTCGGACATAACTCAATCCAAATTATTTAAGTCATTCATTCGGCCTAAATTGGAGTACTGTAGTGTGATCTGGAATCCTTTTCACAGTAATAAAATTGACGCCATCGAACGTGTGCAAAAGAGATTTGTCAAATGGCTCTGTTACAGGGGTGGACGTTCGTACCATAGAGCTGAGTATGAGAGTTATTGCAACGTGTACGGTCTTCCTCCACTGAGCAGTCGGCGCACAGTGGGTGACGTGAGATTCCTGTGGAAGCTGGTAAATGGCGGAATTGACTCTAATCAGTTGCTAGCTGACTTGGGTTTTCACGTCCCTCAGAGAACCACCAGACGGAAGCACACGTTCGATGGGAGCAGATCGAGAATTAATGTACATAAAAATTCATGTCTGATCCGTTTGCAGTCAACATACAGCTTGATGGAGAGGAAAAGTGCTACTGATATTCACTTCGACTCTCTATCAACTGTTATGAGAAACATCTCAAGTGGGCTGTAAAATAGTGTATGCATTTTGTGTTATTTTCTATTTGCGTTTATTGATTGATTGATTGATTGATTGATTGATTGATAGATTGAACATGTGGTTGAATGAACGGTTGATTGATTTTTTGTTTGAATGTACGAGCGACTGAAGTAATGTATATTTTGTTTGCTGTTATCTAGATCCTCGAATGTCACTCTCGTATTACTTTTTTCCCAGTTCTGAACTTTTTCTTCTTATCTTTATTTTATGTTTTTGCCTTTTTCCGTTTACTGTAGATAGTTTTTTTTTCTGTAATAATTATTTCAATGTTTCTTGTACAAATGGATTGTATGAATGGATGCTTGAGATAGGATGTTTGAGTGCGTGTCTGTATGGTTGTGGTTGTTGATTTATAATAGACTAGTGTATTTTTATTTTTTGTTCGTGTTTGATGTTTTTGTTTTGTTTATACTTGTAAATTTTATTATTAGACTAATTATTATATTGTCACTAGTGGATTTTATCTGTCTGACAATAAAGAATACATACATACATACATACATACAATGATCTCGGAGCTTCTTGGCTATCCCTGTCCGGCAGTGCCGATGACGTGAACTGGGCGTGTTTCCCTGTCCAAGTAGCTAGGGGCACTGTCTCGACTCGGCGAATAGACTTTAGAGACATAGCTCTAAAGGCCACCGGGCCGAAAGGCTATAACTTTTAAGCACGCAAAGTCAGCTCCACTGTTCAGGTCAGATCAGTAACATGGAGGTTTGGGAGAAGCATTTGTTGTACCTAGACCCACCCTGGATTACAATTCTTCGTTTTGTTATGCTGCACAATCTAGTGGGAACACTAAGTCTACAGAACAAACAAATAGCCTGCTAGACGTGTTTAAATACTGTGATAAAATCCCCCCCACGCTAAAACCACACACATTTTGTAAAATGTTAAAGCCATTGTTTCAGTGTTCCCTATACAAACTGTTAGTGATCATAACTATATATGTATGTCTACCCTTTATTATTCCCATTTTCCATCGGGGTCGGGGATGAAATACGATGGAAGTCTTTGTGGCGGATGGTTTTATGGCCAGATGCCCTTCCTGACGCCAACCTCATAAGAGGAGTTAATGAGAGATGAAATGAATGATGGTGAATAAAACTGGGCAAGGATGTGGAAGGAAGCGGCCGTGGCCTGTCAGAAGGTACCGTCCCAGCATTTGTCTGGAGTTGAAAATGGGAAAACCATGGAAAACCATTTCAAGGACGGCCGACGGTGGGGCTCGAGCCCACGCGCCTACTGAGTCAGCAGAGAGCTTGGCCCCATGACCTAACGCAGCGATTTAGCGAGCGTAGCTACCACTGTCGGTGTTAGTGATCATAACTAATACATGTATTTTTCCAGGAGTGTTATTTACATATTATATACATTGTCAGTCATTGGGCAAATTCGTGTTGACCGGTTGAAGAGTTACAACTAACACACACATTTTACGAAATGTTTTTTACGATTTTTGGCTCTTCTTTACCTGGGGAATCGTAAATTACCGGCTACCCTGCAGTCCTATATGACAGACTAGATGATGACGAACGTCTCTTTCAATGAAATGTAGAGAAATTCTCCAATGTTTTGTCAACTGAAACCCTGAATAACAAACATAGAAAGCTGAGAATCAGAAGATGAGATGTGTGTGAATGTAGTTCACACTCTGTTCCATTCACACGGAAGCTAGATGGTTCAGGTCATTAGACACTTTCACCGAGATGAACCACGTTTTAATCCCAGTTACTGCGGTAAAATTTGCAAAACCGTGTCCATCCTAAGTTACAAGCTCTGCGTGAAGCAATAGATCATTCCCTCTCAGAGCTCCGCCCCACAATTTGGAGCTTCTTTCTTCGCTTCGATTAGCCCTGGTACATTGTAGCTAACTCATCAGTAGGGCAAGGATTTCTATTAGGCCTATATACTGTAGCATAATTTTCCCAGCTAGGCAGAAACATAGCTCCTTTTGAATTTACTTGTTTTGTAACAAATGTATTACTTTAGGACGTATTAGGTTGGCCTATTTTATGTTTGATGTATTTCCCGAGATAGAGATTTTGGGGGGTCAAAATTAAATTAATTTTCCATTTTATATTTTTTTACATTTCTATAACAGAAAGCCTCCGTGGCTTAGGAGGCAGCACGCCGGCCTCTCGCCGCTGGGTCCGTGGTTCAAATCCCGGTCACTCCATGTGAGATCTGTGCTGGACAAAACGGAGGCAGACAGGTTTTTCTCCGGGTACTCCGGTTTTCCCTATCAACATTTCATTCCAGCAACACTCTCCACTATCATTTTATTTCATCTGTCATTCATTAATCATTGCCCCAGAGGGGTGCGACAGGCTTCGGCAGCCGGTACAGTTCATATCCTCGTCGCTAGATGGGGGCTTCATTCATTCATTCCATTCCCTGACCCGGTCGGTTGACTGGAAGCAGGCTGTGGATTTTAATTTTCAATAACAGAAAACATATTTCTTTTCGATTAAAATGCAATTTTCTAAGTAGCCTACTTTAATAATGGAATTCTAAATTTTCTATTTTATGTTTGAACAATATGGGAGCTGAACAACTGGGGATGGTGACAGGCCCAATCGCTCAGGCGACCGCTAACTTGTGTCTAGTTAAGGAAAGATCAGGGAAGGGATTTTGGAAGAAATCTCCCGTGGACCTGTTGAAAGGAACCGTCCCAGCATTTGCCTGGTGGTGAAAAGGGAAACCACGAAAACCATTTTCAGGAAAACTGAGGTGAGATTCGAACCCATACTCTCCAGAAAACGTACTTTTCAGTTTAGAATTCTGTTGACCCAATTTAAGGGTTTGGGCATCATTGCAATATCATTCCCGAGAGAAGTTCAGTATAACATCGTAATAAAATGCAATGAAATACGTCCCTCTACATTCGCTCCCAACACGATGAAGTGAATGGGCATTTTCATTCTTGAGCTGCCAATTCCTTCATTTAAAAATGTGGTTTTGACTCACCCTGATACTGATTATCGGAGCATAGTAAATGGTGGCTGTGATGATGATCGTTCCAGTGATTTAAGATTTTTTTTTATTTTTTATGTTCGAACCTGTCGAAATGTAAATATCATATGTCAGAAAACTGTACTATTATGAGGCTCATTATAGTACAAGTTTTCATTATGATACAGTTTCTCCCACCAATCAGAGCTCAAGAAACGACTGTGTGACCAATTTGGTGAGGATAGCATCGCACCTGCGCTCACTTCCATGGCCCCCTATTTTAAATTTCACTGCGTGGCGAGTGTCATAGTGAGGTATTCCAGTAGGCCATGGTCAAATTCAAGGTATTCTTTGCGTCCCATGCGCTCTGTTCAGTACATAAAACTAGTGAAATCTCGACAGATATTTATGAATATTTATGTTCGAACATAAAATAGTTATAATTATCGTCGAACATAAACAGTCGTATGCAACTCGCCTATAATGGTAATTAAGACACTCGTATGGAAATTATAAAACTCACAACGCTCGTTTTATAAACATACTCGTGTCTTAATTATTGCCATTATAGTCTCGTTGCATAATGTGCTATTTTGAAATCTTAATTAGAGCTCAGATAAAATTATATAATACATTCTATTGTGCGGGGAAGGGAGTAGTTTGAATGCAGAACAGTCCATCTCACTATTGAACAAGCTAGTCATTCCTGGTTCATCTAGAAGTGTGCTAACGTATCGAGTTGACTGAAAAATCAGTTGGGATCAAGTTAGATGATTCTTAAAATATGGCTTTAAATCCTTGTGTAAAGAGTTGTTGATTCTTTAGGCGGTCATGTAGTCCCGTGTACTTGGGGTTTGTGTGTGTTTAGAATTTGTCTCATAACCTGTGTCACTGTGATGTCTGTACTAGTGTGTGTATTTGTAATTGAGATAGGATTCTGGTAGGAAGTGGCCGTGGCCTTCCGTTATTTTAGGTACCATCCCGGCATTTGCCTGGAGTAGAAGTGGGAAACCACACGGAGAACCACTTCCAGGATGGCTGAGGTAGGAATCGAACCCGCCTTTTCTCAGTTTTGCCTCACGAGGCTGAGTGTACCCCGTTCCAGTCCTCAGACCAGAATTAAATTTCTTGGCGGGGTCGGGAATCAAACCCTGGCCTACGTGGCAAACAATGCTAGCCACTACGCAACGAGGCTTGGGGAGTTGTGTAAAGAGAATACTGTAGATCATTAGAATTCGTACGTGTGTGTGTGTGTGTGTGACTGGGGTAGGGGTTGGTGGGGCAAAGGCAAGGGGCTACTGGTGAAGCAAGCGTTAGGGGAGTCCCCTCCTGCGGTGCGGCATGAACCTATGACAGTCGAACTCATCTTACTTTAACCACCAATTAACAATCTACTGTATTTATTTTTGTGAGAAAATTAAAATTGTCGGCCCTTTTATGCTGCCAACATAGGCTATAGCCTAAATTTACTTTCGCAACCATCATAAAATCAATTACGAAAACAGTTTGTATCATGTGTCAGACACAGCACAATAATACGCAGTAGATAGAATATGCAGTGTACAGGAAGTCAATATGAATCAATGATTTTCTCTGGGTGTTGTATTATAGGGGTCATTTTATGCGTTGTTATTTAGCAACGATGGACTAGGCTACTCATACTGCCAACATTACAAGTGCCAGTTTCAGTGTTTGCAAACATGGTGACTTTGGAACAGGTGTGGTAACAGTGAATGTAACTCTGATCCAACCGAACAGCAAGAAAATTACTATAAATCATCTTATTTGTGGTGATTGGGGGTGGGGGGTGGAGGTAACTTATTAAAGATGACTGGACTAAAGGTTATCGCTAAGAGTGGAAGAACTCTTTGACAATCATGTCAGTAATTCATTCACCTGTCATGAACTGACGTGTGGAGCTGTGGAGGTGTCATTTAGCAGCAGAGTAGAAACGAGCTTACAGAACTTAACAAAATACTCGGAAATTATATACAGTATGCGATTTCGTAGTCAGCTTAGTCTCTGCACAAATCAGATATTTGTTTAGCTCATGGCATTGCAATAAATGCTCATGCTTCCTGACGTAATGTCTGGAAGGAAAGTAACGTACTCAATACGCAGTGACGTAGTCAGGATTTCATTTAGGAGGGAAACGAGTCTAAAGGAAAGTTAAATTCCTCCTTTCCCCATCTGCCGGTCTGATCGTCTTCCCGCACAGCGTAATCAATGAAAATGTCGTAGTCAGTTTATGCTCCAGGTAGGCTTTTCCCACGGACTCAGCCTGGAGCTTGACATTGGGCCTAAGGATACAACTGGGGAGGTGGGACTAGCGCCTCGCCCAGGCTGCCTCACCTGCAAAGCGAACAGGAGGCCTCATGAGGGATGGGCCGGGACGGGAAGAATGGGAGGGATAGACAAGGAAGAGGGAAGGAGGAGGCCGTGGCCTGACGATAGGTACCATCCCGGTATTTTCCCGAAGACGAAGTGGGAAACCACGGAAAAATCACTTCGAGGATGGGTGGGGTGGGAATCGAATCCCCTCTACTCATATGGACCACTTTTCGAATTTCGTGGCAGAGCAGGGAATCGAACCTCGGACCTCCGGGGTGGTAGCTAAGCACGCTGACCACTACATCACGGAGGCGACATCAATGACAATACAAATTGAAATTGATAGACCAAATGTTATGGAGGGTTTTATCGAACTGAGATGCCGAAGAAAACTGCTATAAATGTTTATATTCTAATTAAAACACACAATGAACATAAATGAGAGTTCAAAAATGAAATAAGGTGATTAATGTTATTGGTTTTACGTCATTTTAACTACTGCGGCTTTTAGAGACGCTGGGGTGCCGGAATTCCCTCCCGGAAGGGGATATTTAACGTGTCAGTAAATCTACTGACACGGCTCCCTCGCATTTAAACACCTTCAAATGCCAACTGACTGTGCTGGGATTCGATCTCACAACATTGGACACTGCATGCGAGAACGTTACTGCTGCACCACGCACTTAGAAACACAAATATGCAGTAAGCGATATACTATACACACATCAGTTTGTAGTTGATACAAACAAATGAACTAAAGTATATTCGCCAAGTCGAGACAGTGCCCTGGCAACCCGGACAGGGAAACTCGCTCAGTTCTCGTCATCGGCTCTGCCGAACAGGGGTAGCCAAGAACCTCACGATAGCATTAGTCATTGCTGTAGTCCTAGAAAGGACAGGACTTGCTGCACTTAGTGCTGTGCAGCACTGTATACTGTTGCCTGTCATAAGCAGTTAAGAACTTATTAATTAATTGAATAAATACATAAACGAACAATAAATAAACCGTGCTGTAGCATGTAACCGATAAGTCAGCCCGCTTCACATGTAGTCTATACACAGCACTGAATTTGGCGTAGGTTCAACAGGCACAGCTCTATGCACCCCTTGCGGGCAGCCCTGCGATCACGTGTACAACTGTGTTTACTTCCACTATCTCGACTCGGCGAACAGACTTTAGTAACAAATACAGTTATTTAGGGAAGCATTAAATTATCATCCATAATTAAAGCCGAAAACTGAATTTTAAATGATAACTCGGCCACTGTGTGCTAGGCTAATAGTCTACTGCATTTAACACAAAGCTCCTGAATATTTTTTGTAATTATTTTGTATACGGGTACTTAAAACGTATTCAAACTAAATAGACGAGTGGGTGTTGACATGTTGAAATATAAATGTAACTGCGATATAAGATATGATCTTTTTGAGTACATTCTATGGTCCAGTTAACCTATGTGGTCGCAACGCCGTGGCGCGCCGGGTATACAACGTGGCAGCATTATTCCATTTTCCAGAGCCAGAATGGGTGTTCACGCTGATGATCAAGCATTTACCAACACATGACACCGACTAGAATTTTTATTCTTCCATGTACGGTACACTTTGATTTCCAGCATGTGATTTTATCATTATTTTTATTACGATATTTATTCGTCTTCATTAATAGTCATCAGATCTGTCTAAACATTTCGGGGGGTGCTTACGTCACTGTTCCCATGTCTTAAAGTTGGCCTGGACAGCCATGTTTCACCACTGCTTGTGTTAGTGATAATGAAATACCAACCAATGGGCCATTGCCTGGTGTATTGTATTCAACCTATATACCAGTCTTAATGGGCTAAAGTACGTCACTAGAATGAACAAGTATGTGACACCGGAAGCTGAACAAGGATGTAGTTGACTTTGGAGATGGTGTTCAAATTGTACGAGGAAAATATCAATTGTCATATTGCTGAGTCAGAATAAATCATGGAAATAAATTTGACCTTTCTTTTGTGAGATTTCAGCATATTATATGAGTGAGTGAGAAGCCAGCGCGTTGCGTGATGCGTGATGCGCATCCAACATGAGGGTCTGCCTCTGCCTCTCAAACAATCAAAGCTCTCTTTAAACTAATCTTGTTAACATGGGGGAATTTGGTTTTATTTCAAGTGCAGCTGCACACATTAGACGCGTCCCTCTCCGCTCCTTCCCCGCCTAGCTCGCTGGATCACATGACAACCGGCCAGCAATCAGACATCTTCCACATGGATTAAAGAATGCCTCTTGGAGTGGTGGCACTGGGCCAGAGATCATTGTCACAGATAGGACCAGGTGCAAAAATAGCGCACACATTACTTACATTCAATAATGTGCTTATTTATCTAGGTCGTTATTTTAATGACTTGAAGCATTAGTCTGTATTTTCGCGGCCATCGTCGTGGACCAGTGGGTATGCCTGGATGTCATATCACTAAGATGATGATTATTACAGACTCTTCATTTCAAGTAACTTTGTAAATTCCGTCGTCTTGTCACCTAGTCACCTCCCCCCCCCGTCACCCCACCCCTTTCCCATCAAAATAAAAACAGACCGTTAGACGCCAAGTCTTTTTCTCTGCGAGCTTGGTATTTCCATTTCCATTTGTACAGTTCTTTAGACAATAACCTGCTTTAGCACTAAACTAGCTTATTTGCTTCCTTGCTTACTTAACTTGCTCGCTTACTTTCTTGCTTACTTGTTTGCTTACTTACGTACTAACTTACTTTACTTACTTGTTTACGTACTTAGGCTACTTACTTACTAACTTACTTCACTTATTTGCTTGTTTGCTTACTTACTCGCTTAGGCCTTACTTACTAACGTGCTTGCTTACTTACTCGCTTACTTACTTACTTACTTACTTACTAGCTTACTTACTTACTTACTTTACTTACTTGCTTGCTTGCTTGCTTGCTTACTTACTTACTAGCTTACTTACTTACGTACTTTACTTACTTACTAGCTTACTTACTTACTAGCTTACTTACTTTACTTACTCACTAGCTTACTTAGTTACTTACTTACTTACTAGCTTACTTTACTTACTTACTAGCTTACTTACTAGCTTACTTTACTTACTTACTTACTAGCTTACTTACTTAGTTACTAGCTTGCTTACTTACTTACTTACTTACTAGCTTGCTTTCTTACTTACTAGCTTACTTACTTACTAGCTTACTTACTTTACTTACTTACTAGCTTACTTAGTTACTTACTTACTTACTTACTTACTTACTTTACTTACTTACTAGCTTACTTTACTTACTTACTAGCTTACTTACTTACTTATTTACTTACTTACTTACTAGCTTACTTTACTTACTTACTTACTTACTAGCTTACTTACTTACTTACTTACTTACTTTACTTACTTACAAGCTTACTTACTTTAATTACTTACTTACTTACTAGCTTACTTTACTTACTTACTAGCTAACTTACTTACTTACTTTACTTACCTACTTACTTACTAGCTTACTTACTTTACTTGCTTACTTACTTACTAGCTTACTTACTTACTTACTTACTAGCTTACTTTACTTACTTACTTACTAGCTTACTTTACTTACTTACTTACTTACTTACTTACTTACTTACTTACTTACTAGCTTACTTACTCACTTGCTTACTAGCTTATTTACTTACTTACTAGCTTACTTTACTTACTAGCTTACTTTACTTACTTACTTACTTACTTACTTACTAGCTTACTTACTCACTTGCTTACTAGCTTATTTACTTACTTACTAGCTTACTTTACTTACTTACTTACTAGCTTACTTTACTTACTTACTAGCTTACTTTACTTACTTACTTACTTACTAGCTTACTTACTCACTTGCTTACTAGCTTATTTACTTACTTACTAGCTTACTTTACTTACTAGCTTACTTTACTTACTTACTTACTTACTTACTAGCTTACTTTACTTACTTACTTACTTACTTACTTACTAGCTTACTTTACTTACTTACTTACTAGCTTACTTACTTACTTACTTAACTTACTTACTAGCTTACTTTACTTACTAGCTTACTTACTTACTAGCTTACTTTACTTACTTACTTACTAGCTTACTTACTTACTTTACTTGCTTACTTACTTACTAGCTTACTTAGAATACTTTACTTACTCGCTTACTTGCTTTCGTACTCTTAGTCTTCTTTCTTTCTTTTTTTCTTTGGCTGGCTGCGTGGCTCAGCGGTAACGTACTCGCTTGCTGTGCCCAAGGTTGCAGGATCAAATCCTGGCTTTTGAGGGTAGGCAAATACGAGGGAGCCGTGTAAGTAGATTCACTGGCACGTTAAAGATCCCCTTCTGGCTAAATTCTGGCACCCCGGCGTCTCTAAAAGCTGCAATGGTTAAACGGGACGTAAAATCAATAACATTATTATTCTTTCTTTCTTTCTTACCTATATAACCGTGCGTTCCATTAGAGGACTAGGAAATCGCCGGCTTCCACAGTGAGCGGCACGGGGCGACAAGTTAACAATAACACAGTTGCTAGGATTAGATTAGATAGCTCACAGGTTCTTCCCCGTTGAAGTAGCACAGAACAAAAATGCAATAAACTGAAAGATCCAGCATACTGATTTTTAAAAAAATGTAATAATATTATGATCTTGTATGTGCTAAATGAGTGAAAAGCAGGAATTTATGTATTTATAGAAAAAATGCTTAAAATATGTAGGCTATTTACATTAAACAAATGTATTTAACTAAACATCCGAGCCCTACTTATGACATCCAAATGAGCTTTAGTCTCGCTGGATTTACTGGCACGCTAAAGAACCCCTCCCGGACAATAAGCCTGGCGTCTCCAGAACCACTGCAGTTTAAGTTTGTTGTTCCATATTAGAGGCTTGGATATCGTTGACATAGTCCCATGTGCTTGTGTGTGTATGCGTAGAATCTGTCTGTTTGTAATGTATATTATATTTATACATCTTTAAGGCGTATAACTGGCTACATTCTCGCTATAAACCACTTTTATATGTTGAAAAAGTGTTTATTTGAGGTAGATTCACAGCATGTTCTATCTCATTGCGTGCGGTTAACTTGACACACGTACCGGGTCACGTCCCGGAACGTAAGCCACTGCATGACAGACTAGAATTCTCGCTATGTGTGCAACAAGGTCATATATAACATAAAATTTAATAGCTACCAATCGACGCAAAAGCGTATCGGGTGACTATCACCATCGTTTTCAGTGGTACAAAATCATTAACTTTTCGCAATTTGAGACAAATTCAGCTCTTCCGGTTGAGACATCATCCTTCTGAGGGAATTTTCACGGTCATCCTAGGAGTGCCTTTTCCGGGTTTCTCGCTTAAACTCCAGGCAAATGTCTTAATTTTACGCGTACGTCCTTCCCGATTCTAACCCTAGAACAGTCACCACAACAGTGGGTATGATGGACATAATGTCCCAAGCGTCTAAATGAAACGGCGACACCACAATTACATAGGTTATCAGAGAGATTCCATACACACAGGCCTAATGATCACGTTGTTCCTAGCCCCTAAAATAAACAATAACCACTGAGAAATTTAGGGGTGCATTCTGTCCGCCTTCCCACTTCTATTCCAGGAGAATGCCGGGATGGTTCCTAACTTAAGGCCACGGCCGCTTCTTTCCCATTCCTCACCTAAATAACAAATTCACACACTAATACAGCCATCAGAATAACACATGTTATCAGACAATTGCGCACACACACCCAAGAACACGGAGCTAAATGATCACAATGTTCCAGCCCCTCAACTGAAACAATAGGCTAACTGCATTTTTCTCAGATACCATCGTACATGGGCAGTTAACTCCTTCAAGGGGAAGATGACCTCGCTGTTCTTCCCCTTAAAGCAACAATAACGATCTCCTCTTATTCGTTATTTCCATTATCTTCCAACCCTTAGCAGACTTTGTCGTTTTGTACGATTTGGTGCGGTTACCACACGATAAGAACGCTCGGCACCAACAGGCTAATAAGAGCGTTATACAGTACAGTATTTGACGATAAAAATAGTTTGCTGTTCAATAATCAAGTTTTCGCAACCCTGGAGACCTCTGCTATCTACTAATAATGGCCAAACGAAGATTTGAGAAAAAAATTAAGATAGTGTGTGAGCGCCGCGCTGGAGTCATAACTTATTTTGGTGTGCACACTTTGGACTTAAAACAGTGCTTAGGAACTCAGCTACAAATATATTGAGGGATAAAATGACCTTAGACAGCAGAGCTCCAGAAATCCTCTTGTGGCTGATAATGTCAATTCATTCAACTCTCCTTTTTTTCTTTCTTATTTTTGTTCTTCTTTTATCACTCAGACTAAAATATCTCTCTTGGCTATGGTTCACGCATAGTTGGCTTATTTTGTAAGTCTTCGTAATTGTTCGATTCCGTATTAATAATAATAATAATAATAATAAAATAATAATATCGTATGGCCTCGGGTGCCGGGTGCAAGCTTTGTTATTTGACACCCAAAGGGTAGCTTGCATGTCGAATTTCGTTGTTCCTTGAAGAACTATGGAAGTCAAGGAGGTTAGATATCTAAGCTCCTTGAACACTATAGCGCTTTCTATTAGAGAAATGAGGAACTTTGTGTTGGCGAAAACTCCCGAGATTAATTTTGCCAGTATGAACATGGCCTACTGAATTCGAATGGGTTCTTTGGCATGCCAACATCGTATGACATGGTGTCGTAATTTTTGCCACCTTTAAAAAAAAAAACACTTACCACGGCCAGGAGCGAACCTGCAAGCTTGGGGTTAGTAGACCGACACGTTGACCACTCACCCACCGTGGCAAGCTGTTTCACTAGTGATGAATCAGTTAGCTCTACATTTTCTTTCCATTGATGGGGCAGTGAGGTGCACCTTTAAGTCTCGTGTTAGTAGATGCTATGTAAACTGGAACGTTTGTTTAAATAGTATAAGTGGGCCGTTCGTTCTTGACCGGTACATATTACGTGCGCAGCGGTGTCTCCACACACAGTCAGCCTTCATACCTTTGTGATCAATGCAAATAAAGTGCGAAATGTGTCCTCGGCAGCGCATGTGCATATTTAATGGTGGTCAGTGTTCTACTCGGGCTTTAAGAAGAGTTCTCACGCGCTTACGACCAGCCACGAATGACCGGCCCATCTATAGGTCGGTATCATATCCAATAGGGGGAATATACAGCTTAAGCAGGGTGTCTACTACTCAGGGAAATTTTAAATCCTGGAAAACTCAGGAATTATCAGGGTATTTTAATGACACTCTGGGAATTTTAGTTTTACAAGGTCCAACCTTGAATAATTGGTAATTAAGAATTCAAATGTTGATTGGGGGAAAAGTATATTCTGGTGATGATTGTTGCAGATGTAGGTTCGTACTGAAGTTCAGTAAGCTCTCATTTCTTGCAAGATAGAGCACACAAATTACATGTGTATCTGTATATAAATGTGTAACTGTATGATTTTGAGAGCATTACTATTGACGAACTACTTTGAATATTCGCAATTACAATAGTCTTTCTGGAGGAAAAATTTAGAAATTGCCAAAATATAGAAACATATATATATATATATATATATATATATATATATATAACTAACAAAACAATAACTATGTTAATATTATGACTGTGCCTGTCGTAGATCTTGTATAACAATTATATACATTTCTAAGGAAACACACACATCTTACCATTAGAAGCAAAGTTCTACATTTTCAAAATTCAAATCCTAATTATCTTTATTCGTTTATAAAAATTTGGTCCTTGCTTTGTGTTGATCTTCACCGTTTCCCTCCTATCTACCAAATTTATAAAAATGTTTGGAGTTTTTTTTTTTTCGTTTAAAATCTCCAGGTACAAAATGAAACTCACTCAAACTTTTGTGGCTTTAATTAGTCTTTCCATAAAACGTTAAAATGTTTTTGCCTTTTTTTTTAGTTTGCTCAGAAAAATAAATAAATAAATAAACGCTTAATTAATAATATGGAAATGAGTGAGATTCATGTTGTAGCTGAAGGTTTGAAGTTCAAAAATCCTATAAACTTATGATTGCCCCTCCTGTCACTCGTCTAAAGGTCACAATGTAAACCCTGGGGGCTGTTTGTCCGCTCGTTAGCTCGTCACGTCGTGTTCGTCATTTATACATTATAGTATCCAGGGAGGATTTATACACTCTGCAGTGTAATTTGGAGAAATTGAATTCTAGAATATAACACAAACCATGCTGTAATAAATTCGAAACTGAAGCAAATATAGTGTTCTCGATGGCAGTATTACCGACAGCGGTGGCTAAGTTCGCTAAAGCGCAGCGTTAGGTCATGGGGCCAAGCTCTCTGCTGACTCTGTAGACGCGTGTGTTCGAGCCCCACCGTTGGCCGTCCTTGAAATGGTTTTCCGTGGTTTCCCCATTTTCAACACCAGGCAAATGCTTGGACGGTACCTTTTGGCAAGCCATGGCCGCTTCCTTCCACATCCTTGCCCAGTTTGATTCAACTTCATCCATTCTATCTCTCATCCTGGCATGCAGGTCGCCCACGGGCGTCAACTAGAAAAACTTGCACTCGACCTCTCAGGAGGCCACACGACAAAAGAAGGCAGTATTTATTGAACTTTCTTTTCATTGCGAAATAGTCTTTAGAAATCTTTAGGATAGCTATGAAAGTCAGAAAATTATATTACTTCTTACTTAAAGGACACCAGTATTTTGCTTATATTATTGCGAAAAGAATTGGAAGCTAAACGAGTGTTATGGATTTAATGTCCCTTTTGACTGCTGAGGCTTTAAGGGTTCTACACGATGCCTACGGCTATAAAGCTTTATCTCGGGAGCAAGTTTTTGAGTTGGGCGTCAATGCTTCCCACAGCACAAATCGTCATCACTCGCCACGCGAGTTCTTCAGCCGCGCCCTGCCACCAAACAGAACTGAAGTCCATTATACAAGTCAGTCGTGAAATGACCAGATTCGACATTTACTGAAGTTGAGACATTACTGTAGATAACTTCATAGACGAATGCTATACTTGTGCAAGTTAGCACACAGCCAATCTTTCTCAAAATTACGTGTCTTATCCAGCTGCTCGGAGAGTAGAAAGTGAGTGGACTTGGGGTACTATTCACTAATTACCCCGTGGCGTAGCCGTGCTCCTGAAGTCGTTCACCACGGCCACGAGGCAGCTGCAGCAAGTCTGGAGGTCACAGGTTCGAATCCCAGCGCTGACTGCGGTTATCTTGAGTGTGTTTTTCCCCGGGGTTATTGCACACTCCCTAATGCCGGGATAACACCTTACTTCAAGTTCCGGGGCAACTACCTCATCCCTGTCCCTAATACACTTACACATACTACTACAGTCATCACAGGTTATCAGACAAGTTCATCACACACCCAACTATACGGAGCTGATGACCAAGATGTCCCATGCCCCTCAAATGAATTAACAACAACTCTTACTAATTGATTTTGATTGACAAAATATATAGGCTACCCTTAAGAGATTTTCTGCGACGTCTCGAGTAATGGCTTTTCTATATGCAGTATAATTTTAGAAACTAACGTGAGGGCTGGAACGGGGTGCACTCAGCCTCGTGAGGACAATTGAGTAGCTGTCTGACAGTGAGGCAGCGCCCCGATCACGAAAACCAAAATTAACGGCTGAGGGGACCCAATGCGCTGATCACGCGTCACCCCAATATCTGCAGGCCAAATGGCTGGGCAGCGGTCGCTTGGTAGGCCTAGGCCCTTCATGGGCTGTAGTGCCAGGGGTTATTTAGTCTATATGCAATATAACCACATTGTTAAAAAAAGAGGCTCTCACTACAAACATCAATCAATAACGGCACAGCATTCCTGGGTAGCACCTTTAAAATCTATTCTGCAACATCATCATAATCCTCTCCTTGATTGGAAGAGTAATCAGATCCACAAGTGACTTAATCAAGTTCACAGCATCCGGTTGTAAGTGCTTCACTGCTTTGTTAGGCCCAACAATTATTTTCTTCTGACTTAGAGGGATTGGTTTGTCGTAAGGATTATTGACGTCATATTAAGCTTCATGATATGGAAATATTGTGGCATCATCCTTCATTATTGTGCCGACACAAATCTCATTGATATGGTCATTATCAAACTCGAATAGCTTATACACCTTTGTCTTTTGTTGTACTAGTTTCAAAGTAAGCTACTCCTCAAGAGCTGTTTGGAAATCAATAACGTTTTTTGTTTCTAATCTGTATACAGGTGAATGAATGACTTGGGAGTATTATGAGTATGACTATGGAATACAAAGTTGGGTTAGTTTATCTCATCAGTAGCGGCGCTCTGATTCATAACCCAATGCGGGGTTATGCGAAAAAACAAATTTAAAAATAGGTGAAGATTTTTTAAAATCACTATTTAGGCCTACACCGAAATTCGTAAATGAAAAGAATATGTGTGTTGCTGGGTTTGCTGAGCCAGTAACTTACGAAATCAGCATTCCACCCACTATGCTACCACTAAGCTTCTTTTCTTTCAAAAGAATGGTGCGTTTGGGAAATCTTAGTGAATGATTTATTTTTCGGTGAATTTTACTGTGCTCAACGATTTATTGCAAATACATCATCTGCTTTCCATCGGCCAACTTGAGGTCCGGGCTCTATTCCCGGCTCTGCCAAGAAATTCAATTCTGGTCTGACGGTTGGAACGGGGTGCGCTCAGCCTCGCGAGGCACACCTGAGAAGTGGTGGGTTTGGTTTCCACCTGAGTCATTCTAGAAGTTGTTTTCCGTGGTTACCCACTTCTGCTGGGATGGTGCCTAACTTAAGGCTGCGGCTGTTTCCTCCCCAATCCTAAACACAAATAGGCTATAAATACAAACACTACTACAGACACCACAGTAACACAGGTTACTAGATAATTCTCACAAACCGAAGTGCACGGGGTTGATGGTTACGATGTCCAAGACCATAATTGAAAAAGAAACAACAACTGACCTCAATCGAGGTTCAAACCAAGGATCCAAACACAAACATTATCAATAAATAAACATAATGTACAGCTTATAGAAAAGAAATATAAGTTAAGTGAAATGCTATATAATTATAGCCTACTGTACATAATAAATTCCAACAAAAGGCGTTGATATTCTACAATAAACTGATTTTCTTTTAAATTCTTCATTAAATGAATATTAATAAATAAACAAATGAAATGAATAGGCCAACTTAGCTCTGTCCAGCATAATTAGTATTACATCACGGCAAAGGTGTGAAATTCGATTGAATCCTTCCAAAATGGAGATCAGGAGTCTCTCAATCGTAAAATACAGTAGTTGCAACTGAACAGAACAATTGAGAAGGATCCTAGGGTCATGCGGTCTTCAAGTGCGAGAATAAAGTTAAGTGCAAGAAAACTCAACTTGCGTTAATAGCCCTTTGCATCGTCTATCGCATGCATCCACACTGAGATACACCTAGACCAATTAATTACGTAAAATCCTTAAGTGATATACAGAAACTTGTTTGTCGTTTTCTCTCAAGCGAATTAAATTCATAACTTATAGTTCGATGTATGAGTTAATTATTTCACTTTGATTCATGTAATGCTGAAAATCCTGCACATGGTTGCAAAACATTGCAGCGTCCATGGGTTCCAATAGACAACTGTTCATCATCTTCCTTTTCTGTCAATTCGCTTTCCACATTTTCAAGTAACAACAGCGCATACGTAGGATGAGATATTCGTATTGAAAAATAAGAGGAGAATTATTTTATTTGGTGAGAGATAAGGTAACGATTTCGTACAAAGGCTATCTGAAGCCTGTAGCTTGGTGTCTTTGTCACCTGCTGGTCTGGTGGGGTGAGGTTTCTTGCTATCCATTTTTGTTAGTTAAGCCCGTTTTTTTTCTGCTGAATGTTGTTCCTTCTTTAAACTGTGAAAGAGCGTCATCTTTCTACGAATCCTTCAGTCCATATCCCTTTTTAGAGGTACTAGAAGGGTAAATATACGGTAACCCTTTGTCTGTCAAGGGTTAGAGAAAAATGGAATGAAATGAGAAAACGAGAACCCGGAAACCTTCTTACGCGATGTCCCAAACAAATCTAAGCAAGTCTCTTTCCCTGATCTGAACGGAAAAAAAAGCTGTAAAATAGGAAAAGGGAGAATAAAATGAGGGTCTCTTTTGTAGTTTATTTTAATCCCTCCCTCTGCCCTTGAGATCCCCTTTCACCCTTTCTGACCTGTGAGCTCTTTAGAAACGCACTCCCGTACTCTCTATTCTATATAAAATCTTTCAGTGAAGTTTTCATAAAAGAGCCTAGTATTCTTCTTGATTGCTATTATACTTTTTTAATAAAAGATGTGGATGTAGGGATTTTAAAGAAAATATGCTAAACGGGTTGGCATTAAACCTTAACCCATGAAAAGAAACTCCCTTTGGTTACCTAGTGCCAGTCCAACCCTTTATATGAAGAACTCCTCCACCTCTTCCTCCTCCCCTCCCCCTAACCCCTCACTGTCGCTCAAGTTCCCTGCCCTCTTGCAGTAAAACCTGTTCTATCGAAACTTACAAGACCAGAGGGGGGAGGGGGCTCGTCTAACCTAGTACTGGACAACGACACTTCCGATCATTAGATTTCGTCAGAACGCTCTATCGGAAGCCTCCGTGGCTTAGGCGGCAGCACGCCGGCCTCTCACCGCTGGGTCCGTGGTTCAAATCCCGGTCACTCCATGTGAGATCTGTGCTGGACAAAACGGAGGCAGACAGGTTTTTCTCCGGGTACTCCGGTTTTCCCTGTCAAAATTTCATTCCAGCAACACTCTCCACTATAATTTCATTTCATCTGTCATTCATTTAATCATTACCCCAGAGGAGTACGTCAGGCCTCGGCAGCCGGTGCAGTTCATATCCTCGCCGCTAGATGGGGGCTTCATTCATTCCATTCCTGACCCGGTCGGAGACTGGAAGCAGGCTGTGGTTTTTTTTTTTTTCAGAACGCTCTATCAAAGTTCCAACGTTCACTACTAGGTATCATTGATATCTGGTGGCGAAAGTTGGAACTACTTGAAATTGAACGGACCTTGTAGCTCACCCTTTAGGGTGTCCGCTGGAAGCAGCTACAGACTCAGGCGAGCCGAACATGTCCTCGGACACTCTCGGCATTAAAGCCATACGATAGATAAATATTATTATTATTATTATTATTATTATTATTATTATTATTGGGGAGCGTGATGGCGCAGTTGCTTAGCTGCTCGTCTTTCACCTGGACGACCGGGTTCGAATTCCGGTGACAGCAGGGTGGAATTTTCATCTGAAAAATCACGTGGTGTCAGGAAGGGCATCCGGCCTTAAATCCCCGGCCAAAACCAAAATGAGCCTGGTTGGCTCCGGCGACCCCCAATTAATTGGGAAAAGGCCGAAGAAACTTTATTATTATTATTATAACCAATTATTATTATTATTATTACTAGCATTTCAGCCCGGCGTTGCCCGCGTTAGGAATGTGAATAAGGAGAGGATCCGTCTTACACAATATACCAAAGTCAATTACGCCCTCAACACTCTAATGAAGACATATTCTTAAGCCCCCTGTACGAACCGATCACTAAAATACTGCATTTAGTAGGAAACCGTTATATTTTCCCCCACGCTCCCACACTCAGAATATTCTCTGATATCGAGAGGGTGGGGGTGAGGCCAAGATTTCCACGGTTTCCCTTCCCATAGGCCACGCCCGTTTCATTTCAACTCTTTGTCCAGTTTCATTCATATTCACTCATTTCATCTCTCATGAGGCTGGTGTCAGAAAGGGCATTCGACTGTAAAATACACACCACCACATGAAAAATCCTTTAACCCCCATCCCGTAGAAACGGGAATAATAAGGGGAAGACATATATTATAATAATAATTATTAATACGGTATTGTTAGTAATATACAGTATAGCAATTATTATTATTATTTTATTATTATTTAACAACAATTATTGTTTTTATTATTATTATTATTATTAATAATAATAATAATAATAATAATAATATTTGTTTAGTTTAAGTTTCACTCTCGACCCACCACCAAGGTGAAACATAGCGTTACTTATTATTCAACTAGTGATTTTTTTATATAATGATACAAGCTGTACCCGGCATGCGTTGCAATGCCTATCAAAGAAAGTGTTGGCGTTGAAATTCTGTTTTTTGAAGTGCTTTTGGATACACAACATGTTAACTGCCTCTAAGCTATCGTAAAATGGATTTTCTAATTTAGAACCATTCGTGGAAGCGTGCACAACAACATTCAAAAGTTTCATCGATGTCACTCATTTGTTGAATCTACTCGTACGCTACCTGTTGTGAAATGGATTTACTAAGTCGAAACCCTTCCCTGGCGTGTACACAATAACTCATCAATGATTCATCGCAATCGGATGAATTGTATATGCACGTATACGGGGTTTTGTTTAAACGATTCGTGCGCTGTCACTCATTTGTTGAATCTGCTCGTGCGCTACCTATTGAGAAATGTATTACTAAGTCGAAGCCCTTCCCTGGCGTGTACACAATAACTCATCAAGGTTTCATCGCAATCGAAGAATGTTATATGAACGCAATAGGGGATTTTGATGAAACGCTTCGCGCGTCGTCACCCATTTGTTGCATCTACTCTTGCGCTACTTATTGTGAAATGGATTTACTAAGTCCCCTTCCCTGGCGGGTACACAATAACTGATCAATGTTTCATCGCAATCGGATGAATAGTATATGAACGCACACCTAATTTTGTTTAAACGAGTCGCGCTCCGTCACTCATTTGTTGAATCTACTCGTGCGCTACCTACTGTAAAATGTATTTACTAAGTTAGAAACCGTCACGTAAGTGTCCACAACATCTCACCCAAGTTTCATCGCTATCGGACTAATGGGATATGAAGCAATAGGGGACTGTATTGAAACGCTCCGCATGTCGTCGTTCATTTGTCGAATCTACTCGTGTGCTACCTACTGTGAAATGTATTTACTAAGCCAGAAACCTTCCTTGGAGTGTCCACCATATTTCACCCAAGTTTCACCGCTAACGGCAGAATGGTATATGACCTTATACGGGACTTTGTTGAAACGCTTCGCGCGTCGTCCCTCATTTGTTGAATCAACTTGTGCGTTGCATATTGTATAGTGGATTTACTAAGCCAGAAATTTTCCATGACGTGTACACAACATCTCACCCATGTTTCATAGCTACGGACGAATGGTAGGCTACATGAATGCATACGGGACTTGGTTGAAACGCTTCGCGTGTCGTCGCTCATTTGTTGATTCTACTCTTGCGCTACATATTGTAATATGGATGTACTCAGCCAGAAACCTTCCCTGGAGTGTACACAACATCTCACCCAAGTTTCATCGCAATCGGATGAATGGTATGTGAACGTATACGGGACGTTGTCGAAACGCTTCGCGCGCAGTCACTCATTTGTTGAATATAAACGTGCGCTTCGTATTGTAAAATGGATTTACTTAGCCAGAAACCTTTCCTGGAGTGTACACAACAATTCACCAAACATTTATCACTATCAGACGACTGGTATATGACTTTATACGGGACTTTGTTGAAACGCTTCGCGTGTCATCGCTCATTTGTTGAATCTACTGGTGCGATATCTATTGTAAAATGTATGTACTAAGCCAGAAACCTTCCCTGGAGTGTACACAACATCTCACCCAAGTTTCATCGCTATCGGATGAATGATATATGGAATTATATGGGACTTTGTTGAAACGCTTCGCGCGCCGTTGCTCATTTGTTGATTCTACTCGTGCTCTACCTATTTTTAAAGCTAGAAACCTTCCCTGGAGTGCACACAAAATCTCAGCCTAGTTTCATCGCTATCGGACGAATGGTATATGAACGCAAACGTGACATTGTTGAAATGCTTCGCGCGTCGTAGCTCATTTGTTGAATCAACTCGTGCGCTGCCTATTGTAAAGTTGATGTACTAAACCAGAAAATTTCCCTGCAGTGTACACAACATTTTACGCAAGTATCATAGCTATCGGACGAATGGTATATGAATGCATACGGGACTTTGTTGAAACGCATTGCGTGTCGTCGCTCATTTGTTGAATCTACTTGTGCGCTATCTACTGTGAAATGTATTCACTAATTTTGAAACCTTCACGTAAGTGTACACAACATCTCACCCAAGTTTCATCGCTATCGGACGAATGGTATATGAACACATACGGGACTTTGTTGAAATGCTTCGCGCATCGTCGCTCATTTGTTGAATCTACGCGTGCGCTACCTATTGTAAAATGGATTTACTAAGTCAGAAACCTTCCTTGGAGTGTACTCAACATCTCACCCAAGTTTCATCGCAATCGGACGAATGGTATATGAACGCATAGGAGACATACATACCCACAGACAAACTATCACGTTACATTGATTTTTATATATATAGATCAAGTCGGCTTAGTGGGAGCAATGAAGAGGCGAAGTAAAATCGGAATTAATGTTCCAGGGAATGCAATAATGTTAATATTGTGTAATTATAACAAGCGTAAAAATTGATGCTTCTTTTTCAGCTGCTGCTTAATTTAGAGAATACAGTCATCAGTCCTACGGGTTTAATTCATATGCATGTTGTTTCATAGTCCGTGTTATTTGGCACCTTTATTAGCCTAGTAGGGGACTAGGTTTGGTTTAGGTGAAATTATATTTCCCTAGCGTGAGTGTGGAGATGACCGCAGGATAACTCACACCCAGGATGGCCGGAGGACAGTTCAGCTCAGCAATCTGACATTCTTGCAGTCTAACTACACTCGCCTCGTGAGGCAAAACTGAGAAGCGATGCGTTTTTATGTGGTGGGTGGATTTTACGGCAGGATGCACTTACTGACGCCATTCTCATGAGAGGAGTTACTGAGAGATAGAATGAGTGAAGATAAATGAAACTGGCAAGGTCTTAGAATGTATCGTTCCGGCATACCACGGAAAACCATTTCCAGGGACGGATGACGGTGAGGTTCGAACCCACTCGCTTACCAAGTCCGCTGATAGCTTGGCCCCATGGCCTAGCGCTGCGTCTTAGTGGGCGTAGCTATCGCTGTCGGTTATTTGATTATATTAATATAGGCTAATATTAAAAAATAATACTCTTTTTTTTATCGACATATCTTATTAATATTATATTATGTAGGCTAATATTTCCCGCCACGCTAAATTATAATTATGTATTTATTTATTTATTTAGTTATTTACCGTATGGCTTTGAGTCCCGGGAGTGTCCGAAGACATGTTCGGCTCGCCAGAGGCTGTAGCTGCTTCAAGCGGACACCCATAGGGTGAGCTACAAGTTCCGTTCAATTTCAAGTAGTTCCAACTTTCGCTACCAGATGCCACTGATATCTAGTGGTGAACGTTGGAACTTTGATAGAGAGTTCAAACGAAATCTAACCTAGAAATTTAGCTTCACACAAGTTTAGACTGTGGAAGGATCTTTTACATGCCATAAATGACATGGGACCGCCGGCTTTACTTCCCCTCCGAAGGAAGGCATACTGAAGTATTTTAACGCTCTTAAAAATCCGACGACTTCAGCCGGGTTTGAACCCGCGATCTTGGGCATAGCAGTTTAGCATGCTACCAACTACGCCTGCTATGAAATATTTTCAGTTGTTGTTGATTCATTAAGGGGTTTTGCGACATCATGGTCATGTAGCCCCGTGTACTTGAGTGTGTGTGGAATTCCTATGTTGATGTGTTTAAGGCTGTACTATTGTGTGCATTATTGTAATGGGGGGGGGGGGGGCTGGGATAGGCTAGGAGGCGGCCGTGGTCTTAAGTTTAGTACCATCCCAGCATTTGCCTGGAGAAGTAGTATGGGGGATACCATGGAATCGAACTCACCTCTTCTCAGTTCTGCCTCACAAGGCCGAAGGTCCTGGGGTGATTCCCAACTCTGCCAAGAAATGTAATACTATTCCTAAGGTTGGAACGGGGTACGCGCTGCCTCTTGAGACAAAACTAAAAGGAGATGGGTTCGATTCCCACCTCAGCTATCCTAGAAGTGGTTTTCCGTGGTTACCCTACTTCAACTTCAGGGAATTGACGGGGTGGCTCCTATCATAAGGCCATGGCCGCTTCATTCCAATTCTTAGCCTCAATTAGAAATGTACTCACTAATACAACAATCACAATGGCACATGTTATCAGACGGATTCCACTCACACCCAAGTACACGGGACTAAATCATGCTGTACTGTTGATCATGAAGTCGTTTTAAACAACAACAACAATAATAATAATAATAATAATAATAATAATAATAATAATAATAATAATATGACTAAGAATAATAATAATAAAATAAATGATAATAACAATCTTATTATATAACACGCTAAGGTGTATGTTTCACGAAACTCAAGCTCCTAAACCAGAGGGAGTTAGAAGGTGCGGTTTGTACCAAATTCTTCCAAATCGTCTCAATAGTAGGCTACAGGAAAAATCTTGCATTTCTTGAAAAGTCAACGGAAATATATTTATTTGTTTGTAAAGTGCTTTTAAAAGTATAATAATAATATAATAATAATAATAATATAATGATAATGATAGTATAAACATAAGAGTCTAATAATATTATAATAATAAGAGTTTAATAATAATAATAATAATAATAATAATAATAATAATAACAATAATAATAATGATAACAATAATAACAGAAAAAAGAAGCTCAGCTTTGTGTTGTAGCAGGTAATTATGTCACATACTATGCCGAAGGTTGCGGCATTGAATCCTGGCAGAGTTGATCGGCTTTAGAGGTGATGAACTGCGAAAGACCCATGCCAGTAGATTTGTTGTTGTTAATTCATTTTAGGAATTCGGGTCATCTTGGTAATCAGCCCCGTGTATTTAGACGTGTGTTGAATTTGTCTGATAACCTGTTTTCTGTGGTGATTATAGGAGTGTGTGTAACTATAGTTGGGGTAGGTCACACGGGACTTGATATGGTGCCATCCCGGCATTTGCCTAGAGGAGATTTGGAGAAACTTGGCGGGGGAGGGAACTATACACTCAGGATGGTCACTATCACCTCCAGAATTCAAACCACTGATCTCAGGACTTCCTGCAGCTTCCCATAACAGATATAGTAGAGCTTCGACGCGCACGGCTACGCTGCACGCTGTTAGTAGATTTAATGGCAAACTAAAAGTCCTCTTCTAAGGCAAAATTCCATAACACCGTCGTCTCTAAAATTATTGCAGTTAAATGGAAGGCTATAATAATAATAATAATAATAATAATAATAATAATAATTTTTGTCGTGTGGCCTCCCGAGACACCGAGTGCAGATCTTTCAAGTCGACGCCCGTGGGCGACCTGCGCGTCGGGGTGAGAGATGGAAAGGATGAAGAAGAATGAAACTGGGCAAGGACGTGGAAGGAAGCGGCCGTGGCCTGTAAGAAGGTTACCATCCCTGCATTTGCCTGGTGTTGAAAATGGGAAACCACGGAAAACCATTTCTAGGACGGTCGACGGTGGGGCTCGAACCCACGCGTCTACCGAGTCAGCAGAGATAATAATAATGTTATTGGTTTTACGTCCCTTTTAACTACACTGGCTTTTAGAGACGCCGGGGTGCCGGAATTTTGCCCCGAAGGGGATCTTTAACGTGCCAGTAAATCTACTGACACGGTTCCCTCGCATTTGCGCACCCTCAAATGCCAGCTGACTGCGCCAGGTTTCGAACCTGCAACCTTGGGCTCAGCAAGCGAGAACGTTACCCCTGAGCCACGCAGCCAGACAGTCAGCAGAGAGCTTGGCCCCATGATCTAATGCTGCGCTTTAGTCAGCGTAGCCACTGCTGTCGGTATAATAATAATAGACCTATTATTATTATTATTATTATTATTATAGGAACAAGTAGGGCTATAATAATAATAAGTAGGACAGAATACGCAAAATACGTGAATGAGGAAAAGGACGAAATAAGGCTTCGAAAATTAAAAACCGTTTCGTACAAACCTGGGAAGACATTCGTCAGCTTAATCTGCAAGCCGAGAAAGGCAGCAAAACGGCAAAGTGTAGCCTATCTAATCCCTCCAGTCGTTAATCATGTTCTTTCATCTTCCCCCTTTTCTTTCCTTTTAATTTCTGGATTAGGTTTCACCCTTTCAACTATACTGAGAAGCTGGAGTTCCCACACATGAAAGGTGGCCTGGAGGGACGGATTTCATGAACAATCAAAATATCCTTTCCTAACCCGTTCTCAAATATCATGGAAATGAAACCCAAAACCCCGATCCCAGGCGGAAAGAGAGGTATTGGCACACAGGCTCTCGTCCTTTTCTTTTCAAATGGATATCAGCTATGCGTGAGCTATCACACCACGCCAGGTGCAGGCTACGTGTATTCGTACTTTAATCGCGCCTTATATAGCATAAATATACATTTTAAAAAACGTATTACATGCATAAGAAATGCCACGGTAACAGTTGTATTAACCATAGCAACCGTTTCACGTTAAGTTACTAATTATGTTAATGGGCTTGTATGCCCCAGATCGGTCGCGCGTGATGTGGCACTGCTGCGTGGTTCTTCTGTTCCGTGGATTGCACCTTCAAACCCCGCCTGGTGAGGATTGGAAAGCCTTGCACTTGCACGGATACACAGAGCGTTATCTGCATCCGCTCAATGTTCTTGAGCCGTCATCACACCAGGATCCTGGAATCTCTACAAATATCCACATCGGCGGATAGTACAGTATGTTTAATTAAACTACGAGTATTTTATCAGTAAGAAGCTGAAACACAGTTTGTTGTTGGTTGATTGATTGATTGATTAATTAAATTAATTAATGTTATAGGTTTTACGTCCCTTTTAACTGCTACGGCTTTTAGATACGCCGGGGTGCCGTAATTTTGCACCTAAGAGGATCTTTAACGTGCCAGTAAATCTACTGACACGGCTCCCTCGCATTTACGCCCCCTCAAATGCCAATTGACTGCGCCAGGATTTGATCCTGCAACCTAGGGCTAGGGAACAGCAGGCAAGAACGTTACCTCTCAGCCACGCTGCCAGTCGATTGATTGATTGGTTGATTTAGGGGGTTTGTGACAGTGTGGTCATGTGACCCCAAGCACCTGTGTGTGTGTGTGTGTGTGTGTATGTGTGTGCAATTTGTCTGATAACCTGTGTCATTGTTATGGCTGTACTAGTGTGTGTAAGCCTATTTGTAATTGAGGCGAGTATTGGGATGGAAGCGGCCGTGGCCTTAAGTTAGGAATCATCCCGCAATTTACCTGGAATAGAAGTGTGAAACCACGGAAAACCACTTCTCGGATGACTGATGTAGGAATTGAATCCGCCCCTTCTCAGATCTTTCTCACGAGGCCAAGTGTGCCCCGTTCCAGCCCTCAGACAAGAATTACATTTCTTAGGGAAGCCAGGAATCGAACCCGGATTTCCACGGAGACAGCCAAGAATGCTCGCCACTACGCCACGAGGAGGACGGAATACTGTTACAGACATATGACCAGCGGGTGAGGCTCTGGAACTGAGCGAAGCGCCTGCTGCCTGTTCGAGTCCGACCTAGTGCATGGGGGTTTGTGTTGTCCTTACATATGTAATACCAATATAAAAACTGGCTACATGGCTCTGTAAGGCCGAAAACCATATATATAACTATATATTTGTAAAAAAGACTTACGGCATCTGCAGGTTCACAACTTGGGCGAGTAGCGAGGAGAAGCAAAACACTCCAGTGCGACGCAAGGAGACATGACATTCAGGGCCGAATTTAAGAGTATGCCGCCTATAGGCTAAAGTCCATTTGCCTCCCCCTCTATAGTTCATATTTGCTTAATACATTTGTTTTATACAACAAAAGGAGAGAGTTCATTGACATTTTACTCATCAAGTTCATTTAGTTTAGATAAAACTGCAATTTTAATAGCTTACATAATAAATGTTATACTGAAATTAGTTATCTACTTGTCTTTTTTTACTTACTTCTTTTAAGATTCGTTAAAAATGAAATGGGTTTTGAACTTAATTAATTAATTAATTAATTTGTTCTTGGAGATCAGTGATCACTATTTTACACATATTTTTATATTTTAATGCTAATGACTATCTTTTGCGTAATTGAAGAACTGTGTTCAATTTGAATTAAATTGTCCTACATGATGAAATGAAATTACACAAAATGTAGTTAATTACTGGTTTATTTGTTGAAAAATATACAAACTTCTCTAAAACAACTCACCCCACGTAATCTTGATCGTCAAATTTACATAGCTTTCTTGCGAGATTTCTTAATGGCAAATTTGTTATTAATGTCCTCATATGAAAGTGATTTTGTTTTATTTGCCTCAATACAAAGTAATGAAAGTGCGTTTAGCCTAACCGTGTTTCAGAAATACTAGTTCGCAGAGAGTTCTTAACTCTTCTAAGGCAGGAAAAACTGTAGAAGGACTAAAACATATTTTTAAGTAACTTGTATTCTTAAATTCTTACGGAAAATATCATTAACGTCTGAAATACTTAATTTTAACTTTTGAATGAATTACCAAACTGCCGCCCCTGAAAATTTGCCGTTCTAGGCTGCAGCCTACTCAGCCTATTTAGAAATACGGCCCTGATGACATTTCTCGTTTGTTTGCCTCATGATACTCTCCGCATGTGATGTTAAATTATAATATTATAGATTTATTACTGTATTTTATTAGTTAGTTCATAATGTTGCATGCACAAACATAAAATTATGAGCTGAAAAAAATATTTAATTAATTAGCCTATACAAGCACATTATTATTATTATTATTAGTCTATTATTATTATTGCAGTATTTTTTACATCGTTATGCCCTACTCAGGAGCACGATTGAACCTGCTTGGCTGATGTGTTGGCCTTCTTTTTCTCCCAAAATCTCTTCATCCTCCCACTAAGCTTCGTCCTTCGTTCTTCTGTTGTTGGGTTTGTCACCAAATTGGTGATTGTCATTTTTGGCTCTGAATTTACATCTGTCCCGTACAATGTCTTCTGAGATGTTGATTTCCTGGAGATCTGTTTCAATTTCTGTTCTTGTTTTTTAATGAAAGGGCCATGTTGAGAATTATTTTAGTTAGTCTGTTATTTATATTAAGGCTTTTACGGCCCGGATTACTATATAAATAATTCATGTTTTTGGACTAATACCGTGTGAAAGTAATTAGAACCATACATTTCGGTTCTAATTTAATTTCACACGTTATTAGCCCCAAAAAACATGAATTATTTATATAGTCTGTTATTGTTCATTCTAATAATGTGTCTGTAAAATTTCAATCGTCTTTTCCGAAAAGTGTGAGAGATTTTTTTCAGATTTACAATATATTTCTGGGATGAAATTTTCCTCTATATTCCCTCTATACAAACTGGGCCAAAATTATTTCGTACAGTTTTCTTATCTTCTTTCTCTATGTCTATGGTTAAAGATTCGCCACCAATGATTAAGGCTACCGATGCATATAATAGTACATTATGCAACGAGCCTATAATGACAATAATTAAGACACGAGTATGTTTATAAAGCGAGCGAAGCGAGTTTTATAATTTCCATACGAGTGTCTTAATTACCATTATAGGCGAGTTGCATACGACTGTTTATGTTCGACGATAATTATAACTTTATTATATGATCTAACATAAATATTATTACGGTATTATTTTTATTATTAGAACAAATTCTCGTTACCATTAATATGACTAAAGTATTTTGCAGTAATTGTGACTGATTTCTGTTGCCGGAACATTACAAGAAGTGTGGCGTTTAAGTTGTGTACAGTCTGAATACATATTCAGGGATTTTTGTAAATGTAACAACATTTAGTATTCCTAGATCCCCTTTCAATTTTATAAATACATTTAATTTGAATCGTTAAGGGGAAAGGACACGAGGCCAACACTAATGACCACGATTATCCACTGATGTGAGTTGGTTTTGCAGGACACACAGGGGTTGGAGGGGGTGAGACTACACGTCAGAAACCCTCCTTGATGGCCGTGTGATACCACGAGGCCCATGGCCACCAGGGGCCACAATTGACGACAGTAACTACTGCACCTTTAGAAATGTGAGGGTACCAAAATTATGCCTTACATTTTGTCCAGTAAACTTACACAAATTTGTTTGTCCCTTTTATCAATATGTAGTACATGTTTTGGCCTCCCTCAGCTAAAACATTTGGTACTATTGGTTTTCTGGATCTTAAAATTACTAACATCTGGTTTTGACACAATTTTTAAAACATAATATCACTGTTACTGTTGTACTTGTTTAGAATAACAAAGTCACTTTGAGCATGCTTTTGTTCTTCATTACACTCTTTTTTTTCACTGTGTCCCACTAGGCTAAACGTCTGTATTTTCAACCTATTTTAACAATTGTGGAAACTTATTTGTCTTGAAGCATACGTTCCAGTTTGTTGGGACTTGTGCATGTTACTAAAAAACATTCCATTGATATCTGTAATGAAGTATCATAATTCTCAACTGTATTATTAGTAAAAACTTGTACTTAATTATGAACGCCGGTCGTGAAAGCCTAAGCTGTATTATTAGTGTTGATACACTTGAAAGGAAAATTAGTGACTACATGTTATTCTAGATATATTTTTAAAATATAACATATTTTTGTATGATATTAAGTACATTCCATTTTATTCTAGATATATTTTTAAAATATGCATATTTATGTATGATATTAAGTACATCCCATTAAAACATGTACTGTATTTGGATGTCAACATTCTCAGCTTAAGTCATAATGTTCAAATTCTATCAACACTTATTGACTAACAATTTGTTTATAATGGACTACATAATTTACATAGTATATACGTGAGATTTTAACCTATGCCAAACAACATTTTTTTAAGTAATTGGGATTAGACGAAGAAATATTGAAAAAAAAACTAGTAGCCATGCCAGTGTGTGAACAAATTGCATACCTCCTCCATACTCCCGAGCAAATTGCAAGAAATATACCGTATATTTCTGAGTTCAATTACTGTACTAAATGTACTGTACTACGATGTGTAAATATTTAAAAGCATCATATCATTTAAATACCGATGTGAAGAGTGGGCCCTTGTGGTTTGTGTTTTAATCCGATGACACTAAATTGCGAACGCCAGAGCAATCAGCGTTCACCAGCCAGAATTAAATTTCGATCATTCGCATAACGCGTAAGCAGCCATTCGGCGAGAATTATGATAGGTCGTAGCCCTAGGGGTAACTTTGTATGAAACAGACGTTTGCTACTCCAGGAATAGTTGTCCATTCTGCGCAGCCTGAGGAGGCTATCCCTATGTTCTGTCAACAGTGTAGCCTGTTTGATCGTTGTAGGAGACTATCCACGTAAAAAAGTGTAGCCCGCTTGCTAGTTAGGCTATAGCTAGTCTCCCGAGCCTAGAAACGGTAGTTATAAAACCCAGATTCATGATGAGTACCTAATGCAAAGAAATGCGATTAAGGAGAATACTGACCATCATCAAACAACTGGCCATCTATCAGGTCTCACACTTGTACATCTGTGAGGAAAAATAAATAAAACTTGAAAGAAACTTCGCATAAATGCATTTTGATTAGTCTGTACTTAATCTCCTTTGACCTTGCAACCAGAAACGTTCAGATGGATAATACCGTGAAGGCCGATTCGAGGTAGGAATTGATGTTTAATTTAGCATTGAATATCTCACCCATCTGACTGAGGCCTTGATTTCAGCCCTAGAAAGTTGACCTTCTTGCAGATGAACATCCTTCATAGAGCGGAAATGGCCGAATTGCATTATCATATTGATATTATCTTTGGGGGTTTTAAAAAGAAAAATCAAAATTTGATGATGGTCTTGACGGAAATTGATGAAACCATATTCATTGAGATGGCCCGCAATGCATTAGAGGGAATGGATTGAATTAGGAAGACTCGTAAAAATGAGTAATGGGCAAGTCTGATCTTGCTTTTCGACACGAAAAAGCAGCGTTTTGAAGCGAGTTCAAGCAGGTCTACTCAAAAAAGGTATTGTCCAATATGATTCACTTCTAACATGCGCTTTAAGTGCTAAACTGTGTTAAGGTATTCGAACACTCGAAGTAACAGGAGTCAGTGAAAGAGTGAGCTATTTACTTTTTTCTTTATATATATATATATATATATATATATATATATTAAATTTTTAATTATTATTTTTTAATTCATTCCCCACTACACCAGTGTTGTCGCGGAGTTGTCACGGTGTTTATATGCCTAACACGTGAACGGTCATAAACTATTTAACTTGTTTAAGAACATGCTCATATACCATAATTTTTAACTTTTCTGAATAATTGAAAAAAAAAATGCTGGGTCATGTAATCTTATTGTTTGTAGCTTACCAGTTGCAAGATGGAGGTTGTGCCCAATATTCAGTTTGATAGCTTTGTGACTTTTGCAAGACTCTTATACAAGACACCGCTTTCATAATCTTTTGTGGTACGGTACTTGCTTAATTAGGCTATATCCTGTAATGTATTGTATGTGATTGTTTCAATAGTACGCATAACCACCATCTCGAATCTATGAAGCCGATGGTCTTGTCCAACAGCAAAGTTAAGCTTTTGCACAATACTATCTTCTTGCCAATTTTCGAAATTGAAAATTATTTCCTGTGTCCTGGGGCCCGGAACTGGCATACACTCGTGGTTTGCTAACAGAGATTTGCTTTTTCACATCCATCTTCCCATATATTGGTACCCGCGAGTTGGCATACACTCGTGGTTTTCTACCAGACATCTGCCTCTTAGCATCCAACTTCTCGTGTCATGCTTACTGGTAGCTGGCATGCAAGGACAAATGGATGGATGTGTAATTTCAGTAGGTAGAAAAATAAACTGAAAAACTCGAGGTAATCAAGGAACTTATTAATATTTGTATACAAAAAGTGGATATGGAGATGGATGGAGAAGTATTTGTGGTTGGTAACAGGCACACTCAACCTGGTCGGTATAATGGCATCCTTCCACTGCTTTGCCATTCGCATATCACCTTTTGGGAGGAGGTATAGTCGTGCATTTTGAGACCGTGTACGCCGTTTCCCCTTTACAGCAAATATTCTTCTCATACCTTGCCAGTGGTAGTAGCCTACTAGGTGTAACGCAAAGAAGAAACTGCAAATACTAACAACAGCTTTACGTATTTCGTTCGTCACTTCGTGGTGTAATGTTAGCTTGTTGACCCGGGTTCGATCCCAGCTCTGTCAAGAATTTAATTCTGGCCTGAGGGCTAGAACGGGGTCTACTCACCCTCGCGAGGAAATCTGAGTATAGCATGGGTTCAATTCTCACTTCAGCCATCTTAGAAGTGGTTTTCCGTGGCTTCCCAATTCTACTTCTGGCAAATGCCGGGACGGGTTCTACTACTATTACTACTACTGATACCACAATGATACAGGTTATCAGACAATTTACACACACAACTCGGGTCATATGATCATGAAATCGAAGTCCCTAAATGAAACAAAAACAGCACGTATGTTCTTACAATAGGTAAAATTCGTGAAAACACGTTAAACATGATCAAAACTTTGGCCACCAGTAGTGATGATCAGGGCAGTGACGTCATAGAAGTAGCAAGTTTGCAGTTATGTTTTTAAAACCCTCAGTGGAATTTAGATAATTAGTTTTGTTTCTGTATATTTTAATTAATTTTTCAATGTACGGTAAATTTTAAATGACGTTTTCGTTGTAGCAGACTCTTTTTACAAGAGCAACCATGAAAATGAAAATCCACAGCCTGCTTCCAGTCGACTGACCGGATCAGGAATGGAATGGAATGAATGAAGCCCCCATCTAGCGGCGAGGATATGAACTGTGCCGGCTGCCGAAGCCTGTCGCGCTCCTCTGGGGCGATGATTAAATGAATGACATGAAATGAAATTATAGTGGAGAGTGTTGCTGGAATGAAAACCGGAGTCCAGCACAAATCTCACATGGAGTGACCAGGATTTGAACCACGGACCCAGCTGTGAGAGGCCGGCGTGCTGCCACCTAAGCTACGGAGGCTCACAACCCATCCATATGAAATCTCTACTTAGCATAAAACAAAGTCCCCGATTCTTGGATGTTACGGGTTATCTCGAGAACCACTGGATGGATTTTGATGCGGTTTTCACCATTCTGTAAAGGATATCTCGAGGAAGGTTTCTGTTGAGAATAATGTATTTATGATCAAAGGAAGCCAAGCAGTAACGATTTCAATGAAAAAGTCGAAAAGAAAACCTGGCGTCCGTGCGCGTTGTACGCTTACGCTGGGCAAACCGTTAAAAATATCTAGCCTATATACTGTATTATGAATGTAAGAATTGTTCAGCATGAAAAGTTTTACAAAAACGTCCGTGAGAGCATATCTCTATCTTCAATACATCGCCCACTATAAGTGATTTTAGATAGGACAAAAGGTGGAATGGTGTTTCATGCACCTCGCCATTCTTAAATTACGTCTCACAATAATTCGTTGCCCATGCATCTCTATGATAATATAATTAATAGTCCAGTCAGTGAATTTAACCCATCATGCCGAGACGTAAAACGGATATAGGTCGTAGTTCATTGACATCGAAAGAAAAGCGCTTATCATTTAATGCATTCATAACTATTCCCGGGCGAAGCCGGGGTGGGTTGCTAGTTATATTTAAATTGCAGTCAATGGCCATAGTGGGGTATTTTTAATTGAACGCTCGTAGTCTCCCCATCATTTCAATTTCAAGTAAGTTAGTTCCACTTTGGCTACCAGAGATGCCACTGTCACTGACACCTAGTGGCGAACGTTGGAACCAAATAACCTACAAATTTAGCTACACACTACCAATTGTAGTTGTAGGTTCTTTTACATGCCATAAATCTATGACACGGGCCCGCCGGCTTTACTTCCCCTCTGAAGGAAGGCATACTGAAGGATTTTAACGCTCTTAAAAATCTGATGACTTCGGCCGGGTTTGAACCCGCTATCTTGGGCATAGCAGTTCAACATGCTACCGTCTACGCCACCGAAGCCAGTAACCCTATGAAATAAAAGTCGGATTTGGCAAACGTTATCTAGAAATTTTCTGCCCTTGGCAACTTTAAAATTTTGCTATTTCTCTGGCAGTGAAGATATAAACAATGGTTATTTACAAAATTCAAGTTGTGTTCTCTTGATAACGTTTTGCAGTATATTCACTGGATCCAGTTATTACCTACCAGACCAGAAAATTACAAATTTTTTCGTAAATTAAATCGAGTGAATTTCGTCTACTCTGGGCCTTCCCGGGCTCTAGGGCTACATCCCCGTTTGTCCCTCGGTCTCGTCAGTCCAGCTGATGAATACAAATGCCAATGAAGTTGTTGTTCAGTCAATCTAATATTTTGAACAACGAAGTATCGGTCGTCACTTCCGTAGCGTAGCGGTCTGCATGATTAGTTGTCGCCCCGGAGGTCCTGGGTTCGATTCCCGGCTCTGCCACGAAATTTGAATAGTGGTACGAGGACTGGAACGGGGTCTACTCAGCCTCGGGTGGCCCAAATGAGTAGAGGGGGTTCGATTTCCCCTCAGCCATCCTCGAAGTGGTTTTCCGTGGTTTCCCACTTCGTCTTCGGGCAAATGCCGGGGATGGTACCTATCGTTAGGCCACGGCCGCCTCCTTCCCACTTCCTTGCCAAACCCTCCCACTCTTCCCATCCCTGTTCGCTTTGCAGGCGAGGCCACCTGGGCATAGTGCTGGTCACACACCCCAGTTGTATCCCCGACCCATAGTCTCAAGCTCCAGGACACAGCCCTCAGTGGCGGTAGAGGTGGGATCCCTCGCTTAGTCCATGGGAAAAGCCGATCCTGGAGGATAAAATGATAGCGGAAAAAAAAAGTATCGGTCAGAGTTTACCGGCATATGCCAGATCTTCATTTCACTAAGTTCTACTTCGTACAATACGCAAAAGCAATATATAATGTGCAATATCATGCTATAGGACAAGATACCAATAGCCTATATCAAGATATAATATATCAATATCTAAACAAAAGTTTAGTCGGTCAACACGTTTGTGATGGGTTATTCCCTAATCCTGAAAAAAAAAATACATGACATTAATAAATACTGACTGGAAAAGCATGAAACTTTTGTTTACTAAGGCAACACCATAATACGAAAAATAAATTAAAGTAAAGTAGAAGACGGTCAATATTAATGTTTTTCAGTCGGTCAACACGATTGTACACAAAAAAATTACATGAGATTAATAGAAAAATTCACTTGGATGACTAGTTTCGTTCATCAAGGGATCATCATCAGATCCTTTACACTGTATGTATGTCCACCCCTTATTATACACGTTAACAACGGGGTCGGGGATGAGAAGCGGTGAAAGTCTATATTGTGGTGTTTGAAGCCATATTTTCAGTGTTGCCTTAGTAAACAAGAGTTTAGTGCTTTTCAGTCGGTCAACACGAATGTACCCAAAAGAGATGGGTTATGCCCTAATCCTGAAATAAATTACATGAGATTAATAGGTGAACTGGCCATGTACAGTGTAGCTTAATTTTGGAGATCATATGGGATCCGGTGTTTCATCGCAACTAAGGCATTGGCCAAAAACTATAAAACATGAATGAATAAATGAATAAATGTCTGTGTTGCTCATGACAGTTGAAATGTGGTCCTTGGTAAGATAGAGTTCATGTTAGAGCATCACAGTGTCATTATTGATGTATGTATGATTCCTTGGTGCATGCATTATTATTGACAGATATTCAAAAGTGTTTGCCCCATCTGAAACTATACATTAGTGAATTGAATTTTTCCAACAGGGTCTTCCCTACTGTCAAGTCATCGCATGTCTCCCCTGAGTCCGGCAAGGGATGGCTCCACCAGCGGAAAGCCTGCAGTGCCCATTGACTACTCTCGATACGTCAAGAGATTCGGAAGTGCTCTTGAGTGTAATAGTACCTACTGCAAGGACCTCAACTACAGGTATTGGCACACAGAGTGGTTCACTGAAATCATGAAATATTCTATTGAACATTTTTAGTTAAGGAACTTGGGGTCTGCAAAAGCATCAAGGGTGCACTGGAAATCATTATGCTGTATTTATTAAATTACATTCAAGTTATGCTATGATAGGAACATTTATTGGAACAAACACTTCTTGACATGTCTTTGTCTCATCATACAACAAGGGGATCCACATATGTATTGGTACTGTGCTCGCATTATATCTCTGCCGGCGACGTATGTCATCACTTCCAAGAAAGGTCTATCGACTGTAATAGCCTCAGGAAAAACATTTCTCAAATCACTATTGTATTTATAATTATAATAATTATTATTATTTACATCGCCATGAACAGTCCTCCTTAATACGTACTGGTCAAAGTTGTCGAAATTAGTAACAGTATTACTTCTCGCACGAGTTTTATTAGGAGTTGCGAACGAGTTCGATTCTCCATTCTCAATATCGCCCAACTCTCTCTTAATAACACGCACCGTTCTTTTAGATACACCTGTGGCCACCGCGGTCCTAGCCTGTGCTTGGTTAACAGGAATATTGAAATCACCGCAAGCCGCTTCATTTTCCATGAATTTTAGCACATTAACCACCATCTCCCTACTATGGCTGTTCAGTTTCATGGTTTTAACTTTAGAGATGACAGGTGGCATCTTATAACTTTACTTAAAAATGTAACTAAAAAAAAAAAACACACCAGCTTAACACATTAAATACCATACTGCAAAAAATAATTCAACAGTACTGCAAGTCTGGCAAGTACTAATGAAATGTGCTGACAGCATCAGGCTAAGTCGGCCGAGTATACCGTATCGTCAAAACTCCCGAGCCTCAACATGAGGGGTAATGTCATATTGACAAGTCGATGACACTTCATATTCTTAGAAATACAACGGTCGTCAGAGGCTGAGATATAATGCGCGGACAATACCCAAGAAGAAAGCTGCCAGCAGCAGCTTTGATTAATCATAACAGAATCAGAACCTGAAGCACCACTTTGAGTGCAGTTTAAATACTGTAAATGGTACCTATTTTGTATTGATAAGTGGAACACTGTTTTCAGGGAACACTTCCACTGTCTTGACTGTAACTCTCGAGTCTTTGTCAAGAAGGAAGAAATGATTCGACACTTTAAGTGGCACAAGAAGCGAGATGAGTCTCTTCAGCATGGGTTCATGAGGTATTCACCTATGGATGACTGCTCTGATCGCTACCATGGTTGTAGCCACAATCGCAAGCAGACCCACTATCATTGCATCAAGGTAAGTGGAATATGACCCTATGATCCTATGCCCTGGATGTTGGATTAGCCTTTTCCATTTTATCAACCTTTTTATAATAAATTGCATCCTTTCATTTCACATTTCTTCACCCTTATCTTAATTTCAGGACTTATTTTACTATTTCCAATTCGCCTCCTCATCTTGTGTAACTGGTTTCCCGTCACACACTGGAATAAAGTTTCCTCTACTATTGTTCTGAGTGACTGAACAGCAGTCATGTTCTCCTGGAAAGTAGTAGTGGCCATCGCGTCTTCCATTTTTCTCTGTAATGTTTGCCAGCATGAATCTATAATGTATTCATATTCATTTTGGAAATTGAAATGAATGTCATAGAGATGTGTGTATTTAATCTTCTCGGAGCTGAAGATTATTTTGGAGATGCTGGTTTTCATTGTGCTATGGATGTGACTATTGAGCCATGCTGCATCATAGTTATACATGTATCTTAATTACCATATAATTTTGATGTTTGTTTAGTTGTATTTGAACATAATGCAAGTAAGTAAAGGAAGGAAGTAAGATAAGAACACATCGCCACAACCTGAGGCAAAATTCGATTAGAAAATTTTGACTTCAGTGTCTTTCTCTAGTAATCAATTAAATATATGTCCCAATATGTCCTTTGTTATATGGTTTATATTTCTGGTCTCATACTGGGGGTAAATACTCCTGAAGACCAGGAAACCAACACGCATACGTTCTTAAGGATCAGTCAAACCAGGGTTACACTACGCTTCTGAGTGGGCTTAGTATTAACGCTTCGAAAATGCACTCTAATTGTTATTATATGTATATATTTTTACATATTTGTCTCTGTTACATTGCAGGAAGGCTGTGATAAGGTGTATATCAGCACCTCAGATGTGCAGATGCATGCCAATTATCATAGAAAAGACTCGGCAATCATTCAAGAAGGTTTCCAGCGGTTTCGTGCTACAGAAGAGTGTGGTGCTATATATTGTTCGTTTTATGGTCAGAGAACCACTCACTTCCACTGTCGCCGCGATAACTGCAAATACACGTTTAAGAACAAAGCGGATATGGGTATGTTTCTAAGAAATTAGTTAATGATTGAGGTCTCTGCGACCAAAGTTGCTATGATAATTTCTCATATTTTCTCTTTCAGAGAAACACAAAACATATCATATCAAGGATGAGCAGCTAAGCCGTGATGGGTTCAAGAAATTCATGAAGCATGAAAATTGTCCATTTGAAAGCTGCCGGTTTTCTCGTGTCTGCAATCACATACATTGCATTCGTACAGGATGTAATTACGTTTTGCATTCTAGTGGACAGTTGTTCAGCCATAAACGTAAACATGAACGACAAGATTCTGAAATGGCATATCGTAAATTCAAGTTGGCCCAGAGTATGATGAAGACCTTCAGTGAAGGCCAGTCCCCCTCTCAACTTAGTCCAAACATGCTTCAAGCGTTCAATGATCAGGTAAACTATGCACCATATCTTGTATCTAGAACAATACACCAAGAGACTTAGTTCTGTCAGTATTGTTGTTAACGAGAGCTCACCTTCAGTAAGGTCTCAGGGTACTATGTGAATTTAATGTGCACCATGGTGAATCTGTTACTGGCATTTAGAACTGTGTTTAGATATGTTTAGGCTTATAGGTACATGAAAGCTGAGAGAGCATTGATGTAGCAGCCATGTATAATGGTCATAATATGATGCCAATTCTAGTGATGTTATTGTGCTATGTAAATTTCCATAACCTACCATTAGCTATCCATGCTTTCCTCTGGATTCTAAGCTATGACATATTGAACAACAAGGTGAATTTTCTAATGCCAGTGAATGAAAATGCATTTAACTTAATGTTCAACCTGGGCAACACATACTTACATAAGAGAAATTTAAAGTTATTCTGATGGATATAGCCTTAGGGAAGTTATAAATATTTTTACCATGGGTTTTATTTGTTCATGGGAGTCTTGTGATGTGCTGGAAAAGTGGGGTGTATAATTTCAGTTATCAATAGCATTGGAAAAACAAAAAGAGTTCCTGTTAAGTTTAGGTTGGCATCACCCTCTCTAAACATTTTGAAGTGTAGATGATAGTTCTGCCTGTGGGTATGCATTCTGTAATGTTCCACTTTAGGATTCATGATTTTGTTACCTTGATAATTATCACATTGGTCAACCAATTTCATTTTCCCACAAGCTCAATTGTTTAACTTGAGCTGTTCCATGATAAGCACAGTAGATAGAAGATAGAATCATGGATGGTATATTTTGTATTTTGCTTATGGACCAAATTACAATATTTTCTTGTATTTTTGCAGGAGAACATCTATGTCCAGGACGTAAATGGTGCATGCATCACAACTTTAATGGGTGGTAACAGAGAATGATATAGTTAAAATTTCATTAATAGTGTGCTGTAACCTGAGCTGTATTGCTTGAAGCTAAGTAGTTGCTCACATGAGAGAATATTGTAACCCTGGACTGCAATACCATCATCTCTGTTTCAAACCTCAATTATAGATTTGACATGATCTGATTAAAGAATACCCTTACATGATTACCAGTATCATACACTTCATTAAGACAGTTTCAGTTACTTTCTATTGGCCATGGGTTGATTGATTCTTTCCCATGAAACCATGAACTGTATATATAAATGATGAGAGTATTAACAGTAGTTCAATGGCCTAGCATCACAATACTAATCTGTGCTCGGCTGGTTGGTGAGTGTTCTCATTAGGTGCCTTCGTTGGTAAAGGTTGTGGGTTTGAACCCAAGTCTCATCAAAGGTTTTATGAAACCAATTATGCAGCATAAGACTGAACACATAAACGACATCCTAAAAGAACTTCAATGAATGTGTCTTGGTTTTACTGAAGAGATCTCCACAATGCTCAAAAATGAGAACGGGATAGAGTTTTCCCTTTTGGTGGAGCTGTTTCTTAACTCATCTTCCAAGATTAACTGTGGTGGTACTGGTCTCCCATAGATCTTGAAAGTTCAAGGTCTTAAAAAAAAATCCTGTTATTGCTTGATATACAGGGTCTTTCATATGAAGTAAGAATGGCAAGCGGCAGTTTTGTTATTCGCTGCCGCGGTGGCCTTGGTGAAGCTTGTGTCGCGCCATGGCCCCCTGCTGTACTATTGAAAATGCGCGCATAGTACATTTCAAGTTCCGATTGACTGTATAAAAATAACAGCTTGACATACCAAACTGATTTTCCTACTAAAAGTTTGCTTGTTTTATTTGTATGTCTCAACATAATCGCCAAAACTAATGAATCATTTGTCGTATCGTTACACCAGCTTTCCAATGCCCTCGGCAAAATATTCTGCCGCCACAGAGGTGGGTATGTCTGAATAGTCTCCTGAAGTTTTTCCTTTTTGACGAGGCGTTGCCGCCCAACCATACCTTCAATTCTCAAAAAAGGTGAAAATCATTGAGTGCTGGTTTGGACTAAACGGCAGATGGTCCATAACTTCACACTTGAATTCTTTGTTAAAGTCTATCGTAACATTGGTACATTGTGGACATAAGAATAAAACAAGCAAACATTTAGTAGTAAAATGAGTTTGTTATGTCAATCTGTTATTTTTACACAGTCCATCGGAACTTGAGAAAAAAAAATAGAAGAAAAACCAGCCCTCGTATGTACTATGCGCGCGCTTTCAATAGTACAGCAGGGGGCCATGGCGCGCTACAGGCTCGGCCAAGGCCACCATGGCAGCGAATAACAAAACTGCTGCTTGCCGTTCTTACTTTATATGAAAGACCCTGTATGTGCTGGCCGACCCAGACCAAAGTTTCTACTTGGGCCTAAATAAACAAAACAAACATTCATTTCTTCAATAGATGATTTTTTAAATAGAACCTATTTCTGGCATTGACAGAACATGAAACACTTGTCCAATGCTTATTGGGAAAGCTGCTTTAATGCCATCATGCTTCCAAGATCACCATGATTTGTGTAATTTGCCAGTTCTTCCAAGCAAGCTGCACGTTTATTCCGAATCAATAATTCCCCAAACATGATTTTTTGGTCCATATAAGAAAAAGTTGCCTTGAGCTGAAGCAGTGGAAACTCCCGGCAGTTGAAATGTGCAATACAAACAGCATTTTCCTACAAAAAGTTTTCCAATAATGTGTTCAGACTAAGTTATGCTTTACTCGTGCTTTGCCCATTAAGGTAATGATGTCTGTGCTCTGACTGGAATTAGTTGTGTTGATAGGCTATAGTCCGCATCACCTTGAATAAGTTACTAACAATATTACCTTACCATTTGTCTCCCGTCATTACAAACATGGTGATTTATAGTATAATTCAGAGGCGTATCCAGAGGGGAGGGGGAAGGGGGGGGGGGGGGGTGCAGCGCCCTCTAAATGCTCCCAAATTTCCTTGGAAAATGAGAGTCTTAGTAAAGTTTTGGCATTAACAATAATTTTGTGATTGTATCATAGCAAATATTTCTTTGAGTGTTAGTAAACCCACTAACGTAGCTGAGCAGTCTATACTCTGTATTTCCAAAGAAGGAACATGACAGATTTGCTAGGAGTGATATAAAATGGCTGCCGGTGGGCTTCTATTGGCTTCAGTTTGACAACTAGCACACCCGCAAAAAATTGTCTGGTATAGCCCGACCCAGCGGTTTCTGCCACGACATGACCGGACAGGCGTGGCTTCAGAACAGTGGGAGGATGACGGCTCGCGTCACGCATCACCGAAACTAAATATCACCCGCTCCGAGGGGTCAAGTGTGACCGGATACGGTTTCTACATAAAAGTAGGATGAAAGGCAGCATTTTACTGAGTATATAGAAACTTGAATCACAATTCTACGCCCAATAGTTTACTTTTTATGTTATTTTAAAAATAAAGAGCAAACTGCATCGATACTAGCCGCTGCTGATTTGGGGAGCCAATGTAATGTTGCCAAGTCGTTGCACAATGACGAGCGGGTGAGCGAAGCTCTTGTCTACATTGCGTAGCATTATGCTATCACTGTCAAGTCCAAGCAGAGAATGAATTATGTTGCTACATCGGGACTCGGGGAGTCAGGACGTGTCACGTGTGCCAGAGGAGGTGTGAACGAATTGAAGTACGTAACTGCGTCGCGGCAGACATTCCTGGGTCGGGCTTTATACGCCCCTGGTATAATTTCTTACATTAATGAAAGCTTTCCAGTCGGTCAACACAAATTGTGCCCACTTACATTAGGCAGGAAACAAGTATTTACATGCCCTAACCTGAAAGAAACGAGATATTATTACAAAATAACATGCTTTTATGTACAAAATGGGGTACCTACTTAATTGGATGACATGTTTCGAACGTCAAGCGTTCATCTTCAGATCCTTTTCATTTAGTATACGACTGGAAAGCTTTCTTTAATAGAATTAGCCAACGCTGAAAAATGGCTTCTATCACTTCAATAATTTCTTGTTGTTGGGTTGAATCAGGGTTGTATTCATTGTTGCCACTCAAGTTTCAAAATCACCATGTTTGCAGATTACTTGCAGACACTGGAACTGGCATTTAAAATGTAACTTGCAAGTTGGTAGCATGAGCTCTATCGTTGTCTGTCTTTGTGATGTCATTCCATGTTTGCCAATATTCACATTGTTAGCCACATAACAACACATAACATAGCCTGTAAAGCAACCCGTAATGAAGAACATTGATACATTTCCATTTTAAGTAGACTGCGTGGATTACATATTATTGTGTATGATTTGCACAAGATTATGCCATCTAAAATTGATCTAGTTATATTATTGCAGCATAATTTAACGTCAATCAGGGAAGTACGGTAGCCTAAAATCTAAGTTGGCAGTTTGGTCTCGGATGAGAAATTCTCATCAAAGAATAAGTACCGGTAACTTATGTCTTATTACTCCAACTTTACCAGCCTTCCTAATAGCTTTAGAATTTGTATTTCACTTGGGTGAAGTATTCATGTAATCCATTCCGAATAAGTAATAATGATAATGATAATAATGATGATGATGATTATAACAATAATAATAGTAATTCATCAAAATGGTTTCTGTCCTTTTCCGGACTTGTATTAATAAATTTCTGGCTCAGTTCAAGGAGAGCGAAACAAACTTGGGTTCAGTTCAGGCCTGGCAGACCTCTATTGCAAGATGTGAGTACTGTAGATCATACAAAGTAACCTACAGTACAGCTAATGAAGCTTCCATTGTCAAAACAGCATGTAGCCTTTACGTAAATAGATTATGTAAATGGTGGTACCCATCTGTACTAACTCTTCAAAACATTCAACCAAAGGCAACACCATTCTACTAACAGATTTCTATGGCAATACTGAAAAATGGATCCTAATATTTTCCCCCCATTTATTTTGAGCAATTCCCTCTTAAATGCTACCGCTGATTCCACCTGTCACGTTTTCATTTTGTGTGACCATTGCTGCCTCTTTGTGTTTGATCGAAGAATAGCTGTGATGTCTTGGATCTGGTCTTGGCTGTTGTCCCAACAGCACAACGAAAAAGTTGGACATGCATGTGCAAAAGACAGAGTTCATGTTTGCTGGCAATAAACTTAGAAATTCTTGCTGAGCTGCGATCTACACAGTCAGTGCCGGACACGGAGAGGAGCGCACGATTAGATACCTCGCTGTGAGAGGAGTTGAAATATTTCCTATCCTTTGGTTGACATCTTTTTCAATGTGCTGTATTTGATTGTAGATAATATTATTAAAGTAATTTATTTTCAAATGAAACAATGTGCTGCAGCACTTCAGCACATGAGGTTCCACTGCTGATGATATCATCTTTACTAACTCCTCTAAAGGTTCCACAGATGATGATATCATCCCACAGATGATGATATCATCTTGACTAACTTCTCTAAAAGTTCCACAGATGATGATATCATCTTTACTAACTCCTCTAAAGGTTCCACAGATGATGATATCATCTTTACTTACTCCTCTAATGGTTTCACAGATGATGATATCATCTTTACTAACTCCTTTGAAGGTTCCACAGATGATATCATCATCTTTACTAACTCCTTTAAAGATTCCACAGATGATATCATGATTTTTACTAACTCCTCTGAAGATTCTACAGATGATATCATGATCGTTACTAACTCCTTTAAAGGTTCCACAGATGATGATGTCATCTTTACTAACTCCTTTAAAGTTTCCACAGGTGATATGATTTTTACTAACTCCTCTAAGGATTCTGTCACCATCTTAATTAACTCCTTTAAAGGTTCCACAGATGATATCATCATCTTTACTAACTACTCTAAAGGTTCCACAGATAATGCCACCATCTTTACTAACTCTTTTAAAGGTTCCACAGATGATATCATCATCTATACTAACTCCTCTAAAGGTTCCGCCACCATGTTAACTAAGTCCTCTAAAGGTTCTGCCACCATCTTTACTAAACTTTACCAACTCCTCTAAAGATTCTGCCACCATCTTTACTAACTCCTTTAAGAGTTCTACAGATGATATCATCTTCTTTACTAACTCCTCTAAAGGTTCTGCCACCATCTTTACTAACTCCTTTAAAGGTTCTAAAGATGACATCTTTATCTTTACCAACTCCTCTAAAGATTCTACCACCATCTTTACTAAGTCCTTTAAGGTTTCTACAGATGATATCATCATCTTTTCTAACTCCTCTAAAGGTTATGCCACCATCTTCACTAACTCCTCGAAAGGTCCCACAGATGACGCCACCATCTTTACCAACTCCTCGACTTGTTGCTCCTAGTTACTTAACGTCCAATCATAACAAACGCATCAGAGCTCAGCTGCAGTGGTTTGTCCATGTCTTGTGGCTACATCACATGTAACTGCCATAAACTGGCCAACAACAAAGCATCTTCTCATGGATGTTTACACGGTTAATGATATGATCAGGAATTGAGTTGCAAGGAACAGAGAATAATGATTCCTCAGACCATACATCATCTTCACTATCTCCTTTAGATACCATATTTTTATTTATCTTTAGAGTTAGTAATACCATATTTACCAAGTACCTTGAAGGACTGTGTATATATCATATGGAAACTTACATAATGGTAGTGTCATCATTGCTTACACAGTATTGTATATTCATTTAAGAAATGTAAATAATAAACATGTATGTAGGGCTTATGTAGTTTTTGCAAGTGGAGGCTTCATATAGTTAACAATGGGATGTCCTTTGATGTCTTGCAATATGTGTTCTAGAAGTAAAAAATATCTGGCAAGTCATTTGATTGGCAACTGGTCTTATTTTAATACTGCGAAGTGTTATGGGCACTCGTATTTCTGTTGGTTCTGTGAAAGTAATCCATTTAGATTGGTGTTACCTCACAAATGTTCACTTTAGTTTGGCTAAAAGCAGCATGCGGTTGCTTTTAGAGTTCTGTTAATGTGTGAAGAATTCCATTAATGTATGGACATATTTTCTGAGGCAACTGGAAATACCAGATTAGTTTGAAATATGTACCATAATCAAATATTGAGGAAAATATCTAAGATGTGATCAAAGATTAATATCTAGGTTACATCCAGCATTAAAAAAATATTAGTTTTCTTCTAATGGAGAACACATGTAGCCAAATAATGAAGTAAATGTAAACTGATAAGTTTATATAGAATGTAAAACTTACTGACCATCATGCTTCTCTCTAATGTGCTCATAAGTCTATCAGGAAAGTTGTCCACTTAGATTTATCATATTAGCTCCAAGATCTGCCATCATAGCTGTGCATCTTATGGAACCAAAGTTGAATTAACCAATTGTACACCCTGGCACCCTTTTGGTGTAGTACCGTACCGGTATTTCATGAGTTTCTTCATAATCACTCCAGGAAAATGCTAGGATAATACTTGCATTATTTCCAGTCTGAGGCATTTAATATAATCCTGGACCCAAGTAATTACCACTCCACAAGGTCCAAAAGCATGAAGAGACTAGGTGATCAATTCAAGTACTGGTACCACCGTGAAATAATGGTTTGCTTGCATTCTGGTTTATGCTTTTTACAGTGTGTTGAAAGTTGAGTGTTTGAAATGTTCGCCCGCTGATGGCACACGCTTAGGAGGAAAAGTTTGTGACCTTGCCTCGCCCAGTACATTGACTAGCGAGCGTTCAAGGTGGTCCTTCCTTATTGCTACACTCTCTGCTGTTATGGATAAAGTATTATTCAAATTTTCTATACATTTACAACCAGCATCTCAAAGAACTATTTAAAGGTGCATGGGTTGGGAAGTGGGGGAGGCCGAGGTGTTACCACGGAGGGAGCCCAGATAAAATACTTGTGGGTGGGTCCGTACACAAGTGAGGAAGTACTATCTTGCTAATCAAGCTGCTGGGTAAGGCCAGGCAACTCACTTTTCCTCCTTTTCCTCCACTCCTCAGTGCATGCTATAAGCAGACGAGTAGGCCTAATTCAAACCCTGAATATTCAACATGCTTAAAAAGTGTAAAACTAAATGCCAGCAAAGAAATATTTCACAGTGGCACTTTAGTTGATCATGTCCAGTCATACATAGTCTCTTCAAAATCTGCGAGTCACACTTCTGACTCTCCCTTCCCTTGTCAGTACTACAGACACCTCAATAACACTAGTTATCATGTAGATTTCACATGCAGAACTGATGGCCAAGATGCCCTAGTCCATACACTGACATTCAACTGTTTTACACAGTTGAAATTGACACCAGACCTTGTCAACATTTTTTTGGGATGCATACACGGCTTACAACCTGTTCATTACCAGTACTGTTGTAGGCTAGTACATTCTGATGGTATGTACAGTATAACTTTGGACTTGAAGATGATATCAAAAGCAATTTAACTTCCTTACAGATTGGTCAACAATCAGATTCATCTCTTGGATCAGTTCAAACATCTGTCATTCAGCATGGTCCAAGCTCTGCAAATTTACTAGAAGGAAGTCCAGTTCAGAACAATGGAGAGACATCAAGTGATAAAGGACATTCTTCACCTGTTCTCAACATTGCTCCATCTTCATTTCCTACCAAATATGGCCATCTAGTTTCAGGTAAATCATCTTCTAGTTGTGAAGGAATTACAAATTACCATGTTTGACGTAATTAGGAATAAAACTAAGTACCGTAATAGTCGAAGTTGAAAACACTGTAACCAAATGGTGCATCAAGTCATTATATTCTGGTATATGTGTTTTAGCACTGAATAATATTAATGTTGAAAGCTGATGTATTGAGCAATTAAAAGCTTAGAGATGCTACTTAAATCTTAAACCTTCAATATTAATGCAGTGAAATCAGGGATTCATGATGGCTCCCAGGAAAATGACAGCAATGGCCCTTTGATTGATTCTGCTAGACAAGAAAGATTTGTATAAGGCTTAGGATCAATCGAATGCCGCTTTCTTTGGTGACCGCTGGGAACGAGTTGGCCATCGCAACTATACCTACTTCCACAATTTCCCAATTATCTCTGTTTGTTGTAAAGTTATCAGAGTTTATCATAGTGAATAGTACAGGGTCTTCTATTTTGCTTGGCAAGGACATTCTCGCTCACGCGCTCTGCCAGTGACGGCTCAGTTGCCGGCTGCCGCGCGCGCATATGTATGGCAGAGTACGCTGGTTAAAATCAGTATCATGCATTTTTACTCACCATGTTTACAGTAGATGCTGAAAATGTTCCCCATCCGCTGCCAAACATAATCGGCATCTCCTTATGAAGTTTCCGGTTACTCCGGTTAATTTAGCTTCAGTAAGGAAATAACGACCTTTTCGTCTATTTTTATTGTTTACTGAACCTGTACGTTTGAATCTCTTAGCCAGTTGTTTTATTGTGATTGTCTATAGTGCCGTAATGCCTTATGTGAAGTATTTGTTAGGTGAACGTGTATACCTGCACAATATGTACAGGAAATTGTGCGCTAGAACAAGACAAAAGTTTTGACAGAAATTTCCAGAGAGACCCATTTCTATAAATCGGACAATAAAACAACTGGCTAAGAGATTCAAATGTACAGGTTCAGTAAACAATAAAAATAGATGTAAAGGTCGTTATTTCCTTACTGAAGCTAAAATTTCCTTACTAAAGCTAAATTAACCAGAGTAACCAGAAGCTTCATAAGGAGATGCCGATTATGTTTGGCAGTGGATGGGAAACATTTTCAGCTTCTACTGTAAACATAGTGAGTAAAAATGCATGATACTGATTTTAAGCACCGTATTCTGCTGTATATATGAGCACGCGGCAGCCGGCAACCGACAACTGAGCCGTCACTGGCGGAGTGCGTGAGCGAGGATGTCCTTGCCAAGCAAAATAGAAGACCCTGTATTTTGGATTGTTATCAAACATTGAATCGTGTCGATTCGTGGAGTGGAGTACGATCAGGGAAGAACAATTTTAGTGATCCATATTACAAAAGGTCCGTCTAGGGATAGTACAATGTGCTCTCTGCAGTGGAGAGGGCTTGTCACGCAGTGCATTGTGCGGCATTAAAGCACTTTGAAGCATAACTAAGAAATTCATAATCCTGAATGACAGTAATGTTGACCACCAATAATTACTGCACGAGTCAAATAAAATTTAAAATACACTGTTTTGGTTGTGAGCATGGTCGGCATTTTCTTGCTAAAGATAGCACTGTGATGCAGTACACAAACTGAAGCATGCTGCAGTGCTGCCAACACACAGTCACATGGCGTGGCATGCGATAGAATCATTTCATTGTGGAGAGAGTTCCCTCTGAAACAAGGGCAAATTTCCAATTCAGCATTCTTTACTTCAAGATTGTTTGAAATTCAGTATTCTGGAATTGACATCTTCATTGTCAACTGTACAAGTTGCTACCAAATAAAGTAAATAGCAAGATCTAGTTCATATTTCTATAAATAGAATTTTCTCTTTAGTAATAATATGCTAAGGAAATAGTTATATGAGCAAGTTTAGGTGTAGACTCTCATCATCATCATTTTCCCTTTTCCTGCTGACACTGGGTGGGGGCAAATATGGTTCCTCTCCACTTTGTTCTGTCCTTCCACCATTCCTCTTCCGACACAGTGTTCCAATCCAGGTTCCGTTTTCTAATACTATTCTCCACCGAGTCCATCCAACACATTCTTGGTCTTCCTCGTCCTCTCTTCCCTGTCATCCGTCGTTCCAGTGCTCGTCTTGGTAGCCTTATTTCATTCATCCATTTGACATGTCCAAAACATCTCGATCTGTTTTGCTCCAGTTTGTCATTCAGCTTCTGTACTCCCAGTTATTTCCATATATCTTCATTTCTCACTCTGTTCCTCCTCGTTTTCTGGACCATACTTCTCAGGAATCTCATCTCTGCTGCTTGTATCTGCTCTCATCCCTCTTAGTCATTGTCCAAGTTTCTGTAGCATATGTCATTATAGGAACATAATATGCTTTGTACATAACTTCTTTAGCCGTAATTGGTATATCCTTGTTCCATACTAGTCCCCGTAACTGTTGGTAGAAAGCACTCCCGAGTTGTTTTCTAGCAAAATAAAATACATTTGCTAAAAGATTATCAGGTAATATCAAAAGTAATAATCAATCTCAGGTAAGAAAGAAGAAAGTTAACAGAAAAATTGCTAATGGTAATGATGATGATGGAGATGATTGTATATAGCATGAGTTTTTCCTTTCCCCAGGAGACGGAGGCAGTGGGCCATCTTTTATGGGTGCTTCCTCTCGTGAGTCTAGCAACATGACTGCCATGGATCTGAGTAATGAACTGCCTGCAAATCCAACACCATGGGCCACAGAAGATTTCTGGCAGAAGTACCTGACTCGATTTGGGCAGTCGGAGAAGTGTATGGGAGGTGGCCATTGTGAAATGATATTCAAGGATCACTTCCATTGCAGGGCAGAAGGCTGTGAAATGACTTTTAGGTAAATCATAACATTCATCTGTTAGTTTATTAGCCTACCATACTTCCTAAATACTGTAATAAGATCTATCAAATTATCACTTTCCCAGGTCCATGGAGGGTGTGCGTGAACATGCACGTAACCATGAGCAGCAGGAGCAAGTGAGCGATGCTTTCTATGTCACTGTTGAGGGCAGCCAAGAAGGACGATGCCAGTGCGAGGAAGACTGTCCTTACCAGTCTAAGGAAAGGCATTACCACTGCACATGGGTTGGTTTTCTGCTTGTCTTGCTTTTTAAGTCAGATATTAACTTATCAGCAGTAACTCCCTTCAAGCTAAATTCATACTAAATTCAGTTTTCTTAAATTATATTAAGTTAATGGTGTGTGGCTTTTGGAGAGGCATGGTGCAGGTCTTTCAAGTTGATGCCCTTAGGCGACCTGCACGTTGCGATGAGAATGAAATCAATGATGGAAATGTCACAAACACCCAGTTCCCAATTCAGGGGAATTAATCATGAGAGATTAAAATTTCCCATTGTCCATTGTGCCAAATTAGAATCAAGAAATCAATACAAAGTCACTGTCCTCCAAATAATATGCATCGTTTCAAATACACAGATCAGGGAGCAGTCTGGATAGTGCATGGTATTTAAAAGCTGTCAGCATATGCATAGCAATTCTTCTGCTGTCACTTTCTTGTCAACTCTCATTTGTGATTCAAGGAGGGAAGGGGGGGGGTTGAATCATAGAAATGAAAACAAATATTTTGCTGATGTTTTGATGATCATGCAATTCTTATTTCTGTAGTTGATCTGTCACCCAACTATCATCACATCCAAACATTCAGTACTGAATGGAATGTTTTTCTTTACAGTTACATGACCAGGAAGTGCTGCCAAATGCAACCTGACTCTTAGATGCAAGTTTTATTAGCACAATATCTAGTTCAGGCTTTCTTCAAATTTTAATTGTCCTGAATCTACTCTCTGGATCATTTTGCAACATATCTGTTATAGTGGAGTAACCCTCAACATAACCCCCTTGAACAAAAATCAGAACCGGTAGATCATTTCTCATACCTTGGAAGTGTCTTATCCAAGTGCTGCAATTGTGAAAAGGAGGTGGAGAGACTCTTAAACTGCTCATCTGGCCTTTGTACGAATACCACACTGAATCTTCTCGAATAATGATCTGACAGTATCAACTAAGCTGTTGTTAAGGGTGTCAAATATGGACTCTGCACTGTTGTGACATAAAAAACTTGATGAGCGCTTCGATCAATAGAAGCTCAGATCAATCATGCAGATCAAGTGGAAGGACTACATCACCAGTCATGCAGTTTTTGAGAAAGCCCATGTTAACAGCATTGAAGCTTGCATCTTGGTAATTACCTTAGATGGACTGGGCATGTTCGTTGCACGAGTGATACCAGGCTCCCTTGTCAAATCTTCTATTGTAATCCTCTATGGCGAACTTAGCACTGGCTCAAGACATTGTGTGGGTCCCTTTGAGGTGTTATAAAGACCAATTGAAACAAACCATGAAGGCAACTAGTATTAACCTGGAATCTGGGAGGCACTTGCACAGTAATCCTACCTCACCCATCATGCAGTAGCCCTTTTTGAAGAAGAGTGCCGCAGCAAACATCGATCACACAAGCTTCGTCAAACTGTAGCACACGCTGATGTAACGTCTATGGATGCATGTTTCATGCAAGGATTGGCCTATTGAAACATTCACAAATTGAGATAAGGTTGGAAAGGACCAACAGGAAGAACATTATACTCAGGAACGATTACAGCTGATATTGAATTGAGTTACACACCACATCTTTCTTGCTTGTGACATTTCCTCATAAATTACATATTACTTGTAATACAGTACTCGTCACTTCCTCAAACATCTTCTCTGTGAATGGTCAGAGCGAGGTGATAAACGCATACCGGTGCATGCTAAGTAACTTAATTTATGTGCCCTCTTAGTAGCACCTGACTTGCTGGACAAATTCAAATGAAACTTGGTACCGTAGAGTGGGGCGAAGTCGATCAAAAATACGTTTTTTTGACATATTACAGTATGAAGATATGGAATGCAATTTTGAAAACGCATATATATATGTAATGAATCTTCATCAATCTAATGCTTGCATAACAACATGACAACTTCCGTAAATTACGAAACTATTACTGTTTGAAGTGTGATCGGCTTCACCCCACCTGGTGGGGTGAAGTCGATCACAGGTTTATTTCAGCCTAGAAATGACTTCACACATCATATGGGGTAAAATCGATCATCATTTTAGTTTTTAAAATATTTCAATCACGATTTAACATATAGAAATGGCAAAATTATTACATTTTACTAATATTTAACGCTAGCGAGCTTACTCTCTAAAACATACAATATAATTTGTAAACAAAGATTCCCTATCACTTAAATCTCGATTAATGTTATGTTCATTTCTGCGATAGTCTATGGAAGATGTAGCGCACTCTTTTTTAACTCTTTGAGAGCAATTTCATTATTATTTTCTTTGCAAAAACGAATTACATTCAGAGACAAATGGCTTGACAAATTGTATCCAATAATAGCCTTCTTTTCCTCTACATTTCATGCATTGGTACGTTTCAGAGGAAACCCCCACTCTGAGCACTTAACTAAACCTTCAATCAAACAATTTTCATCAGTGGTAGGCTATTCAATGCAAGTTGTCCTCCTAACGTTCAGTGTGTTTACCTTTGACCCAGTAGTATTGTGTTTACCTTTGACCCAATCATTTAGGATAGTATCTCATTCAGAGGCTTTTCTGATGAGTATTTTCCCCCCTTTTTACTCTTTGCACAGCATTGTTCAAATACTGAACATTATAATATCGTTTCCCAGCAGTGCCTGGCTTCTTCTGATATATTCGTACCATGATCGACTTCACCCTACCAAATGTAAACATTCGGTATAACACATCATTGCTTGCATGCGGCATAAATTAGGTGTGGTCTAAAGGGCAGCACAAGAGCACAACACATCAACTTATGAAATGAAGTTGGTGTAGAAGTTGGGGTACGGATTGAAACTGGTGGATGACTGTTTGTTGACCAAAGTTTTGAAAAATATTAAAAATGGACATTGATTGAAAACTTAACCACACTTAACGTATTATGGTTATAACATACAAATAATATCATATAAATAGCATGGAGCTTCAACATTCCAAATAAATTTAAATCGTTACTTCTCCATTTACCCACCAGGTGTTAGTACTGAAATTATATCGAGACGTCACAATGATCGACCTCGCCCCACCTGATCGACTTCACCCCACTCTACGGTAGTGATTTCATCCTAGTTCCTGCAACATCGACTATTCCTTTATATCTATATATATACCGGTATACATATTCACCATTGTCACCAACTCAGCATGGTGGAAGCATAACTTTATTCATCAGTATTCAATATCTCAGAAACTATTGAAGTAATCAACTTGAAAGTAACGAGATTCCCTTGTGACTTCACACTAATTAATATTTCACTCCCGTTCACAGCAGAGTTCATCAAAATGGAACTCATACTAGGTAGTTAGACTTAAATTTAACCATGCTGATTATTTATTAGGATCTATATGGACTTACAATATTCTTATCTACCTTGAAATCCAACATGGCGACCATCCGAAATATTTAGACGGTTCTCAATATCTACTAATCTATGACAGCAATCAAACTGAAATTTTGTATGTTGATAAAGGCTATGAGCATAAGTTCACCTATGGGACTTTCAATAATCTGGTGAACACTAATCCAACATGGCAGCGACGCGAAATTTAAATATTTAAATGGACATTTCTCACGATTTAACCATCCGAGCACAGTGAAACTGGGTACAGTAAATGCTTATGCAAATTTTAATCCGCTGACATCTAATTTATTTCAATGTTTTCATAACCACAATATGGCGGCTGTGCTAAATTTTAAAATCTTGTTTTTATTTCTAGTGTCCTAATCTTGAGTAATACACCTACACAATAATCTTCATGTAATAGTACATAACTCTATGGCCTACATATATAATAATCCAACATGGGGACCATCCGAAATATTTAGATGGTTCTCAATACCTACGAATCTATTACAGCAATCAAACTGAAATTTTGTATGTTGATAGAGGCAATTAACATAAGTGGGATATATGAAAATAGGCTATTTATTTCTTCACGGAACTACTTGTTATGTATTACTATGACCAAAAACGTTAGTTTATTACACCCCTTTTCCTTTCTCCTACCAAAGAGTAAACAGGGAATTTAAGTATCGACTGACATTATCATTGCTACTAATGTGCAAGATTAAGTACAAATTAATTGATTGAGCTTGTTCCTTGCTAAGTTTTGGTAATAAGAATCTGTCTTCAAATATTTTATACTAGAATGTAACTTTATAGGCCTACATGAAATTCTACTTTCAGGATAATTGTCGTGAAATTATTCTTCCTTCGGACAAACCTTTCCGGCGTCTGGACCACTACAAGATGCATGAATATTCTCGGAAGCTCAGCTTGACCAAGGATCCTCTCACAATGACCCACCTAGCCACATCCATCGATGGCATGTTTCGCCGAAAACGAGGACGGCCTCCCAAAAACAGAGTTATTGAGGTAGGTTGATTAGGTTTTCTATTTATTCATTTTTATCACATTACCACATTGTAACTACCATACCTGAAATGTTGCTGTATTGTTGTAATATTCAGAAACTTTAAAGATAGATTGGAATGACAGAAGTATTTAACCATAATATAACCTCAATTAACCACCAAACTTACAAATCAATGGCTATTCATGGTATTTTATAATATTATCAAATATGTAGATTTTTCCTTTTCTTGTTAGCATCCTGTTTAAAGACCAGTCGAGTGTCTCGACTTCCAACTGTATAGTGAAGTATTCTCTTAGTCTTCCTTACCTTTAAACTTACCTCAATATCTGTAATGGTAAAATCAAACCTTAAATCTAATATTGCATCATTATTTGCCATTCTGTCCTACTTACGAGCTTGAGCTCTAGCAAGATTTCCCACTGTCATTTTTCCCCATGGCACTATCTCTGGCTCTGTCTGCTGTAAGATCAGTGACTAGATCAGCCATGTCAGTGTGTACCCACCGTGTGAGCTTGCAGTAGGACAGCCTTGCTCACCATGTACACAGCAGCTTACCCTCTTCTGCTTTCAGTCGAAACTTGGAAGGAGGGTATAGCACGTGTGGCCAGACAAGAATGTGGAAGTTAACATAGTACGGTAAAGCCTTGTTAATTGGAAGTGATGGGGACAGATAAAGAGGATTTCTAATTATCCGAACCAACCCACTTCCCACGCCAAAAACACCCAAAAGCCCAAACCTTGCGTTCAATGGAAACATGCAATTACTGATATGCCTTTTAGCAACTCTTGATTTATGCCTATCCAACAGCATCCGAATCACATTCAATTACAGGCCGACACGATATAACCAATATACACATAACCTTACTGCTCTTACTGTAAGAGGAATAAATAAAACCGCATAGAACATTCCTATTTATTAGCACAACCAAATGAATCTACAAAATAATTTCTCTGAAAACATCTTTTTATCCAAAGAGCATATAATAATGGAGGAGGAACTCTCTACGTAGTTATGAATTTCTTAGATGAGCCCGTGATGTTGTAGTGTTTGGACACGAATGCCGCGCACATGGAGAATTCCAACGCCACCTAGGTACAAGAACTAGGAGGATCTTTGCCCACTACATGTGCCAACTTATGCTATGAAAGTGAACTCAGAGACATGAGTTATCACGGACATAGAACATTATTGAATGTATTATGCAACGGAGTTAGTTATTGTTGTTTTAAGGGGCGGAACTACGGATTTGTGTGTTTAGCAACAATAAATTGCAGAATCTGCAATGTTAGGAGGCAATGAGCCTGCGGAAATTAAGATTTGTTCACTAGTTTAGTTCCGCGATGGTGATATTGCTAATTTAGATGGATCAGTCGCGGTTTTATTTGCCTATTTTTAATTTATAGATCGTGTGGGAGTACAGGAGAATCGTTCTTGGTAATGTCCCAACTTATATAACAAAAAGGGAATTATTGCTGCTATTCGTAACATTGTGGTACCATAACCTCCGACCTTCAATCGTCTCATTAAGATTGCACACTTTGTAAATTTATTATGAATGAGACATCTCGCATAGTTGTAGGCAGTGCTTTTTCAGGGGGAACGCGGGGGTACCCGTACCCCTTAAACATTTGAAAACTGTTTAAGAAAGAATGTTGGTACATTTGTATATAGTCCGGCAAATATAACTTCCGACTTGAAAGTTCATCGATCAGCTGGCGTCAACACGTTGTTCACAACAGCTGGAGGAGATTTCGAGTAATCCTCGATTTAAATCGATCTATCGAACAGTTCCTTTTGGTCGGCAACTCGGCACTCCGTTCTTATAAGCCCGCAGGCTAGTGTTTAGAGGCGGGGTAGGCTGTTATTTTGTGCGTGTTGTTAGTTTTGAAGGATGAAGAAAATAACGAACTATTTAACATCCACCCAGGCATCGAAAATGCTGAAAGTTAATGATTCGAACACAAACAATGATCAAACTTTGCAAATTGACGAAAATTGCAACATCGTGATGTTTTGTCGACTACAACTGAGAGTACCCCTTAATTTTTTTTTAGAAAAAAACACTGGTTGTAGGTGCTATAGTGGTATCGGCATCGCCTTTCGAATTACAATTCATCCGTATTTTGATTTAAACGGATTGAACAATATGAAAAGACGCACCTTGAGTTGCGGGGACCAAACATTTCTTCAAATTAGACGAATTTAGAATAAACTGGTTTCGAAATATCGAGGTTTTGCTGTACTGTGCTGCAACATATTCAGTAGTGACCTGTCCAGGCTATATTTCAGCCCTGAACATGATGCAGAATCATAATTTCAATATCTCAAGCATAGTATTTTTAACACTGTTGTTGATGCAAATAATATGTTCCCAAACTAACTGAACATTATCAATGAATTTGAGAGAAGACTTCAGAATCTTTGCCTCTTAATGTCAAACTGAAGTGTGCCCTATTGAACTCTCAATTAGAGCATCCACTTTATGCATAAAATGTGATCTCCCTTGTTTTGCCTAGTTACTTAAGTATTACTCAATAGATGACTTCAAAGTTTGTTTATTATTAATAAAAATAATAATAATCGTAAAGATGATAAAGATAATCATTATCTTGTATTCTCAAGAAGGATAGTTATTGAATTTCTGTTAAATTTGTACATAGATCACCTGTCCTCAATGTTACGATGAGTGGTCATACATATTTATCCAAAGGACTGATAAGTTTCCCTATTTCATATGTTTATTACTTTTAGCAAACTATCTACATGGTTACTTGCAGCGGTACTGGTATTAATCCAGTAGACAGCTGGCATTGTGAGACTGAGACAGTTGCTAGGGCATCGCCTGCACAACTCTGTGTCCATCAAACTTTCATGCTCTACATCACAGCAGATTGGTGCTCACAATAGTAATATGTTGCTCACAGTGACCATCATGTGCTGTTTAGCATAGCACGGCTGGGCTAGACCGTACAGTAATCTCCATTTGCTGGAAGATCATTGCCTAGACCATACAGTAATCTCCATTTGCTGGAAGAGCATTGGCTAGACCATACAGTAATCTCCATTGCTGGAAGAACATTGGCTAGCCCATACAGTAATCTCCATTTGCTGGAAAAGCATTGGCTAGACAATACAGTAATCTCCATTTGCTGAAAGAGCATTGGCTAGACCATACAGTAATCTCCATTTGCTGAAAGAGCATTGGCTAGACCATACAGTAATCTCCATTTGCTGGAAGAGCATTGGCTAGACCATACAGTAATCTCCATTTGCTAGAAGAGCATTGGCTAGACCATACAGTAATCTCCATTACTGGAAGAGCATTGGCTAGACCATACAATAATCTCCATTGCTGGAAGAGCATTGGCTAGACCATAAAGTAATCTCCATTGCTGGAAGAGCATTGGCTAGACCATACATTAATCTCCATTTTCTGGAAGAGCATTGGCTGGACCATACAGTAATCTCCATTGCTGGAAGAGCATTGGCTAGACCATACAGTAATCTCCATTGCTGGAAGAGCATTGGCTAGACCGTACAGTAATCTCCATTGCTGGAAGAGCATTGGCTAGACCATACATTAATCTCCATTTTCTGGAAGAGCATTGGCTAGACCATACAGTAATCTCCATTGCTGGAAGAGCATTGGCTAGACCATACAGTAATCTTCATTGCTGGAAGAGCATTGGCTAGACCGTACAGTAATCTCCATTGCTGGAAGAGCATTGGCTAGACCATACATTAATCTCCATTTTCTGGGAGAGCATTGGCTAGACCATACAGTAATCTCCATTGCTGGAAGAGCATTGGCTAGACCATACATTTATCTCCATTTTCTGGAAGAGCATTGGCTGGACCATACAGTGATCTCCATTTGCAGGTATTGCTTTGACGGCAGTATATAATGTCCCATCCCAAAATTCAGTGACATTTTGACAAACCATTTCCGAGACCAATATACAGTTGGAGCTCCTGAATGATATTAAGAACTTCGATGAATCCTCACAGAAGAACACAGTTACACAGTTATTGTGTCAGAGCACATTTGGCTACTGTTACACCACTCCATAAAACCAGGTTTCTTCTTCACCCTCAAGCAACATCTGTTGTCTGCCTGGCCTTGGACATTCTGTATGAGGGTCATGCCAGATAGGTGTGTGTTTAGTCGGTATGGGAATGGGATGGATGATCAGGTCTAATCTTAGACAGCACTTCACAATATATTCATCATCATCATCATCATCATCATCATCATCATCTTCTACAATTTCCAGCCCCAGGCTGGGTCTATTTGGAACATAAGCCTCGCCACTTAGTCCTTTCTTCCCACCACCTCTCCGCTGTCACTCTAGTCCAGTCCTCGCCTCTCTTCTTGGCACATTCCTCCACTCCTTTCAGCCATGTATCTCTTGGTCTTCCCCTTGGTCGTTTCTTCTGCATCTGCATCTCATGTATCCTCTTGGGAATCTTCTTCTCTTCCATTCTCTTTAAGTGTCCATACCACCTCAGTATATATATTCCTAAATTTAAATAGAATTTCTCCACAATGTTTGATTTTATCAAAAGCAGTAACTTACTGGATTTGGGTCCGGGCCCATGATGTAGGGGTAGCACGCTTGCCTCTTACCTCTTGGCTCCGTCAGGAATTTTAGAACTGACTTGAGGGCTGGAACATGGTACAATTTGCCTCACCCCATGGTCTAAATCCAAGGAAATATAGCTAAAGATTTTGTCGCATTGACAATATTGTTCCTAATAAACTGCAGGCTCAGAGTCATGCAGCCGTCATCCTTGGATACACACGGTCCTCTGAGGTGCAATCACGGGGTTGGTTAGTTAGTTAGTGATGGGTTTGGGTCATCCTAATGCCTGGCATTAGATTTAGTTTCATTGCATGTAAACACTCATTGTAGGAAACTCATTGTGTTTTCGTTATGGTTCCCTAAAAGTATTTCTGGTCAGTGTGCATTTATGTTAATTAAAATATGCTTGCTCTGGTGAAAACAAACACCCCAATGTTCAGTTAGCTGCTTAATCTCATGTAAAGTGTATGTATTTACTAGAAGTAAATCTTGGTTTCCCATTCCCTTTCAGGTTTGGAATGACTATGTAAGTTGTGATTTATATTACATTTTTAACCCAGTGGTGATGGTGGCAATTCTTAATCCCCTGCATGTTTATTAAACAGCCACTACTAACTTGATTTAAAACTTGTGGATTGTTTCCACAAGAGAACTGCTGATACATTATGATATGTTTCTTAACTCAGGAATTGGAAATCTAAAACTCTTATATCCACTATGGCCATTTCATGACTAAAGACATTCTGTTCCATGATGGGTGTCCATTCAATATTTTGCAGCTACCTTTTATTTTCTTTGCACGTTAGAACAACACATACCACCATACGAGTATATAGGAAATGAAAATGGTTAAAAACTTGTGATATTCTAAATAAATCATCATAAAGCAATTAGAGATTTAGCATGAAGTATTAAATCCAATTTAGTGAAACTCTTCTCGGTTCAGTGCACAAGATCCTGTGGAATTCAGGAGTTGCACAGACAAATTAACACTTCAAGGATATGATAATCTAGTGAAGTACCGGTACAGTAGTAAACCAATAAATGCTGTTCTATCAGCTGTGATTTCAACCCTTCAACATTGCAAATTGCGCCTCAAATTAGTTTTAAAATGGAGTTGTATTTGAGGTGTGCCTTGGTGTCCTTGCATTTTAATAGATTTAGTTCAATTAGTTCTGTGCTCTTTGTACATACGGATTTGATATTTTTCGGTGGACCCTGAAAAATGCTGCATCCTTATCATTGCATTTTCTTTTGAAATATTATAAGTCAGTTTTTGGTGTTACCTAAGTAATCTAGTAATTGAATTTCAGTAGGTCAACACATGTGTACCCAATTAGATTGGGTGGGAGTAACAATTAATTTAATCACCTAGTGCTTGAAATAAATACATGAATTATTTATACACTTAATAAAACACTTCTCACACGAAATGAGCACTTTAATTGGATAACTAGTTTCGTTTGTCAAGCATCAAGCAGACATCATCAGATCCTGTTCACTTAGACTTAACTTCGGCTGTAACACATAACACTTACATACAACAGACAGATCTTTTAACCAATTTTCTTTTTGTTAGTTTGTTACACTTCTGAGTTGTTAATGTGGTTATGTAGACAGCTGATTCCTGGATGTTCCTGTACTCTATAGCCAAGTCTACATAACCACATTACAGTTATATTTCAGAGTTTGTTCAAGTGATTAACCTAACTGACCAATTACAAAAGCTCATTATGTAAATAGGAAATTTGAATAGTAACGGTTACTAACAAAATAGTTTCGAATGCGATCACTTCGAAAGCTCGCCACGTTAGATTCATGCCAAAAGTACTAACAGCAAAAAATGCTACACTTACACAAGTGTAAAAGACTAATGTGGAAAGAAATTTACTTAAAAAGTTTAACTAAAAACTTGTATAACTTAATAATTGTAAATACTGTTGTACGTAACTGTAATGTGGATATCTGCCGATCCTAAATTGAGCCTAAGTGAACAGAATCTGATGATGTTAGCTTGACGAACGAAATTGGTCATCCAAGTGTGAGAAGTGTTTTATTAAGTAAATTCATGTATTTATTTCAGGCACTAGGTGTTTAAATTAATTGCTGCTCCCCGCCCAATCTAATTGGGACACTCGTGTTGACGCATTGGAAAGCGATTCTATTAATAGACTCCTATTTTCTTCCAATTCAAGGGGTCGATAACCTCGATGTTAGGCCCCTTAAAACAACAATTATCATCATCATCATCTTCCAATTCAACATGAATAACTTGTTCTCTGGTTCAGAAAAATGAACTCCTCAAGGAGAAAAGATTTACATAATGAAAATGCATTATATATAACAAATTCTTTTAGGTATTATGCCACGTTGCTCAGATGTTGCGATTGGCTTCGTCTAGACCCCGTGGGGATCGCAACTACTTGCTTTGTCCCATCTATGAAGTGCTAAGCACTTTTAGCTCCTTTAGCATTCATTAGCTACCTACTGAGGCACCAAAAAGGTGGAATGTTTTGACTTTCCTGGCCAGGGTAATAAATACAACTAATTGTTCTGTTGGGGTTTTGCCTGCTGAGAAATATGTGAAATGCTACGAAGAAGTACAATCATAATGTGCTGTATAACGGGCAGGCAAATGGAGGTGGCTCAGTCACCATGTCACATAGTAAGATTATACAGGGTGTTTCAGAAATACTTTTACAAACTTTGGGGATTGGTTCCTTACACCAAATCAAGAAAAAAAGTGCATATACACATATGTCCCAAAATTCTTCGTTTTCGATTTATTAATTAAAGATCATTGTACAGTGACACATTAATTGACAGCCTGTTTGAAAGTGTTTAACACATGAACTCATATCAAAAAAGGTTCCTGACACCGACAGATGGAAAAACTGTGAAATGCACAGGTGTTCCAGACAGGCTCGCCATCAGCACCAGTTTAGGATTAATGTGTGGGCTGGCATTGTAGGTCCATACGTTCTACCAGCACGTCTTACAGGTGCTGTCTCCAGAGACTTTATCCAGAACATCCTTCCAGACTTACTGCATGACAATGTGCCCCTGCAAATACGATGCATGATGGGGCTCCTGCACACTTTAGTCACCTTGTTCGCACTGCACTGATGGAGATCTTCTAGGACAGATGGTTGGGCAGAGGAGGACCCGTTCCTTGGCTTGCACGGTCCGTTAGACTATCTGTGGTGTCAGGAACCTTTTTTGATATGAGTTCATGTGTTAAACACTTCCAAACAGGCTGTCAATTAATGTGTCACTGTACAATGTTCTTTCATTAATAAAGCAAAAACGAATGATTTTGGGACATACAGTATGTGTATATGAACCGACAGTAGTGGCTACGCTGGCTAAAGCGCAGTATTAGGTCATGGGGCCAAGCTCTCTGCTAACTCGGTAGACGCGTGGGTTCGAGCCCCACCGTCGGCTGTCCTTGAAATGGTTTTCCGTGGTTTCCCCATTTTCAACACCAGGCAAATGCTGGGACAGTACCTTCTGACAGGCCACGGCCGCTTCCTTCCACATCCTTGCCCAGTTTCATTCACCATCATTCATTCCATCTCTCATTAACTCCTCTCATGAGGTTGGCGTCAGGAAGGGCATCCGGCCGTAAAATCCATCGCCACGAAGACTTCCATCGCATCTCATCCCCGACCCCGTTGAAAACGGGAATAATAAGGGGTAGACATACATACATGTGTATATGAACTTTTTTTCTTTTTTTGGTGTAAGGAACCAATCCCCAAAGTTTGTAAAAGTATTTCTGAAACACCCTGTATACAAACTGGAATGGCAAAAGAGTTAATTGCTTAATTCATGCATACAATTGTGCCAGAGAATGGCTGCAACTGATTAAAGCTGAGTTTACATGGACAGGATCAAGTATCAAATCCACAAGAAGAAATTTTCCAGCTGCTGTAGGCCTACCTATGAAATCAAAGATAGTCTTAGTGAAGGCCTCTTTACCTACCTTCAGTGCATTATTGATCTATATAGGCAAATACAACAACCATTAGTCAGGACAGGGACAAGCAGGGCAGGCAGGAGAGGAGATGATAGGGAAAAACAGGGACAAGCATATAAAACAAACAAAACAAAAAAAGTTAGAGTATGGCTTTTAGTGCCGGGAGTGTCCGAGGACATGTTCGGCTCGCCAGAGTTTGTAGCTGCTTCTTTGCGGACACCCATGGAGTGAGCTACAAGTACCGTCGCCTGTGGAGTGTTGTCTGGGGAGGAAGGTGTGAATGTAAGGATGAGGAATTGGAAGGTAGCAGCTGTGGCCTATAGTTATGGACCAACCCCGGCATTTGCCTGGAAGGAAGATGGGAAACCACAAAAGACCATCTTGAAGGTTGCCGACGGGGGGATTCGAACCTCCTCGCCTCCCAGGATGTGAGCGACTGCTTGCAGCCATGCCGTAACGACCACGGCTAACTCACCTGGTGGCATTACCCATCAATCCAATCGATGCCCACAACTACTGTAGCTCATTTCAAACTTCCTGCCATATCAGCAATCATTTTTCTTTTGCTCAAAACACTGCATAGTGGGGGGGGGGGATTCTACAAGATCTTATGCCTGGATGGAGTGAAAATCAGACCAACACAGGAAAGGAAGTAAGTAATTAACAACAGGACATGTAAAGTAGGAACACATGGAACAAACACAGAAGGAGAAAGGAACTGAATGTTCCCTTCCTGTTTAAATGCATTATTATGCTAAAAGAAGAATGATTTTATAGGAGCTGCACCTTGGAAGGAAGCAAGACACTTGACTGCAATCTGTAGTTCTGTTGTAGACTGGCAGCATTGTTTACTGTTTCTCCTTACATTTCTACATTTGAAATTGTGCATATAGCTTATTTAACTTAACCCTTTGACCGCCAGCCATATACGCGGTGTCCATACCCTATACTGCCAAGGCCTAATCTGCACCTTTTGCCCTGCGGTAAATTATACGTAATAACTTATGAACTATTTATGTATATTGGATGATCTTTGTTTGTTTTATCATTGTAACATAATGTACTCTTATTCTATAATTTATATTAAATGGAGTGATAATTCAAATAAGTATTTTCTTTAAAAATTAAAAAAAAAAATCATGATCAAAATTCGTTAAGAATAAAAAATATTTTTAATATCGAAAACTGCTTTATTTTAGAGAGGTGATGTTTCAAATATCACAAATAAAAATTTGAGCTTTCTATAAAATATTACAGCTACAATAATAATATTAATTATTATTACTGTAACATGAAATTTTCTAATTCTTACATTATATGCAAATGGCTGCAGTTCCAGGCTAGTTTTAAGTAAAAATGTTTACTAATGTCTATTTCACTACTTCACACAAACTGAACACTACAGAATTCGCTTTTTGGATGAAAAGAAACTAATTACCTAATATTTACTCATGTTTATTATGCGCCCTAGCAATTGTGATTAGAGAGGCACAAAGGGTGTACACTCTTATTACATTCTTTACAAATGTATCTGGTCTTTTTCCTTTGACCACCTTGAATTGTACTAATCTTGCTGTATACGGAACAATTGCGTTCATTTTTTTTTTTTTTCGGTAACAGGTGAAGGGGTTCGTTGCCCACCCGCTATAGCTGAATTTGTGCTTGGTCAGCAGGCCACTCAGCAGCAAGTTCCTCAGTGTGAACAACTTTAAAACTTATTGTATATAGTCTTATTTAATCCAATACTAGACCAAAACATGTATTATGAACTATTAAAACGAATAAGTACTTAGAAAATACATTCGATCAATCGGACGTTGGCGGTCAAAGGGTTAAACATTTCGACAATGTCTTGTTGTCATGATAGTTATGAAGAGTTTAACAGCATAATGCACAAAGGAGAATCCTACTGGGATACAAAACAATGACTTGGCATGATGGGTAATGTGATAGCCCTTGTCAGATTGGCTTGCAAGATGTCATTCCTGAAAGCATGCACTGCTGACACTGTACCTGCCATGATACATCAACAGAGAAATGCTATGCTCTCAACTGCAGCCACCACAACGACATACACACACAGATGTCCCAAGCCCTAACTGAAATAACTACAACAGCAGCAAAATATACCGTACCTAAGGATTGTAGTGATAATTTTGTGATGAATTATTACAAAGCTAGGTATACTTCTATACATATTCATGTATTATTCAGTCCATCTTAAAATGTGCAGCACTAGTAATGTCTGATCCTCCTCATCCTGGTCTTGACTTACTTTTACGATCAGGGCGTGATAAAGTAGCCAAATCTGCCAGTCTTGTGCCTTGTGAATGGCCTCACAGTGTGATTTCTCCACAAGTGTATGAAGTATACCCATCTGATTGGCATTCTGTTTACCTTCTCTTCTGTCACTTGCTTTTTCATTGTTCCCGTTCTTCTGGCAATGCATCCAAAGTACTGCAGATAAGATTCAGTAGTCTTACTTTGATGCTCAATTCATCCAAGACATGGTGTCCAGTCCATGAGATCTTGAATATGCACCAATACACCCACACTTCAAAACTCTTATCAGCTTGTTTGATATTCCAAATCTTGGTGGCATAGGTCACGATATGGAAGATGAGGGCATTAACCAGTCAAAAGTTTGTGTTCATTGTGACAGTCCAGTCCTTCCAGATTGCCATAGCCATTCTTCTTGTGGTTGTTGGAGCATCCTCTTTAGGGAACCCAAATACTCAAACTTATCAACGACTTTGAATCCTGCCATCTCCCTCATACTGTATTTGGCTGATTGTTTGCCTGTCTGTCGATTATAATGACCTTTGTTTCAGTCCTATTGATTTCCAAACCAAATTTGCTGCTCATCGGCATTAGTCTCTCTGTAATGATCTCTAGTTCCTGCATGGTGGTGCCAAGAACGAGTGTGTCATCGGTGTATCCCAGATCACTAATCTTCCTCCCTCCATTAAAAATTTCTCCATACCACTTTTCCAAAACTTGCCTTATTATCTGCTCCATGTGGATGTGGAAAAGAATGGGGGAGAGCATACAACCTTGTCTTGCCATCAGATTGTCATTCACTCTGACCCCTGCTGTATTACACCATGAATTTTTTGACTCAGTTCTTCTTATGTGTGGCTGCTTCCTTTTGGCCTAAAATGAAGGCAACAAAAGTTTTGCCCCCCCCATTCTGGGATATGTATACTTATTAAATTGTTATAACTTATGGGACAGTTTTACTTGTTTGCGTACTTGAATATGAGTGGCAAACACTCTAAATGTGTGTTTATTAAAATGCAAATATAACATACTTAAACTTACACTAACTTTAAAAAGTATGCCATTGACATCACATCACTGCTTCTAGCATACCGTACATGGTAGATTAGAGGGCAAGCTAACAGTTCACTACAGTACTTTCTAAGAACCTGGAACCTGCCACTAACTTTCATTTCTGTTTGTAGTCTCATTCTAGAAATTAGTGTTTACTGGACACGGCAGAATGTTCATTAGGTCTCGTAATATTTCCATTGGGACAAGAGAAGAGCCTTGTACTGACTAATTTTAAGAGCTCTCAACTGTTGGCGACCATGGGGCTCAAGCTGACAACTTTTAAAAAGTATCATCTCAGATCAGATGCCAAAATACCTATTATTCAAACAAGAGGCTTCCTCCTTGCCTTATTTGCAAAGAAGTGATTTCTTCATACAGTAGTCCAATTTCATTGTTAAGTCAGATTCAATTGCAAGAACAGCAAGATGACTAAGACGATCCTTAACGTGTGATGTTCTTAAATAATTATTTATGCGTCTTAGAGCAGGAAATGATCTCTCTATTGAGCAGTTGGTCGCAGGGGTACTCAAATATATTTGTAGAGCCATGTTCAAGTTTGGGTAAATACTTTCTAGAGAGTCACCTTTTACTATCTTGCAGAGATGTGTAAGAGAGTATGATGCATTGCCTTTCAGTACAGGAGATATGTAGCTTTTCAAGTGTAAGCATTCAAGTACAAATGCTGAATCTTCAAGATCTGAATTGTAGACTTGCTGAAGTCTGGATGATGCTTCTTGTATTTCAAGTGGACTAAGCATCTTCAGAGTTGTCGAAAAAATAAATGGTTCACTAAAGTCCATGTTGGAACAAACTCTCTGGTTCAGTTCTGCAATCAATTTATCCAAAATCAAAAGGAAAGATGTTGGTAAATCATCTGAATCATTTCCTCCAGAGTCTGAATCAGATTCATCAAATAAACTTTTCTTAATATGCTTCTTGTCCAGATCAAGTGTTTCAAATTTCTTCTGTCCTAGATCCTTGAGAACCTCATATCCCATTATTATTTCTTCCAAGAAAACAATTAAAGAACTGTACAAATGACAAACAGTAGCTACAACTATGTCTACTGTTTGTAATTGCTTACTTACAACATTGAATCTTTTAAGAATGGAATTCCAAACTACAGTCATAAAAGATGTCTCAAGGCTACACAACTTCTTCATTATGCCTATGGCTTCACATTTCACCAAAGACTTCTCACTTCCATTCCCTATGATTGACAATAGTGCTCTGACGATTGCCTCGCCATCTTTGTTCAGGCTTCTGCAAGCTCCTTCTCTGGCAGACCATCAGGTTATACAGAGGGATTTGATTTTTAACTTGAAGCTTGTTATAATGCTAATGATTTGCTTTTGTGATCAGGGCATTGAGTTTTTTAAATTTCATATTTTTTCTCAAAATTTGCTCCAGACGACCAATGGGAGTTCTATCCAGCCTAGGAGGCCCAATGTAGCCATGCCAATTAAAATTCATTTTACCCATCCATTCACATTTTAAGAAAGTGTAAAAGGTTTTGTCTCATAAAAAATTAAAAAAATGAAATTGTAACAACTATGTAGGCCTACATAGGCTTTCACGGCCAGTGAATTAAAACTCAGCAATTTTTCTAAGTTTGTGCTGTGTCTTGTGTGGGGCAGGGACATCAAGAGTCCACTGATGAGCCAGCTTGGTGTCCTAGGCGAAACCCCTCACAAGACACGGCACAAACCTAGAAAAATTGCAGAGTTTTAACTATGTACATGTTGTCCAGGCAGGATGTGGTCTGATGTTTCACTGAAGACTGCGTTCAGCATTTCCTAGGCTCGAAAGAAATTTTTTTGGTCATCTGGAGCAAATTTAGTCTGAATAAAATCAGGACCATTACTGGTATATTATTGATTTTTACTCAGTTTAAGGAGAACCAAGTCACAAACAAAAAGGGCTCCAAATAAGTTTTACCAGATGTTGCGACTTTCCCAATTCCAACAACATGGTCCAGACTGAAGCCCATTTTACAGAATCAAATGCTTTGGTGTAATCAAAAAGGTTGTCACATTGAATTCTCTTGCCTTCTCCATTGTCTGGCAAACATTCAAGAACTGTAGCCTCATGCATTTCTCCGGGCTGTTCTTCTGCTATTTCTTGGAGGTAGAAGGTTTTGAGGCTGTCAGGAGTATCTTGCTGGTGTGACGTATGAGAGCCACCGTTCTGAATGAATGATTACTCAGTGATAAAAATCCATTTCAATTTACTTTATTTTTTTCTATAAAAAGAAAGACTGTATGTATTATATACATACTTGTAGTGATGTAGAGTACACTTCATATCAATTTGCAGTGCTCGGAAAGAGGGAAGAATTTTATGATTATCCTGACTAAATATTTCATTCACGATGAAAATGAAAATCCACAGCCTGCTTCCAGTCTCCGACCGGGTCAGGAATGGAATGAATGAAGCCCCCATCTAGCGGCGAGGATATGAACTGTGCCGGCTGCCGAGGCCTGACGCACTCCTCTGGGGCAATGATTAAATGAATCACAGATGAAATGAAATGATAGTGGAGAGTGTTGCTGGAATGAAATTTTGACAGGCAAAACCGGAGTACCCGGAGAAAAACCTGTCTGCCTCTGTTTTGTCCAGCACAGATCTCACATGGAGTGACCGGTATTTGAACCACGGACCCAGCGGTGAGAGGCCGGCGTGCTGCCGCCTAAGCCACGGAGGCTTGTCTATTTCATTCACGATGCTTATCGAAAATGTTTTATTGGAGGCATAAATATTCTAGTTTTATGATGCAGTTTTTCAGATCTTGAATTGAAATCATAAAAATGTTCCTATAAGCCTTAAAATAAGTGGTATTTTCAGACCTAAATTGTTAATTAACCAATTAATGTTTACCAAATTGCTTAACTAACTATTCACTTTGTTAATGCCAAATTAAACTGTTGCCTGTCTGTTGCATGCACAGTTAGTAAGGTTGTTGTCTAACTGCTTGTATTACAATATGCCAACATATGATTATGGGCATTGTGAGGTTTGAAGCCATTTTTCAGTGTTGCCTAAGTAAACAAAAGCTTGGTGCTTTTCAGTCGGTCAACACGAATGTACCCTAAAAGAGAGCTGGGTTGTGCCCTAATGGATCTGATGATGATCACTTGACGATCGAAACTGGTCATCCTAGTGTATTTATTAATCTCATGTAATTTATTTCAGGATTAGGGCACAACCCAGCTCTTTTTGGGTACATTCGTGTTGACCGACTGAAAAGCACCAAACCTTTTGATTATAGGCACATAAACTGATCTATGCCGTGGCAGTGAACCTTGTAAGTGAGCATGGAGGGCAAGGGAGAGAGGAGGCCCCCATGTTAACTCACAATGTATCCTGTACTTGGCTAGGATCATTGATACATTCTTGATTGATAGATTTTTGTGTCAGGTTTCCTTCAGAAAATCTCTGGTTTCCTCTGTTTATTTAATTCCAGTAATGCTCCATAATGATTAATTTCTCATTGCCTCAAACAAGTGTGACAAGTTTTGCCATTTGGCATGCATCAATACCTTCACTTGACTCTTGGCTAGAATCATGTTATCACCTGGGTTATCACTGAATTTTATTGGAAACACTTTTATTATGTGTGTGCAGAAATATATGATTACAAATATTTTTTTATTTCAGTTCCCATTGGCACCTGGTTCAGTGATGGACTCTCCACAAGCCATATTTACTAGTTTTAAACTGCCTAAGCCATCCACGACAGCAATCCCATCAAATTCTTCATTTGGTTCACCAACTGGGCAGGGGATGTTTTCCTTGCCACCAAATGAGCATTCCCGTCAGAGCTCATCCCCACCTAGTCCAGACGAGAGTTCCAAGAGCTCGACACCTGTAAGTCTGTCAGAAATGTAGATGAGTGCACTTGTGTGTGTGAGTACTGGAATAACACACTAATTGAATTGTATCATTACAGCATCGAATTGACCTGCTTCAAGAAGGCTTCTATTCTTTCACGGAGAGCAGCGCTTGTCCTGACTCACTGTGCCCCTACAATGGAAAGAGCCAGCACTACCATTGTAGTCAAGCAAGGTGTTTCTATGTCACTGATCGTGAAGATATTCTCATAATGCACTCTAAGGATTTTCATGACAACATTGACATCATGGAAGGATTTCTCTTCTTTGATAGGACTGTGGATTGCCGACTTCCCTCGTGCCACAGGTATGAGCATATTTGATTGATATTTTGATTCTTTTATATTCTTTTTCTGACGATAACTGATGACCACTGATCTGTTTAATTCATCTGCACTACAGCAACAAAGTCAATCGCCACTTCCATTGTGTTCGACCTGGTTGTGGGTATTCATTTGTTCGCTATTCAACGATGGCTGTCCATGAGCAAAGGCATCGAGGAGATGAAAATGCAGATGGAAACCCTGAATCATCAAGTGGTCACCCCAGCATTTGCGAGTCTCCACCTTCTGAGCAAATCCTGAAGAAATCATACGAACAAGGCAAGTAGTATTAATGAACATAAAATGTAACATTTGCCATGCATTGACCTGCCTTTCAGTAAATTAAAAATGGAGGTGCTGCTGATAGAACAGGAAGTAGATAACATGTGTTCAATGATGGGAAAAGGAATAAATTTTAATTTATGGTTCTTTGAGGAAATTGTAATCAGCAAAAGTACATTTTCTAGAAAGTAATACAGTTACCCCTACTTTACCATCAGCCATTCAAATAGTTTTAATTTTAATGTTGCACTGAAATCATTAATCATTGACACTGAAGCTGGAATGTAAACATAACCGAAGAGGAATCTTGATGAGAAATTTATATTTAGAAGTGCATTTTTCTACCCCAAATGTAAATAATCCCCTTGATGTCTCAAAGGAGAGGAAACCCATGAACATTTTGAAAAATAATAAAAACTATTGTAGAAATGACTTTAGAGCAGTCATAGCTGTTGAGTAGGATTTAAAAATGAGACAGCATTGTAATATTATTGAGATAGCTGTACCTTACGGAAATTGTAACATGCATTGTGCAGCGACAAAATTATTTCATTACTCATTTTGATTCAATCGTAAATGGTCTTTTCCGCCAGTGATGTCACCACAACAAACTGCATTCTCCAAGAACTAGGCAGTACAATAGGAAATGGCATGGATGAAGAAATCCTATAAAGCTCTATATGAGTAGGCAACCTTCTTGTCCCTATCTACCTACTGATTAGCCAACAGCAAACACCTCCCCTTTCTAACTAACCCTGCGATTGTGCCCAAGGGGCATGCACTCGAAGGACAAACCTATGGATTGTGGGGGACACGTGGCACCATCAGCCACATTATCTTGGCTTTAGGCCATTGGGTGCTACTTCTAATAAGCAGCTACTCAGTTGTCCTCACGAGGCTGAGTGCACCCTGCTCTAGCCCTCACATCAAATCTTAAATCTTTGGTGTAGCTGGGAATTGAACACAGGGCCTTCCCTACACCACAGGATAAGCTTCTCTCTCTCTGCTAATACTAATTATTCTACCTTGAAAATATTATATTCCCTCCACTATGGTGACATCATGGGGTGGATGGGTCATTTATATTTGAACATCCAGTATGTACCATATTAGTACTATAGGGAGTTTCTATCCTTGCAGTGGTGTCTCCCATACACATCAAGACAGAGCCAACCCCTGACCCAAACCGGGAGTCCCCCCTCTTTACCAGTACGCCACTCCAAGCCAGAACTGCCCACGCTACATCACTGTCGCCAGAGTCCTCGTCCAATAAGACTACAGGTTGGTTTACATTTCAGTCTGTTCTGTTTAACTGTCGTAGGACATAGCACTCGTGAAAAACATAGGATTCACAATGATGCTCACATCAGCTTATTGTTCTTATTTAAAAGCTGTTTGGTTGGTAAACTTTGAAATGTACCCCTGCTTTTAGCTTCTCTCTGTTGATGCAAGAATGTTTCCTATTGGGAATGGCATGCTTACTGTAGGTACTCTAATTTAGACACAACATAGACTCAGTATTGAGTCATGTAGGGTGATTGTCTACTTCAGCTCATGGTAGGTCATATTCGTAGTCCAGCTGAATGTATCATTACTAGGGCTCGGATTTTTAGGTGCTAAAAATCGGGAAAATATTTATTTTTTATGTATTAAAAATACCTGAAATATGTGACAAAGAAACAAAAATATTTAATTATAATTTAGTTTATTAATGTGAATATAAACAATATGCAGTGCTCATGAATGCATTTTATTCTGTCTCACTGACTGCTGAAGCATTACAATACACAACGAGATACATCTTCAGGTTGTCTATCACAAATGACCGACGATTATCGCGAAACACTTAGTTTGAAGGCGCGAAACTGCAGCAATATGTTTCTTGCCCTTGAGGTGTTGTGTAACTTGATATCGCTGTTCAGCCTTGATTGCTTTCCCACATGGTTGGCACAACAGAACGCCCCCATCAGAAGTAAAATTATCCTTAAATTCTGCAACAGACGATAGCTTGTAGTTGTTTTTACTTTAGGCATCGTAGAATTGCCTTACACTTCACAGTGCCAGAAATGATCTGCATGTGAGTGACACTGGTTCCAGGTAGCTCTAGCACGTGGTGCAATATGGCTATGGACAAGGAAGTCCCCGGCTTCCACAGTGAGTGACACGGGGCAACAAGTTAAGAATAACACAGTTGCAAGCTGTTATACACTCTGCATGAAGATTAGATACCTCACAGGTTCTTCCCTGTTGAAGTAACACGAACAAAAATGCAATAAACTGAAAGATCTAGCATACTGATTTTAAAAATTGTAAATATTATGTCCTTTTATGGGCTAATAAGTGAAAATCAGAAATTTATGTATTTATAGAGAAAATGCTAAAAATATTTATTTACATAAAAAAATATTTATTTACCTAAAAATCCGAGCCCTAATCATTACTTTTGTGAAATTCAAAAAGATATAAGACAGGAAAAGGAGCATAGAAACACAGAAAATGGACAAACCAGTGACAGGTAGTTGCAGGTGTAGGGAGAGATAAAAGGGAAAAACAAGGAAGAACACCCATAACTGACAAGGACATTCACAGCCAGACACCACCACTTTCAAAGATGACCATTCCTGCCATCAATCCAATCAATAGCTGCACAGTCCTGTAGCCTCCTAACGAGCGAGTCTTATCAGGAGGGTGGGCAGCAAACAGTTCTTCTGTCCATCAAAATATTGCATAGTGGATAACTTTTTCCAGTGAGATCTTCTGCCTTGAAGTGGATGGTTTAGGATGGTGTGAAAACCATACAAAGACAGGTAGGGAAGAGGGAAAGTAAAAAGATAACAACAGGATGAGTTAGGTAGGAACACATGGGACAAAAATGGACTATCTTTAAAAACAAATTGTGTTGTATTGACAAGGCAGGAAAACTATTATTTTATTCGCTGTGAATAAATACAACAGTTGTGACTAAAAGAATCTAAAACAGCTCTGAAAGATCTAAAAGAAGGGTATTTGTATACAGGGTGTAACAAAAATGTATGGCACAAAATCCAGGACACATTCCTCACACGCAGACGAAGAAATTATGTTATATGAACATTGGTCCGGAAACGCTTTGTTTCCATGTTAAACCTCATTGTTTCCAACTCATTTATCATGGGAAACATACAAGAACAGAACGTACCAGCATAACACATGCAACTCTTTCTCACAGGAAATGTTCAATGTGCCCTACGTGCGCATTGTTACATGCATCAACCCACCGTCGTAGTGAATCTCGGATGGGCTGATGTATCCCTGGAGTACTGCGTATGGTTTTGTAGCCTTCCATAATACGGGCACGGAGACTCTGAACATCTTGACTGGGGTCCGATACACAAGAACTTTCAAATGCCCTCACAAATGAAGTTCAGTGATTTTAGGTCCGGAGAGCGTGGAGGCCAGGCAATTGCTCCACCTCTACCTATCCATTTGTCACCAAATCTGTTATTTAGAAGCCGACGGATATTAGGACTAAAATGAGGAGGTGCTCCATCGTGCATGAAGTACATGTTTTGTCGCACAGCTAAAGGCACATCTCCTAAGTCGTATGGCAACAGGGCCATGTAAAACCAACCACTGGCGGTGCACCTACGATAAAGACAACGTAACCAGACGTAACCAAGAGTGCATGTTCCCCACGATTCTAACGTTCCATTCTTGTGTGATTCGCATGGGTAATGAGTTGGAGACAATGAGGTGTAACATGGAAACAAAGTGTTTCCGGACCCATGTTCATATAACATAATTTCTTCGTCTACGTGTGAGGAATGTGTCCTGCAATTTGTGCCGTACATTTTTGTAACTCTATCTATATCAATATAGGCAAACACAAGGTGGACATACCAACAATCACTGGGCAGGAAAGGAAGGATAAAAACACTGGTAAAGGACAAACACAACATGCAGTTGTGGGGGCCGGAAGAGATAAAACAGAGAACACAGACAACAAACAAGGAAAATCTCCTCAGCCAGATAAGCTGTTTGTCCGAATTGTTGTGACTTTCTATACTGCTGTAAAAAGATATAAGAATAATGGTTCCTATGGATCTTCATGTTGAACAAGTGGCATGTGCTCAACACATGTGTGTGTACATATTGCTTCCTTGAGATACTGGATCATGTGCATGCAGGTTTAAACTTGGGCTTCCTATGTTTCCATTCCTCCTGTATAAATGCCATTAAAATTGTACAGGGAGCGGCAAAAAGATCTGACGGTTTTTAAATCACAACAACACAAACATTTTAAATGATACAAACTCTTTTATTACTTATAACAGCAAGGTGTACATGTCAATTAATGGAAAACATGAAAGAACAATAGATTTTAACTTTTAAGTTTTTAAAGAAAAGTCTATCAAATGATGCCCATCTTTTGCCATGCATTCTTCCAGTCTTGCACTGAAGCTTTGCATAGTCATTAGGCTTCAACTGCTGGACAGTAACCATTTTATACGGATGAAAATGCAAATCGAAACGCAATATTCGTCTCGCTGTTCGATCAGACATTTGCAAAGCAGCAGCTTGCTTACGAGCCGGCCGCCGTGGACTGGTTTCCACAGCTTGTCTCACTCGCTCAACATTTTCTGGTGTCCTGGCTGACCTTGGACGGCCTGTCGACGTACGTTTTAAGGCTGAACCTGTAGCTCTAAAATTACTCACCCATTACAAAATTGTGTTACAAGATGGAACGCGTCCTCTTCGACTCGCTCAGCCGTACTATGGCATAAACCGTCAGATCTTTTTGCCGCATGACAAAAGATGGGCATCATTTGAAAGACGTTATCTTCAAATCTTAAAAGTTAAAATCTATTGTTCTTTCATGTTTTCCATTAATTGACATGCACACCTTGCTGTTATAAGTAATAAAAGAGTTTGTATCATTTAAAATGTTTGTGTTGTTGTGATTTAAAAACCGTCAGATCTTTTTGCCGCTCGCTGTATTAATATCATAGATGGCACAAGCAAACATTTGTGTGGGTTAGGTTGAGGGTGTAAAACTGCTTTTGTGGCGATGCTCTCATATTTCTTAGCCTTGAAGTATGGTATTTTTCTGTACATAGACTTAGGATCTGCTTATTCATTGTTTCAACTGGTATAGCAACTGCAATGACATCAATACATCCTCCTTCCCAAATGGTTCATGTCAACTTGGAAAAATAGAAGTCAACAGGTTTTAGTAGGGATGTGTCTTTACTTCAGCAATCTCCATATGCCTTGGGCACAAGCAGAGGAATGAATTTGTTACTGTTTCTTCATTTAGGAGCTAGGCACCTTGTGTAATTGGGTATGTGCAGAGTCTGTCTGATAACATTTGTTTTTGGACTGACCACAAAAGTGTGTGTCCTGGTGATGGCAGCCAGAATCAGCTAGACCTTAAGCATCTCTGTATTTTTGTGGAGCTGAAAGGCTCCCTCCGCAAATCAGAAGATATTGTCCAGTGTTCTATACTTAAAGTAATAATGATTGTTGCTGAGTCATGAATTAGCCCCCTGCACCCTGGCATGGTGCCCATATTTTTATGGCAGATATAGTTGGCAGCAGCTTGAAGTGGCACATCCAATCCTAGATCTTGATTACAGTGATGATGATGCTATCAAGGAGAGGGAAAAAAGAAATGTCCACCCTATTTCCTTGAGACACCATTCCATGAAACCTTTAAATTAGATCCAACCATTCTTTTAATTCTAGTGATGCAAATGATTACTGTACCGGTATGTGTATACGTTTTAGTGAAATGAAGTGCCCCATGGATTGGTATTAAAAAATTCTTAAGGAGAAGAGGGATGTTCTTACACTAATACTCACAAATAAGGAGTTGCTTTCTCCCTTTGTCTCACAAACTAGTAGCTGCAGGCACAATGGAAAGAAGTAGAGTAGTATAGTTTTTCTTGCAACAAACCTTCCTCTCACCAAAGTACCAATATTACATAGAACTGTAGCCATAAGAGCCAAAATCTAGGAATGCAAAATGATAGAAATTGCCCCATATTTGTCATCTTCCCAAATTTTCGTGCCTTGTTTGAGTATTGTTTTTTTGAACTACCATTCTGAATATGTAGGCTACAGTGTGCGTGGAGTTTGTGGTTTATAGTATTTGCAATAGATGTAAAATTTGTCAAATATCTTGTATCTTCATGTTTTATATCCTCTGCAAGTGGATTTTAACAGTTTTCAAAATTGGACAAAATGAAAAGTTATTTGTTCTTTGTTAAATAAATGCAATGTTCTTGATTTTCAACAAAATAAATATTAAAAAAAAAATCGGGTATACCTTCGTAAACAGTAAAAATGCTTCAAATATTCATTTCTTAGCAACCATTAACTTTCTTTTGAGCGGACCGTGTTTAAAATTTTTCAACGGAAGGGATTTGTTTCAAGGTCAATGACCAAAACGTATGTACAATTACAGTGTAAATTTGCATATTCTTTATATGTATATTTGTATTATAGGAACTTCTGTCATAGTTTAATGTTGGATTTTATTGAACTAGATAAATTTAACCAATTTGTTACAGAATACTAAATCTGAATACCATAGATGCAATGAGGGTTGTTCAAATGAAAAGGTGCGGAACGATACTGTGGGTACAATTTATTCGTTATTCAAAAGTAATCACCACAGGCCTGTGCACAGGTGTCCCAATGCTTCACTAGCCACAGGATTCCCTGTTCTCAGAAGTCTAGTGGTTGTTGCAGGAGCCAATCCTGTACGGTCCTTTAGTTTGTCGTCCGATTGGAAACGTTTTACCTTGAGATGATTTTTTAACGGAACAATCAGATGGAAGTCGCAGGGTCACAAGTCCAGGCTGTAGGGCGGTTTCTCAAGTTGCTCCCACTTGAACGTGGCCAATACACCTTGTGTGACGTTAGAGACGTGTGGGCGAGCGTTATCATGGAGCAGAATCACTCCCTTCGTGAGCAGTCCAGGCCATTTGTTATTCATGGATTTGCATAGGCTATGGAGTGTCGCACAATACACGTCACTGTTAATGGTTCGTCTCAAGGGAAAACGTTTCCAATCGGACGACGAACTATAGACACCGTACAGGATAGGCTCCTGTCACAACCACATGAATTCTGGGAACAGGGAATCCTGCAGCTAGTGAAGCAATGGGACACCTGTCCACAGGCCTGTGGTGATTACTTTTGAATAACGAATAAATTGTACCCACAGCATCGTTTCGTACCTTTTCATACCTTTTCGTACCCTCATACAAAACTCTAATTTCAGAATTTAATAAGCAAACATTTGGATTTTGTGATGCTAAAAACTACAAACTCTAAGTATGAGAAGTTTCCAACAATACAGATATGGATAGGACGGATCAAGATTTCCATAACACGAGGATGGACTTGTGCCAAATAAATCCGTATTTCTCAACCTATACAGGATGACTGCCAATCATAAGTTAGATGCTGCTTTGGCTTCACTTGTACTGTATCAATGGGTGACTTTGAAATTTAGCCATGTTTCCCTTCCTAATGTTACCAGAGGAGTAATACAGAGAAGTCACGGATGAGTGACTGACTTCATGTAAGACTTGGAAATTAGTCCTGGTCGTGGTGTGGCCTACAGTGGTGTCTGTATCTAATCATGCCTGGGATGCTAGGAGATTCTGGTTTGAATCCTGACTGCAGTCTTGTTTTCAAGTCTTTCTCGACAGTGTTAGTTTTGTACATGTCAATTCCTGCTGATGGGATGGTTAATACAATGGCTGAATTGCAGGGTTGTCTTTACCTAATGAATGCATATTGTTTGCATGAGTACCGGTAGTGTGCAAGTGCCATTCCTCACCTGCAACCTTAGCCACTTCTTCAGGTGTCACATGGTAGTTACTATGGACTAGGAGTGGGCATAACAGAATTTGTATTTTAGGAAGAAGATCAAATATTGTAATTCTGAAATCAAATGCTCAATCTTACATTTAACAGTAGTCATTTGCAAGACTGATAATCGTCCCAGAGGTCCAGGTTTGATTCCCGGCTCTGCCAAGAAATGTTATTTCCGGTGTGAGGACTGGAATGAGGAACACTCAGCCTCCTGAGGGAGGGTTCGATTCCCATCTCAGCCATCCTGGAAGTGGTTTTCCGTGGTTTCCCACTTCTTCTCCAGGCAAATAGGATGGTTCCTAACTTAAGGCCACGGCTGCCTTCTTCTCATTCCTATCCCCAATTTACAAATATACACATTAGTACAGCCATCACAATAACACAAGTTATCACACAAATTACACATACACACACCCAAGTACATGAGGCTATATGACCACGATGTCGTAAAGCCCTTAAAATAAGCAGTAACAACAACAGAAATGTTCTATGAAACTTGTTATTACTAAGTTTGGGATAACATTTTCTTTCTCAAGTTAGGTGTTACCTTTGTATGTGACTTTTATCAACAAGACACTGGAATAACATATGCCATTTTTGTAACAATAGAAGGATAATGGTGTAAATTGAATAGCAAGACAAAAAAACTGCTTCCTTAATACTCCAATCCATTTATAGTTGACTCAGTGGTGTATACTGAGTTTTGTATGGATGTATACATTTAGTAATCACATAGATGATGATGAAGATGATAATTTTCTTCAGATAACTGGAACAGTATCATAAATAGAGATGAAGACCATGAATTCTGTGGTCTTGGTATACATATTGCGACTCCGGTCTCAAAGGGCCTGGGTTCGATTACCGTCTCTGCCAAGACATTTAACTTGGTTCTGAGGGTTGGAATTAGTGCATTCAGCCTCGTGTTGTAAAACTGAGCAGAGGTGGACTTGATTCCCACCTCAGTCAACCTAGAAGTGATTTTCCATGGTTTCCCACTTTTACTTCAGGCAAATATTGGGATGGTTCCTAATTTAATGCCATGGCTGCCTCCTTCCTAATCCTAGGCTCAATTACAAATACACATACTAGTACAGTCATCACAACGACACTGGTTATCAGACAGATTCCACACACATCCAAAGAACAACATCTTTTTATTAAAGGATGGAAGGAAGCTTGTAGTTTAATGTAACCGTTGATTGTGCGATTATGAGCCATGGGACCTCCTTTTTACGTGGAATCCAAACCACAAGACATGGCATTTCATATCGAAAATCTTACATGCATTGACCGGGAATCGATTCCAGTCCACCTTGGTGAGAGGTCAACAGCTTGACCGCTGCGCCACCAAGCCCCCCTCATATTTTTATTGGTATGTACAGAGCGTTGAGTTCATAGGGTCCTTATTCCACACTCTTGCCATCTCTTGATGAATGCAGTATGTTTGCATTTGTATGTTGGGACAGGGTTGAGCAAAATATAGCTATTCACCGATATGGCTGTAATTATATGGAAGCTACTGAGGTATGAGTGGTGCTGAGTAATGGCATTTGGGGCACATCTGTTGCCTGTGGATGCCTTGAAGGATTCTACTCATTGGGTCAGTGTTGCTGCTTTGGCTCAGTGAGGAAAGCAAAGGCAAACTATCTTGCCTAGTATGCCTCATGATAGCATTGCATTGGGTTTTTGGGTTTCTCCCACATAACCCATAGCGAGTGTTCTGAGGACCCAACCAGCCACTGGTCTGACTACATACCATAATAGATAGACAGATTTTATGTTAGGGGTGCGCAGTTGTGAGCTTGCATTCGGGAGATAGCGTTTAGAATAGACTGTGGAGCCTTATGGCGAAAGTGTTGCTAACTCTAGGTAGAGGTAGCGCTGACATCATACGTTATGTTCACCCGCTTCGAGTACTGAACTTTCATAAGTTAGCGAGTCAACACAACCCCAGCAGCTACCTGAAATAGAACATGCCCAGGAAGGAGCAGTTTTGCAGGTGTTAACGGATTGGACCCGTATTAAGGATACCGTACGCGAAGAGAACCAATAACGACATTCATTTCATTGTGATATGACGCATTACTGATTGTCAGATGTCGAGAGCACAACCCTTCCTTCCTTCTTGGATGTGTGTATGCTGACGATGTTAACAATTTTTATGTCAGCAATACTGTTGATCATGACCTTTTTTGTTATTAGTTAGGCTTATAATTTAGTTTCTTTCAATTTTATTCTTATTGTTTTGTTTAGATTAATATTTGTAATATTGTAGTGAGTTAGCCGTGCGGTTAGGGGCGCGCAGTTGTGAGCTTGCATTCGGGAGATAGTGAGTTTGAACCCAACTGTCGGCAGTCCTGATTCGATCCTACAGAAAATAAAACAGACACACAACGATAACACCAATGACGGATAGTGCTTCAGAACTGATGTTGCCGGCGGAACTGAGCACGTGCTCAAATCCGGGCAAGCATGCAGCACAGGACGAGGCTCTTCTTTCCAGCGTGCAAACCTCAAAATTTGTTAATTTACTAAGACGTAATATAAACGATACTTGTATGCAATAACAAAGGTAATCAATTGGCAGATAATTGTAGGAAGCTATTATGACGAAAAATATATATGTTCAGAGTTCCTTCATGATAAAAGGTGAGGTAACAAAACCAGTGAAAGGGGGGGGTCCGTTAAAAGTAAAAGCCCATAAGACCCATAGTCTTTTCTAAATGCTGGATGCTCTATAGTATGTTCTTAACTCTCACCAAGCTCCATTTGTCCTTTCAAATTCCTTGAAACATTGTAATGGTAATTAATTAGTGCCCCATGTTGGTAGTGACAAATGTAATGGTCTCTAGTTGCCCACACGTTGGTAGCGACAAATGTAATGGTCTCTCGCTTAGGCTGGGATGACAAGTGAAACGGTATTTACTTTGCTCCACGTTGAGCGTACAAATGTAATGGATTCGCTAGCCCACACTGTTGGGAGAGAAATGTAACTGTTTACCTTTGCCTAAGCTATGTTGTTTTAATGGGCGCCAAGACCTCAACGCAATGTTGAAATCTAAATTTGTATTTAACAACGTCTAGCTCTGGCAGAACACCTTCAAGACTCTATTCACTCAGATCGTGGTATGATTTGATCATTAACCCAACAAACAATTGTATCAGGAGAAGGAATTGGTCTATATCTAATGCTACCTACTGAAAGCAAAGATTGCATTGTAAAAGAAATGAATTTATTATATAAAACAAGTATAGCAAAATTAATAATAATAAGTTTAACATTTAAATTGGAGCGTTGTGATTTGAATATTACCGATAGAAAATTACGTGAAAACGGAGTCTGATAAATTGATTTTACTCTTATTTCCAAGCTATGAAGTTACTGAATTATGAAATATAAAACAAAGAAAAATGAGAGATTGCGTATTTCTGCGTCATTAGCGCTTACCCCTGGAAATTGCCAATGCATTTCCCTCGTTCTTGATGATGCTGTGTGCTTCCCACAGTCTCCTGGACGTCGTCATCTCCGTCGAAATTTGATGATATCCTGGTAGATTATATATTTCTATGGTCCGTACATCGGACCCAAACTCTCGTAAAACCGCACTGGTTACGTTTTACAAAAGTTCGTCGCTAACTCCACTGAACATCGGAGCGTCACGCACTTGCGACCGTACACTGCAAGTCCTACACAGATTGTCCCGAACTCCACTGAACATCGGAGCGACACGCACTTGCACCCATACTCCTCAAGTATTTCACAGATAGTCCTTCGTTTCACGGCGCGTCGAACGATATATCCACACGCCGGCTCCCCTACCATGGTACCGACATCTAGCTTACGTCGTCCTCCTTGATTGGCTGCACCCTCCGCGCTAGATCCCCACTCCTTCCTCATTACACTCCGCGGGAGGGAGAAGTCGATTTCCGTTTCAACAATTCGCCTTTTCTAGACCTTGCGACCCAGCCTTGCGCAATACTTCTCGACAGGAATCAGCTTGTACTTGAAATCCCAGTGAGTCATGTCTCTCAAATACCCTAACTGACAAAACTCCGTAAAATTCCGTAATCAGATAATTTTCTATGATATCGTCGTTCGTAATAATTTGCTGGATAGCGTTTTCTAAGACATAGAAAACCTATCTGAATGCTAATAATTTTTATAAAATGCTCCGAAAATACCTTAATAATAATTATAATAAATTAATAATAATAATAAATTACCATGAAAAATTCTCTTGGCTGAACAATTTGCCGCGTAAATAAATATAGAATGGCTTCCTACTGACTTATGCCAGTTGCATAAAACCCCTCGAAAAACACGTTACATATTCGCCTCGGATCATCGGATGATTTACCGTGACGACGGTCCATTATCCGATTATCCCAGACACGTTAATAAACCCCATCCAAAATACATATTACATAAATGAAATCACCCTAAATTACAGATATATACACTCATATTTTTTCTTCACGCACTTTGCGTCAAAGTTTGTTGTCACTATGGATCGCACTTTGCAACCAGTTCAATGTTTTACATAGGGAATAGTGTTCCACGGATATTTCCGCCTCTCAAATTTCTCTATGTTGGAGAAATAGACATAATTAATGTGTGAGCACTATGTATTTATGATGTCATATCACACGCATTGAAGGTGTTCTGATATATTTATATCACCATAGAACTTCCTAATTTCACTGGAGGTCCCCTCCTTATGGTGACATTTAATTCCACTTATCACTCAGCACACGATCACACTATTGTGGCAGCGCCTCGTGACCATAATACTTAATCTCTCTTTAACGTAGATTAAATTAATATTGACTTCTGAAAAAAAAACAGTAAATGCGCATTACATATAACACCAAATATTTCTGTGCCGTAATCGCCCTGTCTTGTTAAGTTCCCGTTAACCATATTCTACTTAATACTAGTTCTCAACACAGACCATTTCTCCTCACACAAATAATACCATTGTACATATTATCTTAAATTACACACTTACAAATCTTACATGGCGAGGCCGTAAACAGGAATCACGTGTGCTGATATGTATGAGTTTCATGAAGGACTGTCTCGCATTCTGATGGCCCATCTTTTATCTCGTGGACGCCTTAAGCTAACAAGCCCTTTTCAAGCACTCCCCCATCTCTTGGAGATAAATGGGAACCCATCAGCGCTGCCAAAAATGGCCTTGGTGCATCGAGACAATTTAGTGCTCAACAGCATCCGACAATCCCGTCATATTTCCCTGTACCTTAAAAACTCTCATTTACTTACATACTACCCCCCTGTGTGACTTCTAATACGCCTGCCTTAAGACCAGATCCTCCCACGCACCAGATACCACACTTACTCATTTGATAGGCTGGCTCGCCAGCTAAACACACTCACTTTATGACACATATTTTCGTAGACTATGTATATTATACGTCCCGTATAATCTGTTTCCCTCACTATTCTCCAGCACATATGCTGTTTTGCCAATACGTTTGGAAACTATAAATGTTCCTGCGTCACCTTCTTCCAACCTTGCAAGTGGCTCCCTTAAATGAACGTCATCACGTTGCTCTACCTAGCATATTTCTCAGTGTCTGTAACGATGCCCTGTTGCTACTGTCCACACATGCTAACCCTACCTTCCTATGGTGTCACACCTCTACTCGACACTCTATGACCTAAAAATGTCACTTCTGACTGACAGAATGACGACTTAGACAGCTTCAAAGTGAACCCTGCCTGATCTAACTTCTGAAAAACTATATTTAAATGACGTAGATGCTCCTCAAAACTGCGTGAACTAATTACCATATCATCTATGTAAATGGTTACAAACTCTCCTGTGTCATCCCCTAATGCGATGTTTAAAGCCCTAATTAAAGCAGCTGAACTACTCTTTAACCCATAAGGTGTTCTACAAAATTGATAAAGATTATATTTATGACTAAAAGCTGTAAATGGTCTATCTTCGTACATAAGTGGCACTTGCCAAAAACTGGAACTCAAATCTACACAAGTGAAATACTTCTTCCCCTCAAATGTTTGCATTAATTCCTCTATTGACATAGATTTCAGCTGATCTGAACTAATTCTACTGTTAACCAAACGAGCGTCTAAACAAATACGAACAGTGCCGTCGGTCTTGGGTACCGTGATCAAAGAATTAACATATGGACTGTTCGAGTGCTCAATAATCCCATCTTCAAGCATCTGATTAATTTGTGCCTCAACTGCACTCTGATAAGCGAAAGGTACAGGATATCTATGTCCTGTGAATACTGACCTATCAATAACGTTCAATGAATGTGTATAGCAATTGGTCATACCAATGCGATCCTCAAAAACTCTCCTATTACACCATAACACATCATAGAGCCGAACACACTGTTCATCCTCTATATTTCCCTGAAATGCAGCCTCACGTAACGAGTCCTCTAGACTTCCGTTCGTAATCACACTGCCCACAAAACATGGAGAACCCCGCTCTACGGCTGGCGATATCTCATTTAAAGTACAAATCACACCTACAACACTACTTCTCTGAATTTGGTCATTGAACGCTACTTCTACTTCAGAATCTCCCCATTTAAATTTCAAACTCCCTACATCATAACATAAGTTACCAGACACTCTACTTAGCCACTCTGAACCCAAGATAACACTGAATACTAAATTTGGAATTACAAGACAAATCTGCTTCTCTACATGATTATTAATTTTAATGTCTACTAAAACTTGCTTAGAAATTACTTTAGACCTCTTCCCAACAGCTGTGATAACAAAAGTGCTTTTAATTGGCATCTCCTCAAAATTTACTCCAGTTCCTTTCATTTTATCATAAAATGCACTACTTATGCAACTCTTCATACAACCACTATCAATTAAAACATCTGTGTACGCCTCGGACACGTTAAATTTAACTATGGGGCTCTTACTAACCACTTCCTGAATAATACCTTCATCATTTAGTTCATGTAATAATTCATTTCTTACATTTAGGTCATAGGGTTCCTGTATAATTGTATGGACAGGGCATGCTACAGACTGAGATTCTGACCTTACTTCGCAGCCTGGTTCGCGTTTAAAGAACCGCTACAGCTGGCCGTAGTACTACTAACTACTGAACTAGTCTGGTTGTTCTGGGCTGTGTTGTCATTGTTTGGCTGTATATTACTACCACTAGGCTGTCCTCTTCCTTGACCCCTATTCTGGTTGTAATTATTGTCATTATAATTTCTCCCTTGATTTCCCCTGAAATCATTGTTTCTCCCTTGATTTCCCCTGTAATCATTGTTCCTCCCTTGATACTGATTACCATAGCCATTTCCTCTGTTCTGATTTAGCTGATGATTATTATTATTTCTATTTTGAGCGTTGGCCCCTTCGCCACCGTTCCCTTGAACTTCCTGATGCCTGGCTTCATTAGGTCTATTATTATTATTACCCTGGTTCCGATTGAAATTGTCCTCATAACCCCCTCTCCCTAGTGCATCAAATGTGCTTAACAAATTTTCTACTTGTGATATAGTCTTTACATTCTGGATACAAGCAGCCTCCTTGATCCTATAGGGAAAGTGCCTAAGTAGCAACCTTACCACATCACTTTCCTCCTTCAAGCCATCCAGATATTTACACACTAATACCTGCCCTAAAAAGTATTCGGTCATGGTGGAGCTTCCTTTAGGGTTATATTTACCACACACTACTCCCTCACGATGCTGCGACTGAATAACCTCATTCCAGAACTTTTCACAGAATTTCATTTTAAAATCATTGATATCAGTAAACTTGTCTCTGTAGACAGCAAACCAATTCCTCGTTTCCCCCACAAACACTTGTTCTAAAATTTCAACTACCTGGCACCACTCAATACTACCATTTTCCAACCTCTCCCCGAATTTATTTTCTATAGTGTTCATGAACTCCATTGGGCACCCCTGTCGATTGCTGAACTTACCCAGTTCTACCTCCCCGTGTGTGCTATTCACCAAAACTGGCCTATTCTGACTATTTTCTTGCCTGATCCTAGCTTTTAATTTTAATTCTAATTCTGCGATTTTCTCCTCAGCCTTCCTCTCAATACTGTTTACTGTTAATTTAATGTTTCCTTCTGATTCTTCTACTTTATCATATAGCTTTGCTTGTTTCTCCTCAATCTTGCTAATGCTTTCCCTATTACTCTCTCTTAAATCATTTACTTCTGCAACTACTTGTGAGTGGACTTTCTCAATTCTACCCCCCAGCTGTTCCTTAACCTCTTTAGTAGCTACCTGAATTTTGTCAATTTCTCCCCCCAATTGCTTTTTGACCTGCTGTGTTTCCAGTTGCACTAGTTCTTTTAAATTTTCAGCCTGTGTACTGATTCTAATTTCCAACTCCTCCTGTACTTTTCCTAATTTTCTGTCTACGTCTGCAATAATCTCTTTAGCCTTTTCTTCCATCACCCCCCTGATCTCACCTCTAATCAGTTCGAATTTGTCACTCATTTCCCTACTGTTTTGTTCTAATTTAGCATTTAAAGTTTCAGTACTCTCTCTATTTTCCTTACTGTTTTGTTCTAATCTGGCGTTTAAAGTTTCATTACTCTCTCTATTTTCCTACTGTTTTGTTCTAATTTTGCATTATTCTGTTCTAATTTTGCATTATTCTGTTCTAATTTTGCATTTAAAGCTTCTGTACTTTCTTTATTTTCCCTACTGTTTTGTTCTAATTTTGCATTATTCTGTTCTAATTTTGCATTTAAAGCATCTGTACTTTCTTTATTTTCCCTACTGTTTTGTTCTAATTTTGCATTATTCTGTTCTAATTTTGCATTTAAAGCATCACTACTAACTTTGTTCTGATACATGAACTCGAGAAGTAAAGTTTTTAATTCTGGTTGGCCGCCTACACTCCCTGTTTCAGTATCGGGATTTACCTCCGCTACCCCGGTACTACCATCACTCGACATACTGCTCGTATCATCATTCTCCAGTTGATGACCACTACGTAACCTCATCTGTCTTTCTTTCTCATCCCCCATAATGATATACACTGATAAAGACAAATAACCCCCAAAATACAGGCACAGAAATATATACCCTTCTCCTTCCACAAATGTTATTAGGTTTTCAGCCCCAAGTTGTCGGCGACAATTGTAGCAGTTTGGCTTAGGCTGGGATGACAAGTGAAACGGTATTTACTTTGCTCCACGTTGAGCGTACAAATGTAATGGATTCGCTAGCCCACACTGTTGGGAGAGAAATGTAACTGTTTACCTTTGCCTAAGCTATGTTGTTTTAATGGGCGCCAAGACCTCAACGCAATGTTGAAATCTAAATTTGTATTTAACAACGTCTAGCTCTGGCAGAACACCTTCAAGACTCTATTCACTCAGATCGTGGTATGATTTGATCATTAACCCAACAAACAATTGTATCAGGAGAAGGAATTGGTCTATATCTAATGCTACCTACTGAAAGCAAAGATTGCATTGTAAAAGAAATGAATTTATTATATAAAACACGTATAGCAAAATTAATAATAATAAGTTTAACATTTAAATTGGAGCGTTGTGATTTGAATATTACCGATAGAAAATTACGTGAAAACGGAGTCTGATAAATTGATTTTACTCTTATTTCCAAGCTATGAAGTTACTGAATTATGAAATATAAAACAAAGAAAAATGAGAGATTGCGTATTTCTGCGTCATTAGCGCTTACCCCTGGAAATTGCCAATGCATTTCCCTCGTTCTTGATGATGCTGTGTGCTTCCCACAGTCTCCTGGACGTCGTCATCTCCGTCGAAATTTGATGATATCCTGGTAGATTATATATTTCTATGGTCCGTACATCGGACCCAAACTCTCGTAAAACCGCACTGGTTACGTTTTACAAAAGTTCGTCGCTAACTCCACTGAACATCGGAGCGTCACGCACTTGCGACCGTACACTGCAAGTCCTACACAGATTGTCCCGAACTCCACTGAACATCGGAGCGACACGCACTTGCACCCATACTCCTCAAGTATTTCACAGATAGTCCTTCGTTTCACGGCGCGTCGAACGATATATCCACACGCCGGCTCCCCTACCATGGTACCGACATCTAGCTTACGTCGTCCTCCTTGATTGGCTGCACCCTCCGCGCTAGATCCCCACTCCTTCCTCATTACACTCCGCGGGAGGGAGAAGTCGATTTCCGTTTCAACAATTCGCCTTTTCTAGACCTTGCGACCCAGCCTTGCGCAATACTTCTCGACAGGAATCAGCTTGTACTTGAAATCCCAGTGAGTCATGTCTCTCAAATACCCTAACTGACAAAACTCCGTAAAATTCCGTAATCAGATAATTTTCTATGATATCGTCGTTCGTAATAATTTGCTGGATAGCGTTTTCTAAGACATAGAAAACCTATCTGAATGCTAATAATTTTTATAAAATGCTCCGAAAATACCTTAATAATAATTATAATAAATTAATAATAATAATAAATTACCATGAAAAATTCTCTTGGCTGAACAATTTGCCGCGTAAATAAATATAGAATGGCTTCCTACTGACTTATGCCAGTTGCATAAAACCCCTCGAAAAACACGTTACAACATGTCCAACTAGTCTAATGGTCTTTCTGTTACTTTCAACTTTATTGTCAGTCTTTTGTTTGCTACTCTCCACTAGCACCATATCCCTAAGGTGATGGGTTAATTTCTCTAACAAGATACTGAACATTTAGACTAATGTTAATAATTCCATATACTGTATATCACATGTATAGAATATAGTACGAAATCTCCAATATCAATGTATGAATCTGATCACTAGTTAGTATTTTACCGTCAAAGATTCAGAATGTTTCTATATCCAGTTATGTTATTTGCCAAATTTATATCAATTTCCTTGTCTGATTTCCTATATTCCATGACTGGTGGTGATCACTGTTTTAAGGGACAAAACATCAAGATTATCTGTCCCACAATCCATAGTTCATAAAGACTCTTTTACATTATGAATTTTACCTCTTCCTGATGCTTCCCTTAGTTTTTTTGCACCTATATTTTATATTGAACATCTTCTTAGGTATTGGCATGCTCTTCCCCTGGACTCAAATTCAGTCGTGGTAGTTTCTCTCCCTGCTTCTGTAACTATATAAATAAGAAACACTGAAATAACTTCTATGTTCTTCAAGCAAGAATTGCTATGAACTTCATTCTGAAGAGAAGCTACATTATTACTTTCAGTTTCTTATAGGTCTCAGATTTCTATACATAATACCCACCAGAAACTGTGTCACTTTCTGGGATGTTATATAAGAATTTCAGTCTTTGATGATCTATACACATTTAAATCACAGAATAGACAAGCCAGGCTTCCTCACTGCTCCTTTAGTTTCTTACTCAGTTTCAATTGCATTAGGCTTCATAAATTGTGGTGAAAGTGCTATGGTTTAGGACTAAATCCATTGTATAATTTGTATCAAGAATTGGCAACATTCAGTTTTCTGCTACTTGTCACATAATGCCCCCTGCAATACATCATTTACTTAAACATAGCTGGCTGCATGGCTCAGCGGTAACGTTCTTGCTTGCTGGGCCCAAGGTTGCAGGATCGAATCCTGGCACAGTCAGCTGGCATTTGAGGGTGCATAAATGCAAGGGAGCCGTGTCAGTAGATTTACTGGCACGTTAAAGATTCCCATTGGCGTCTCTAAAAACCGCAGATGTTAAAAGGGTCGTAAAACAAATAACATTAACATTAATATCACTTAAACATTAAAACGGTAGTATTATTAGTAGAAATGTTTTGATGATCTGGAAGAGACCTGTTTCATAGGTGACAGCTACTTGGGTGGTGTTGTGTTACCTCTGCAATATTCATTCAACCACTTAGAAGGTACCATGAGCAAAGAAAACATTCTCTAATTCAGCTGTTAGGGTTTTATGATACCTTCCTCCACCCTAAGATACCGGAACCTACGATGAGAGAACCATGGCAACTTTTGGTGGCTGTCCTGCGTGTGGTTTCTCCTGGGATTTTTCCCACTCACTTGAGGAAAGTACTGGGATAAAATCACTCTACCAGTACTGCAGATAGCTCAAAGAAAAACAGTTTACTGACATTATTCACTTCAACATAAGTAGGCTATACACCATCCATTGAGCAACGAAGAACCAAATGTATACTGTGATGCGTCTGAGAACTGGTTTCATATTATGAAGTAACTGATGCTTGGAAATGACTCATCTCTGAGAACTATGTCTTGCCTTCCTATGTAGAATGCACCCCTACTGGATATTACCTCTGATGTTTCTGTGCCTTGGTTTTGGTTTTCTCCAGTGGTGAAGGCTTCGGGGACTTTTTATCCACTCTCTGCGTTTTCGTGTGGTCCAGGCCCCCATGGGGGTAAAGGTGGGGTTTCCAAGTCATCCCGGGGTACGTCTCCCTCTCCTCCTTCCCCCCTGGCTGTCAATGGTGTCAATGTGGAGGCGCTGGCTGTGATGATGCGAGATGACTCCAAGACTCTGATGTTCTCAGGTGGGTTGCAAGGTTGCAATGTGACTCCATTCTCCATTAACAGTCTCATTTAACAAAGTCCAGAAACACCCTGGTTTATCTCCTTATTGCCAAGTTCAGTGTGTTCCGTTCCATTCCTCTCTTTAAGATTAATTGAACAAGACGTCTCTCTTCAGACCAGTTCCAAAAATTTCTATTCTTTCAACATGATCTGAACCTTCCCAGGAAGTCACATTTATAATCTGTTTGTTTTCACTCCTTATCTACCTTCATATTGCCTTCTGCTTCCACTTAGTTCCATTATTAATTTATAATTTAAAAATCATCAAACTGCACTAGTGGAAAATGAAAATTGAACACCTCTAAAGAAGTGATGTAGAAACACCGTATTTGCATGAGGCACTGATAAAGGGAGTAAAGGCTCCGTGCTGTGAAGAGAGTAGGAACCACGTACTGAGCACAACTGTATTTGACTTGCTGAACAAGTGGTCTGTTGTTTTGAGCATCAAACTGTGTGAGTAAACATTGTAGATATGCCAAGATGGCATCAACGAGCACAATTAGTGCAATTAGAAGAATTTCAGTGAGGTCGTATCGTAGACCTGTGGGAGGCTGGATGGTCGTATTAATAGAATCGCTTTTCAGTCGGTCAACATGAATGTACCCGATTAGATTGGGCGGGGAGTAACAATTAATTTAAACACCTAGTGCCTGAAATAAATACATGAATTATTTGTACACTTCTCATACAAATGGATGATCCTTCTGAAGAATTAGCCGAAACATTGGATGTGAGGCGTTTGGTGCTGGTGGTCCACGGAAGGTAAACATGTTCATCATTCTGGTTCTGGATGGCAGTGGCATACAAATTCACACCTGGACTACCACATCAGACGAACAGCCATTGCTGATGTATCATAAAGTACACTGATGTTGCACCCACAGTGTCAGTTAGGACCATCAGGATCCATTTGTTGGAACTGTTATTTGTAACTCTTCAGTCTGTACACGTGTTGACCGACTTAAGAGTTACAAATACAACACTGAAGGAATGGCTTCAAAACTTTACATTTCAAATGCCAGTCAGGCAAACCGTGAAGCCAAAAGATTCAAATCACTGAGAATGAAAATCATGAATTTAGACAAAACAATTTGGTTCAACACGAAATGCCTAGAACTAAAATGAACACCTAATTATGTACCTGTTATGAACAACCCGAAAAGTCCATCAGCGATATTATTTAATATACAATATATATATATATATATATACTATAAAAAACTAAATAAAATTTGTGTATGTTAAGGAACAAGAAATCTGGCACTATGTTGAATGGGAGTCATTCTTAATTAATTTACTCAACAAAGTTAAATTGCAAGCAATCGATAGGCAGAACGCATTAGAGACTAAAATTGAAAGATTAATGAAAAGAAATGAACAGAACGTAACCAAAACAGAAAACACAAAAAGCATCAAATTTCACCATGGGTTACACAATAGAATGGACGTACATTTCTCTAAGGAGGAAGTAACATTGTTGGAAAAGGGATTTAAATGTATTTGAGAAGATAAACATACGGAGCACAATATAAAACAACTCATAATTCGTGTTGACCGACTGAAGAGTTACATGTAACAGTTTGTATAAGCAACACTGAAGGAAAGGCTTCAAAACTTTACATTTGTTGGAAGCTGGGGTATGATCAAGGGTAGCACTCGCCAGGCTTCCCCTCAGCCCTCATCACTTGCAGCCTGCCTCCAATGGTGTCGTGAAAGACGCAGTTGGAAGGATGAATGGTACACAGTTTTGTTAAGTGATGATGAAAGCAGATTCTGCCTTGTCACCAGTGATGGTCATTTGTGAGTGCAGCGTCGACCACAAGAGTATAACAACAGTGACATACAGGACCAACTCCTGGCATCATAGTGTGGGGAGCTATAGCCTACAATGACCATACACTTCTGTTGTTTGCTGAGGGAACACTAGGACATCATCCAACCTAATCTGTTGTCGTTCCTACAATGTGAAGGAGATTTGCTCTTCCAGCAGGACAATGCCCGTGCGCACACTTCTTGCATTAGCCAATGCACTCTCCAATATGTTTTACAACTCCCCTGGCCAGCAAGATCACCAGACCTGTCCCCCATTGAGCATGTGTGGGGCATAATAGGATGACATCTGCATTACTGGCAACATCCCTTGACCAATTGTGACAATAGGTGGAATTAGCGTGGAATACCATCTTCCAAATGACATCCGACATTTCTATGCACGTTTCAGGACTGCATTATACCTAGGTAGCTATAGGAGGCTATAGAAGATAAAGATATTGTTGTCCAAGACAATCTGTTCATAGGAATATGACCCTGCAATTATGATCATATACAGTGACCTGTATAATATTTGAATAAAACTGCATTCATGTGGAATCAATGTTTAAGGTGTTCTTTTTTCATTTTCCAATAGTGTTTTTAAAATCAACAAATGTATTGACTTTGCACTGAACATACAACATCTCTAAACATGCAGGAGACTGTCAATTCACAGGGAGTCATCACCTCAATGTGGTTTAGGAAGGTAATGCCAAGAAAATACCAACATTTAAAAAATCTCCAATACGATTTTCTTCGTGCTTTAAACCCATTTTCTAATCAGCTCTAGAACTCTTTGAAAGAATAGCATCTCATATTTCTAATTAAAATTCACACCTTCTCATTATATTGTTTCTCCTTTCTTGAAATTTGGCAACCCTAATCCATACCTCATTTTTAAAACAACCGTTGAAATCTCTTATTTCAATGTAATGTTATTAATTTCATTCTTCAAATTAATTCCATGGTTGTTGAAAACTTACTGGGCATTAAATATTTTCCATTCACTTCGAAAATATTTATTTCCAATAGGTGAATTCAGATTTCTTAAGTCTCTTGTTGAGCCAGTAATTAGGCAAGCGAAGCTTTGATTCTGAAATTCCTCACTCCTGCTAGGATAATCCAGACATTCCACAACATTTGCATCCTGTAAACCTTCCTTGATTGATGTACTGTAGTAACAAGGAATGTTCTTTAAAAATCATAAGAAAAATTAAATGTTTTCCATGTAAGTATCCATGATGACTTCCATCTTTAAATGGGTGATGGTATTTGCTTTGCATGGATCTTTTCAGATCATCCTTTGATTCATTTATACTCGTATGCATTGGTATTGGTTTCCATGGTAGAAAGTGAATACGGTATTGATTTTCTGTTAGTTTCAAGCATGACAGTATTTAATATTTGCTATAACCTCTTAATGTATTTTATGTTCGACGATGTCGAAATGTAAACATGTGTCAGAAAACTGTGTCATAATGAGGCTCATTATAACACTACTTTTCATTATGAAACAGTTTCTCCCACCAATCAGAGCTCAAGATACAGTTGTGTGACCAATTAGGTAAGGATACCTTTGTGCACGCGCTCAAAATCCAACATATTTCTGTGTTGGCAAGCAAAGTGAATGGTCTCTGCTTTTGGAGTGCCTTGACCACGCATGCGCTCTGTTCAGTCACCAAAGCCAGCGCGCGCCTTTTTCACTAATAACTGAATTAACTGAATCCCACAGATATTTATGAATATTTATGTTAAAAAATAAAATAAAGTTATAATTATCGTCGAACATAAACAGTCGTATGCAACTCGCCTATAATGGTAATTAAGACAGTCGTATGCAAATTATAAAACTCGCTTACGCGAGTTTTATAAACATACTCGTGTCTTAATTATTGCCATTATAGGCTCGTTGCATAATGTACTATAAGTAGGTGGAACTCCTTTATTTTTCAGCATGTTAGCATTAAATTCTTCAACTTCAATATTATGGCCTGATCCAATGACAACCAATGTATTACAGCATTTAACAATCAAAATGTGGTGTAGAGCAATATATAGGGACTTTGAGTAATATCAGATTGAATATTTAGCTGAAACTTATGTTCTAAGTGATTTCAGCATTGAGAGACATTCACATGTATATTTCCTAATAAAAAAAACTATTGGCATGTCAGTTATTGGTGTTGATAAATGAAGCTGGAGAATTTCACTCAATAGGAGTAACAAACCCTCCGGTCAACAAAAGGATAGGGAGTCATGAATGTTAAGTCTGTCCTATAATCTAAGAGATGGTTTAGTGATGTTAACATGCAACTGCCTACTTCACTACACATGAAACACATGAAGTAAACATTTGTTCATGAATTTCCAATCGACAATATCCTTTCCAACTAAGAATAAACAAATGTTGAAAAATTATTTTAAAAAAAAAGGAAGTTCTTACAAACATTTTTCAGGATATTGGATACTTTGATGCTGGAAATTCTTTTACATGTTTTATGCTGATTAATGATTGTTTTAAATACTGTTTTGTGGTGTATACAAAAGAAATACTTTCGGTACCTGTATCAATACACCATTTGAATTACCCCTCTGGTGATAAAAATCTTTCTTATTTATGACCTCTTCATAACCACCACCCACCCCTCTTTGTTCTTCTTCCTCTTCCTGAACTATGACAATACTAACAAGTCTTATTGTTTAATCGTGCTGGACCCAGTTGACTCTGTTATAGGATCTACCATCATGCCAAGACTGAAATTGCATGAATTTGTTTTTTTTTATGTATTAACTTTCAGAGTGCTATTGATGAAACGGTTCGTCACCAATTCTACCATGCAGTGGTGCTATTGACAAAACGGTTCATCACTACGAGCGTGCCTTTTTAGTTTCATATTCCAGTAGATTGTAGGTACTGTAGCAGACATTTACAGCACAATGTCCAGGGTATTCAGCCAGTTGACTGCATCATCGATGGCACTGTGTAGGTCATGGATAGTTCCTTCAAATCTCCTCCTTGGGAACTCGAGGGCAACATGCTGAATGGTACAGTCGCAGAACGGACTTGGAGCTTTTCCCCATTTGTGCAGCCAGAAATTGCGTCGTCCATGATTAGTGCGGACCTTGTTCAATGATGTCCATACCTTTCTCGGTAAATTGAAACCAGGCGGTTCTCTGCAGGGATCAGTTATTAAACCCAGATAGTCAGGTTTTGATGCAGCCCATTCATAATTCCAGGTCTTGTCAGCAGCGAAATGTGATGAAATTAGCTCTCCCTCAGCTTCCATGGAGGATTTCTGGATTTCAATCTCGTCTTTTTGTTAGCATTACAGTCCTGGTGTATGGGCAGTTGGGGATTTCTGCAACATTTCAACCATACGTTTTTCAGAGCTGTTTTTCTTCGTACAGGAGATGGGTGGATGTTGGATAGCACTGGCAACCACTTCAAAGGTGTGGATTTGATGGTGCCTGATATTGTCCTCATTGTGTCATTCAGTTGCGTATCAACTGTACTATTAAGCCTTGATGTAGAATGGGGCTAAGGTGTATGAGAATAACTCAGCACATGGGTGTTTATTCATCTGGAAACACACTGCAGTTAAAAGGTTAAACAATGCCAGAAATGTTTTTGCAACCTTCAGAACCCAGATAGTATTTAAAGTGCAATTTTCTGTCTCACATACTTAACCGGGCAAGCGGGATCAGTCAAACACATTTATAGTACGGCAATATTTCATTCAGTGGTTCTCTCTAAAGGAAGATACTTCAAAGTGTTTCAAAAAGCTTCTGTTGATGAGCAACTCGATCTCTTCAGAGGAAAGTGTCCTTTCCGACAGTAGGCTACATACCATCTAAACCCAACAAGTATGGCATAAAAAATTGGTGGGCCTGTGATTATAAAACATCCTATCCACAGAATGGTTTGCCCTGGCGATAGGGTTCCTCTTGGTCTAGGGTGCGGAATTGGGCCGACTCTTACCATACCAGAGGTCAAACGGAAATATCACCTGTGATAATTAGTCCAAGTATAAGAAGCTGTCTTTGAATCATCTGAAGAATGGCCTCACTTTGGTCGGAACAGTAAGAATAATAAAAGATTTATTCCACTGAGTTTCAATCACATAAGAACCGAGAAGAGTTGTTCATTTTTGGATTTACCAGCAACTGGACCTTAGTGTTCCCAAACCTAGAAAATCAGTGATACTTATTTCTGCTATGCATTTATCCAATGAAACAGATGAACAAAAGAATAACTCGGCAATAACAATGCTCTAACAATGAAGATCCACCATAGGACAACGGAAAGGAATCCAACGCATAATGTGTCAATTCACTGGGAGAAATGAACACTCACCATCCCAATCAGAAGTTCATCAACAGGATACTAAGAAGAGGAGTAGGGGACAGGGGTCACAAGATCAAACAAAGACTGGCACCCATATTACGAACAAATAATTCATGTTAACCACAGGGGAGTGCTCAATGGCCCACTGGGTTCTTCACACCCCGCTTGCCTGACTGTGCCACAAAATAGGCTTGCCCAGATGAGGGTTAAAGTGCAGTGCTCACCCTTCTCAACAGAGACAAATCAAACCGAACAATGGAGGTTCAAAGTATAACTGAAGCTGTGAAAGCTATTGAAAATATCCAGATGATAGGACAATCCAGTTATAAGTTTAGATCTAAACATGCAGGAAATGCTACACGTTTGTGATAAATTTTACTAATGGGAAAATATATACTGGAATGGAAGTCATAAAATACTAGTATATTATGAACTATGTGAGGTTTGTTCAAATCATAATCTTTGATGTTGGCGATGCCAACTTATTGACTTCTAATAAAAGAATCACATTTCAGTTGGTCAACACGGAATTTAATTGGACACTTTAATGTGGTGATCGACTGAAGAGCGATACTTTTATTAGATCACAGAGGTAACACAGAGGAAATGGATTCAAAAACTAATATATTATTGACTTCTTGTTTCATTTTTAGAATCAGTGAAGACAGAAGTGAATTTTTCTGGAGACAACTCACAGCAGTCACTCACTCGACTCTTGCAACAACCCCAGATGTCGCACGATTCCTCTCCCCGTCCAGAGTGGATGTTACTGGAGCGTCATGTTCGCTATGGTCCGGAACAATCCTGTAGTCGCCCATTTTGTAAATTAAAAAGGAAAGAGCACTACCACTGCAATGCATGCAATCAGGTATGTTAGGTGGGAACTTATTCTGTCCAATAATTAGTCCTGTTTCAACATAGGCATGAATATATATCATCTTTGATGAAACAATACTGTGCAACTAACATACATTCCTCGTCTGGCCATAATTTTCAAGGAACAATACAGCCCAATCATGATGTTCAAGAAACAGCGCCCTGTAACAATGAAACCGGGCCATGATTTTCAGTACCCTGTAACAATACAGACCAACCATGATGTAACAAAACAGATCAACCATGATATAACAATACAGCCTGGCCATGATATAACAATACAGACCAACCATGATATAACAATACAGCCTGACCATAATGTTCAAGGAACAGTACCTTATAACAATACAGACCAACCATGATATAACAATACAGCCTGGCCATGATATAACAATACAGACCAACCATGATATAACAATACAGCCTGACCATGATGTTCAAGGAACAGTACCTTATAACAATACAGACCAACCATGATATAACAATACAGCCTGACCATGATGTTCAAGGAACAGTACCCTATAACAATACAGACCAACCATGATATAACAATACAGCCTGGCCATGATGTTCAAGGAACAGTACCCTATAACAATACAGACCAACCATGATATAACAATACAGCCTGGCCATGATGTCCAAGGTACAGTTCTCTGTAACAATGTAACCTAGCCATGATGTTCAAGGAACAGTTCTCTGTAACAATGTAATCTAGCCATGATGTTCAAGGAACAGTTCTCTGTAACAATGTAACCTAGCCATGATGTTCAAGGAACAGTTGTCTGTAACAATGTAACCTAGCCATGATGTTCAAGGAACAGTTCTCTGTAACAATTTAACCTAGCCATGATGTTCAAGGAACAGTTCTCTGTAACAATGTAACCTAGCCATGATGTTCAAGGAACAGTTCTCTGTAACAATGTAACCTAGCCATGATGTTCAAGGAACAGTTCTCTGTAACAACACAGGGAACAATGCCATATAGCTAATTCAAGCAAAATTGATCTTTAAAGTTTATTCATTAGAAATCAAACCAGAAAATGGTGGTGGTATTGTTTCTTTAAGGATTGTACTGTTTTTTTGGCAGGTAAACAAATGAAAATTGGTGTTCAGAAATACTCAATACACCTTTGTATGACTTCCAGTGGCTAGTCTTACTTTTCAGGCAGTAAGATTCAAAATTGGCCTGACCATGATGTTCAAGGAACAGTACCCTATAACAATACAGACCAACCATGATATAACAATACAGCCTGGCCATGATGTTCAAGGAACAGTACCCTATAACAATACAGACCAACCATGATATAACAATACAATATAATGTCTATTTGAGAGAATGGTTCAGTTATAAGAGAGTTTTTCTTCTATTTGGAGCATATTTATACCACTCTATTGTGGTATTTTATTATTTGCACTGGTACCGGTACTCATTTATTTTTTATGTAAATAATAATTTAAGAACACTTAACATTGAGCCTTAAAATAGTAATGGAAGCTATAACTGGATAAAAAGGCAAAATAGAATTGATCCCATCAAAAATGCTTTTCTCTTTATAACATATTATGTATGTGTTTTAGGCTTTCTCTGAGCTAGAACGACTCCGGCCACATATTGCAAAGCACAGTAGTGGAGCTCTCAGTCCTTCAGTCATCAAAAAGGAACCCGAGGATAACAACAATGATGAGAGCAATGACTCTGCAAACACTGCACCACCAGGAGGTGAGCAAACTTTTATTCTTATGAAAACAACTCAAATTTCAGTTGGTTCTGTGGCTCTGCCTACTGTGCCCAAGGTTGCTGAAGGTGATTAGCATTTGAGGATGCTGAAATTAGCATCCTGGCATCTCTAAAACTGTAGGACTTAAAGGGGAAGTTAAACATTATTATAATATTATTATCATTATATTTTTCAGGAATGCCAGTCATTCATGAGCATCAGAGTCCTAGCGACACGAACCCTGTTCTACCTCCGCTGCTTCCTGGAATCTTTCCTCCCCACTCGTCATCGGCATCAGCATCGGCAGCGGCTGCGGCGAGCTTCAACGCGGCAATGGCAGCAGCAGCTGCAGCTGGGCAGCAGTTTGCTCTCATTACATCACAGAGCATTCCTTTCATGCAGCCTGGTATTCCAGCCATCTATTCTTCACCAGCTGGTATGCTTTCTTTATACTGGTACTCTTATTGTTAAGGTGAAACTGAAATCTTTGGCACTGATCTTACACTATAATCGCAGTCTTCAGTAGTGACATTCAGGGGAAGGCTGCCTGTTGGTAGAGTCCTGCGTGGATAAACAAAACGCTGTCTGCGTCTGCACGACTGTTATCCGCATCCGCATGACGTTTATCTGCATCCACATGTTTGTTATCCATATCTACTGGCATCGCAATAATATTTTTAATTTGATACTGTATAAAGCAACACATTTAGACATTTGAGGAGAAAGTCGCGAGTAAGTTCGGAGTGTTAAATATGCTTAATGACATAATTTGAATGATATAAGCTTAAATCATCATTTTACATTTGTCATGAAAAATAACATAACCGAAAAATATGTCATAACATCCGGGTCCTAGTAATGATATTTAACAAGTTCGGATTGTAATCCGAAAACTATCCACAGATTTTCTGCAAACATTATCCGCAGTTTATCCGCTATCCATATAGCCATGCAAACAATATCCGCGTGGAGAAAAAGTTTGCGGATATCCGCATACGCGCAGGGCTTTACCTATAGGTTGTTTTCTTTTTAATTTTTGTATGTTAAATGACACAAGAGTTTGATCCCATTGATGTTGAAACATTTAGACACTAGCTTGGGACACAAGCATTTTACAGATGTATTTGAGAATTGTCATATAAATTCTACAAGTGGTATAATTTACACTCATCTAATTTCCTAAATTATACCTGCAGATTCTCAAATCATACATTTCTGTAAAGTATACACAGCAACAACAGTTACCTTATAAAAAGAAGAATGTCTATTTGGTTCTTTGATAATGATATGGTATGGGCAACCATTTAAAGGTATGCCATTAACAAAAAATGGAGAAATCGTAGCTATATTCCTAGACCTATCAAAAGCGTTTGACTGTCTAAATACTAAGTTGCTGCTAAAGAAACTGTACAGTTATGGTCTAAGATGTATACCAGCAAAATGGCTAGATTCATACTTAACCAATCATAGTCAGTGTGTCCACATTCAACATGAAAATTCTAGTAATGTCAAAGTATCTCACTATTCAAAACTCACAACAATAAAACATGGCATACCACAGGGCTCTGTGTTAGGGCAATACCTCTCTCTACTGTATGTTAATAACTTTCCTGACATTTTAGATAATGAATGTGTGAAGACTGTACTATATGCAGATGACATTACCATTTTAATTAGAGGTGAAAATTACCAAACCATACAAAAAAATATAGATAGATATTTTATTCAATTAATTCCAAAGAGCCATAGGCTCGTACAGAGGAATTGCACAGTAATATGTGTGTTTACACACCAAGGAAGAAAATTCTTAAGGTAACACAAATTGATGAATAAGGACATAGGCCTATTATAAGGTTGATACCATATCTAAGATTGTTTAGACCAAGGTCCCTTAAAATGATAAGCACTTACGATTTTTAATCTTATACATAACTTAACTTATTTGATGTATTAAGATGCATCGAATTTTTCCCACAATACTTCCATAGTTTTCCTCTTAAATACTGACAAAGTTGGTGCACTTTTTACTTCATCAGGAAGTTTATTATATGACTGTGATGCAGAGAACTTGAAACTATTTCTACCATATTTAGAAGAGTGAATGATATATAAGGCTACGTCCTTCGCATGCCTAGTTCCATAAGAATGATTGTCTGAGTTCAAGATGTAGGGAGAGCTATAGAGTATTGTGTTGTGTTTAATCTTGTATATTAGCATAGCTGCTCGGAGTTCTGCACTTATGCTGAGGGGTAGAATTTTACTTTTGATGTACAGATCTTTTACTGGAGTGCAGTAAGGAAGGTTAAATATGTTTCTAATAGCCCTATTCTGAATAGTCATTAAATCATTCAGTGTGGATTTCCTGCAGTGAGCCCAAATAACATTTAAATATTGGAGCTTGCTATGTACAAGTGAATAGTAGATTTGTTTTACAAGGTTTAGGGGAATAAGATACCGAAGTTTCCTTAGGATCCCTACTACAGGTGAGAGTTTCTTAGCAATTCGTTCAATGTGTTCAATCCAGGTCATTACATATGTAATGCATAAACTAGAAACATACTTAGAAGCTCACTATCTAAAGCCAAACATTAAAAAGACTTATTATATTCATTTTAGGATGTATACTTCAAAACTTCCAGATATTAATCTAAGTATTGTACTCAACCAACAACAACTATACAGCACTGATGAAAAAACCTTTTTTGGTATGACAATGGAAACAGATCTTAGTTGGAAAAAACACATAATTAAACTACAATCTAAATTAAACAGTGCAATATTTGTATTAAAGCACCTAAGACAGGAAGTTAACATTAATATCCTGTTATCAAGTTATTATGCTCTGTTTCACTCCCACCTGGTTTATGGTGTAAATCTATATGGCAGTGCAACAAAAGAAGTCTTAAGCAATATTTTTATCCTGCAGAAGAGAGCAATCCATGTTATGTTCGGTTTACACCCTCTAACATCTTGTAGGGACTATTTTAAAAATTCCGAATAATGACATTACCATCATTGTACTTACTCAATTGTTCTATGTATATTAAGAGACAAATTCTAACTGGAAATGCTAATATTGTAAAAAAATCTGATCTACATTCGTACATCACTGGAAGCAGAATGGATGTTCACTGTCAATATTATAGAGGAGCTTTCAGAAAAAAAGATCCCTTGTATACTGCCTCCAAATATTGTAACTTGTTGCCCCTAACTCTAAGAAATGTTAGCACCATTTCCACATTTAAATTAAAATTTAAAAAATGGCTCACAGACAAGGCAATATATTCTATAGAAGAATTCGAGGCAATGTGCACAGAGATATGAGTGTTTGTTTTTGTATATTGATTATTGTATTTACCTGTACCCCTGTAATGTATTTTATGTATAATTATGCATTTTATGTATATTATGTATAATTATGTATTTTAAGTTTATTATAATTATGTATTTCATGATTTGACGACTCCCATATGTATAAGGAACGTTCAAAAAGTAACGAGCCGGAGGCATAATTACAGAAACCAGTACCTGTATGTTAGAAGTATTGGCCCTGGCCATTGAGGCACTTGTCCCACTGTGACGCGAGGCGGTGAATGGCTGTCTCATAAAATTCCCTGGGCTGCGATGTGAACCAGTTCCGCATATACAGCTGGACGTCGACGTCCGAGGTGAATCGTTGGCCCTACAGAGCCCTTTTCAGGGGACCAAACATGGCGTAATCATAGGGAGAGAGGTCTGGCCTGTATAAAGGGTGGCCGAGAACATCCCATTTGAATTTCTGCAGGAGTGCCGCAACTGTGTTGGCCGTATGAGGTCGTGCATTTATGTGGAGCAGAATGACCCCATGGGTGAGATTGCCTGGTCGTTTTGTTTTGATCGCTTGGCGAAGGGTGGTCAAGGTTTGCGAGTAACGCTGGGCATTCACTGTTGTCCCGTGCGGCATTAAGTGTATCAGAAGGGGGCCATCTTTGTCAAAGAAGAACATCAGCATTACCTTTCCTGCACTCGTGTGGATGGCCTTGCCTTTTTTTGGGTGGTGGTGACCCTGGATGCTTCCACTGGAGGCTTTGTCATTTGGATTCTGGTTTGAAGTGATGACACCATGACTCATCTCCAGTCACCACTCGTGCCAGGAACCCATTCCCTTCCATCGCATAGTGCTGCAGATGACCAAGCAATTCGACATGCTTCCTGGTGTATGTATGTATGTATGTATTCTTTATTGTCAGACAGATAGAATCCACTAGTGACAATATAATAATTAACAATAAAATTTACAAGTATAAACAAAACAATAACAGCAAACACGAACAAAATAAGAAATACACTAGTCTATTATAAATCAACAACCACAACCATACAGACACGCACTCAAACATCCTATCTCAAGCATTCATTCATACAATCCCTATGTATAAGAAACATTGAAATAATTACAGAAAAAACAAAACTATCTACAGTAAACGGAAAAAGGCAAAAACATAAAATGAAAGATAGAAGAAAAAGTTCAGAAACTGGGAAAAAAAAGTAATATAAGAGTGACATTCGAGGATCTAGATAACAGCAAACAAAAAATACATTACTTCAGTCGCTCGTACATTCAATCAAAAAATCAATCAACCATTCATTCAACCACATGTTCAATCAATCAATCAATCAATCAATCAATAAACGCAAATAGAAAAAAACACAAAATGCACACACTATTTTACAGCCCACTTGAGATGTTTCTCATAACAGTTGATAGAGAGTCGAAGTGAATATCAGTAGCACTTTTCCTCTCCATCAAGCTGTATGTTGACTGCAACCGGATCAGACATGAATTTTTATGTACATTAATTCTCGATCTGCCCCCATCGAACGTGTGCTCTGGTGGTTCTCTGGGGGACGTGAAAACCCAAGTCAGCTAGCAACTGATTAGAGTCAATTCCACCATTTACCAGTTTCCACAGGAATCTCACGTCTCCCACTGTGCGCCGACTGCTCAGTGGAGGAAGACCGTACACGTTGCAATAACTCTCATACTCAGCTCTATGGTACGATCGTCCACCCCTGTAACAGAGCCATTTGACAAATCTCTTTTGCACACGTTCGATGGCGTCAATTTTATTACTGTGAAAAGGATTCCAGATCACGCTACATTACTGCAATTTAGGCCGAATGAGTGACTTAAATAATTAGAATAGAGTTATGTACGAAAAATAATTTAAACAATTTCTTTTTAAAAATCCCAGGATCCGGAAACTTTCACGACATATTTTTGAAATATGTTCATCGAACGAGAAATTATTTGTGATTGTCACCCCTAAATCCTTAATGGTTGACACTCTACCTAGCGTTTCATTATTAATACAATAATTAAACCTGGGTAGGAGGTTACGTTTCAATGAAACCGACAAAACTTTACACTTTTCAGTATTCAGTTTCAGTTTCCATGTTTCACACCATTCACTGAGTTGGTGTAGGTCTTCTTGCAACAACTCACAGTCATTTATAGTACTGATGGGCATATACAGTTTAAGGTCGTCAGCGTACATCAGGCACCTAGAATTATGAATTATACGAGGGATATCATTCACAAAAAGTATAAAGAGCAGAGGGCCCAATACAGAACCCTGAGGGACACCGGAAGTAACGTTTACAGATTTAGACTTATTATTATTAATTATAACTGATTGGGTTCTATTTGAGAGGTAACTTTTGAAGAAACGTAAAAGATTACCAGTTATACCAAAATTTGAAATTTTATGAAGCAGTAGGTTGTGATGTACGCTGTCGAAAGCCCTAGAGAAATCAGTATAGATAACATCAGCACTACCACGGTTATTCATAAAGGTGGATACATCATGAGTGAAGACTGCTAGGTTGGTAGCAGTGGATCGCCTAGGAAGGAAGCCGTGCTGAAATTCAGTGATGAATGGTGACACGTGGGCGTACACTTCGCCCCGAACAATTGATTCAAAGACTCGTGCGAAAATAGACATTAGTGATACTGGTCTATAATTAACTACTTTCTGCCTGGAGCCTTTCTTTAACACTGGGGTGATATGGACTGATTTCCAGTAATCCGGAAACACTCCTTCACTGATGGCTTGGTTGAAAAGAATATAAAGTGGACGAGATAGCTGGGGCCTGTTCCACGAATAAACTTTGCAACTTTTCACTTTTCACTTTGCACTTTTCAATTCTTGCAAAGTGCAAAGTCTTTCTGTTCCACCATGATCTATGTATTACTTTTCAATTTCTTTGCAAAGTGAAAAGTCTTTGCATAGGAATGATCCGATCATGTTTATTCCATGAACAAACTGTATATTTATTCCATGATTTAATGCTTTATTTTTCATGGTGAAACATGTCCCACTAATGACCACACAGTGATCTTAATTAATAAAAGTATTGATCAAGGTGGAACTTTTAACCTGTCTATACTAAAGTGAGGTTATGAAAATTCATCTCGTCTTTGTACGTCTTCTTGTTGGATTCTTCATCACTATCCTCACTTGATGATTAAAAAAAGCTCCTGCGTAACATATTTATAACACTAAACCAAATTCTGCGCCGAGAAACTAGTGTAGAGACTTGTTCATAAACAGCTGAAAAGGGAATCGTCTCTTTGCAAAGATTTCTGAAAACTTTTCAATCATTCCTTTGCACTTTGCATTTCTGCACCAATGGAGGAACATAACAGTCTTCTAAAGTGAAAAGATTCCTAACTTTTCACTTTTCACTTTTCACTTTGCAAGACAAATCTGAAAAGTGATGGTGGAACAAAATCTGAACTGAAAAGTGCAAAGTGCAAAGTGAAAAGTTGCAAAGTTCATTCGTGGAACAGGCCCCTGGTGGCATAAAGATTTAATTATTTCTATAGGAATGGCATCAGGACCGGGAGACTTGCCAGAGGTTAGATTATGTAATTTATTCTTGATGCAGTCTTCGGAAATATGGAAGTAAGAGATGCTGTCGTTACTGGAGGGTGGCAGATCAGGTAGGGGTGGCGGTATAGAATTTACAGGAAGGAATAAGGTTTCGAAATATTCAGAAAACAGCTGACAGGCAGAGTTTGTATCAGTACTGGTACGTCCGTCGTAGTCGAGCGATACCGGTAATCTGGTGTAGTCTGTTCGGATTAGATTTCACACTGGAGTCTATGTCTTCCAGGTAGGCGTCATACTTTCGGTGCTGAATTTCTTTGAATTCGGTCCTCCTGACCACAAATTCAAATCTATGGCATTCCAAAGAAGAGCGTTTCCATTGACGATGAGCCCTATTTTTCGAGTGTAGTGCGCTGATTACATCTGCATCAAACCAAGGTGGATAACGGTAGGGATTAACCTTCACACAAGGAACTGCTGTGGTTGAAGACTGTGGGGCACCCATTGGGCACACACTTTGCGCAAGTGCAGTCGTTCCTTCATGATGGTGTGCACACTTCCGACGCTCAATCCGACCACGGCGGCTATGGCGTTCACTGTCACTCGGCAGTCCTGGGTAATGAGTGCATCAACCAGATGGACTTGTCATCGGTAATGCAGTGGGGTGCCCCAGACCGGGCATCATCGGCTAATGACACCCGTCCTACCCTGAAGTGCTTGTGCCAGGCCTTGACCCTTGCAAGGGACATGCAGTGTTCGCCGTACACTTGTGACATTCGGCGATGAATGTCCGTTCCCCCTACTCCTTCCGCTGTCAGGAACCGAACAACACCTCTTAGGTCTTTGTTTGATGCCCCCATGTCACTGTTTGCAATGCGACTGGCAGCATTGGACGATTGATGCATGCTGCTGCTCGCTTTGCATCGTCACGTGACGTGCACCCGTGCCCTCTAGCGACGGGCTGTGACCTTCCACGCTCTGGTCAGAACCACACCTCATTACACATGCCATGATTAGCCGATGCCGTCACCGGTTTGCGCATTCCAGCCTCCGGCTTGTTACTTTTTGAACGCACCTTATATATTAACATATTACCATGGAGAAATAAAGAAATGAATAAATGAATGAATGATTTGATACGACAGTCAAATAATGCAGACAACGTCAGATGTGGGCTGTTTCAATAAAGGCTTATGAAAGTCAGCTGTTGTGGAAAATGAGAGCAGGTTTACTATTTACTACCTGGCATCTGGGTGCATGGTATGATTTTGGTTACTTTCCATGACCCTGACTATTGCTCATGCTGGTCATAGACACCTGTCAAGCAAGATCTACAATGCAACATACCATGCTAGAAACTACCACCAGACATGAGTTGCAATGACAAGCCCAGGTCTGGCATCAACCTAAACATCTCAAAGATTGTGTACTTCAAGTTCCATTGCCTGCTCCATTCAAAATTATAGCCACTTCTGGTTCTTGGAATTGAAGTGTGGGCAAGTGTTGGCATGACCCGGCTGCATTAGAAAGATATCATGGAGGTGTGACAAGAAAATACCAGCTGAGCACAAGTTAAAAGTTCTATGGTTGATCTGTCCAGTCGCACTATATGGAACAAAAAATTTGCTGAGCGCCGTAGATGGGCATTACAGGCACCATCCAAAGATATCAGATAGAAGGCTAGAATGGTTTATCAATGTTGCCAAATGTTGTGAGAGACCAAAACAGCATTGGAGAGATATGGTCAATGCAGACCTGAAAATCATCAGCCTTTAACTCAGAGATACCGACAGTAGTGGCTACGCGGGATAAAGCTCCGCGTTAGGTCAAGGGGCCAAGCTCTCTACTGACTCGGTAGACGCGTGGGTTCGAGCCCCACCGTCGGCTGTCCTTGAAATGGTTTTCCGTGGTTTCCCATTTTCAACACCAGGCAAATGCTGGGACAGTACCTTCTGACAGGCCACGGCCGCTTCCTTCCACATCCTTGCCCAGTTTCATTCATCTGCATCCTTTCCATCTCTCATCCCGACGCGCAGGTCGCCCACGGGCGTCGACTAGAAAGACCTGCACTCGGCCTCTCAGGAGGCTACACGAAAAAAAAAAAAAAAAAAAAAAACTCAGAGATGCTTATCATTGTAAAAAAAATATTCCAGAATTGTTCAATATGGGACAGTACTTCAAAGAAGAAAACAACATTGATATATTCAAACAAAACCCATTGTGAACTTTATTTAATTGGTTTCTTATCCAATGCTACCAACCATGTAGCCATTTTTCCAAGAGAAATTTGTTGATCCTATGAGGGACCTTATTGAAATTGGCCAATCATTGGCCAATCACCGCTGATCATGCAACAGGGCATATTAGCCAATCGCCGCTGATCCTGCAATATGGCGTATTTGACAATCGCCGCTGATCTTGCAACACAGCGTATTTGTCAATCGCAATGCGACTGGCAGCGTTGGACGATTGATGCATGCTGCTGCTCGCTATGCATCGTCACGTGACGTGCACCCGTGCCCTCTAGCGACGGGCTGTGACCTTCCACGCTCTGGTCGGAACCACACCTTTGCAGATTACAAGCTTTGCAGTAAAGCTTTTAAAACAAATAGGGCTTGAGAGAAAGATTTTATTCATATTTATGTTACAGTGTAGAGAAAATGCATTCTCCAAAATTTTGAGGGAGGGAGCTAAGTTGGGGAAGCTAGGTGAGGACAAAGGAAGAAATAGTGCAGACCACAGGAATTGAAAAATTTGTACTTTTCATATTTATTAGCTTATTCAACATTTCTTTTTCAGCAGAAATGAGTGCAGTAATAGTAGAGTGCTCACTTGACATTCCCAGGATCACGGGATCAATATGGTACAGACCAAAGTCGGTGGATTTGTGAGTTGCGGAAAAATTCAAGAACATTCAAGTCTTATTTATGATTATACCACATGTTTGTTATGAGAAATATTGTTCCACCTTGTCAATACCAAACAAATTTATATATTTAAATCGTTATCTGATTTTACATGTTTTGATCTCGCTAATCAATAAGCAATCATTTCAGTTTATAATTGCGATAAACATTAACTTTCTTTGTCCACTTGGTGGGCGTAGAGGTGCAGCGGTCTAGCTGTTGGCCCCTCACCACGGTGGACTAGGTTCGATTCCTGGTCAATGCATGTTAGGTTTTCAAAGTGAAATGCCATGTCCTGTGGTTCGGATTCCACGTAAAAAGGAGGTCCCATGGCTCATGAGCGCGAGATTAACGGTCACGTAAAACTACAAACTTCCTTCCTTCTTTGTCCACTCTGATTGTCTTATAAAATGAAAAAGATTTTTTTAACACATTATGAAATTATAATAAAAAATAATTTAAGAAAAGTTTGATCCAATCATACACACAAAACTCAAAACCAGAAGGAGTTAGAAGGTGTGGTTTGTACCAAAATCTTCCAAATCATCTCAATAGTGAAGAAAAATCTTGCATATCTTGAAAAGTTAACGGAAATACAGTGCGCCCGGGAATGTTCTCCGCAGTGCCTACAAGCTGCTGCGAGAGATTATGTCACCAGTTACGTTGGCAGCACGGCTGTCGCTTGTATCATAACAAACAAACAGTAAACTTTATAGGCTACTCACCACAGCCATTCATAACTGATGCTAGAAGTGCTGATGACACACATGCTGGCTTATTGCAATACACACTGACGAATTCGACAGCCCACAGCGCACACATGTGGCCTTCAACCTATCAAGGACACTGTGCTGCCAACTTAACTCATGACGCAACCACTCGCAGATGCACGTAGTCACTGTGGAGAACATTCCCGGGCGTCCTGTATAGTTATTTTCAAGATGAAATACTTCCCTTGCGCACATAAATCTCTGACTGTTGCCATTCAAACATGGCCAAGCCACTATGCGCCCCTTCACATCGCTTCTGTGTATTTGCAGACGGTCGTTAACCAACTCCTTAATGACAAAAAAATACAGTTAACAGAATGTAGATACGAATGTGCAACATTGATTTGTTTGTTAATGAAATGAAGGACTATTTTCTCCAGACAGCGGGTGATCAAGATAGTAGGTATGCCAACTCATTTAATGGCAAGCGCCGATAGCGCACTGATTAGGGAAAGGTACTCCAGATCGCAAGAGCTTGGGTTCAGTTCTACCTCTCAACAACTTCTTTTTACCACTGGAATATTGTTTTATGAATGAGCATTATTAATGTTTTACATTTTGTAAATGAGTTATGCATGACTTTACAGGAATTATTTCTTCCATAAAGCAGGCAAGAAATCAGCAAAAGCGACAATCACGTTCTTCCTTCATCATGATCGGCGCACTCATGCACTGCCATCGTAATTTCTGCAAAGTCTTAACCGCAATAATGAGAGGTTCACGTTCTCCGTCCGTTGTCAGCTGTTTGAAGCGGCATAAACTTTGGAGTAAATTCGATGTATTGAAACTTACCCTGAATATGTGCGCTCTGCATTCTGAGAAAGAATTTTCAACGTGGCTTTTGGAAGTGGGAGAAGGCAAGACTGGAACGATGGTAACGATACCTTCAACATGCTATCCAGGAATACAAGATCCAATTGAAAAACTATATAGTGATATTGATTTCACTACTGTCACACTCAGCAGCTTAAAGGAAGAACTATTCTCACTGTTGTTAATGAAGAGATGCTTGAAATAAACAATCCTGTTCTTCAATGTTTACCTGGGGATGAGTACCGTAGTTTACGAAAGTGTAGACAGTGTTGTGAGTGAGCATGCAGAAGATCAGCTTGTTTATCCTTAAGAAATTCTTATCAGCATAACACCAACCGGGATGCCTCCACACAAGCTGAGAATGAAGAATGTCACTAAGAAATTTACTACTCTCAAAAGGCATTTGCAATGGGACTAGACTTATAGTTCAAGAGTTACAGCGTAATACACTGGCGGAGAAAAATATCCCATCACCATGAAATAAGGAATGTAGAGTACGGAAATTTCAGCAATATATTTGGCGAAGTAACATATTTAATTGATTAAAGGTACAAGACAACAGGTTAATGTCCGAACGAGAAAAGCCATCGCAAATGTACCATGCTGGTCCATTAATAACAAATTTTAACGTGACTTGTCTGTAACAAAGAACTGTTGTTTCGGAAATGGTTGTATTTATACATGTGCTATTGAGTGTTTATGTTAACTTGTTCCACTCCTCAAAGAGCATATTCGACACCCTTTTGACCATTACAGGAAGTCACGTTAAAATTGTCATTGCAGCAGGAAGGTTCAAATTCTAACCTTGCTCCACTCCATAAAGAGCCTATTTTCGACAACGTTTTGACCATCTTCTATATATATAAAGCACAAAGTTTGTTTGTCTGTCTGTCTGTCTGTCTGTCTGTTATGTATACAAATCTACACCGTTTCACCGATCTGAACCAAAATTTGTATACTTACCCTTTGGAACCCTGCGGGTAACCCCGTCAACATTAAATTTCGGACAGACCACCCCATGCCCTGCATTTAGGCCCTTTTGCACAAATCTTCACCGTTTCACCGATCTGAACCAAAAGTTGTATATTTAACCCTTGGAACCCTGCGAGTAACACTGTCCACTTGAAATTTCGGACAGACCACCCCATTCCCTGCATTTAGGCCCTTTGGTCCAAATCCACACCGTTTCACCGATCTCAACCAAAATTTGTATATTTACCCTTTGGAACCCTGCGAGTACCACTGACCACTTAAAATTTCGGACAGACCACCCCATTCCCTGCATTTAGGCCCTTTGGTCCAAATCTACACCGTTTCGCCGATCAGAACCAAAATTCGTATTCTTACCCTTTGGTGCCCTGCGAGTAACACTGTCTGCTTGAAATTGTGGACAGACCACTCCATTCCCTGCATTTAGGCCCTTTGGCCCAAATCTATACCGTTTCACCGATCTCAACCAAAATTTGTATATTTACCCTATGGAACACTGCGACTAACACTGTCTGCTTGAAATTTCGGACAGACCACGCCATTCCCTGCATTTAGGCCCTTTTTGCACAAATCTACACCGTTTCACCGATCTGAACCAAAATGTGTATACTTACCCTTTGGAACCCTGCGAGTAACACTGTCTGCTTGAAATTGCGGACAGACCACTCCATTCCCTGCATTTAGGCCCTTTGTCCCAAATCTACACCGTTCCACCGATCTCAACCAAAATTTGTATATTTACCCTTTGGAACACTGCGACTAACACTGTCTGCTTGAAATTGCGGAGAGGCTACTCCATCCCATGCATTTAGGCCCTTTGGCACAAATCTACACCGTTTCACCGATCTGAACCAAACTTTGTATACTTACCCTTTGGAACCCTGCGAGTAACACTGTCCACTTAAAATTTCGGACAGACCACCCCATTCCCTGCATTTAGGCACTTTGGCACAAATCTACACCGTTTCACCGATCAGAACCAATATTCGTTAACTTACCCTTTGGTACCCAGCGAGTAACACTGTCTGCTTGAAATTGCGGACAGACCACTCCATTCCCTGCATTTAGGCCCTTTGTCCCAAATCCACACCGTTTCACCAATCTCAACCAAAATTTGTATATGTACCCTTTGGAACACTGCGACTAATACTGTCTGCTTGAAATTGCGGCGAGGCCACTCCATCCCTTGCATTTAGGCTGTTTGGCACAAATCTACACCGTTTCACCGATCTGACCCCAATTTTATATACTTACCCGTAGAACCCGACAAGTAACACTGTTCACTTTAAATTTCGGACAGACCACACTATTCCCTGCTTTTTGGCCCTTTGGCAGAAAACTACACCGTTTCACCGATCTCAACCAGATTTTACATAATTACCCTTTGGAACTCGACGAGTAACACTGTCCACTCGAAATTTCGGACAGACCACTCCATTCAACGCATTTAGGCCCTTTGGCACAAATCTACATCGTTCACCGATCGAAAACAAAATGTGTATACTTACCCTTTGGAACCCGATGAGTAACACTGTCCACTTTAAAATTTGGACAGCCACTCCATTCCCTGCATTTTGGCCCTTGGCACAAAACTACACCGTTTCACCGATCTCAACCAGATTTTATATAATTACCGTTTGGAACTCGACGAGTAACACTGTCCACTCGAAATTTCGGACAGACCACTCCATTTCCCGCATTAAGGCCCTTTGGTACAAATCTACATCGTTCACCGATCGAAAACAAAGTGTGTATACTTACCCTTTAGAACCCGATGCGTAACACTGTCCACTTGAAATTTCTGACATACCACTCCATTCCCTGCATGTAGCTCAGGAATTCCTCGGGGTTGCCAGCTTCCTAACTCACCAGTCATGAGCCCTTGAGGGTGTACCAGAAGTGGTGGGTCTACACACACCCTGCCTCTTTGAGGGCCTTGAGCAGAAGACAGGAGATATTATGAAAAGGAAAAGAAGGCAGACCCCTCGAAGAATGAGGGTATCAGGAAAGATGAGACAAAGCCAATTAAGGCGGGAAATTGAAAGACTCCCTAGCCCTCGGATACCCTAATACAGTCTGGGTCGGAAGAGAACAAGAGTTGACCAAGGGAGGCCGACAGGAAAGAGAACTGAAATGAGCCCGGCACCAGGAAGTAGAAGCGATGCCAGACTCAGCTGGGGTTCCGTGGTCGCCAACCCACGTCCCACAAGTTGTGAGACCCTGGGGGGGGGGGGTCAGTTGTGAGAATAGCTTGCTGATTCATCGTGAGGTGACTTGAGAGTACTTTCCGTGTTATCTCCTGCTGTCTATGCTGATGCCAGCACAGGGCTGTTGCGAAACAGTGAGTGATTCCCGGTCAATCTGTATAGGACGGGGAACCCCGAACGTGTGGCATCATATTTCGTCATCAGCTGCGATCATCTCAGGTTCGTGCAGCTTGGACCTATATTCTTTGTCTTTGCCGAGCAGTACACTCTTTCACTAGACGCATCCAGTACAGGCCTAAGCCAGAAAATAAGGTTGAGACTTTGGAAGACATCGAAGCTAGACACCTGAATTACCTATATCAGTTTTAAAATAACACCATGTTCATTTAGTAGTCATTTTTTCATTACCTTATTATTATCATCATAAGTGCAAATGACCTAGATGTTACGCGCATCATACCAATAATCACCGCCACATAAAGTCTTTCTCGACTGTGATTTTTAAAATATTTATTTTTGGTTGGTTGGTTCTTAAGTTTAGGGGCTGCGACAACGCGGTCATGTAGCCCCGTGTACTTTGGGTGTGTGTAGAATCTGTCTGATAACCGGTGTTAATTGTGATGACTGTATTAGTGTGTGTTATCTGTTTTTTTAATTTAAGTACAAACTGCGACTTAGAATTCTTCAAATAGTTCGTACTTTTGCCGCCAAGCGCCACCGTCAACGACTACTAGGCCAAGTTCGGAACTTAGCTACTAGACGCCACTGCAGTCGGCTCTTGGCAACGGACGTAGACATCTATGAGCGTTGTTTACCTATCCAATTTAGCTTCACACAGGTGTAATTAGTGGAAGGTTCAATAACATGCCATAAATCTGACATGGGACCGCCGGCTTTACTTCCCCTCCGAAGAAAGGCATACTGACGGATTTTTAACGCTCTTAAAATATCCGACGGCTTCGGCTGGGTTTGAACCCGCTATCTTGGACATAGAAGCTCAGCATGCTACCAAATACGCCACCGAAGCCGCCATATAGTTCTTTTTATTACAGTACATTGTGTACATTATACGTTGAAGTGTCAATTCAATACCGGTAGTAGTTTCCCTTATCATCCTCATCATAAGAGCAAATGACCTACAGTAGATGTTACGCCCATTACACCATTAATCACCACACACAATAAGTCTTCCTCGCCTGTGAATTTTGAAATATGTATTTCTATTACTGTAGTTTGTAAGTTTGACGTGTCAATTCAACAGTAGTTTTTATTATCATCCTTATCAAAAGGGCAAATGACCTAGATATTACTCCCTCATTGTCTTTGGGGGCAAATCACTTAGATTTTAAGTCCATTATATTTCTAAGGAGACCTTAAAACATTATCATCATTCCACCGGGCGAAGCCGGGTACTACTGCTAGTCATAGTATATTTTTAACTGGAAAAATAATAATAATAATAATAATCAGCGTTATAGTGATTTACAATCACCAACTATTTAGATATGTCTTTTTCACTAAATTATTTTATGTTTTCATCATTTTAAGGCACATATTTATGACAGATCTAATTTTCTAAATATTTTGATACATGCTTTATTTACTTTCAAAGATTAAATTCAACTATAACAATCACATTGCTCGCAATTATATTTGTTTTATTTTATTTTCTAAAAAAAAAAACTTGTGGACATAATGTGGCCGAAACTAGATAGTCCAAATAATTAATATTATTAATTTATTTTTATTGACATTAGGTGGAAATAAATTATTAAATAGGCCTACTCATTGGTATTTTATGTTAATTTGAACGTCAATAAGCAAACTTTTGAAATGATTAACTTCATGTCAATACGTATGACATAATTTAGCAAAATTTTTCAAGGTCAGTAGGCCTATGTGAATACTTCAGTTGTGGTTCAAATCTTAAAAGAAAATTTAAATTTAAAGAAAACTAGCACGTAGATATTCTATATGGGATATGCTAGCATAATAGAAAAGACATCTCTATAGACAGACCATTCTTAGAAATATGTAAGTCTTTTATCTCACTACTGTATTTTTTTCTCTCATATTTCCTTTTTAACAAAACTGTTTTTTTTCTTTCTCCCTTAAACCTAATTTAAAAAATAAACTTTTCTATAGAGATGACGGAAGGGACAGGTCTCAAAAATGTCTTGCACCATTTAACTATCTAAATGGATTCTGATTTGTTGAAAATAATTATTCTATGTATTCCACCTGACTTATTCGCCCACTGAATTTGTCTACAAATCACTATACAGTGAAACCTCTCTATAGTGGTCACCTTTGGGACCGTAAATACTGTCCGCTAAAGAGGGGTGTCCACTATAGAGAGGCTTAGAGAAAATGATTGCAATTTGGCACATGTATTTGTGCAGTATGTTTACTTATACGAAAACGTAGGATTACGCACAGTTCAACAGTCCAGTTTTGTCCGCATTTAAAATGTTTTCCGGCGAATAGCCATCAGTGATGGAAAGCAATTTTTCTTCCCAGCTTGAAACATTATCCACATCGACAGTGAAGGATTCTCCGCAAATTGCTCTAAATTTTATATCGTGGCACTTTCTGAAAGTCTCGAGCCAGCCGTTCGAGGCTTTGAAATCTCCGATATTACCCTTTCACGAATTGATTGCCGGCGGTCGAGATGGGAACTATTCCTTGTTTACTTGTGTCACACGTCAGCCTGCTTCGTTGACAGGTACAGTTGTGTGAGTAGGATATGACTCACCTCCAACAGTCTCAGTTATCGTTTGACTGTCCGTGGTGACATGAGCTCCGGTGACGCGCAATGCTGCTTATCTTACGTGAAGAACGAACTCTTGTCATCGCTGTGTTCCCCGCAACGTCCCGCGGGCCAGCTGCTATGATCAAAACAAACACTGGCGCAGCCAGGCTCAGCGGCAATCAAATGTTAAACGGGTAATAACTTACCTAATTCTGCCACGAAATCCAATGCTTTAGCTTGTATCATTGGTCTGGATACAGGGAACTTCTGACTTTTTATTTTACTGAATCACTCTATCACTGCCTTATCAATAACAGCACCATTACCACTTTGAGACTGTCTAATTTGCAGCTCAATACCATTAAGACGCCATACCTTAATTATCTCTACTTGTTTTTTTCACAATTTCTGTTGCCTGTATCTTTCCAATCTTAAACACTTCACATGGTTTCCGGAAAACACATTTCTCACGTTTGTGATAATCTCTTTTAAAGTTCAACTTTTATGAGGAGCCATTTCAAATGCACTCACTTGCTACTATAACGCACAGGTCCTACAATAGATTTAAGAAGTTTCACGGTAAAACTGACCAGATAGTGAAAGTATGAATTCCCTTATCCCGACCATTTCAAGCTCAAAAGAACAATGAAAGCGATACCGTTAGGCCTAGGTTTATTTTTGGAGCAGTGCAGAAGATAGAGGATGGGAAGGTCAGCGCTAACTGGCTTCCAGGAAGCACAGGATGTGTCGAATGTACATTAACACAACAGAGTGTTTATACAAGACTAATAGACCTACAGAGATGTGATTTCTTTTCAATACAAGTGTCAGCAAAGAGAGGTTGGTTGATTTTTTAAAATGCGGCCAGGGCGTCCGTGTCTGTAATAGCGAGTGTCCGCATAGGAGAGATTAATTACTATTATACTTAATAGGGGTTTGGTCACGGACCTAGAAAATCGTCCGTTATGAAGGAGTGTCCGTTAAGAGAGGTTTCACTGTAGTTATATCCTTTCCAATATAAGGCCTCACTAAACAAAACTGCTCATTCTACATGAAAAATAAGATAAGATATAAGTAGTGGCAATAAGATACTTTATTATTTTCAGTGCCCAATAGAATGTGCAAAAATGCTTTTTAACAGGTTCACCTATTTTTAAGCTAAGCACATTTCCAATGTCTTCTCATCTAAAAATACAGTATTTTAATTAGAAAAATATCATGTAATAAGTGCTCTGTTCTTTGATTACAAGTGCATATTAGATATTATGTTGGATGAAACGTTTTCTTCTTAAAGTGTTTTTAAAAAAATATTTTTAATTATATAAAGCTATCAGAGCGGACAAGGAAAGTTCTTTTTATTATAAATTGAAATGATTCCTGAAGAAGATCATTAATGTGATCAAAATGTGTACATCTTTGGCATTGACAATTGACATTTTTTCCGAACAAACATTTGTAAGTCAATATCAATCTGTATTAGACATGGTTAGATTTATGTCATTATATTATACCACACATAAAAGAACCCTAGAGTAGGCCTACCTACTTGGCATTTGGCATTCACGGCAATATTGAATGTTGGTGTATTTTCCATAATTATCTGTAAGAGTTTGGCTTCTAAGAATTCCTTATGGTCAAATTCAGCATAAATAATAACAGTGAAGACAACACCAATTGGATGCCAACTGATGAATGGTTGTCACTTTCCAGGGAAGCACTACATCTGTAAATGGCTAATTGAATGAACAAACAAACAAACAAACAAACAAAATCATTCCTTTGGCTTTTCTTTATTTTTATTTTTTTAGTGTTTAAATACCGTATATTTTACAAGTAATAAATAGTTCATCTAAAATCTCTGCTGGAGCCCAGTATCATATAATACATGACAGATCAGAATTTTCTTTATTCCCTCCCCTCTCCAATCATCATAAAGTTCCAAAACTGCTGGGTCTGTCTAATTATAGCCTGTTCTCTGTTCTTGACAAAAGTCCAAGTTGGTTTGAAGAAACAAGTCTGAAGGCAATAAAACATTAAAAAAGTAGAGTACTATAGCTGTTGTGATTCATTGTGTCAGTGCATTACTGTGGCATGTCAAACCTATCGTTGAAATTATATTTTTTCCATTGCAGGGCTCATGTTTGCAGCTCCACCTGGACTCCATCCGCATCATCCTCATCACCACCCCAATGGCTTACTGGAACATCACCCCCTCCTTTCGGGGGATCCAGCATCTTCGGAACAAACACTTGGCTTGGCAGGCCTTAACAAACGCTCCCTATCCCCTCATTTAGTACCACCATCAGCACTGGATATGAGTCCAGAAGCCAAGAAAGCCCGTGTTCAGAGCAGTATGAGGATCTTAAAGGATGAGCCTGTCCCCGAGGGCTATATCCGCTTCAGGTAGGACTCAAATTATCTATTTACTTTATGTTCGACTTATCAAAAAGCATTCCAGCCAATATTGGGGTAGTGGTCAAATTAGCTTAAGCTTGATTTTAATAAGATGGTCAAAATAGGCAATCTAATAAAAGAATTGATCTTCAGTGACGAAGGGCCAGAGCTGCAGCACATAAATCAGTAATCAAACATAGAGGTGTTTTGTAACTAATTTCAGTTCTATTAATTTTAAATGAACAAGATGTAGAGGTTAGAGGTACATTTGAAATGTATTCAAATAGTACTTTACATGGTTTTACCTATTTTGTATAGAAATTTTAGAAGCCAATTTTCAGTGTAGCTTTCATAACATAGTAACAGAATTGCTTTTCAGTTGGTCAACATTTTATTATGTCCAATTAAATTGGGCGGGCTGTAAAATGTCTACTCACACCTGCTAACCTCGAAAAAAAAAAATACAGGTGAACTTGGTAATAACGACATCCAAGGGATCTTCAACCAGTGTCATCGTAACCAAGATTCATATTCTCAGTCTAGTGAGGTGGAAAATGAAAGAGAACAAACTTAATTGTCCTTATTTTATATACTGTACTCACTTCTTAGTCTACATGAACATACACTACAATTAAAACAGTTTGTTGAGCACTCACCAAACTTCACCAAAAGTAATGTTGTGGCGATGATTGAATCTGTCAATCCACCCACTGCTGCACACAAATTCATCTTTTAATTTCTTGGCAAATTGTTCTGCTTTCACCATAAGGAGAGGTCCACTAATGGGTACATTGTTGCTTCTCTGTTGCTCAAACCAGCACTTCATCCACGTCACAGTGTTCAGGTCTTTGTAACCGCTTAATGTTTGATCCATTCTGCTCAAATGCAGCAAAAATTTTATCCTTGCTTTTCCCATTTGTTTGAATCATGGAACTAACGAGGCCAAATTGACAACAAGTCGGCTTTTTTCAATCAATTCTCAATGTCATGGATCACTCTTAACTTTATCTTCCAGCGTAAAAAATGTTTTCTTTTACTAGGTATGCTGCGCTAAAATGCCTGCACTTCGTGAAAAACTGCTACAGAAACTAACTTCAGTTACGTTCTATTAACGAGTTCTGTGAAATGTGCAAGGGTTACAATGAGGCTGGGAATCCACAGTATTGAACTTGACCTTGAAGCAGGACTGACAACTTGCAGGTTGTGTTTATAGGAGGAAGCAGTATGTACTAATGACATAAGGGAAGGGAAAAGAATTTGCCAGGTTGCCAGGTTTCAATAACAGATTTCCTTGTATGTTAGTTCTTGGAAAATCTTGTTGCAAACTGAAGTTGAAAATGAGTTTATATGTGAGGTACACGCATAAACATTTGTCATATTAAGCAAGGCTGAGAAACATATTCCTCATGAGGAATACGTCCATACAGCAAAGAACATCACATTATAGCCGAGTTGTCGCTGAAACCGATGTCGTTATAACAACGTTCAACTGTACATAGATTGATCATCCTCCAGTGCCATTTTGAAGAAGTACGAAAGGCTCAATAAGATATGAATGTTAGAGTATTCAACAAAAGTGACCAATTGCTTGAATTATGAAATTAAATATGGAGATTTGACACATCATTCAAATGATGTCCTAAGCAGCATAATTTGTGATTAATTTTATAATCTTTCTTATTAATTTCTTTCACTCATACTCTTTCATTTTCCAGACTCATATATTTATTACTTTTGCAAATAATTTAGTGTTCCATCATTCCATGCATCTATTGGTTTTATAATTACATATCAGTGGCTTGGTATTGATATACTGAACTCCCAAGAATCTTTCGTAATATGGACAATATAATGCATATTGACTTCAAAATGCTCTATTGTTATTTTTACCAGGTTGTAAGGCAAACAATCCGGGTACGTCAACGCAAACCCAAAATGGAACGGAAGATCCTTCAATTCCTTGAGGGACAGATTACGAAACGAGGAGATAAGAAGAAGAACTGCCATGAAAGATGCCGTGACAACAGCTGACAGGCTAAAATGGAAGTGGGGAGGCCACGTGGCCAGAGTGAAAGACGATCGATGGACGCACAAGCTAATGGTATGGGACCTCAGGACAGGAAGAAGGAACGTGGGTAGACAGAGGAACCGCTGGAAGGATTCAATCATAAGGAAGATAAGCAAACACTGGACGAGGATAGCAAGGGAGAGACAAGAATGGAGACGTATGGAACTATAAGAAGGGGAGAGAAAGAGAGCTTCAACAACGAAAAATACTGGTAGACAGCATACCTATGACATGAAAGACACACTTCTGCAACCTGTAACAAGCCAAACAACGCACAAGGTAAACAACAAATAGGCACATACCAAGACACGACAACTGGCCACTGCCTCCCTTCTAGAGAAGAACATGTAAAGCGAAGTGAAGTGTAGTGTAGTGAAGTGAACTACAGTGAAGTGTAGCTAGTGGAGTAAAAACTTGTACACAACTCCTTAGGACTTGCTCGCCTAACGAGTTTAAACCAGAGCACGTCCCTGCTCGCAGAAGGCCTTTGCCCTTATGGGATTATCTAGGCTATATTTATATTTATTTATTTATAAGCTATGTGAAGATAGTGCATATTTTGAAAGTTGCTCTCTTGCTGTCATCCAGGTTCAATGAAGACTGCAGATACCCTCACTGTGGTTATCGTGAACATCAGACACACTTCCATTGCATGCGCTCAGACTGTGGCTACAGCTTCTGTGACAAGACCCGCTTCGTACAGCATACTGCTAGGCATGAACGGCTCGACACACTGATGGGTGGGGATTTTCAGCAGTTCCGAGCAAATGTTGCCTGTGGAAGACCAGAATGTGTCTACACCTCTACTTTAGGTAAGTTAAATAATTGTATTTGCATTTATACTACAGATGATTTATTCATGTTGAATAACCATGTTTATCATGTTTGAAATATATATCTATTACTCTTTTTTTGTAGGTGCCATGCAGAATAAGGCATCTCATTTCCATTGCTTGAAATGTGATTTTGTTTGTACGGATACAAACAAAGTTGTAGCCCACAGACGCCAGCATCAGAAATTAGACTCCATCATGGCTGCAGGCTTTGAGAAATTTACGCCATCACAACCTTGCAATATTGAGTCATGTGCTCATTCAGGGAAACAGACACACTACCATTGTCTCAGCTGTCAGTATGCAGTGTTAGGATTATCACAGATGTCAGCTCACAAATACAGGCATATGGAATGAAGGTGATAGGTATTCTATGTTAGAAAATTATTTACTGTGATGTGAATAGATGTGTATTTATACAACCTGTGATGGGTGTGTTAGTGTTTAGTTTTTGAAGCTGATATGTACAAATTTTTTTTGAATATGACTATATCAGTACAGTATCGCAAGACACTGGAGCAGCTGTTGTACGTGTGACTTCTCTGAATGTGTGGTGACTGTGTATGTTTCAAGAGAGTAGACAAGAGTGGAATACTGAGGGAAATGGTGACATTGCTTCAAGTCCCAATTAATTTCCATTTGCAGGTAGAGGAGGATATTGAACAGTTCTTTTCGAAAGAACTATAAATTATGTTAAAATATCACCAAAGGAATTTGGAAACTGTTTTATAATATATATATCAGTATATATAAATATATTCTTCCGACGTCAAAAAGAAAATAAATTGAAGATAAGTGATACTAGGAAACTTAGTTTACTTATATTGTACCGGGTTGTATTATTTTAATAACTTGAGCGGAGATGATGTGACAGTTACCATGCATGAAAGTATATGTGAAGTGTTGCCTGTACAAACTATAAATTGATGCATGAAAGTGTTCACACAATTCATAACTTTACTTTGCATGAAACTGACTTATAAAAACGGAGAGCCATATATAAACAGAGAATGTTTTAATATCAATGTTATAATAACCAAGGTCTGGAATTGGTCAAATTCCAGGCAACATTCTTGTTAATAATATCTCTGGTCAACTCAACCTCTCATACAGTGAAAACAAAGTCATAGTGCAGGCGGAGAGGAGTGCTCAGGAAACATATCCAGCAGTCCATCATGCTTCGAAGAAGACAAATCTGAGGAGCAGTTTCTGAAGCTGTTATATAACATAACTGTAAATATTTGTAAAACTTGTAGAAATTTAACTGCAGGGAATTTTACAAATGCTGTATCAAGAATCCAAAGCCTAGATTATATGTTCTATTAATTTGAACGACAAATATGTGAAATCCTTAAACAAATGGATATTACGGAAGTTACTTTGAACAACTTCCCATTAGTTTATAGGGACCATAGATTTACTGTGTGTATAAGGACAGTGATGTTGTTATGCATGACATGTTAGATAAAGGCATCTTAAAACTTAAGTGATGTTTTAATATATTTCAGATCATGTGATCTAATTAAGTTGTAAGATGCAAAAAAAGATTATTATTTTTATTCTTCTTATTATAATGAATATTATTAATATTATTATTATCATCATCATTATCACCGTCATCATCCTCATTATCATCACCATTATTATTATTAAGATACTTTGAATTTTACAGGTATACATGATATAGAACTGTAGAGAAAGACGTGAATGAAATTTACGTTTATAAGGGACAAAGCTATAGGCAGTGAAGTGTCTTTTAAAGCTATATAAATAAATAAATATATATATGTGTGTATGTGTGAGTATGTAAAGAACAAAAATTTAGTCTGATAAAATGAACTAGTGTGATATTAAGAGAACGAGCATTCCTGCTCGATAAAACACATTAATATTACAGATCAATTACAAGTCAACAACTATTTTCAAATATTGAAATTGTGTTTTCTTTCCTGTATGTAGTATTATTAGCAAATATTTCATCTAGAATGGTATCTGCCTTATACATTTAGGTTATAATGAGATGATATAACAACAATAATATAAATGCTAAAACAATAATGCGATAAAGCAAGGACAAAAAATGAATATAATGATTTGTGCCTTTAGAGAGGATATGTCGAAGTACTATGAAACCATATATAGTTTGGTAGAGTTTTTGGGTAGTTAGCAGTTGTGCCTTACAAAAAAATTTAAAAGATGTTTTTCCTTCCTATACTCTAGTGCTTTATTAATTCTGCAAAATCTTGATTTCACCTCTAGGGATTTAAAAATATAAAGCGTTACATATATATCATATTCTACCGCTCATTCTTTCTGTCTGTTTCTCATGCATGTAGACGTACATGCACGCGCATGTGCACAAACACATACACAAACACATACACAGAAACTTTTCTGTTGTTGAAGGACTAAGAAGTCCAAGTTATAACCCAGAAAATAGTGGAAAATCCATCCACTCGAGTCAAGGTAACTTACTATCAAGTTCTTGAACAATTGTAAAAATGATGTTCCTTCTTCATATTCTTTACAGTGTTGTACATACTTATCCTATTTCCTTTTTTCTCTTTCCAAATTTGAAGATTAGTAGGATTATGCTTGGATCAAGTCCTGGCTGCCTAAAGATCCAACATAACTCTCTATGTAAGGTTTAGTGTTCATTTTCCACTTATTTTATTTATCCCACTTTAAGTGTTTTCTTCCATATGAAATACGGAATGATGCAAATGCTTCATAGGGTTTTATTTTGTCAAACTCTTAATATGAAAACCCTTTTTTTTTTTATTATTATTATTGCAGTAAATCAGTAGGTCCACATAATTTTAGGAATCATCCTGGCAATAAAAGCATGGGACTTTTGATACTAAGTGGAAGCCTCCATGTTTTATGGGTCATATGAGCATCAAAAGCTTCTGACTTATTGACCCAAACCTATAAGTTTCTGAACAGTTTTTCTGATTGTCTACTCTTTCTTAATTCCTTGTCATTGATTGTTTTGACAGTCAGGTAAGCATTAGTTTTGCATTCCTTCACATTTCCTGTAGGCTTGTTATTTTGTGATTATTAACTTGTCCTTTGAAGGCCAACATTCATTTCTGAATCAATAGTAACATTTCATCTATTGTAATTTCCTTCTCTAACAGAGTATGTGTGTATTGCATAACAACCCTATCCTTGCAATTGCAGTCTTGAGTTCAATTGTATGTTTGTATCCTACCCTCAAAGTTGTGAGATTTTTTGTGAAGTAAGCTTGGCTTCAAAGCTCTCTATCCTCCTTGGTAGACCTAGAGAACTTGTCTAGGGTGAGAAGCAGGAGGTTGCTGAACACATGAGTTAGATTGGATCCATGGATCATGGGCACTCCAGCACCGGAGTTACTCCGTCCAATCTATTATCCCCTCCACATTGTCTGTCTTCTAGGATTATTCTCTGGTGTTAGAGGTCACAGCCCGTGGGAGGCAATGTAGCTGCCCAGGTTAGAGGAAAGGAACTGCTTAGGATGCCTTGGCCCGGTTTGGGGATATCATCAGCAACTACAGTGAGGACCCTCCCTATAGAATGGAGACTCCGGAGGCCGCGTGGTGGCCGGGGCACTGTGACTAGTCACGCTAGCAGCAGCGTAGCGCCCAACTAGTTTAAAACATTTACACTTTTTAATGTATTAAATAATCGGGGAGCGTGATGGCGCAGTGGCTTAGCTGCTCGTCTTTCACTCGGTCGGCCGGGTTTCGAATCCCGGTGACAGCGGGGTGGAATTTTCAACTGAAAAATCACGTCGCGTCAGGAAGGGCATACGGCCTTAAATCCCCGGCCAAAACCAAAATGAGCCTGATTGGGTCCGGTGACCCCAATTAATTGGGAAAAGCCGAAGAAAGAGAGAGAGAGAGAATGTATTAAATAAGCATCATTACTTACATGAAAAGCTGGAAAAGCTGTCCAATTTCTAGACACACATTGCACCGACGTAGGAAGTTTTGGTACACTCGCTGTAATTCATCCTCACTGATATTTCGTATCAGTGCAGTTATTTCGTTCTCGAGAGCCCCCCGAGTACACGGATTGTTTCAGTATTCCTTTTGTTTAAGGTTCCTCCACAAGTAAAAATCGTACGGCGCTGAAACTTACGAACAAATTTACTGCAAACTTCTTCTTGAGAAGATAAGTTTCCACTAGGAAAATTCAATGTTTTGCGCTATACCTAACGATGTCCACGGGATATGAGGCAGGCTACAGTACTTCACAGCAAGGCTTAATTATCACAACTATGGTATCTTGCCAGCTGCGTATGTAATAAATGCTATGACAGCATCCAGGGTTTCATGACCCGCTGTTGCAATTGATACATGCTATAAATCTGACGGTGAGTCATTGTGACTTGTCCGAGGCACGGCCTTTGAAAAGCTCCGTTCTATAGGGAGGGCCCTTATTGTAGATCTGGATATGGCCCTTGTTTCAAGCAGGCATTTCAGTATGCTGGAATAGACTAATCAAGTGCATTATAAGAAAAACTGGAAGAAAATGTTAGTGGATGAAATATGCTTACATTACAATTGGACATGTCCAATGTCACTTAAACATTCTTTCATTTATTCTTTGTCAGCAGCACTAAAGTTGACATGAAAGATATTTGCCACCTGTAAGATGTAAAATATTTAACTGTGACATTAATATCATTCATTTAATATCAAAGTAATTCCAAAAATAGGTGAAATTTCTGTCTGTTGAAATGTTGGTTATCAGCATACTGTATTGGGCAAAACTTAAAAGTTTATTCCATTTGATACTCTCTTATAGTTTCCTGAATTATACTTTGTAGGCATAAATGTATGCATATACAGTACACAATCCCACATGAAAATACAGTGCTAACCTTTACTCAACCATGAGCTCATTGGCATCACCCGATTAGCACAATGTTGTAGCTCATGTGCAGTCATGCAAATTCTCTTATTCTATGATACATTAATTGTAGCTGAGAGGAAATCTGTGTCTCCACAAGTGTTTAGTTCATAAAATTCGTATAGTCCATCCTCAAGCATAGTTCTTCACATTGTGATCATGTACATTGCAGAACAGTCTCCACATGAAAGGCCATTTAATTCGGTATATGACATTTGGAGATGATCAAGGAAACAAATATTTTAAAATCCAAGTAGCAAATAATTAAAATCACACATACTCCACAGAACATTCTGTCCAAAATGCACTCACAAACATACATGTGCACATGCGCAGGTAAATATTTAGTCATTGTTTTGCTCATATAAGAATGTATTTGTGATTAGATAGAGTTGCCATTATTAAGTTAATCAAATTTTTTAGAGTGAACATAGAAAATATTTCTAAAATATTTACTATGTGTGAGGTATGAAAATTGTTTAAGAAAATGCTGGCCAACCTTCCAAAAAACATCAACACTAATGTTGAATTAAAATAAATTTTCTAAGCAATGGAAAATGATAGTACAAAGATATTTTATAGCATGTGTTATTCTAAATTTTATAGTTGAATTTTTTCCTTCAAAAATATGTCTTTTGTATTAAAAAAAGAGAAAAGTATTGATTCACAAATTTTAGTGCCTTAAAAATACTTTATCAAATGATGATATAATTTTTCTAGCTTTATACTTCTAGAAAATAAAATGAAGATCTTCTAATATGGTATTCATTTTACATTCACCTAGTTTGATATACATTTCGTGCTATTTATACGTAGCTATTTATTTTCAAACTTTTTGGGGCCTGCCAGCATACACACAAATAATTAGCCATTGCTTTATCTATTTATGGTATGCTCACCTTAATGAAAGTTGTAAACTTCTCTGTTATAGATACCTTGACAACATAGTTTCTGCGAAATGGAATATTGCATCATATAAACAGAAAAGTGTTATAAATAGCTGTTGGACATATTTTATGTTACTTTTATACATCAGATTTTCAAAATAATTATCATTTAAATGATGAATTGGAGTATTTCTATCTTGGTCATATAAAATGAATTCCCTATACCTGTTAAACAGAAACTTATGTTGGGAGGTTCTGAACTCATAGTAGATGCATTCCAATTGTCATATATTTTGTATAACTCAAAATATATGTAAAAAAGGTTGCCTAGAATTCATTCAACTGAGTGTAGAAGCATTTTCCAACTGTGCCATATAAATGCAGTGTTGATGTGCAGAATTTTCAATAGTAATGTATACAAAAAGAAAGCTAGTCTGCACTTTTATTAGATAATATTAATTATACATATTATGCAAGTACGTAAATGAATAACGGTAGACTTGAGTAAGATATTCTGTATAAATGAAAAGAGAAAACAGAAACAAATAAACAAAACATGTTGATTTGTACAGTGATAATGTGTCTTTTCTTAAACCTTTATTGAAGCTGCATGTAGAAATTAAATTATTGTTACTTTGCTTCACTTGATATGTGATGATAAAATCAATTTTCATATCATGGAAGTTATACATAGCAGATACAGTATGTACAGCTGTTGTATGATATCATCTGAGGCAAAAGTGAATGAAAATACATTGTTTTGTAAATAAATATGACAAATAAGACATTCTATTCTGTTTGAGGAAACTTTTATTGTATGGTGATAAAAAGAAAAGTGATAAAGGGGTTACAGAGTTAGTGAGAAAGATTACTAATATAGAACTGTCAGAAGTATTCTGAAATACTTTTGCCTTTCTTTAGAACATTTGCCTAAGTAAGAGAGATTCTATACACTTCATGTAGATCTACTGAGAATAATCATTTCAGATGTGAATTAACACCCTCTAGTCATGATTTAGAGCAGTCAAGCAACTGGGAATATATAAAGTCTCATAATAATTATGTCAAGTTTCAGTAAAGGAATGATGGTGCATACTTTTAGTCAGAGTTACAGAATCTTGCTAGATGAGAAGTCACTGAAAGGATGTGATGAAAGAAAGGAATTGAAGTTATTATTTTAACAATGTATACAGTATATAGTGTTACTTGGTTAATAGAAGTGAATAAAATCCAGTTAGACCAAAAGAATTCAATGTATTTTTAACTCTCTGCAAAATCACCAGCTGAGTAGCAGTCTCATTTTTACTGTATATAGCTTATACTGTGCACACCAATCACAAGAGGAGAAGTAATTTACATTTGAATTATAATAAATTATGGCATGCAGCCATCCATTCACAACTAAAAGTTATTTTTTTCAAATATACAGTAGTTTGAATTTTCTTTTTCCTGCGCTCAAGTTTGCTTCTTTTGCTTCTTTCTCTTTCTGTATTTCAACTCCATCTCCTCCTTATCAACACTATCCTTAAATTCTTCAAGAGGATAATGATCACACATATCAATTAGTCTCCCCTATGTAATTAACAAAGTTAATCCATTCAGACTGTTTTTGTAGGTAGTTATATGAACAAATGTACATTTGGTACATTGCTCTAAAATATGTAGCAATGTGAAACATTTGCACAAAGTTTGATTCATTCAGTATTACTCATCTGAAGATGAAACATTCCTTTATTTACTGTTTGGTTATTACAACAGTAGTCTGTCAAGAAATTCAGTTTTAAAATTTTCCAAGTATGTATATTTTATTGTTTTCTTTTCCACTTTCTTAGGTGCCCAGAACATTTTTAAATTCTTAAAAAGGTTCCAGGATACTTCTGATATTATCTGTTGAATGAATATGACCTGTAGAATGCACTTCTGTTGATTAGTACAGTACTCAAGTTTGTAAAATGTTTCTGTGTATTCTAGTTGAGAAAAGACGATGGAATTTATTTTAATCAATTCTAGATTTATGTAGCCTGTGATTTTTTTCTAAGTAAACATTGCAAGTATTTTATTTATACCTATCATCATGGTGAACTTGTATAATTCGTCTCGGTTTTATGAATCACCAAATACATTAGGTAATTGTATACTTGATGCTTTAAAACTCCTTATTTAAATCCTCTTTCCCAGGTGACTTTCCCTGTGACATAAGCATCAAGATGTGTTGTACCCGTTTCCCGGATGAGAAGTGATGACCCGGCTAAAATACAACAATTCACCATGGAAAGAGCAATCTAAAAACTTAACTAAGGAAATATTTTGTATGTGAATTTTGTCTGGAACTTTAAAAAGTAGCTCGGGTGGCAAGAGACAAAGTATCACGGGGTGTTGTCGGGATTGGTAGGTGGGTGGCATTTCTTTTTTTCTAGAAACACAAAATTAGTGCAATATCGATTCTCAGGAAACACATCCATAAGTATAATCCAAGATTTAGGATAAAATCAAACTTTTATTTCCGCAAAGCAGAAACACATATAAGTTACCTATCCTACAATCGGTCAGGCTTGATTAACGAAATTAGGATGGGATTCTTAATCCATAAATTAATGTCTCTTCATTGAAAGAAAAGGAATGAACAACCACACAGATAGACCTATGCTATTTTTACATTACAGGAGATAATCAACAAAATAATTAACATTGTAAAATTGCAACTGAAGTCCAATCACCTTGTTAATCCATCAACACAAAACCACAAAATCACTACACTCAGAGATATTCTACTTCCTGTTTTTTTTTTTTTCCATAGTCAGTTTACCCTCCAGGTAGACTTTTCCCACGGATTCAGTGAGGGATCCCACCTTACTGCCTCTACGGGCAGTGTCCTGGATCTTGACATCGGGACGGGGGATACAACTGGGGAGGTGGGTCTAGCACCTTGCCCAGGCGGCCTCACCTGCAAAGCAAACAGGGGGCCTCATGAGGGATGGGACGGGATGGGAAGAATGGGAGGGATAGACAAGGAAGAGGGAAGGAGGCGGTCATGACCTGACGGTAGTTACTGTACCCGAAATTACCTACCCTTTACCTGTTGGAATCCCTCGATGGTAGCTGGAGCTGGATCGCAGCACCTGATAATCCCCGGCTAGAATAATCCCCAGGTCCTACCAACAAGTGAAGGGAGTAATAGGGTGCAAGTAAATCCTAACAGAGGTGGCATTAAGCAAAACCAAAGCATCAAAGAAAACAGCTCATAGAACACGAGAATCATGAAAATGTCATCTCAGGAGTGTGGGGAACTCCAGAAATACCTAGCGATGGCCCTCTTAATGCGACCTCATATTACCTCTATAAATCATCACACCGCATGATTAAAAAGAAATAAAAAATTTATTCAGAAATAAAACTGACTGAGAGTCAGTCGACGATGTCCGAGAATGGACACAAAAGCAACAATATCCTCACTTGAATGGCATTTTAGAAAAATGCAGCATTCTGTCCCCTTGGACAGGACTGCATAAATAACCCTAATCTTACAGCAAGATTTTACTATGTACAACAGATGATCCGACAACAAAATGTAACCCTAATGGATCATCTACACGGTGATTCCAAAATTAAAATATTATTACGCACATAAATGTTACCCTTTTACACAATATTTACAAGATATTTATACACCCTTAAGTGTAAATGCCATTTGCTTGATATTCATGCACCCACCATGTGTGCTTTTGTCATAAATCGTTGCTTTAGCAAATTCAAATTTTAATCAGGTTCATCAACCGAGCAATTAAGTTGGGAAGAAGTATAATCATACTTTATCCATCATTCCATTAGTTTCACTTATTATTCTGAATTATTCTTATTCTTATTGAAATGAAAATCCACAGCCTGTGTCCAGTCTCCGACCGGGTCAGGAATGGAATGAATGAAGCCCCCATCTAGCGGTGAGGATATGGACTGTGCCGGCTGCCGAGACCTGACGCACTCCTCTGGGGCAGTGATTAAATGAATGACAGATGAAATGAAATGATAGTGGAGAGTGTTGCTGGAATGAAATTTTTGACAGGGAAAACCGGAGTACCCGGAGAAAAACCTGTCGGCCTCCGTTTTGTCCAGCACAGATCTCACATGGAGTGACCGAGATTTGAACCACGGACCCAGCGGTGAGAGGCTGGCGTGCTGCCGCCTAAGCCACGGAGGCTTTCTTATTCTTATTATCATTCTTAATTATATCTGTTTAATTCATTATCAATATTCATACTTATTTAAATACTCTTAATTAGACATAATCGCAGGAATATTTAAGTGGGGATGACAAGAGAAAATTAGGAGGCATTACTATTAGTCATCCATAACTGGAATCACCAATTCATCAACTAACAATAGTTATGAATGCATTGAAAATTATGTTCATTATCAAACATGGCATAGTTTAACTAAGATACTGTATTCATTTCATAGTCAGACATGACATCGACGATTGCTTATGAACTGTGGATAATACCACCAACTTCATGAAGAATATTCCTTTGAATATGTTTTACACATTTTGCTCACATTAGCATAACAGAACCGGGTGAGTTAGCCGTGGTCGTTACGGCATGACTAATGGCAGTCGCTCACATCCGGGAGGCGAGGAGGTTCGAATCCCCCCGCCGGCAACCTTGAAGATGGTCTTCTGTGGTTTCCCATCTTCCTTTCAGGCAAATGCCGGGGTTGGTCCCTAACTATAGGCCACAGCCGCTACCTTCCAACTCCTCGCCCTTCCCTTCCAACTTTCCTCCCCAACGGTACTTGTAGCTCACCCATTGGGTGTCCGTCTCGAAGCAGCTACAAAAACTGGCGAGCCGAACATGTCCTCGGACACTCCCGGCACTAAAAGCCATACGCTAAAAAAAAAAAAAAGCATAACAGAATCACATGTACTTCACTGAGTACTTAAATGTATATTACCATTAACGTTCACAGACGTTAAATACCCATATATCACCCTCATGGTGATTATTAACCCTTTGACCGCCAACGTCCGATTGATCGGACGTTCGGAGTTCAGTCGAAAAACACCAACGTCCGATCACTCCTGTTGTCTCAAGCAGTGAATCTGAACGTGACAGTGACGGGTGGGACGATATTTTAGAGGGCAATGACCCCTCATACAATCATTCGTTTGTATACAATGAAATTCCCGGCAGTAAACACTGTCCACCCCGGAATTCTCCACCTATATCATATTTTGATCTTTTTTTTCCCCGTATGTCTTTCTTGAACATGTTAGTGACTTACACAAACATTAATGCAAGAAATTTTATTCAACTAAATCGCCATAAATTTGGAAGCCACAGCAGGAATCGTCTTTGGAGACCTGTAAGTTTTGTTGAGATGAAAGCTTTCCTTGCTGTATTAGTGAACATGGGTTTGAATAAAAAACCAACAATTGAATTGTATTGGAGTACCAAATCTTCCCAACACATTCCGTGGTATAGCAAAATGTTTGCTAGGAACAGATTCCAGTCAATTCTGAAATATTTTCACATGGTAGACACTGGAACGTTGCCAAAACCAGGACATCCCGGCTATGACCCCTGTGCTCGATTTAGTCCTATAATTGATCATGCCTATAGAGTTTTCAGACGTTACTACACACCAAATGAACAATTGTTGATCGACAAGAGTTTAGTTGGGACGAAAAACCATATGCAGCTACAATATATGCCCAACAAGCACCACCACAAGTGGGGAATCAAGTTGTGGTTACTCTGTGATAGCGTTACGCATTACTGCTTGTCCTTTTTTTGCTACAAAGGTAAAAGGGATCAAGATAAATATGGTGGAAGTGGAAATAACGGGCTTGGTTATACGGTTGTGATGAAGTTATTAGAAATGGGAAATTATTTGAATAAAGGGTTCCATGTGTTCGTGGACAACTTCTTTACCTCAATTCCTCTGGCTAAGGCTTTGTATTCAAACCTGACATATCTAACTGGCACATTACGTAGTAAACTCTCCTATGAAGCAAAGATTTTCTGTTGAGCAAACCAAATATCGCCGCAAGGGATTTATGCTGATGGTGGGCAGCCGGCTAAAAAAAACGCAAAATAAAAGCAAGTTCTTCTCCTGTCTACAAACGCCGAAGCAAAAAGTGAAATGAAATTGAAGAAGAAAGGAAACAAGTTATTTATAACCAGCAAACCATCTGTTATTCGGCATTACAATTCTTATATGCGCGGAGTTGACTCATCAGATCAAATGCTACACTGCTATTTAGATGAGCGCCGGACACTAATTATTTGGAAAAAAGTGACATTTCACATTTTTGGGAGAATGATTATCAACTTGTATATTTTGTACAAAGATAATACAGACAACCCTCTATCAAGACTTGACTTCACAATTTCATTAGTTGAGGAACTTGCTGCCGAGTGGCTCGGTGACCAAGCGCCAATTCAGCTACCGCGGGCGGGCAACGAACCCCTTCACCTTTTACCGGAAAAGAAAGAACGTTACTGTTCCGTGTGCAGCAAGATTAGTACAAGTCAAGGTGGTAAAAGGAAAAATACCAGATACGTTTGCAAGCAGTGTAAGAAAGGTGTACACCCTTTGTGCCTCCCAAAGCACATTTGCTGGAGCATGTCCTAAAAATGTGTAAATATTTGTAAATAGTTTCTTGTCTCATAATTTTCATGCAAAAGTGTTTTATATGGTGTCCGCAGGCAGGAAAAGTCAGGAATTTTGTTTTTAGTCAGGAAAAGTCAGGACAAAGTGTGAAGAAATGGCGTGAGTCAGGAAAAAATGGCAAAATGTATTAGAAAGTCAGGAATTTTTTATTAACCATACAGTATTTTGTGTTTTACAGCCATACTTTTTGATGTTACTAGTTCAACTAATCTCTGAAGATAAAAAGCAATAACTCACTGGACATTATGGTAAGTTTCCATTTTTACAGTGCATCATAGTAAAAACCTCTTTTAACTTAGGCCTACCTATTTTTTGTACGCTTTTTTTGGCGTCGGCGTAGGGATGTGGCGACCCCCATCACTATAGTTTAGCTTATTAAGTACTTCGATTTATTTATTATTGCATTATAATTTACTTTATTTTGTATTTTAAATGAATAAAGAGGTGAGCATTGGGGCAGCTAAGGGGATGGTGGAGGTTGCAAATAAAAAATATATATATTTGCTCAATAAACCTTTTTTCCGATGTTACGATGACTTCGCAAGTCAGGAATTTTGTTGAAAAATGGTCAGGAAAATTGACATTGAAAATTCTGTGGACACCATGTTTAGAGTGTTCAGTTTGTGAGAAATAGACATTACTATTCATTTTTTACTCAAAAATAACCAGGAACTGCAGACATTTGCATATATGTAACAATTAGAAAATTTCACGTTCATGTAATAATAATAATAAAAAATATATTTTTGCAACTAAAATACTGTATACAAAGCTCTAATTTTTTATACGTGGCATAATAAACATCTCCTCTCTAGAATAATGCCGTTTTCGATACTAAAAATATTTTTTTCTTAACGTTTTTTTGATCATGAAACCCATTTTTGCGACGAAAACGAAATATTTATTTGAATCATCACTTTAAAATATAATTTATAAAATAACGATACAGTACTACCTCGTTTATCCGAACCTCATTCAACCGGATTATCCGGATCGATCCGGAAAGAAAAATAAAAAATTTAACGTTGCTAAACATGTGATTTCCTGATCACTACAGTGTTGCCATGAGGTTGTAGGGCGGGTTGTTGTTGCGCTGGGAAGAGAAAGTGGACGCGACGACACAGCTGGACAACATCATGATGTACATGGAGCAACAGCAGGACACAACGCCAGCTGAACTAATGATGGTGAAACGTTTACGTGATCGTGCCGCATTGAAACGTCACACAAAATCAAAACAGAGGAAGATAAATGACTTTTTTGTAAATAACAACTAAACCCTGTGTAAATTAAAAGCGTGTGTAAATATTTCAGGTGTGTAAATAAAATGTTTTTTGTGATGTACAGTAGGGGCCTACAGTATTGTGTACATTGAATGACTGTGTAAATACAGTATTGTGCTTTTTCATGACCAAAAGGAAATAATAAGTGGTAAGTTATCATTTTACATTTTGTTTTATTTATCTTTCTATATTTCCGGATTATCTGGATTTTCGATTAACCGGACCCAGTTAGTCCGGATAAACGAGGTTGTACTGTACATTAATTTACATTAATAAAAAGCCCGAAGCATTGCCTTCAGTATAAAAAAAACCTCATCCGATTGACATAAATTGACCAGAAGTTATTACGTATAATTTACCGCAGGGTAAAAAGTGCACATTAGGCCTTGGCAGTATAGGGCATGGACGCGGCGTATGAGGCTGGCGGTCAAAGGGTTAAATTCATTTACAAGTATCTAGTTCTGTCTAGGCCTTCGCCTTTTAATAAATATTCCGTTATCAAATTATACAACTTCAATTCACTACATTCAATTCATACGTGGATCATCGATATATTCCACTGGATTACAAAAATTCTTGCCTCACAAAATTATACTCGTAGTCATGTATATCATAAGTATACACATGCCTCCACTTAAAATTAACCCTGAGACTGGTGTCATAAAGAATAAATGTTGATTCGTAAATTCTCATGCCAATATAAACTGCGTAGAAAACTCATAAGAATGAACTAACATCATGGTTATCAATCCTAATTGAATTTAATAATGACCTAGATGTACCTAAGTACACGTGGTAACGAATTAGAAGTCGAAATTGATCAGTCAAAATAGGACCATTCCCCTCAAGTGAATTCACAATGTCCGAACTGGTCCTACACCATGAATCTAGGTAACGACTCAAGTTAGCAACTATTGATTCATTAGAAACCAGAACGATCACTGATCCTTCACAAGAGAAAATCCCCTAATCCAATAGAATGATCCAACTTCTCATCCTATAAATCCTACAAATAATTACCTTGAAAAATATCAAAGTGCATTGGCAATATTCAGAGACCACAACTATCGAACACGAATTATAGTGCATCTATCAATATCAAGTCTAAGCTTGAATAAAATATCAAAGTCTTTACAAAGATCAAAAATATCTATCACAAAAGTTAACTCAACTCCACTAAGGAAAACGGTAGTCTTCTCCTAAAAATTCTTCTTCTCTACAATTAAGAAGATCATTGAAAGTCACTGTATTTAATTATATTAATCTGAAATCAAGATAGCAATTATCAAAAATTTAGAAAAAATGGGTGCACTCATTATTCAAGCTGAAACCCGATTGAGGATGAGATCAGACATGAAAGGAATATCATGCCTAAATCTCATTTCAATCATACTACAGAAAGCATAAAAGATGGCAATAGTGGTCACTCTGGAATGTCGCTACTTTGCTAAGCTGCATAAATGTTCTTCTTTCTACCTTTTGAAGAATCTCGGAGTCGAAATTAGAGCAAAGGCATGCCCTACCATCTGGTTCCACCATATACTGTAGGACAGTATAGTTCCTCCATGTCTCCGGCACTCCAACTAGGGACCACCAACTCACCTTCCCTTGGCTCTCAGCTGGTAACAGGATCTCTCCATTGTAGTGGAACTGGTCTCTTTTCTCCATAGACAAGCTCCAATTTGCCCGAAAGAAGTTATGCGCACGGTAACAGATTGGCGACACCCGAGCGAATTCATGGCTGACATTCACAAATAGTGCGGTTGCATGGAATCAAAAGTTCATTTCCCACATGCTCATAATCCGCGTCGCGAACACACTAAAGAATGAAGATGGCATTGTGATTGCTTGTAACGTTCAGTGCAATGCCTGATGAGCAGTATCCATGTTTTATATTTAACCGGGCATGGTTAAAAGTTCAATATTCATGCTCAATATTCCTCTTAACGTTTTGCTTTTCAATACGACGTATATACTGAGGAATTTCAAATGAAAATGTTCATGTTTCAGCTCTGCGGCAAATGTAATACTCACAGTATTAATGGTGAACATATAAAGTGTAACCACCAAATCTTTAGGCTGTAGCGTTAATATAATATTTCTTCCATGTATCATTCCGCGATACGTTCTACGTGAACATGAGATATCATTGACTCAAAATAAAACAGAGTCCTTACACGCTGCACTGCACGAATATCCACTCAGCATGTGAATATTTCAAAGTCCCTTTTCGACACTTGGGATGAATATCATGGTTATCATTCTGAGTACAGAATTCGCGTGTGTACAGGTCAGTCCCGGTGTCGGTGTTAACTCGGCGGAGCTACTACAAGATCTGATTTCCACCGCTCTAGCAGCAAATCACAGGAAAGTTATATTTCCCCCTCTCCTGAGCGGGATATATATCGATATCTGACACGCTGGCATAATATTAATATACTTCATTTCTTCTGCAGAGGATATTTCCATAGAAATGTGCTTGTATTACCTCTCTGCTAGATAAATGTAAACTCCAATGCATACTGAACAGCATAAATAGGTCTCAATTCCATATAATCAGAATATACACTTCTCAAGCGATCAACTCGAAAGACATTTCAATATTTATTGATCGCTCCGTGCATCATAGGGTTGGAACTGCGTTCGGAAGCGGTCGCGAAGAGTCCTTGAACGCTTCGGGTTTACTCGGGCGAGCTGCACAGCTGTAAACCAGCCGTCGATGATATAATCTTAACTAGGTCATGGGCTTTTGTAGTAACGACATCTCGAGCGATAATGTACTGCCTTTCGGACCATAAAATATTGGTACAGTATCATCCCGGCATTTGCCCGAAGACGAAGTGGGCAACCACGAAAAACCACTTTGAGGATGGCTGAGGTGGGAATCAAACCTCCTCTATTCATTTGGACCACCCGAGGCTGAGTAGAACCCATTCCAGTCCTCATACCACTTTTCAAATTTCGTGGCAGATCCGGGAATCGAACCTCGGACCTCCAGGGTGGCAGCTAAGCATGCTGACCACTACACCACTTCCTGTTAATACATGACAAAATTTAATTTAAACTTACGCAGTTAAATCTCCTTTTTCACTAATCTATTAATTATGCAAAAAATATAAGGTAAGGTGCCCAATATCTGCCCCTCTCCCCCTTTAAGATTTTTGCATATATTATTAAAATGTTCAGAGATAAATGTCTAGAATCAATCAGATAGGAAGAATGAGCAGTTGTCACAAAATGAATACATTTAACTTCAGGAAATATAGCACACAAAATAATTTATTCAAAGAGTACACAAAGTTGTACCTTCCCACGTTTAATGAAGGGCGTTCCTAAATTCGACCCATGTTTCTTCTTCAGATAAAGTGAAATGTATGATTTTCAATGGCAAGTTATAATACCTTATTTTGTGGGAAACAAAAACCAAGGAAGTCCTTCCAAACAAATGTCACATATGAACATACACTTGTCACTTTCTGACGAACATGTTTCATGACACCATTGGAAACATTTTGTGCACTTAATCCTCTTTTCTACCATCTTATCAGCTGAGTAGGGTTTTCCACACATGGTGCATACTGCGTCATCATTTTCACTATCCTCACTGTCTGTTGAGACGTAAGGAATTTTGTCTGAATCTTCAAGACTCGAACCATCACTAGAAGAGTCTTGCAGGAAAAGCATTCTCTTGCTTCCGTTTTAGCTGATAGGCGTTTCCTTCTATGACATTGCTCGGACGAGGAGGTGGACTTAACAGAAGTTGATTGTCCAGCTTTAGAATTTGGTGAGGAACATCTGGAAGAGGCAGCTTTCTTACGTTTCGGAGGGAATGATGGGTTATCAAATTGAAGCATTTTTTGTACCTTTGACTCATTCGTCCGTGTTCTCTTCTGTGACGCTTTCATTACTTTGATTTTGTGGGGAGTCCCAGTGACCAACGATGCTGAACCTCGCCTGTTTGAAAATGTAGGCTCAATAACTGGCACTTCCCGAATGTCCTTAGGGCTTACAACAGTGGTAGATCCGTTTTCGATGTCGTCTTGATCATTATTCTTTTGCCTCTGGGAAATAAAATCCTCATCTGGAAAAATATCAGGCTTGAAAGGAACTATGCCGGTTTTCTTGAAGCCGTTGACAGCTGTCTCCATAGTTGCTGCTTTCAAATATGCCTCTGAAAACAATGAAGCTACCTGTCGTTTTATCACAATTCGAACAGTATGATTCACCAACCAGCCTTCAATGGAACATGAAGGCTTACGTCCAAGGGCTGCATTCTGTCTGTGGAGTGTGGAGGTAGACATACAACTGAGATGCCAGTTCTACGAGCTCTTTCCATCACCTCAATATTTCGCGTTTGTGAGAAATATCCGTCTAGAATAAGCACCACAGGTCTTTCCTTTGATGGCCTTACTATGGAGATGAAGTGTTCTAGCCACCTACAAAACAGGGGGCCTGTAATCCACCCAGAATCACTCACGCCACCAATAGAACCAGGAGGAGCACCATCAAGTAGTTCCGGTTCCCACCTCTTTTGAGGGAAAATCATCAAAGGAGGTATGTACTGGCCAGCTGCAGACAGACAAGTACCAACAGTTATTGTGGCTCCTCGCTCTGCAGAAGAAAGTTTATAAACCAGTTTCCTTTACCAGTCACAATTTTGGTGGTCTTGTGCTGAACAGCCGACACGCCAGTCTCGTCCACATAATAGATTGTAGTACTATCAAAGTTATCCTTCTCCAGCTCAGGTTTTAGAATAGAAAAGCACTTAATAACACTTTCTTTCTTAAACCCTTCAATCCTAGCCATAGAGAGATTTTGTGGTTTTCTCAAACTAAACTCTGGGTATTGATTAAAAAACAAATGTTTCCATTTAAGACTGGCCTTCCCTGAGGCAGTATTAAAGGGGTGAGATACATTATATTTCATAGCCAGTTCATACGCCATCCGATGCAAATCAGAGAGTGTCAGGCCATAATAACTTCTTTCCATCTCTAAGCAGTATTGTACAAGCAATTTATCAAATGCTGGTGACAAGAGTTGGCTTATGTCCATATATCTGAGCAATGCACTCTTCAGGTAATAACTCTTGGTACGTTAAAAAGTCGAGAAGCTGCTCTATAGCCCATTTTCTTCTTCCACACAGCATTAATGGCCTCTACCATTTCTTCTTTCATCCATTTTCTCCGCTTTACCACCTGAAAAAACATGTGATAATAGTTCATCGAATGTTTGGCCTCAAGATACCAGATTGGAATAAAGTGTTCCAAATTTCACCCCCAGGACGAATATCGGACCAATGATGCATACCTACATGGATATATCTTTCATTGCTTGCTTTGTACAACGATCGCTACACCCCATATATACAGTATATTGCTGCTATAGACATTTATGCTGCACATAAATAGAAGCAAATGTTAATCAAACGTACCTTGAATAGCTTAACAGCTCCGACAAGTAGGGATGTATTACAAGCGTGGCAATCCAATAACTTTCAACTCAGAATACTCGGAACACAATCACAGGAGATGCACCTCAGTGTGAGAAGCTTACTACTGTATGCTTTGTCACATGTTCCACTGTCTCCCACCAGACTGCAGCACTCGATGAGCTCGAAACATGCGGGGATGGATGTCGGGCCAGTAACCTTACACAAAATATTTCTCACACAAACTACCTGTATTTAATCGATATCGATAATCTCTCCTCCAATTATTACGTTTCATTGGAATGAATATATCTCTTAGTCAACTATGTCAATGTCATCGTCCCATTAAAAAAACAACATCCATGGTTTATAGGTGAATTTACTTCAATGGCCTCCATGAACATACAAAATTTCAGTTTGATTGCTGTTATAGATTCGTCGATATTGAGAATCGGTTAATTATGTCAGATGATCTATACGTAAGCCGCAGAGTTGGTTCAATATACAAACGTTCACATTGATCACATGATTACGACACAAAAATAATAACTTAATTAAAACATTAGCACAGCCACCATCTTAAGTTTATGAAAACAAGTGAATTAAATTAAATGCCAGTAGATTAAATCTTGTATAAACATTCACCATACCAAGTTTCACTGTGCTCATGTGATTAAGTCGCAAGAAAATTCCATTTAAATTCTTGAACTTTGCTTGGCCGCCATGTTATTTTGTACTTAACAGGTTTTTTAAAGTGACCTAGGTGAACTTATCTTAGTATTCTCTATCGCTATACAAAATTTCAGCCTTATATCAGTAACAGTTTCGGTAATATAGAATGCTGGTGAAATAATTCGTGCAGTTGCCATGTTGGATTGGTAAATAATATTAAAATTTCAAAAAGTGGCAGGGTTAGGTGAAATTTGGCCAGAAATGGTAGAGTATAGTGGGAAAGCAGGGATGAAATGGCTGCATAGGATAATCAAATTGGCATGGGATTTATTACTTTATTCTGAAGGGGAGTAGCAACCTTTCAGAATTAATCAATTCTTTACTCGTCCTAAAAACGGTGAAGACATTGATAACATTAGCCAACTAATGGCTAAGCTGCGTACTGTAGCACAGCTTAAAGCAACAGGAAATTCCAGCCGTAATGTTCTTCCCGAGAATATGTACCTCTCTATGCAATAATTACATGTGATGATGGCCTCTTCTCTTGTGGCTCATGATCACAAGATAACAGTCATGTAAAACTACAAGCTTCCTTCTTCTCTTATAAAATTTCAATTCAGAGGTAAACCAGTCCCCCGTTTGTATCTCCGGATGAGGACTACTCAAGAGGGGTTTGACATCAGAGAAGTGATAAAGAGAAAACTGACATTCTACGGATCGGAGTGTGTAATGTTAGAAGTCTCAATGGTAGCAGAGGGTTAGAAAACTGGGATAGATAGGTTGAGGTTGGATTTGGTTAGTGCGCTGTTCGAAAGACAGGAGTTTTGGTCAGGAGACTGTTGGATCATTAGCACGAAATCAAACAACGGCTACCTCCTTTATTAACTAGGAAACTTAGAGTGGGTGGAATATTATGAATAATATAACTGATTATTGTAGCTAAAATCAATACAAAACCTATGTGCACCACAGTAGTACAAGTCTATATGCCTACCAGTCAAGCTGATGATGAAGATGTTGAAAAGGTCTACGAAGAAATAGATGAAATTCTGAGGTATGTCAAGGGTGACAAAAATATTATAGTAATGGGAGATTGGAATGCTGTGGTAGGAAAAGGAAGATAGTTGGAGATTTCGGATTAGGTGAAAGAAATGATCGAGGAAACAGGCTGATGGAATTCTGCACCGAGCACGAGTTGGTCATAGCTAGAATATACAAATGGATGAGACCAGGAGATACAGGACATTTCCAAATCGACCTCAGTATGGTCAAGCAGAGATTCAGAAACCAGACTTTCGATTGAAAAACATATCCCGGAGCTGACATAAACTCTGACCACAATCTGGTTGTAATGAAATGCAGAATAAAGCTGAAGAAACTGAAGAAAAGACAATAGCCATAAAGGTGGGCAATAGACAAACTGAAAGAGGACATGAAAATAAGATTCAAGAGGAGTATAAGAGAAGGAATAATGAAGAACCCTGAACAAACTTAAAATGCCGAGGAATGGGCACTTTTGAAGAATGAAATAACAAAATCCACAGAACAAAACAATGGTAGAAATGAAAGAATAGGTAGAAAACCGTGAATCACTCAGTATAGGCCTACACTAGAATTAATGGATGAAAGGCAGAAGGAAGCACAAGAATGTAAGAGATGAAAGGGGGAAAGCAGAATACTGACCGTCTGAAAAATGAGGTAAGCAAAAGTGCAACGAAGCAAAAGAAGAATGGTTGAAAGAGAAATGTGCAAGTATAGAAAATTGTCTGAAAGTAAGAAAAGTAGATACAGCTTATCGAAGGATTAAGAGTACTTTTGAGGAAAGGGAAACTAAGCGCTGTAATATTGACTCAGATGGAAAACCTCTAACAGATAGCCAAGAAAAGGTTGAGAGATGGAAAGCTTACATAGTGTGTGTTTTTATAGGGGTAAAGAGAATGAGAATCATCTAATGGAAAGGGAAGAAGAAATTGATGAGGATGAGAAAGGAGATTTAATATTGAGATCGGAATTTGACCGAGCACTGGAAGACTTAATCAGGAACAAAGCACCAGGCATAGATATACCGATTGAGTTGCTACGTTGCACAGGTGATGAAGGTCTGATGAGGTTATTTCACTTATTGTGGTATGTAGGATTTATGAGACAGGTGGGGTACCCTCAGAATCTAAGAAGAATGTTATCATCCCTATACTGAAGAAAGCAGGAGCTGACAGATGTGAAGATTAGCATACATCAGCTTGATCACTCATGCTTCAAAGATCCTGCCTAGAATAATTTACAAGAGGGTGGAAAGACAGATAGAAACCGAGTTGGGTGAAGACCAATTTGGTTCCATGAGAAACCTAGGAACAAGAGAAGTCTTAGGCTGATCTTGGAAGGTAGAATAAGAAAAGATAAGAGAATGTTCATGGCATTTGTAGACTTAGAAAAGGCTTTTGATAATGCTGGAGTACGTTGTTTGACACCTTGAAAAGGATTGGAATAAAGTACAGGGATAGGATGGTGATTTACAATCTATACAGAAACCACATGTCAGTTATTCGAGCCTAAGGACATGAGCTGGAATTCAGAAAAGTGTAAGGCAAGGCTACAACTATAAATCACCCATACTCTTCAATCTATATATTGAACAAGCAATGAAGGAAATTAGAGAAAAATTTAAAGTAGCAGTAAAGATTCTAGGAGAAATCATTTCAACTCAGAGATTTGCTGATGACATTGTCATGTTAGCGATTCGCCAGAGGATTTGAATGAGTTTTTAAATGGTATGGCCTCCGTCTTGAGGAAAGAATTCATGATGAAAATCAATAAATGTAACACAAAAATAATGGAATGCAGCCAAAATAAATCAGAAACCCCTATTGACGTCAAATTGACAGGTGAAAAGCTAAAGGAAGTAGGAGAGTTCTGCTACTTAGGAAGCAAAATAACCTCTGCTGGACAAGCAAAAAGTAGGTTGGCTCAGGCAAGGAAAGCATTTCTGCTGAAAAGAAATCTGTTGATTTAGGTATTAGAAAATAATTTTTGAAAGCTTTTGTCTGGAGCGTGGTGCTCTATGGAAGTGAAACTTGGAATGTTGGCACAGCAGAAAAGAGGAGAATGTAAGCAATTGATGTGGTGTTACAGGAGAATGTTGAAGATCAGATGGGTAGATGGAGTAACACATGAAGAGTTATTAAGACTAGTGAGAGTGGAGAGATGTTTCTGGTGACTGCTAAAGAAGAGAAGAGATCAAACTTAGTTATGGTAGGAAAAGTCGAGGACAAGAACTGTAGGGGTAGACCAAGGTTAGAATATGTTTAACAGATTGCCTTGGCTGTAAGGTGTGATAGCTGTGTAGAGATGAAATTATTAGCTCAGGACAGGGAGGTATGGAAAGCGGCATCAAACCAGTCTAGCCTGAAGACAACAACAACATTCTGTGGACTGGACAAACTAGCAAACACCAAACTTTATAAGCAAAGTTACAGGAAAGATTGCAACAATTATAGAGATTGCCTGATAAATGATCCGGGCAAAGTATACTCAGGCGTTGTTGAAAGGAGAGTTCGACCATTGGCCGAGAATAAGATGGCTTTAGGCCAAAATGAGGATGTCAGGATCAAATTTGTAACATACGCCAAGTTATTAGGAAATGCTGCGAGAGGAATAGACACTTGTACTTAAGTTTTGTAGATCTAGAGAAGAGTGCCAAGGGAAAAGATGCTGAGCATCCTGTGGAACTGTGGTATCAAGGGAAGGCTTCTACAGTCAATCAAAAGTACAGTATGTATGTTGATAAATCAGGCTGGAGTGAGAGTTGATGATACATAGGATGTGTTCTTGGTTGAAAGTTGTTACAGGAGTGAGGCAAGGCTGTAATTTTTCCCCACTAGTTTATTATACATATGGACCATTGTTGAGGGGAATAAACTGGCTGGGTGGGATTCAATTAGGTGGAAACCAGGTAAGCAGTCCGGCTTATGCCGATGACCAGGTTGTAATAAGTACTGCGGAGTTGTCCAAGTCTCCCCTATATGCAAAATTTCACCTTTATTGGTTACACAGCCTACTTTATGCGACAGACAGACAGACAAGACACACACACTGTATAATCAAAATGGCACCTGCACTTAGTGCTCAGTTTCATAATCTTGAGACTAGGTTGGATGAAGGTCCTTACGTAAGCCTCATATTTTACCAAGCTTTAGGCAGTTGCTCTACTGCTTCCTGAGTAATTGAAAATATGCAGTCCATACTTTGTATTTCGATTCAATTATATCATGAGTTAGACTACTGATTTCAATATTGGTATTTTATATACTTAAGATGGTGGTTGCCTATTATCAGTCTGATAGTATTACGACATAGGAGTAGGGTTGCCCGACGTTCCGTTTTTTCTTGTTTTGTTCCGCGTTCCATTTTAATCTTTAACGGAACGCCAAATAGTCCGTTTTTTTTGGTTAATTTGATAATATATTCAATTTCCCACTAATTTTCAAATGTCCCGCTTCAGAATTGAATGTAATATCTAGCTTGTTTTCTGGTCATACAGGTGCAAGTTTGAAAGAGAAAATGATTTCTATGTCTGTGTCAGATAGATAGGTACCTACATGTTATAGATTTATTGGGGGCAACAAAATTAAGGAATATCTTAGTCCTTGTGAAGTTAATACTCAGCATTTTCCCCTCCACTGCTTTTACGGAGAGAGTTTTTTCTGTCATGAATGTCAAATGGAGAGATGATAGAAACAGAGGCTCCATTAGTTTGATAAAACAAGAATTGTTCACATATTACAATTATGACGAAAATTGTAGTGAATTTTATCAGAAGGTACTTACAGATAAAAAATCCTTGCAAAGGGTCATTCAAATGAAAAGCATTTGTAAGTTGCTCTTGTCATAGGCCTATTTCAGCAATATCTAGGGTTTTAATTTTGTGTATTTGATTATGTAATGCTTATTTAATACATATGTGTATTATTTATTACAACATTTAACAACCTTGATTAAAAAAAAAACAATGTTTTGGGACGTGTGTTCCGTTTTTCGATACTTTAAATCTGGCAACCCTACGTAGGAGTCTCCTTTTGAACTGGGGTTCATGGTTATTGCTCAATTATATCTTGAGTTATCGATATGGTTTCAGTTATATATTTAAGTGGGCAAAACAAATTTGTTGGTCCAGGATTCATTACGTACCTCAGTTCAAGCACAGACCCAGCTGATAATATTAAAATTCCACTATGTAATCATCCGATAAATGAGCTATGCTGTAGAAGCTACGCTCAGTAGGGTGCAAAGCCAAATGGCCAGGCTGATCTGGACTCAGTAAATGAGTGGGTTCGAACCCCACTGTCGACCGTCTATTAAAACCGTTTTCCATGATTTCATATTTCTAATCCTAGGCGAATGCTGGGACAGTATTTTGAAATAGACCACATTCACTTACCTCCAACTACTTACCTAGTTTCACTAATCTTTCATTCACTTTATCTTTCAGGAACTCCTCTGATGAGGTTGGCACCAGAAAGAGCATCTGGCTGTAAAAAGCATCTGCCACATAGAAATTCACTGCATTTCATCTCCGGACGTTGTAGAAACGGGGATAAGAATAATGGGTAGACATAGAATCATCTGATCTGTACTTATGATTGTGGCATTCAACACAATTATTTGTAACAATTGCCTGGACTATCTCATGGCACAGTGGCTAGTATTGTTAGCTGCCACCTCAGCTGTTCCGGGTTCGATTCCCGGCTCTGCCAAGAATTTAAAAGTCTTAGTATGGTCTTGTACAGGGTCTCTCAGCTACGAGATGCTATATGGGAACCTGCTATGGCAGGAGGAGTGGAATGGATCGCACGTAAACTCCAGCTCAGGACACCTGGTTAGTGATCTCTCGATACAGCCAGGGACTCTAATCGGATCACCTACATCTCTTGTTAATATGGCACTCATTGAACTTTTCAAGGTATAAACAATTAAAAATATTTATATCGTTCTTAATTTATTATTAAAATGATGTATTGGAGGCCAAGTACAAAATGTTAAATGAATCAATGAGGCTTATTTTCTTTTGTGGCATTGAAAAAGGTGATGGAAAAAGAAATTTGTATGAGGAAAGAAAATAAAAGGTTGAAGGTAAACTTAAAGCGGTATTCGTTCGTTGCGAGCCGCGACGACTGCAATTTAACGCGGCAACACTGCACCGGATTTCACAAGCCCGCTCGCTTTTAATTGCACAGGCCAGAACGCACAAAACCTCCTATTAATATTACTTTTCATAAATTCGTCATCCAACTGCACGTTTACAGTGGTCGTAGTTTCCGATAATCATGAATGAGAGCTTCAAAATGAGACCAAGTTTCCTGCTGTACGTTTATCCTGGGCTGAGAAAACGTTACGTCATAAAAAGTATAAGAACTTTCTATTGGGTAGTTAAAAAAAATTCAAACTTGATATTTGCACTACCAATACTTGTGTCTATAACATATAAAAATTTCATTACCCTCAGTCAAGTAGTTTTCCATGAATATAGTTTTAAGTGAGCAGTTCCTAGAAAAGACGTCAAAAACATGGACAATTTTTCATACTACCACAAATAAATAAATAATTAATAAACTTGAAAATAATTGGCTTATATAGTCTAACGCAGAATCAAACAAGGAAAATATTGGTGTAACTCGTTTGTCAATAGATCTGTTGGTTTGCTTGTAATTAAGGCCTAAACTCGAACATCCAAAATAAAAAATCCGATAGTAGGGCTAGGATTTTGTTGACCAATAAATTACACAAGAATATCCTAAAAACAATGCATTTATGACTTAAAAGCATGTTAGAAAGCCCTTAAAAATGACCTGCTTTGATTGCAGAATTCTCTGGAGAATATTATACCCCCTAATGAGAATAATTAATCCACCATGAGGGAAATCTGTAGTGTGATAAAAAAAAATGACTGAGGGATAATGAAGAGTGTACATTTACTGCCAGGAATGTAGGGTTAGTGGGTTAAATGCAGGAAATATGTTTTTATAAACTTTAAATCAACATATTTAAGCTTCAGAAGGAAGAAAATAACCCAAACTTGACCTAAAATAAAAAAATAAAAATAATAAAGGCCTTTTTTTGCGTCAAAATGCAAACAAATGCTCCCATGATTTCATTTTAAACCTCTAACTTTGCCACAAAACACATAAATACTTAACAAACTATGTTTCTGATTTATTAGAAGAAAAAAATACAACTTTATCACAATCCTAGCCCTAGTTATGAATTTTTAATTTCCTTTGAACTTTTCTGCATTGTTATGACTTCTTAGGTAGGAACTAAAAAAACTGCAATATTATTTCAATATGTCCTGTAAGCACCAAGAGGCATGAGCACTGCTCAGGTGCGGAACATGCACACCTTGTCCTCTCCCCATTCTCATATCAACAGCAAGCCTACCTTCTTCGGCCACACAACTTATGGCCACTTATTAAAGAATGGACAATTGCTCAATCATGCAGTCGTTTGTAAGTTACACGCAGGCATATCTGCCCTTCAAGTGCAGTTAAAAATGGTTTGGTTGTATGGCTAGTGTTATTAGATTATTCTGACCAATGAAATGATGGAATATAATGAATTCAAGTTCACATTAGCTCTTATCAATCCTTAAAATTGAATTAAGTAATGAACAAGGAGTGTGCTCATTCATTGTTTGAGTGACTGTACAATTCATCAGTTTAACCTTTTCGGCCTCTTCTTGTGGAAAAAATACAAGCCTAAAGCTTATCTCTGAATATGATTTGGGTGGAGGCTATGGCTCATATTTTACACAAGTGTTATAGGCTAGGTATTCAAGATGTTTCTTCTCCTTAGTATTTTGCCAGAAATAAAAGTCAGGCTTCAATATTTATATAGTAAAGTAAACTCATGAAGCCCGCTTCAAAATTGACACCACTGGGGCAACTTGCATATCAATCCCATGTAGTGATTTTGGTTGAAGAAATGGAAAACGAACTAGTCCATGTTAATATAACTCTCATACAGGGGGAAAAAAGTCGTTTCGTTTGAGGGGCTTGGACATCAAAGTCATTTATCCCTGTGTACTTAGGTGTGTGCATAGAATTTGCCTGATAACCTGTGTATTGTGGTGTCTATAGTAGTGTGTATTTGTAATTCAGGTGAGGATAAGGAAGGAGACAACCATGGCCTTAAGGTAGGTACTGCCCCCGAAAATTGAATTATTCTGGGACAAAATGAGAGTATTTTCCGTCCCCATGATAAAATTTAACCAGCAAATATAAATTCTGGAAGTGTGACACAGGAGGGTAGTGTTACAAGCTCGAGGCCATGGGAGAGCCCGATCACGTGATATATTGCACAATAGGTGTTTCTAGAAGGCTAAAATTGGCATAGCAACAGTGAGTTTGGAAATTAATATTATAAATATTGTTATAAATTATGCTATTGGATCCCAGCCTAGAGCCAATGAGAAGAGGTCTTATTGAAGACGGGATCAACTTCAACTACATAATTTGGTGAAATTATGCATTTAGGCCCTTAGAAGATGATTTTCTTTTTTGGTAAAGAAGAGAATATTAAAAGAAATTATGTCTGATACTTTAAAAACCGCAGATCGGTTAATCTACGCAGTAATAAGCATTAGTAATCTACGCGCTAAAATTATGGTGGGAGATTGATATTGCCGCCAAAATTTCGACTTGGAGGGGGAGATCCAAGGATCGAAGTTCTTATTCCAGCAGTCTTTGAAGAGTGAGGAAGTGTTTTTATTGGGTTAACGGAGATCCCAAAGCTTTGTCCGAGTGCGACGACTGTCGACTTGTGGAGACGCTAGGATAGCTAGGTAGAACGTTGGAGATTACCGCACTTCCATTTTAAGTGAAGTTGTGAGGGACATTGAAAATAGTATATCTCTTATATAATTGAGATTTGAGTTCAACTAAGTGAATATATATAAAGAACAGGTCAAATACTACATTTTGTTGAAAGTTGAGCGTTCTAAAATTTACCGTTTCGACAATATAAGCCTGTTAAGACAGATTTTCAAATGTGTTGGAAATAAAGCTGAATATCATTTCAGATTGCAACGTGAAGTTGGCGAACGCAGTTTAAGTGAACAGTAGCGAAGAACTTTTAACATTGGCGCAGCAAATTAACATTATCATAATGACTATTATTATTCTTCAAGTGGTTTCATTCAACATAATTAACACTGTTGATATGATGAACTTAATAGTCATGCGCCAGAGACATATTAGATAACAGGAGTTAAGATACAACGATGGAACTTCGTTAGACGACGTATTCTTTAATCGACGTAGTGTACGTTCCATCTTGTACATTTTCGTCAGTCTACGAACACTAATGTAACATCAATTAGCAATAGAAGTATTTCATTCACCATCTATATGAATATTTCTATAAATTATTTTCCAATGATGAGGCTGATACATATTTGCGACGGAGAATGAAGATTCTACAGAAGAGATTTGACAAGATGCTAGGGGTAGCCCAGCAACTAAAGAAGAATTTGCCAGAGGGATGTCGTTCGAGCCCAGGCGAATGTTGGTGAATTTTGGAGAGGGAACGCTTTTCCTATCTCTGAGGTGGCAGATCCGAGGTTCGAATGCAGATCCATCTCGGTATCTTGAACTGGGGAAACATCTGAAGTATTGTGTGAATACTTACATAGATCTTCAAGTTTTCATCCAAATAAGGTAGCTGTGTCTCTTATTTTTAGTATAGAGCTTGATTAGTGACATCCTGAGCCAATGATCTTACTCCATATTTTCACATTTCATGTATTTCAGTGTTCCCATGTATTTTACACTTCAGATGTGTGCTGAGATGTTTATGCTTCAAGATTATTTAGGAGATGATTGCCTTTCATCTATTTTTCAATTTTATTCTACGGATCAGTTGTGGAACCGACATTAAAAATTTTGTTTGAGGAATCATATTGCCTCATAGAAGACTAGTCGTTTCGACTCTCGAATTTTAATAATTTGAATTAAACCAAGTAGTCTGACTTTGTTCCATTCTTGAAAGCATTCTTGATGACTTGACCAGGAAGTCGGTGGTCGACTATAGACTGTATGAGAAAGAACTAAATAAGAACATCACGGACATCAAGGTTATACCATCGGAGAACCTGGATAGTGACCATAGATTGCTGGTAATGAACCTGAGAGGGAGTAAGGAGAAGAAAGGAATTGAGAACCAGGAAAGACGTATAAGGATATGGAAACTGAAAGAAGGGGATAGAAGGGTCGAGTACCTCAAGATGGTAAAGGAAGGAATTCCAACAGATGAAGAAAGAGGGGTGGAAGAGGAATTGGCTAGATATAAGAAGACACTAGTAGGTGGCACAGAAGCAGTATGTGGGAGGAGAAGTAGTAAGAAGAGGTGGAAGGAAACACCATGGTGGAATGAGAAGACAAATGATATAGTAAGGGAAAAGAATTGAGCCTTTAGGAGGTGGTATCAAAATAGGACGGTAGAGACAAGGGAAGAGTACCAGGAAAGAAAGAAGGAGGTGAAGAGAGTAGTGGCTGAGGAGAGAAGAAAGTGGATGGAAGAGTGGACAAAGACGATGAAGGAGGATAGTGAAGGTACAAAAAAGGTCCTGTATGGGATGGTAAAAAATAAGAGGCGGAAGGATCCTACGGATTATGTTAGAATGGTGAACAAAAGGGGACAAGAGATAGAAAATAGGGAAGAACTGAAGAAAAAGTGGAAAGAATATTTTGAAGAACTTCTGAACCCAAATGGAAACCACGGCGAGGAGGAAGAAATCGGGGAAGAGGAAGATGAACTGAAAAGAGAAAAGGATTTAACATGGAAAGAAGTGGAAGATGCAGTGAGGAAGATGAAAGGAGGGATGGCACCGGGTGTGGATGAGTTGAGTGTGGAGATGGTGAGAGCAGCAGGAGAGGTGGGGATACAATGGTTGTACTGAGTGATGAGGACCGCATGGAAGGAAAGGAAGACCCCAGAGGACTGGAAAAAAGGAATAATTGTCCTGATCTTCAAGAAAGGTAGTAGAACAGATTGCAGAAACTATCGGGGAATAACACTGATGAGTCATTGTGCAAAGATCTTTGAGAAAGTTTTGGAAAAGAGAATTAGGACAAGGATAGAAGAAGGGATGAGGGAAGAACAACATGGCTTCAGAGCAGGAAGGTCCACAGTGGATTTGATTTTTGCTGTAAGGCAGTTACAAGAACAGCACTATGAATATGGAACAGATCTACTGATGGCCTTCCTGGACATTGAGAAAGCATATGACAGTGTATGCAGAAACAAAGTATGGAAGTCCCTGGAGGATAGAGGAGTAGAGCAATGGACAATAAAGAGGATAAAGGAGATGTACAAGGGAAACGTGAGCTGTGTGAAAGTGGGAGGAGAGAGATCAGACTGGTTGGAACAGAGAAACGGCCTGAAACAAGGAAGTGCACTGTCACCGTTACTTTTCATTGTGGTGATGGATGACATAATGACCCGAGTGGCACAAGTAATTGGGGAAGGAAAGATGAAAGCAATGGTGTTTGCAGATGATTTGATGATTTGGGGAAACAAGGAGGAGGAGGTACAGGAACAGTTGGACGTGTGGGAAGGAATAATACAAGGATATGAGATGAAATTTAGCATAAATAAGAGTGAGATGGTGATCACAACAAGGAAGAAGGAAAGAACCACAACGGGAATAACAATTGGTGGGGAACAGCTGAAGAAAGTGGAGAGTTTCAAGTATCTGGGAAGCCTGACACAAGATAATGGAAGAAACGATAGAGAAATAAATGAGCGGGAGACACAGGGAGAAGCATTCCGGAGGAGTGTGAGAAGCATGTTATGGAGCAAGGATGTCCCTCAGAACAGCAAAAAGATCATATATTGGACGTACTATGTCCCTATCCTGACGTATGCCTCGGAGACCTGGGTTATGAAAGGAAGGGAGAAAAGCAAAATACAGGCCAGTGAGATGAGGTTCTTGAGAAGCAGTATTGGAGCTACAAAGATGGACATAATAAGAAATGAGAGGACCAGAGAATTAATGGAGGAGGAACCATTACAGGATGGTATAGAGAAATCTAGACTTAGATGGTATGGACATGTAAAACGAATGGAGGAGAAGAGGATACCCAGGAGGGTACACGAGACGAAGTGGGAAGGAAAGAGACCTAGAGGAAGACCGAGAGACAGGTGGCTGAAGGGGGTGGAAGAAAGCGTGAAGAAGAGAGGAGAAGACTGGACAAGGGTGGAGGCTGAGAGATGGTGGGAAGACAGAAGACGTTGGAGAGGCTTGTGTTCCAAACAGACCCGGCCAGTGGCTGGAAACTGTGTAAGATGATGAATGAGTCTGACATTGTGTCATAGCTTCAAATTAAATTCTTTTTAAATTTAATTTGAGCACTATAATGTAACAACATCAAACTTCAAGAACAGAAGAAACATCGAATGATATTGTTGTATCATTATTGTATATAAACTGTCGACGATCTAGGAAATACTAGTCGTTTGATAAGACCGAAGTCTTAATCCCTATAAACATTCTTTGTATAGAGTGGAAAAACATTACGACGTTGACAGACCTTTTTAATTATTTGTAAAACTGAGAGCTTTGTTCATTTAATATGTTAGAGGAAATTCAGTATAACAAATTAGAGGAAATACCTTTTGATAGAAGATTATTCAAATCTTTGGCTAGGAATTCAAAGCTAGTTTATCCCGGTCAAGATTGAATTCTATTTGACACTATAAATAACATGTGTGTTATTTTACACTATTTATGTAATATTGTGTCATTATGTAGACCTGATATTACAATGATATACAATTTAAAGCTTGATAAGTGAGATGAGACAGGAGTATTATTTTTATTACATGTATTTGCGACAGACGAGTTAACAGTTAATTATCTTTTTGTGTAGTAAACTTTAGGAGGTCAATCACGACAGTCAAATATCGTTCATTACGATTGGAAGTTTCGTTTGAAGAACTTAAGTATGTATAATTGTAGATCAGTAGTCATGTGAAACGATACTGAGGGTCATGCCATTATTTGAGAAAAGTTCCTACAGAAGAAATGTTAATAACAATTAATCCATTTTGGTTATTGTTTAACATAGTGGATGATAATTGTTTATGCCATATATATTGTTATATGAGGATTTGTAGAGCTATGGAGCGCTCACGCGAAGGAAGTTCCGCATTTTAAGGGAAGTCAAAGAATTATTGTTCTTTGATAAGAAAGGCATGGATCATGATAAGAGTCGTTGTATACAAGTAGTCCAGTTCATGTGAAGTAACGTTTTAGCTGTGTTGACAGAAGGGTTTTAGCGGAAATACAACTAGAGAACGATTGTCTACTCATGTCAATGATACAATTATTATATTTTATTAAACCCGAAGTTATGTAATTACGTACAGTTAACCTTAGTCAGTCGACTGTATTAGACCGGCAATGTAATGAAACCTATATAAGACGATGTGTGAGCAGTATATCAAAACTACGGAGTGTTAGAGAATGATTATGTGGAAAAACAGTGTATATAATTAGTTGAGAGTTGTATTGTAACCGAGAATCCAGAATCTCGAAAGTAACGTGTTAGCAACACTAAATAGTGTATATCTTTATGAACAAATTACATGTGAATATTTTTCGGAAATGATTTAATTAGTTAAATAATTTTGGTAGGATTTATTAATCGAATGTATTGGAATAGAGTGTGTTTTGTGAGCGGATGTTTTTGTATGAATGATTGTCCACTGTTAAGAGTAATTGTTGAACCGGATTGGTCTAGAACAATTTCAGGGTGCGAATGAAAGATTGTATAAAAATTTCAGAATGATTGTTAAAGGAACATAGAAGTTATGAGCATTTTTGTAAGATCTTAATGTTAATTTTACATGCATTTTAAACACACACAAAGCAGTCTCAATGCGGGCTAGCCAGAATGATTCACCGTTAGGATTGGAGAGCGGTGTGACATAATATGAACAGGTGAAGATTCACAGCCTTGTATAAAATGTAAAAAGTTCTGAATGCAGCGTGGTGCTAGCGTTCATTGATAAAGCAGGCCAGTGCACGTGCGTTTTCAGACGCATGCCAATGAAGGTAACCCATTCTCAGGAATGCCATGAATGTAAGAGCCTTCCTTAAACGTTTTCTTTTTTTTAACGTAGTGTAGGCCTAAACCTGCAAAGGCTTTTATGCTGATATTTTTGCACGGCATTGTAGTAAGATGTGTAGTTGAAAGGAAGTGTGTATGATTGTATGGTTTTATTTTTTGTTGTTATTAGATTAGTTTATTGTTATTTTGTTTATATAGGTTAGTTTACCATTGTTAATAAATTTATTCAGTTCGTTATCTGTCATTGTTCACGGGTGATTCATTTTAAATATAAGGAGTAGAGTATTGTGGATGTATTGTAGGCGAAGCTGAGTTCCCAGTCCCCGAGAACGTAAGTAAAGGTAAGTGTGCCCCGTGTAGTTTGTTGTTGATCCACAATATTCTTGTAACTGCTGTATGTAACTCCCTAAAGGCCATGTTGGGAGCGATTTCTAATGTAGTAATTGGCCGGTGCTGTTAGAAATAGGCGATCCAGCTGGGGCAATGGATATTCCAACAGGCTACTTTCTGGATTTACGGGTACAGTACCATCCCAGCATTGGCCAGTAGTAGAAGTGAGAAACGACAGAAAAGCACTTCCAGGATGGCTGAGGTAACAATCGAACCCACTCTTCTCAGTTTTGCCTCATGAGGCTGAATGTACCCCGTTCCAACCCTTAGACCAGAATTACATTTCTTGGCATAGCTGTGAATCAAATCTGGACCTCAAGGGTGACAGCCAAGAATGCTAGATCTACTGCACCACGAGGCAGACCAAGGGGGAAGGGAAATGGTCAAAAGTTTGTAAATATGCAGTAAAAACATTAGAGCAATGGAAAAATGTTATAGCAACATAAGCTTGCTTACTTACTTATAAATCATACAAATAATTCATCAGTATGTTATTGTAATCCCTGTGGAAAAGCATGCAAACACACAAATTTGGGGCCCTACTGGTGATATCCCGAGTTATAGGGGTAGAATTGCATTACAGCTGCTTCCAGGTTGAAGGCCGAAGTTCATATGGCAATAAAAATAATAGAACACATATTATGTAAAAAGAATATACTTTGTTACAATGTTTACAAACTTAGTTCATACATCATAATTATAACATAAACTCAGGATTTTATTTCCACAGCAAGAGTATAGCAAAATAAACTGGCTGGTAGGGGTCATTTGGTTCTGGTCTGTGTGAAGACACTCTATTATAGAGATGACATCTCCATATTTAACAATATACATATTTCAACTTTACGTAATAAAACAGTTCTGAACTTTAACAAAAGCATATAAATTACACATAGACATAAACGATTAATGTGTTACTTCAAAGATAAAGCTAACAAGTCTCAATATGAGGTATTATTACAATATGGCTCTAAGAGTCTACTCTCTCACTCGCAGTTCCACTATATCACCAATATTAATATAAAAATGTATTAAGAAAATACCTTTTATCAAATCATTTTCATATTGCTTGCTATGGGAAGGAGAGTAATTTAATCTAGATCTTTTTACACAGTTCTTTTTATGCTAAACAAAGCCACACATCTAATGTAATAAAAATACAATATTACTTAGGAAACAGAAATTAGCTCATGAGTTCAGTGTTAATGTTACTGTCTCAGGAAACAATATATTCATTAGTGAAGATTTTTATGTTCAATTACTGGCAGTTACTTAAATAAAGCATACCTATTTAACTACTCTTATCTTTGATTTCCATTATGAAAGACAACAGAACTGATAACAAAGAGAGCTACAACTCTGACCTCCATAGCTCATTCATAATTTAACAACCTTCTACATTGTGTTTACTGAACTTCACAACCATAAAATAAAGCCATTTTTTTCCCTCTTTCACAACAATGAACTTAAACTGGCTTCCATACATAAATAATTCACTTAAGTAATAAATTCTGTCTCGTGTACGCATCAAGTAGGAAGACATAACTGAAGGTGTCTCCATTTATTTAACAGTTCAAAAGGACCTTGTAAGCAACAACTGAAGATTGTGAAGACTGGAAACACATCAACTAACAGAAGAACCTGCAAGAAGGAAACCAGATATTAGTACAACTTGAATAGTGTACAAATCAAGCATTACGTACGTAGTTTGAAGCATTGGGAATAGTACCATCTCAAGGAACATTTTAACAAACATCTAGTTTGAATATAAATACTACAAAGAGGCAATATACAGTGGAGAAGAGTAAAACAGTGGTGATGAGTAGAGATAAGAAAGAAGGAAAAGGAGTAATCAAAGTAGGAGATAAGGAATTGGAAGTGGTGAAACACTTCAAATACTTGGGAAGTGAACTGACAGAAGATGGAAGACTAGATTTGGAAATAAGCAGAAGAATACAACTCGGGAGTGCTTTCTACCAACAGGTACGGGGACTAGTATGGAACAAGGATATACCAATTAAGGCTAAAGAAGTTATGTACAAAGCATATTATGTTCCTATAATGACATATGCAGCAGAAACTTGGACAATGACTAAGAGGGATGAGAGCAGAGTACAAGCAGCTGAGATGAGATTCCTGAGAAGTATGATCCAGAAAACGAGGAGGGACAGAGTGAGAAATGAAGATATACGGAAAGAACTGGGAGTACAGAAATTAAATGACAAACTGGAGCAAAACAGATTGAGATGGTTTGGACATGTCAAATGGATGAATGAAGTAAGGCTACCAAGACGAGCACTGGAACGACGGATGACAGGGAAGAGAGGACGAGGAAGACCAAGAATGCGTTGGATGAACTCGGTGGAGAATAGTATTAGAAAACGGAACCTGGATTGGAACACTGTGTCGGAAGAGGAATGGTGGAACGACAGAACAAAGTGGAGAGGAACCATATTTGCCCCCACCCAGTGTCAACTGGAAAAGGGGAAATGAAGATGATAATGACAGTGTATATCTGTAAGTTTATTTTAGCTGCAGTCATAGTGTATTAAGTGCAACTTAAAAAAAAAAAAGTTTTCCCAACTACATTAGGCACAATTTGTGTTGACCGACTGGAAAGCTATATTTAATAGAACTAGGCAACACTGAAAAATGCCTTCTAATACTTCAATTTCCATGATTCTCTCACAGTTTTCTGCATCATACATTGCGACTGAGAGCCAGGTGGCAGTGTTGTCTTATTTTTTAATCTAATATTCTCTTATCTTTTATCTTTGTTTCCATCTATACTCTCAACTCCTCAATGGTCATAATCATTTCTTGGCAGGAAAAAAAAAAAAAAAAAAAGAAACATAAAGCCATTGTTTCATTATTTCCAAAACTTGACCACAAAAACTATTTCAACAGGCTACATTTTATTTTTAACAATACTTCTTGACCTACACTTGCCCAACCTACTATTTTCAATGTTCCATACTTTATTCTGCGAAACGAAATTTTATAACTAGATTTATGAATCCTTATCTCCAAGGCATAAATTGCATGGATCATGAAGAGCATTTAATAATACATTGGAGTCCCACAAATCTAAAATGTGATAATTGAAAAGTTTGGTTAATCAGAACTGGAAATTGAAAACATTACTTTATTAAAAAAAAATACCATAATACTAGAATACATTTTAGAATTAATGCTATGTATTATTCGTTCAGTAACTTAACACAAACGATTGCATCACAAATGTCGGCCATTGATTGCTTTTCTTTAGAAAGTCTGTTAGTGTATTTTGCCACTGTGAACGTAATAACGAACAGTTAAAAAAATTGCCACGGTGCTGTAACAGTGTAACATTGGATCCATGAGATATGATTATGTTCACCTTTGGTGAATGTGTCCCTAGTTTGCTATGTTCTCAATTTTCTTATGTTTTGATTCCTTGCCTCAGGTTAAATTTATGTTGTGCTATGTCTCTGGACAATTTGCTGGATTGGACCTATTTTATGTTCTGAAACAGTGACTAGTAGCATCTCACTAACACCTCTTATTATACTCTGTATTTCAAAAGAATGAACGTGAAGGAAATGGCGGGAGCTTGGAACAGCTGAGCTGTGTTGCCAAGTTTTTATTGTTGATGTAGAACAGCTGATTCGAATAATACACAGGGCTACACTTCGGATATTATTTCGGTACTATTATGCGCAATATAATGTCAATGTCGATCCTGAGTCAATGCTGAGGACATTCAAATAGAGAAATAAGGTATAAAATGAATAAATAACACACCGAAGCTATGCTACCTTTGTCATCATCATCTTGTACAGTTTCCAGCCCCAGGCTGGGTCTGTTTGGAACATAAGCCTCGCCACTTATTTCTTTCTTCCCACCATCTCTCCGCTGTCACTCTGGTCCAGTCCTCGCCTCTCTTCTTGACACATTCCTCCACTCCTTTCAGCCATCGATCTCTTGGTCTTCCCCTTGGCCGTTTCTTCTGCATCTGCATCTCATGTATCCTCTTGGGAATCTTCTTCTCATCCATTCTCTTTAAGTGTCCATACCACCTCAGTCTTGATGTCTCAATCCTACCTTGCAAGGGCTCCTCTTTCACCATTTCCCTGACCTTTTCATTCCTCACCCTGTCTCTTCTTGTTACTCCGATCCTACTTCGCAGGAACTTCATTTCACCTGCCTGTATTCTGCTTATGTCTCTTTTCTTCATTGTCCACGTTTCTGAAGCATAGGTCAGTATCGGGATATAGTAGCTTCTGTATAACACTTCCTTGCTTTTTTGTGGGACATCTTTATTCCACACTAAGCTCCTAATGCTTCTCAGAAATGCTTCTGCCTGTCTGCCACGTTCCGTAATCTCTTTGTCATTTCTCCCATTTTCCTCCACTATACTTCCCAAGTACTTGAGACTTTCCACCTTCTTCAGCTGTCCACCTCCAAGTGTTATCCCACTCATTGGTCTGTCCTTTTTCCTGGTCGTTGACAGGATCTCACATTTACTGATGTTGAACTTCCATCCGTACTCTCCCACTGTTTCTTCCCAAGCCTTCAGTTGCTCCTGGATTTCCTCCTCCTTGTTTCCCCAGACCATGAGATCATCCGCAAACACCATTGCTTTCATCTTCTCCTATCTTTCCTGCTATCCGTGTCATTACCTCGTCCATAACCACAATAAAGAGAAGGGGTGACAGCGCACTACCCTGTTTCAGGCCACTCATTTGTCTGAACCAGTCTGTTCTTTCCCCTCCAACTTTCACACAACTCACACTTCCACAATACATCTCCTTCACTCTGCCTACAGTCTCTTTTTCCACTCCCATGTTTTCCATTGCTTTCCAAACCTTCTCCCTACACACACTATCATAGGCCTTTTCGATGTCCAGGAAGGCCATCAACAGATCCTCTCCAAATTCGTAGTGGTGTTCCTGGAGCTACCTTTGTCACCGTTATTCAATAAACACGAGAAAGAGGCCAAACACTCGACAGCTATACAAATATAATACAAAATACAAACACAAAGTAAACTGATGATGAATATATCAACACTCACCATGCAATGATTATATCCTTCAAGATGAAACAAGAGTTTGGGTGAAGGTCGTTCACAGTTTACAGCAGTTAACACCGAATGCAGAAATAACATCATGACAATACCAAGCACACTCACTCACTGTATCGCGACTCTGTACGGTTAATAATAGCCTCCACATACGTAATGCTAAGGTAAAGTATTTAGCACCAAGCATACAAACAAGCTGTTCTGTGGCAGTGATTTTACATTGTCGATTTGTAGGTTATTGAATGACAAGCGTTAATGTGAACACTACGGTATGCAATGAAACATTACTGGATACGTAAACTAAATGTACATAGCCTATTTTGTACGTCATGCATGTATTCTAAATTAAGTATATTTAAATTTGAATTGAACAAACAAGGCTCACCATGAAAATAGTTTGATGTCGAAATGAACGATAGCTGGCCGTTACAGGTTGGCGCGCGCGGTCTCCAGCTGTATTTCCAGCATTTTCCCACGTTCTTCTTGCGGTACTATTTACAACTTATTGACTCGATGCTTAAAGTAAACGAAACAATGGCTATGAAACAAACTCAGACACAGTTAACAGGCGACTGAATGAATGACAATAAGCTGGCAACATATGGTATTAGTTGTCAAAATCCAGCCAATAGGAGCTGTTCCAAGCTCCCGCCATTTCCTTCACGTTCATTCTTTTGAAATACAGAGTATAGCTCCTGATCTTGACTTGGGTTTGCACCATTTTTCTTTTTGGGCTATGGGAATTCTCTCAATTAATGATTATTGTTTCATTATTTTCAAAACTTGAACAAAAAATTTAATGATGTATAGTTAATGTCTTTCTCAATCCATAATTTTGGGGATCCTTTCTTGTTCAAATGTAATTTCTCTGTTTGATCTGCTGTGTTTTATATGCATTTTATCAAGGTTTCCTTGATTGAGATTTTATTTATTATGGTGACACTAGGAGAGCAATTTAACTATTGATATCTGGCCAAAGCTTGTGCCTTTGTATCTTACTTCTATACGTTCTGTACCCGTGGTGGTATGCTGAGGTACAGTCCGAATTGTTATGAAAACAATGGTAATGAAGTCCTTAGGCACATATGCATAAACATTTATTCTGCTAACTTGTGTAAATTCAAGTACATAGTAAATCTTGTAAAATTAGTTTGATATAACTGTGGTTGTTGTTAGAAAATATGTGTGTTTCTTTTGCTCTGTCTTATATTTTCTTTCTTGATTCTATTACTGGCGGCTGCAGTTTTGATGTAATACATTTTCTGTAATTACTGCTGGTGCCTGATGGCTGAAAGGTGTGGAGGAATGTGTCAAGAAGAGAGGTGAGGACTGGACTAGAGTGACAGCGGAGAGGTGGTGGGAAGAAAGGACTAAGTGGTGAGGCTTATGTTCCAAACAGACCCAGCCTGGGGCTGGAAACTGTACAAGATAATGATGATGATGACTGCTGGTGGCAGAATGATCTTTCCTTCCTTTAGTGATAAACACAACATTTTAGTGTGTTTCTTATGAAATTTCGGTTCACCAATTTTACTTCCCTTTCCTCGGTTACTCAACACCCATATATGCTTGGGGAATGGTGGGTCGGAATAGATCTTTTTCTTTTCTTTGTTCAGTTTATTGGATTGAGAAGCATGACTTTCTAATCTGACAATTGGATCAAAGATATGTCCCCTTTCTCTAACATTCTTGAAGGCTATGGTGTCAACTGTTCTATTGCTGCCATTATCTGCTCAGCCATGCACCTCCTCCAGTACTTGAAAGACCTTTTCCTTTAGTGACAGCGATGATGGGACGGATGTTGCTGATGCACATTGCTCATCAATTCTCCGTGAGAGTAAAATCCCAAAACATAAGTGTTTCTACTTTCCAGTGGCAATGCCTACAGATACATTACTTTGCATCCACTTGGAACAGATATTACTGGTGAGATATTGGCAGTAATCTGGGATGGCTTCTCGCTATTTTCTATAGGGCATTCCTGGGTGACCTTGATCCCATGAATTTGTTGGTGTGTACTGTATATATTATTTACATAACCTCTCCCCTTGTGGGGCAAGTTACTCCACTCTGAGAAAGCTCTACATCTCAACGTTTTCTGTATTTATCGTACATCAATTGTGCCTAACTGAGGATGCTTCATAGTACAGACTGAAAACATTGATTGCCATCAAAGAGTGAGAAACTTCTTCCTTTAAATATCGTATTACATTTACATATTCATTTGATGAAGTAAGCACTTTGTTTGTGTGTCGCAGAAAGGACTCCAGCACAGAACAGATCTAAACCAAAATAATTATTTTATGAGCACAAAACTAAATACGGAATATTGGCTGGAAATTACAAAATGTTTGAAACAGCATTTTTTAATGTTTATGCATACGTGCCTAAGCACTTCATTACCATTACCATTGTTTCCATAAAAAATCCGACGGTTTCATTCTGAAATCATGAAATGTCACTGCCATTAAACTATACAGTTTTATTGACTGCAACTGCATTCAAATTTCAAAATACACCAAACACAAATTGCAAAGTGCAGACAATTAAATAATAGACTAGCATTTCTACCTGATGCTGCTTTGGTTCCACTAATTCTAAGACATCTTATTTTTTCTAGTTTTATCAGGTTAGGTGACATTATATGAGAAGTTGAATGTATAACACGCATTACTTTCCATTATGTCATTAAATTCACTTGCACTCGTGGCTAAGTGGATAGGTTGACTTCCTGTGGTCTGCAGAGCACCGGGTCTTCAGTTTTTAACTTACTGTCGACCAAAATATTATGTGCACTCGAGTTTGAAGGTGGTTTGTGTAGTAACCAATAGGCCTACATGAAGTCCAATAACATCATCATTTTTGTAGTTCTATTTTACGTTAGTTCGTGTAGGTTTGGAATTTTTAATTTATATTTTAATATTTTTTATCGCAGTTGGAACACAAAAAGTGCCCGTTTTTAAGCATGTTTCAACCATGCGTCACATTTAATAATTAGTATCTCAAAACCCCATCATCAGATCGAATCCAAATTTCAACCCAATATACATTGAAATGTTTTATAACTGGCTTATTAATTTCAAAATTTTCTGTTTCCAAGAAACAAAGTTGTTATCATTGTTGTAAGGTAACTTTATCTCAGCTCGGGGTGGTTGGAAAATTGTGTTCTTGGTTGCGTTGTAATCCTTATACATCAAGAGGTTATGCTGTAAGACTGTGAAATATGTGAATTAATTCACTTATTTTATATCAGTTTGTATTTGTACGGGAAAAAAAGACAAGGTTCAGCCGCTAGTCGATACAGAGAAAGCTGTACAGCGTTGCCGAGATGCGTCATAGCGTGCCTTGCTGGGAATTGTATGAGCCGTTTCCTTCGCTGTTTATAATTAACTTGTGATTAACTTCATTAATTCAAGCAAATGGTAACAAGAGGTCGTGAAAAGCATTTCCCATCAGCTTTCCCAACGAGGGCAACCTTTAAACTCGAGTGCACATAATATTTTGGTCGACAGTAGTACGGTTATTTTCCCTGCTCTGGGAGTGGGTGTTTATGATATCATCATTAATTTCATCTTCATCACAAAGCAAAAGGCTTGCGCCAGGCCTCTATGAAATCCATGCACCATCATATATAAAACGCTAAGGTGTATGTTTCACAAAACTCAAGCTCTTAAACCAAAGAGAGTTAGAAGGTGCAGTTTGTACCAAAATCTGGAAGATTCTCAATAATATAGCAAAAATCTTGCATTTCTTGAAAAGTCAACAGAATTATAATTATTTGTTTATAAAGTGCGTTTAAACAAATAAACAAGATGATAGCCCCTGCCAGGACTGTCTTGCGTCGATCCCGGATACCAATAAAGACAGGCGGGAGGTTTATACACTTGTGAGAGTTCTTGCATATGTTCACTAGTTATTATTATTATTTAAAGTGGTTAATTATCTGAACCTAATTGTCCCATCATATTAAATAGGGCAGTTGTTGTTAATTCATATTCGGGGCTTGGGACGTCTTTAGTCATCAAACCAACCCCCCCCCCCAAAAAAAAAAATGATGCTGGAATATTTAAAAATATGTATGCTTTCTTTTTAACTATCTTATAATGATGATGATGATAATTGTTGTTTTAAGGGGCCTAACATCTAGGTTATCGGCCCCTGACTATCTTATAATGATATACCATAGGTTGCTTTAGTGTTCAAAACAATTGAAGGCCCCCCTATGTCTCCAACCTGCCTATATTTTTGGAAATGATATATAGCCTATCCCGTGCCCATAAAAGTAGTACCGGTATATTTACCCGCACATTTTCATGCTGATCAGAACAGCTGTTTTGACAGGAATCTCAGTGAGACGGTTTTAACCTCCCACCCCTACCCAAAGCCCCAGTCTTAGCTCAATTTTTGTGCATAAAATACAAGTCTTTTGTGCTTCATGTACATGTTGAGTTCCCAAAACAAAAAGATGGTATATTGGCTTTCACGGCCAGTGAATTAAAACTCAAGAGCCCGCCGATGAGCCAGCTTGGTGTCCTAGGCGAAACCCCACACAAGACACGGCACAAACTTAGAAAGATTGCCGAGTCCCATAACAAAGTTTCAAAAACATTGAAAAAGCATATTATGTTAAATTATCAGATAAATGATTTGGGAATAAATTGAAGTATTGGCCTCCTCTATCCCCAAGTCAAAATCCGAAAGAAACATATTTTTCCGTGTAAAACTCAAACAACATTTCATAAGTTAATCTTATGTTCAATATAATTCAAGGCCCCTCTGTGCCCTTGACCCCTCAGTGTTTCTGGACATGGTATATAACCTATCCAGTGCCCAGAAAAATAACATGCCTATCCCAAACAAACAAATAAACTGGAAAACAGAAACATATATAAAATATATATAAATTAGTGATAATCATAATAAAAAGGAATAATACAAGCAATATAGTTTACTAGGTTAGTAATTATATCTGATAGTTTACCTAACTATGCCTCAGTATTGGTACCATGGTTGCTTACGAACCCAGCGAAGTTTAACACCTGCATCTGTACGGATCTTGATTGAAGCTGATTCTGCAGCTCTGACGGTTTCCTTCACAGACTGCATCAAGTTTTGTGCATTTCCCACCAACATATCAGTTGCTTCCTGATCTTCTTCAGTACCTGCAAAAAGAAAGAAAAAGACCCATGGATTTAGCCAAGGTAATTAACATTTCACGAGGTGAAAGAGCCTGTTACACAAAAATACAGAAGAAAATTGATAACAATGCGGAACCGATTCATACTAGGTGTAGAGCACCATATAAATTAGAAGAGCTGGGCCTGTAATATAACATGTTTGAGTAACTGGTATGAGGCAACACTACCGAATGAGCATGCTTTTTTAAGAGGCTCTTTCTGATCCGCCCAAAGTTGGTTTTTAGAACGAGCACAAAGGGATTCCTTACTATAGTTGGGAAGCTGCTCATTGCGGATACACAATTCAGTATGCCACCATTGTCTAGGTTTTTGTTCCCTTTTTAAGTAGACTGCACATAAGTAGCAACAGACCACTGCATAGAAGTAAAGCTGCAGCTTCCTCATGATCAGACATATTCTACCTTTAGAGCACGGCTGGAAATGCGGACCTCTATTGTGATGTTTGTTGCGTGCTTGTGGCATGCTCGCTCCATGTTACACTAGCATTGATTACCTGTCATTGATGGGCTCATAGAATAAAGGTAGGCAGTTTGTGATGACTACTTCTAAGTCATATCCCCATCACTGAAGAAAAGAAAGAAAAGTCCAATGACAGATAAATGTGGGACAGCCTTGCCCTCTAAATCGCTGGTATTGGAGTAAATTACACAAAGTCAATGTTCCATAAAGAATAAAGTACTTACTAACATTGGAATCTATAGCAGGAAATCAATGTTTAGCACATCCTTTGTCGAGAACAAAGCACATCCTTTGTCGAGAACAAACCAGTGAAGCTTGGGTGAAACAGCAATAAACACAAAATAGTTTTGAAGAGAATCAATCACCCCTACTCCTGGCCGGAGACAGAGTTTGAGCGGCACGTGTATGGACTCTCTCCACAGTCTGTGCAAAGTGAATGATAAGATATCTAGCAAATTCTTATTTGCTTCATTGAGGCACAAGTATTAGAACCGTATTGTGACATATCCAAGTCAGGAAGGTAGCCTTCCCACCTTGTGATAAACTCAGAAGAGCTTATGCACGAGTCACCAAGCCCTTCTTTCACCTATCAAGAGAAGGATATAGATTGTGCAATTGCCTTACTGTTGGGATTTGAGGCTTCCTATTAACTCTCCCACACCTTTGTATTTTGAATGTGTTCTCTCTTTAGATTTAATTTCATATAGAAGTGTTAACTGGGTCAAACAATGGAAACTTTCAGATGTTTTAATATTTGTAATTTGTATTATAAATTGTTCCTGAAGATGATCCAAACTGGATTGAAACGTGTACAACAATCCAATTGTTAAATAATACACTCACGGCATAAAAAGCGAAACACCACGAATTTCATACAAAACTCAATGTTTGACCATTTCATACCTGGTATAAATTGAATGTTGTGACTTACAGCGATATGACAATGTGTCGTGAGTTAATCAGGAGTAAATTAGCTCATTTGAGAAGTTTCAGCGTGATAATTGATAAACACTGTTGATCGTGTAAATCACAACTGCGATATTACAGTTCCCCGCCTTTGGACAAGAATAACCACGCACAACTGTCTTACGGTTTATTGCTGTGAATTCTCGTGCAGCGATTTTTTTGGGTGGATATTACGGTTTGTTTACAACATCCATAATCATACAGTGCAACAGGTTGGAGGACAGTACGATGGATTCCAGGTTTCGACATTTCCAAATTCGTATTTGTGCACTGTTGTGATTGTTATGATCAATAATGTTATTGTGCTATTTAAGGTACAGTAATTAACTTTTGATACATTGCCATATTGTTGTAATGTCACAGTATTTGATTAATACAAGGCTTAGAGCGGTCCAATATCGAGTTCAGTCTGAAATTCATAGTGTTTCGCTTTTTGTGCCGGCGAGTGTAATCATCATCATCATCATCATCATTTCCCCTTATCCAGCTCCTGCCGGGTTGGGGTATTTATGGCACTTCTCCACTTTCCTCTTTCCTTCCACCATTCTTCTTCCACGATCTTGTCCCAGTCCAGATTTCTTTTTCTTACGCTGTTCTTCACTGAATCAATCCACCTTGTTCTAGGTCTTCCTCTTGCTCTCTTACCCTTGCACTTCGCCTCCAGTATCTGTCTTGGTATTCTATTTTCCTCAATCCTCTTTACATGTCCAAACCACCTTAGTTTATTCTTCTCAATTCTCTCATTTAGTTTTCCCATCCCAGAAAGCCTCCGTGGCTTAGGCGGCAACACGCCGGCCTCTCACCGCTGGGTCCGTGGTTCAAATCCCGGTCACTCCATGCGAGATCTGTGCTGGACAAAACGGAGGCAGACAGGTTTTTCTCTGGGTACTCCGGTTTTCCCTGTCAACATTTCATTCCAGCAACACTCTCCACTATCATTTCATATCATCTGTCATTCATTTAATCATTGCCCCAGAGGAGTGCGTCAGGCCTCGGCAGCCGGCACAGTCCATATCCTCGCCGCTAGATAGGGGCTTCATTCATTCCATTCCTGACCCGGTCGGAGACTGGAAGCAGGCTGTGGATTTTCAGTTTTCCCATCCCAACTTCCTTCCTAACATCTTCATTCCTCACTCTGTCTTTCCTTGTCTTTCCTATCATACTTCTTAGGAATTTCATTTCACTGGCTTGGATTCTACTCTCTTGCCTGCTTGTCAGGGTTCAAGTCTCAGCTGCATAAGTTAATATGGGAACATAGTACACTTTATACATTACCTCCTTGCTTTTCCTTGGTACTTCCTTATCCCAAACAAGTTTTCTTACACTTTGATAGAATTCATTGCTCTGCTGTACCCTCCTGCCAATCTCCATATCCAACCTACCAGTTTGCACCAATTCACTTCCTAGGTATTTGAACGTGTCCACAATTTCCAAACTCTGACTTCCAATTTTCACAGTGCCCTTTCCTTGGCTTTCCCCTCTTGTCATCACCATGGTCTTGCTTTTCTCTATACTGATTTTCAGGCCGTACTTCTGAATATTTTCGCTCAGTGCATCTACTTGTTTTTGCACTTCTTCGGTGTTCCTTCCCCAGACCACAATATCATCTGCAAATAACAGTAACTTCATTTCTTTATGTCCATATGCTTCCTTTGTTTCCTTTACAATTTCATCCATCACCATTATGAACAAGAGAGGTGACAGCACACTCCCCTGTCTTAGTCCAGTCTTGTTCCTAAACCAATCTGTCTTTCCAACTGGGGTCAGGACCCTGCTAACACAGTTGTTATACATTGCTTGCACCATTTCCAACATTTCTCTTCCCAGTCTCTTCTTAACCATGGTTTCCCATACCTTCTCTCTGGGGACACTATCATATGCCTTTTCTAGATCTATGAAAGTCATGATCAAATCCTCTCCATATTCCCAGTTCTTTTCCATCACCTGCCTCAAGCTAAAGACTGGGTCCACTGTGGATCTTCCACTCCTGAAGCCATACTGTTCCTCTTGCAACTCTCCTTCCACCTTTCTTCTCATTCTTCTTTCTAATATCCTTTCCAGTATTTTTACTATCTGTGATAAGAGGGTGATCCCTCTATAGTTATCACACACTTTCTTGTCCCCCTTCTTAAACACTGGTATTATTAGCCCTTTCTCCCAGTCTTCTGGTACATATTTCCGTTTCCACACACACTTTAGCAGTCGATACAACCATTGCATACCAACAGGTCCAGCAGCATTTATCATTTCTGAGTGTAATATAAAACAAATTGTATTGACAGGGAGGAAAAATAGATTTTTTGTATTAGGCATTGCAAGTCAATACGGATCCATATCAGAAAACATGGTTTATTTCATGTCAATAAGATGATGTCAACTGTCTCACATTTCTTTCTGGACTCCAGCCTTCAATTCTTCCAGATGCAATAGTGATATACTAGGGCATTCGATAAGAAATGGCATCATGGCTATAATATCACAAAGAATATTATTTATTAGTTTTGACATTACGAACTTCAATTATAGTATCCTGCCATGTAAACAATACATTGTTTGGGATAAGGAAGTACCAAGGAAAAGCAAGGAGGTAATGTATATAATGTACTATGTACCCATATTAACTTATGCAGCTGAGACTTGGACCCTGACGAGCAGGCAAGAGAGTAGAATCCAAGCCAGTGAAATGAAATTCCTAAGAAGTATGATAGGTAAGACAAGGAAAGACAGAGTGAGGAATGAAGATGTTAGAAAGGAAGTTGGGATGGGAAAACTAAATGAGAGAATTGAGAAGAATAAACTAAGGTGGTTTGGACATGTAAAGAGGATGGAGGAAAATAGAATACCAAGACAGATGCTGGAGGCCAAGTGCAAGGGCAAGAGAGCAAGGGGAAGACCTAGAACAAGGTGGATCGATTCAGTGAAGAACAGCGTAAGAAAAAGGAATCTGGACTGGGACAAGATCGTGGAAGAAGAATGGTGGAAGGAAAGGGGAAAGTGGAGAAGTGCCATAAATACCCCGACCCGGCAGGAGCTGGATAAGGGGAAATGATGATGATGATGATGATGAATCATAACACACAATAATCATCAGTTTCATGGATCCTGTAATGCTTGACATCTCTTTGGGTGTAGTGATTCTGTATGTCGCCATTTGCTCGATTGTCGTTTCAGCTCAGGTGTATACGAATGTGCCCATGTCTCATCCAATGTGATAACCCGATGAAAGGCCTCACCTTCATGTTCATATCGCTCCAAATGCATTCTTGCTGTCTACATTCGCTGCCACTTTCCAATTTCGGTTTTAGAGTGTGTGGAACCCAGTGGCACAAACATTTCGCATCTGCAGCTTTTTTCTTAAAATGTGATGGACAGACGATGCTCCAAAACCAAGTTCCTTGGAAATCTCCACACATGTCCAGCGCCTGTCTATTTCCAATAATGCCCTACAGCCTGAACATGGAGATTGTCAGTTGCAGCAACGGGTCTACCAGCATGTGCTCTGTGTTGACATTCCTCTCTTCCTTGACGGAAGGCTTCCACACATCTTGCGGCGCTCTAAAGCACTGAGTTGCACTTATTCCTCTTGCAACTTGGATTTTTATTAAGCACCTTTGTTCATATCTACTAAAGAACATTTTTAGGGCGGTATTACTTTCTGAATGTGAGAAACAGTTATTCACAAATATAAGCTATTTTGAGACTTTCAATATTACAGATTTATACGACAAAGACTGCTCAACAATATACTACAAGATTACAACGGTCACCACTAGGATCGCTGATTGACGACAGTGCTGCCATTACTTATTGAATGCCCTAGTATCTTACCAAAATAAAAATTTGAGATAAATGTATAATTTTACTCATATATACAATGACATGAAAAAAGCCTTGTTGAAGTGTTTGGATCCGTATCGACTTACAATTAATATACGGTATTTGAAAGTCTGGCTGGCACCATTATAGAATGACATAAAAAACTTACAGTCACTCATAAAATTATAAAATTTTGCTCTTTTAAGTGCCACAATGGGTTACTTGACAAAGAAACTATTTTGTGTACTAACAGCAATGTTTTAGTATGAACATTTTGAAAAAATATACTGGTGTGTGTCTTCTGAGAGTCATCAGGCACCATTTGCCCTGTGTTTATGAAGATATTTTCAATTGTGTTTTTTAAAGTGTAATTCGAGTCCACCCAAATAAAGGCTTTTTATTGGCTACATTGTGTGACATGCAGTTTAAACGGGAAATGAATGGAAACAAAATCGTGGTTAAATTTTTATTTCACCAATCAGTTCAACAGCCTTAAATTATTCTATTGTAATATCAATTCTAGGATATTTACCGAAGATGACCGTGTAAAGAGAATGGTTTTTATTGCCAACACTGGCTGAGTGACACTGTTTGGCAAGTTATATCTCAGTGAGACTAGGAAAGTCAACCAAACAGCTTCACTCACCTGGTATTTCAAATAAAAACCATTCCTCTTTACACAGTCGCCCTCAATATATATCCTAGAATTGACATTGCAACAGACTAATTGAAGGCCGTTCAACCGATTGGTGAAATAAAATAAAATTTTAAGCAAGATTTTGTTTCAATCAGCAAACACAAAGACTTAAAGTGTTATGTTTATACTGGATGTTGCATAATGTAGCCAGTAAAATGCTTTATTTGGATATGTATTAAAAAAATCTTAATGGAAAATATCTTCATAAATACCAGAGAGTGCCTAGCGACTCTGAGAAGAGACCTGGTATAGACAAAATGTCACTTTCTAAATCAAACCAAGTTCATGACTTCACAAAATATTAATCAAGTATGAAAACAGCACTGAATTTTCAACTATTTTGTATTTAAAACATTTAAACCAGCAATACATTTTCAATAATTACTTTTTTCTTTCATTGTATTAGGGAGTTTTCACAATTCTTATTTCTTATTTCTTTTTAGCCCCTACAAGAATCTCAGTTCACAGAAATCAAAGTCATCAATGATCTCATACAGGTGTATAGAGTAACCTTCATGCAGCATACACACAAAGAAAAATTTTACAAACCATAATAACAAAATATTTGTGCTTCCAGTATGTGGCTTCCAGCAAGTAAATCAACTTTTAGTACAGAGGTCAAACACTCAATGCATGCCTAGCATACTTGACAGTAAAGGATCATTTGAGTAAAATATATGAATTTCGACACTATAATAAGTGTTATTTTTTGTAATAATTTGAAGCAATTGTTTTGAAAGAAGAACAGACAGTAACAGTATTCTGAGTAAAGAAAATGCCTCAATATACAGTATACGAATTTACACCTGTCCTTGAAAATGATTCATCAGAAGAAGAGATAGGACAATTCTACTTTTTCTCAATACTCAATATCCCGATACTATTAAAAAAAATAGTAATCACGATACTTGATATTTCAATGTTAATGTCCCAGTTTATGATTATCTGTAATTGCACGTAAAAAGATAACAAGGCCCGAGTGTGAGGCTGTGAAACTGGACATTGTGTCTAAGGTTAGTTTGGATCTGACCATGGACGTGGATACACTAGTGTCGAAAATTAAAGCAACAAATGGAAATTATTTCCCCCGTGTTCATTTTACCACATAATGCAATCACATGATAGTAATGAGTAAACAAGTGATACTACATCCGCATTCTTCCCGACTTCATACAACCTTGAAAGTGATTACATATTAGTGTCCCTATCAGCTGGGGTGTACATAGTGCGTACACTGCCATACTGTATTGATCAATGTACAAAGTGGCAAATGTAGGAAATTCTTATTGATCAATGTGAATGAGACGCTGACAGCAAGTCATATCTCTGGACATAAGATTGAAGAGATAGCAAGATTCTTATTGGTCAGTGTGAATGTGACATTCAACACAAGTCATATTCCTAGACGTGACATTGCAGAGAGGGTGGGATTTTCGTTGGTCAGCATGAATGCAATATAGATCACAAGTCATATCTCTAAACACAAAATTTTAGAGAGTAGGATTTCTGTTGATGAGCGTGAATAAGGCGTTGACCGCAAGTTATCTTTAGATATGAGATTGTAGAGAGAGTGGGATTCCTGTTGATCAGTGCGAATGTGGCACCGACCGCAAATCGTACCTTTAGGCACGAGTTTGTAAGGAGAGTGAAAAATCTTTGTTCATCATCAATACGCAAAGTTCCAAAATTAGGGAGAATGAGATTCTTGTTATCAGCACAAATGCGATGTTGGCCACACTGTGAGTTTGTAGAGAGAGTGAGAGTAACATTTTCATCAATGGATACACTAGTGTCCAAAATTAAAGCAACAAATGGAAATTATTTCCCCCTGTGTTCATTTGACCACATAATGCAATCATATGATAGTGGCAAATTACATTGATTGGCTGTTTTGTGATTTAGGCAGAAACATGCTTCTACTAGTGTCTGCTAACACCCAGTAGTATTGTAACTTATATCCTCTACACAGCTGAGTGCTATCATGCATCCCTCCTTCAACATGCAGAACATAATGCCCTTCATTAAACAAGAATCAAGAGGAATAAGAAAATAAAATGTAATTTTCATTCAATTAACTATTTTTAGCGGATGTGGTTTGAAATCATTTATATTGTTACATATTTCATATAGGTCTTAATGTCATTCAGCATAACCAATGGTTAGTAAGCCTTAGTCTCACTGAGGACTACAGGGTTTGGTTTGGTTTGGCTTCATAACATTCTCAATGATCTATACTAGGATCTTTGGGTAGAACATTGTTTTCAATTTGAAGCATTAAAACTTCTTAATGATTAGAGGCATGAAAATATTTACAAGAAGCCATTAAAGAACAGGTATATAAATTGGGAATAAGCATCTCAAAAGAAATTTCTACAGGAAAGAATTATATGGTGAAAGCAATTAATGAGCAAATTTCTCCAATCATGTCAGGATATCCGTATAAATGCTATAGCATATACGTACAACATGGACTATACCTAGGGGTGTGATATTCGGTATTAGCAATAAACACAAAACTTTGATTGTGCAGAAAATAACAATCAAGTGGAGAAAGATAGGAAATAATGTATTTTTTATTCGCAAATAATCGTGAAACCCAATTATTTTCATGAAATCGCAAGTGTCACAAAATTAGCATGAAAATCATATTTGTCATGAAATACTTGCAAAAACAATTACATTTTCCTCAAAAATTCCACCATTTGCTCGAAGAGAATGTGGTAAAACCGAGGATAAACTACGCTCCGTAGTAAAGGTGTGGAAATCAACGCCACAAATTTTCGTTTTGTTTCTGCCTGTACATATGTATTTAAGATGTAATAATAAGGATTAGTTGACATGTTTTGCATTGTATTATTTGTTTTGCATAATATAATTGTAGTAAACAGTTCAAAAAGGAAAACAAATTGGTATCATGAAATAGAAGACGATTTAAAGCAATTAGGGATCAACAAGCAAATGATAGAAGACAGAGAAAAATTCAGAAACAAAATTAAGAACGCCAAATTTTTAGTAAGTGCAAGGAAGAAGATAGGAACATTGTGGACGGAACAAAGGAAACAGGAGCACAGTCAAAGGATGAAGAGATTTTGGGAAGAGAAGAAGGGAAAGAAGTGAAAATTGTGACATCATGAGATACTTAAGTTCAAACACTGTCCATAAGGGCAACAATGATGTAATAATAATAATAATTGGCTGTGTCATAACTTGTATTTTCAGAAAATAAGCACCAAAATTACTGAAAAATAAGCACCAAATATGAGGTAATAAGAACACCACAAAATCACACCTCTAACTATATTCCATCAAGATACAAGTGATTTTACTCAATTCATAGCAATCACCTTCAACAATTTTCACACACATTGATCTGTAATAAACACTGAACCATAGCTTCAGATTTAATCCACGGCATTTCTTTACACTAATGGTAGGCCCTTCTTTACTATCAATACCAACAGGGGATTAAAAAAGAAACTACATCCCGTTAGAATAATGAATGCCACATAAATACAAGAAATGAACAAAAAAAAAAAAAGTGTATCCTGGACATAAACATACACCTCAAACAGTTCAATTCTAAATGTCATGCATCATCCATTAGTAGTGAAATTATACTATTACCCCCTTGGACTTCTCCCATATCCATCCTTGGAATGGTTTCTGTTAAAAAGAAAAGTAAAATACCAGCAATTATAAAGCAGGCATTATATACAGCAATTAAACCAAAACCTGGTCGAACTGAAAGAGGTTATGGAAATATTAATTTACATTAGCCAAAACTACTGTTATCATAAGCAATGGTGGGGATTGGGGATCTTCAGTTTCTTCCCCTGTGTTGTGCTCTTTTAAACTGAAGTGTTTGAAGCATCAAGATCGCCTGTGGCTCGGCAGCCCATGCCACAACTATAAATTATTGAGGCTGCCATTCTATAGCTTTCAGCATTGTTCACATCCTCAAATTCTGTTTTAGAGACTTATATATAAATCAGCTTATGCACGTCTGAAGTTTGCAGAAACCTTTGACTTTGTACATGAAAATATGAAAGTACTGTCAAATACTTGCAAAACAGGTGAGAGGCAAAGACTAATTTATCAAGTGCATAGGTGCAGGTGCTTGCAGGTGCTTGGGAAAGATCAGTCATGCGGAGTACAGAATCGAGTCATAGCCGTTATCAAAAGGTATCACTTACTGTACTTTGTCATCAAATAGATATTACTTTCTAAATGAATATCTATGACTTTAGTCATAATTCTAAATTTTCCCAAGTTGATTATGATATATTATAAAAATATCCACTTTACAATACAAATTTTTTAAATCACATGATGTCCTTATAAACTTTGATACATGTTTCAGCTCATTTTGAGCCTTCTTCAGTCAATAGCACTAATAAAATTCTCATAAAACAGTCTATGGTTGATCAGTGTGACCTCTCAATAAAATTTGTTATTTTTTTTTAAAGATTTTCACATCGTCATGGTAATTAAAACAAATGGACATAAAATGTTTAAAGATTTTAAAAAACAATGTAAAAAATTCAAGTCGTGGACTCATCGTCGTTGAAATCATTTCCAAACAAGGGATCCCATTGTACAAGAGTCTTGTATAAGAATCGTGTGTTAGTTGTCCATGTAGAGACGAAAAAACGGAAGTTGCTTGTTTAATAATTTTTACAAATTGTGTTCATCATCCGCAGTTTGGCAACGACGGACATAAACACATTCGTTGTATTTCTTTCGATGTGTGATGTGACGACGATGAGTCCACGACTTGAATTTTTTACATAGTTTTTTAAATTCTTTAAACATTTTATGTCCATTTGTTTTAATTACCATGATGATGTGAAAATCTTTTTAAAAAATTTTAACAAATTTTATTAAGAGGTCACACTGATCAACCATAGACTGTTTTTTGAGAATTATATTAGTGCTATTGACTGAAGAAGGCTCAAAATGAGCCGAAACATGTATCAAAGTTTATAAGGAGATCGTGTGATAAAAGAAAATTGTATTGTAAAGTGGATATTTTTATAATATAATACTTTCTAAATGTTGATAATTTTTTTTCTTCTTTTGCTAGGTGCTTACTTTAACATTTTGTTGCCATATATGCTTAAAACAATGTGTTTTCAAGGGGATGCTCACATTAACTTTTGGAAAATTCTGTTGACTCAATGTCTCTGCTATACATTTGTTATACATAGTACAAATCATCTTCCACCGTTCTGTTGTGTTAATTTGACTAAATCTCACTCTGCAGAATCACCTAGGCTTGAAATATAAATAAAGTAGTCTACTTTCTAGGATTCAACATCCTATACCTAAAATATTTCAAGAGAGATTTACTTTGATCTCTGCTCTGCACATGTCCTCAATGTGGAGTCATCATCATCATCTTGAGCAGTTTCCAACCGCTGGTCGGGTCTGCTTGGAACATAAGCCTCTCCATCGTTTCCTGTCCATCCACCATCTCTCGTCATTTACTGTGTCCCAGCACACTCCTCTTTCCTCCACACTCTTCTTAACTCCTTTTGTCCATCTGTCCCTTGGTCTTCCCCTTGGCCTCCTTCCCATCATTTCCATTCCAAACATCTTCTTCGGTATCCTCTCCTCTTCCATCCTCCTCACATGTCCATACCATTGTAGCCTAGATCGCTCTATTCTATTTTGCAATGGTTCCTCTCTTACCATCTTCCTGACTCTCTCATTCCTTACTCTGTCCATTCTTGTCACTCCTACCCTACTCCTCTGGAACTTCATCTCCACTGCTCGTATTTTATTCTTGTCCCTTTCCTTCATCACCCATGTTTCTGAACCATATGTCAAAATTGGCACAAAGTAGGTCTTGTAGATGATTCCTTTACATTTTTGTGGTACATCTTTATTCCATATCATCCCCCTAACACTCTTGAAAAATCCATCTGCGCACCTTCCCCTCTCATTTATTTCCATCCTATTGCCTCCCTTTTCTTCAATTATGCTTCCCAAGTACTTGAAGCATTCTACTTTCTGCAACTGCTGTCCTCCAAGTGTTATGCCCATATCCAGTCTGTTCTTCTTCCTCGTTGTGATGACCACTTCACTCTTTTGTGCTGAGAACTTCATCCCATATGATAACACTACCTTCTCCCACTCATCTAATTGCTCTTGTACTTCTTCCTCATCCTCTCCCCATACCAGAAGGTCATCAGCAAACAACATTGCCTTCATTTTCCTTTCCCCAATGCTATTTACCACTTTTCGTATGATTTCATCCATCACCACTATAAATAACAGGGGTGAGAGGGCACTTCCCTGTTTCAGACCACTCTCCAGTTGAAACCATTCCGTTCTCTCTCTTCCCACCTTTACACAGCTTTTGCTTCCCTCGTACATTGCTTTCACTCTTGCCACTGTCTCCTTGTTCACCGCTTTTGCTCTCATTGCTTCCCATACCTTGTTTCTATTAATACTATCATATGCTTTCTCAATATCCAAGAAGGTCATCACCAGATCTTCCCCATATTCATAATGGTGTTCTTGTAGCTGTCTTACTGCAAAGATGAGGTCAACTGTTGACCTTCCTGGCCTGAATCCATACTGTTCTTCCCTCAGGCCATCTTCAACTTCTGTCCGAATTCTTCTCTCCAGTACCTTCTCAAATATTTTGGCGCAGTGGCACATGAGTGTAATCCCCCTGTAGTTCTTGCATTACTTCCTACTTCCCTTTTTAAATATGGGTATTATTATCCCTCTTTTCCAGTCCTCTGGTATTTTCTTCTCCCTCCATATCACTTTCATTACTCGAAAGAGCCACTGTGTTCCTATCACCCCTGCTGCTCTCACCATCTCCACACTCACTTCGTCTATTCCCGGTGCCTTTCCCCCTTTCATCTTCTTTAATGCTTCCTCCACTTCTTTCCATGTCAATTCCTTCTCTGAAATGTCTTGGTCACTGTCTGTTTCTTCCTCCACAATGTCCACTACGCTAGTTTTAGTTGGATTTAGGAGTTCCTTGAAGTATTCTCTCCAGATAACCTTTACTTCTTCCATATTTTCGACCTCCTTTCCATTCCTGTCCACCATTCTGACATTTTCCCCTGTATCTCTTCTCTTTGCCTTTATCATTCCATACAACACTTTCTTACTGCCATCACAGTCCTCCTCCATCATTTCTGTCCATTTCTTCAGCCATTTCTTTTTCTCTTCCTTCACTACTTCTCTTGCTTCTTTCTTCCGCTCTTGGTATTCTTCTCTTGTTCTGTCTGTCCTCTGTTGGAACCATTTCCTGAATGCTTCATTTTTCTGTGGAGTAAAACTACTAAAAGAACATAACTTCCCTGGAGGTTAGAATTATAAATGGACTCCCTGACTTCCATCTGTTAAAGCTATGGTACCAGAAATGCAGGCACTGTATTGTACATTGACTTTGAACAGTGAATGCTGGTTCCCATCGGCATGTTTCAAGCCATTATGCTATGTTTGTTGTTGACCACTAGCCGATGTTGCACCATCGTTCCAGTAGGTTCAGTCATAGCTCAACGGCTGGCAGTGTGCAATCTGTTTCTTATTTTTTTATTTAGCGTATGGCTATATCACTAATAACAATTAAACCTTTAAATTACAAACTAATATCCAGGCTACGAATGTAGTCTATAGGTCTCTCTGTCATCACCTGGAACTCCGTTGGATCGTCAGGAAAAGCTCTCAGAAGACACTCCTGAGCTTTATAGCGAACAGTCTGTTTTTCAGCGCCACAATCACAACCCTGAGTAGGTACTCTGCTCCACTTGTGCAGAGAATCGGCACATCGGCCTGTGTTGGTTCTTATTTGATTAAGCACCGACCAGATCTTACGAGGTAAGTCAAACCTAGGTGGTTTGGACCATACACACGGCATCTGGAGTTGTTTCGTCATAACATAAGTCTGCCATGTATGTCTCCAGCATTCTCGGATGGTAAAACCGTTGTCAACTAACATCTGTAACTAACTATGGCTATATGGTGCTGTTGATGTCCTTCTTGTCCTTCTAAGACCAATCACCAGATGTTGGAGAGAATGAGTACTGAGCACGAGCAATAGCAGTGACTTTCCCTCTGGCACCCATTCAGCCATGACTAAGCCTACTGGTATGGCGGTGAAATGTTGGCTATCAAGCAACAACAGATGAGCATAATTGCCCGAGGCACTCCTTTGCAAGCAGCATCAGTTCTAGCAGCGAAAGTGAATTTGAACAGTGAAGGTTGTAACTATAACACCCAATATTTTGATTGAGACTTTCATAACCCAGAATACCAGAGCTCTTATAACCTTTTGGGTTCATGTCTTGTGAATAGATTTAACCCTAGAACTGCGGACCATCTTCCAGGAAGACGGTGTGTTGTTTAATCAAGTGTGACCGTCTCTCTGAGAGATGGTCTCGGAATTCAAATATAGTACTACCGTTGGCCATCAGATGGCACTAATTTCAAGTCATGCTGGTTCCCGATGCATTTATCTTTCGTAGTAAAAGTCTTGGGCAAACAAATGACAATATGCAGGCTATTATTTGGCTGCAGAAGTGGAAGTACTTTCATGTTGACATTGAGGTTGCATTCAGAAAAATGGCAGCCAACTATGTTGACGATTCAGAAATTGAGCGCTTGATTTTAGATGATTCATGTGATAGTATGGATGATGACAGTGATTATTGTGTGGATTCTTATGAAAATGAAGATGGTGAAAGAAGTGGCAGTGATACCAGCGAACAGGATGTCCCGCAAGTTATGGAAATTCCCACCAATGCAAGTGATGTTGATCATGTTCCTACAGACAATGTAAACATGCCTAATGTTAGCCGTGAGAGGGGGTAAGTGTGAACTGGACTGATATACGGCGCGAAGAAAGTGACTTTCCAGGTAAAAATGCACCGTTTGTCGTTTATCATCCTGGGCCTGTGAAATTGCCTCCCCGTAATTCCGTGCCGATTCTGTACTTCAATCTGTACTTCAAACTAACAGATATGCTATCAATATCCACATAAATTAGGTGTTCTGCAACGAAAGAGTAGGTTTCATTTGTGGCCTGAAGGTGGTGTGAATATTACACAGTTGAAACGTTTTATTGGACTTTTTCTCTATATGGGCCTGCTAAAGAAGAAGAATATTTTTGGTTATAGGTGTACACAATATCCTAGTCAGGACACACCCTATTTTAGATGAGAAATGCCTCGTGACATGTTCTTGCTTATAAATAGATTTTTTTAATTTAGTAGTCAACAGCTGTAGCAAGAAACCAGGTGATCCAGGATATGATCCACTGTTCAAAACTAGGGCTGCAATTGATCAAATCAATGCATGTTTCAAAATACACTACATTCCTGGAAAAGTTCTAAGTATTGATGAAACATTGGTAGGTAGAAAGATTAGGTCTAAATTAATCCAATATTTACCTAACAAACATCACCATCAGTGGGACATAATACTCTTCAAGGTATGTGAGCCTGGTTCGTATTAAACTCTGCAGTTCAGTGTATATTCGCCTGTCAAATCCGGGGCCCCAAAATCGAGTGGAAAAGATTTAAGTTTTGATGTTGTAATGAATTTACTGAATTCCTTAGGAAATATATTTCGGAAGGGATATCATATAATTGTAGGCAATTCCTGATACACTCTATTGAGCTAGCTAAAAAAAAAAAAATTTGCAACCAGGACAAATTTTGGATAAAAGAACCCTGTGTTGTTTTGTGCATGGAGAGAGAAGAAATCACAGAAGAAACCCCTGACAGTAATTTCTACAGCATGTCCAGAGATAAATAATTTAGTGAAACATTGTTCATCCAAAGGGACTGAAGTTTCTATGCCAGCAGTGGTCAGTGAATACACAACAGGAATGAAGGGAGTTGATGTATCTGATCAGAAGATTGATCATGTGTCCTCAGAGCGGTCTAGTCATACGAACTGGTACAAGCTTTTCTTTCACTTGATAGACATGGCAAGTGTTGACTTCATATGTTTTGTACTGTAAAAACACCGATGACAATATTCTTATGCCTAGGTATGATTTTATGGAGCACCTCATAGAATCACTATTTATTTATTTATTTATCATATGGCTTTTAGTGCCGGGAGTGTCCGAAGACATGTTCGGCTCGCCAGAGGCTGTAGCTGCTTCGAGCGGAAACCCATAGGGTGAGCCACAAGTTCCGTTCAATTTCCAGTAATTCCAACTTTCGCTACCAGATGTCAATGATACCTAGTGGTGAACGTTGGAACTTTGATAGAGCGTTCCAACGAAGTCTAACCTAGAAATTTAGCTTCACACAAGTTTAGTCTATGGAAGGATCTTTTACATGCATTAAATCTATGACATGGGAATGCCGGCTTTACTTCCCCTCCGAAGGAAGGCATACTGAAGGATTTTAACGCTCTTAAAAAATCCGACGACTTCGGCTGAAGAGGATGGTATCCCATACAACACTTCTGCAAATTCCCATACAATCGAAATGTTAGGAAATAAACGTCAGCGAAGGTGTGTGGTGTGCAATGATGGAGAAAGCAAAAAAGTGAAAAGATCTAATTATGGATGTCCGAGTTGTAATGTTGCCATTTGTGTAAAGTGTTACAAAGACTTCGATCATCATCATCATCGGCTTTAACTCGAATCCGAGTATAAATCTTCTTCCTTCAGTCCAGTTTGTGGATGTGTTTAAGGTGACTAAAGAGTCCAATCCTGGCATGGAACAAGCGACCACACAAGTCGCATAGTATTGCTGGAGGAGGACGTGGTTGGGCTGCTCGAAGTTTCCTAGCTTGACGCTTGGCCTCTTCATGTATGCGTCGATCCCTTTCAAACGCCTTTACAGTATCCGAGATGGTACGGCGCCAAGTTGAGCGGTTTTCAGCCAGCATGTCCCAGGTTTGTGAATCAAGACCTGTCAATTTCAGGGTCTGCTTAAATTGGTCCTTGTAGCGCCTCTTAGGACCACCATGAGGTCTGGTGCCATAGCATAACTCACCATATAGCATTTGACGAGGTAATCTCACATCATCCATCCGATGGACATGACCAATCCATCTAAATTGGTGACCTATTATGGATGATTCTATGCTGTTGATTTGAGCCTTTTCCAGAACAGCAATATTGGTAATGCGGTCTTCCCATTTAATCCTCAGGATTGATCGAAGTTTTTGTAGGTGGAAACGCTCAAGCTTCCTAAGATCACGTCGGTAAAGGGTCCACGTTTCACAGCCATACAACAATGTAGAAATGACTACTGCTTTGTACACCATAAGCTTTGTACTCATGGATAGATCTTTATTCATGAAGACCCGGTGCGCTAATCGTCCATAAGCTGCATGGGCTGCGCCAATTCTCTTATCCACATCCTGCTCACAGGTACAGCTCACAGAAATGGTACTGCCCAGGTACGAGAAGTGGTCAACCTGTTCTAAAGGCAAATTTGAAATGGAGATATTGAACTGAGGAAGAGGTGTGCCTGGTGAAGGTTGTGCCAAGACTTTAGTCTTATTGACATTTATGGTAAGACCAAAGCGATCACATGCACTTTTGTACCAGTTAACTGACTCTTGCAGCTCTTCTGGTGTGAGAGTTGGTGACGCAGCATCATCTGCATACAACATGTTAGTAACCTTAGTAACCTGAGTTTTCCTCAAGGAGCGGAGACGAGTTAGGTTGAAAAGCCCTCCATCAAAACGATACTTGATCTCCACACCTGGGATGTTTGTGGGTGAATCATAAAGCATTGCAGCCAAGTACAGCGCAAATAAACGTCAGCGAAGGTGTGTGGTGTGCAATGATGGAGAAAGCAAAAAAGTGAAAAGATCTAATTATGGATGTCCGAGTTGTAATGTTGCCATTTGTGTAAAGTGTTACAAAGACTTCGATCATAATACAGGCAAAAAGGAACTGACATAAGGAAAAAGCAGAAGGTGAATTTCTCATGTATGTGCAAAATCGAGAAATGTCATTGTAATATAATTTTCTTTTTTAGCAAATAACAGGAATAATTTAAAACTGGTTCTTGAAATAGTAACAAAAAACTGTGAACTTTTCATTTATGATGTCTCTGACACACACTTAACTAGGCAATATGGTTTTCTAGAGCAGAAAAGTCAATAAATTTTTTTATATTGTTTTAATAAAATACTTAATGATTAATTCAAACTGATGACTCCTGAATGATTCGCCTCTATCAAAATAATATAGAACAGTCTTTCAGCTTTCTATTGATATATGATAAGTTATATTTATGATTACAGTTTGCTTACAAATACCAAATTCCCTTAGTGTGTACTTTATGGGAATTTACTGCAGCATTTGACAGATAAAACTGCAGCAGTTCTAGGGTTAAAAGAGCTTTCATGTATTTAAATCTAGAATGTAAGAAAAACAAAAAGGAATGTATTAGCTGAACTGAAATTCGATGGACTAAGTCTTAGTGAGGTTAGAAAATATGGACACGAAATAATTGAAACACTGGATGGAGATATATTCAGCTACATAGGCAAAACAAAAGGACAAGGATGAGTGGGACGCATAATAAAGAAAAACCTAAAACATTGCATAAAGGAAGTAAAAGGGATCTCTGAAAGGATCATTGCACTATCCATGAAATTAAACAGAGATACTTTCACAATAAACCAAGTCTATGCTCCCACATAAGCTAGCACGGAGGAAGAAATTGAAAATTTCTACGACCTTTGACAAGACGCATTTCAAAGCTTGTAGAACCATTGTAACGGGGGACTTAAATAGCAAAATATGTAATCAAGAAATTGAGGAAGAGGAGCCTTCGACTATGGATCAAGGAATGAAAGAGGGGACAGGCTCATACAATTTGTACAGGGACTAGGATTAAAAGTCGTAAACACCTATTTCAAGAAAAACCCAACCAGTAGATAGGCGTGGATAGCTACAAATTGCAAAACTAAGAATGAAATTGACTTCATACTAGCAGACAGGCTAGAGGGCATCAAAGATATCCAGGTGATCAATGGCCTGAAACTAGACATGGATCACAGAATGGTTCGAATGAAGATGCTTATTCCAAAGAAACGGTGCCCATATCTTAAGACTCAAAGGTTCAACCCCGAAAGAGCCAACCAAAGTCAGTACACAGAAAAACTGAAGAACACCCTGCAAGCGCTGGAAGAACAAGAGGAATCACCTGGGGAAGTGCATCACAAAAGCTGCTAAAGAATCCTCTATGGGGGTGAATAAGGCTGGAAAGAGAAATAAGTAGAAAGCACCAGATAATTTATTAATGAAGAGAGAAAAAATTAAAACTGAAAGCAGAAATTGACCATCAGAAAAGAAAAAAATGCGGAGATGAATAAACGCACAAAAAGAATCCGAAAGGACATCAGAAATCATAACACCAAAATGGTCAAGAAAGCTATAGAAAGATCGACATCAGTAAGAAACTTCAGGAAAGAAATATCAGAAGGCATACACTGGATATTAGGATTGAGGGACGAAAAGGAAATAGACTAGCTTCAAGAGAGGAGACCGTGTGACATGCCACAGGATTCTATGAGAAACTATACTCCAGTACCCTTGAGAAGGAATATATGATTTAAAACTTCTAAAGTACAGGGGGCCACCGAGAAGAGAATTCCCCCCCATCCTTCACAGTAAGGTGAGTGCAACAATTAAAGTAGCAAAAAATGATAAATGTACAGGTGAGGATGGTATAGGCCTATTCAACGAGTATTCGCTTGCCCGCTAGAAAACTAATTCCGGAAAATGAAATGGAAAACAAAATACAGCATCAACATGGACAGCTAAGCCACACACATCTACGGCTTGCAGACGACATCATACTGATGTATTAATCATCACTTGACTCGACACAATACTTGAATCCGAAGAAATACCAGAGGAGTGGAAACAAAGCACTATAATCCTACTCCATGAAAAAGGAGGAAAGGACAACATTAACAACCATAGATCTATTAGTCGACTGCCAAGTCTATACACCCTGTTCACAAAAATATTTAATAAGAGAATGTCAAAGACACTAGCGGAAAACCAACCTATAGAACACGCAGGATTCAGATCAAGATTCAGCACAGTCGACCACCTCCAACAGTAAACCAACTCATCAAAAACCTGCAAGAATTCAACCTTAGGCATATATAGCATTTGTAGACTGTAAATAAGCCTTTTACTCCATGGAACACAAATATGTTCTACAGGTCCTAGAGAACCAAACATCCAGAAAGGGTATATCAGACTTCTAACAAAAATCTACGAGGGTAGCCAGGCAAATTAAGGACAGAGATGGAGGGAAAAAGCTTCGAGCTAGAGAGAGGAGTGATACAAGGAAATCTCCCGCTCACCAAACCTCTTCGCTTGCCCGCTAGGAAACCAATTCCGGAAATAGAAATGGAAAACAAAATACAGCATCAACATGGACGGCTAAGCCTCACCACATCTACGGCTTGCAGACGACATCATACCGATGGCAAAATCAACATCGGACATATGTCAACAGAATTAGACAAGGTCAGTAAAGAATCTGGCATAACCATGAATCTGCAGAAAACAAAACTGATGACAAATGAAACAGAAAAACCAGTAAACATAGACGGCAAAACATTGGAGTATGTACAGGACTATACGAGTACATACCTAGACCAGTACATATCATTCCATAACAATACGTGGAGCGTGATGGCGCAGCGGACAAGCTGTTGGCCACTCACCATGGTGGGCTGGGTTCAATTCCTGGTCAATGCATGTGAGATTTTCAAAGGGAAATGCCATGTCCTGTGGTTCGGATTCCACATAAAAAGGAGGACCCATGGCTCATGATCTCGAGATTAACGGTCACATACACCTTCCAAAATTACTTACTTCTTTCCTTCCTCCCTTCCCATAACAATACAGAGAAAGAAATCAAAAAAAGAATTGGGCAGGCATGGAAAAAATTCTGTTCCTTCAAATTCATATTAAGAGATAAATATCAGAGACACTAGTCTTGGAGAATTGTGTAATTCCAGTAATGCTTCATGGATGCCAAACCTGGTCATTAACTTCACAGAAGGGAAAAATGCTCCAGATAGGCCAATGTAGGATGGAACAACAAACCCTCAATATCATACTGAAAGACAGAATAAGGAAAGAGGAGATATGTAGAAAAACCGGTATAAGAGATGCCCTCAACACAGTGGATAAACTAAATTGGAAATGGGGAGGCCATGAAGCAAGGATGGAGCATAAGAGGTGGACGTACAGACTAACACTGTTGGACCCCAGAATCAGCAGGAGTAACATAGGAAGACAGAGAACTCGCTGGGCTGACACATTCAAGAAAATGGTCAGACCACAGTCGACAAGAAGAGCAAAAGTGGAAGACACTACAAAAACTCCATTTCAAAATACAGTATAGTGCATGCGAGGATAAAAATTGCAATATAGTAAATTCTTAAATATAAATAAAAGTGAAAGCGGATCAAGGGCAGACAAAAAGAGGAAGATCAGAGAAAACTCTCCTAAAAATAAAGTACATGTGTGATAAAAAGTGCCTAATTTTGTAAATGCCTAGGTATAAGAACAAGAGTACATAACATAGAGAGTACTGTAAGTAGGCTAGGCATAGATATACCAATAGTTATAAGAACAAATACAAGAAGTGTACCACTTAGTGTCTCACTACTCATTAGGACACCTCACCTAATGAGTATAATGGAGCAAAATCCCTGCCTAGGCAAGAGGCCATTGCCCTTAGGGGATTGAAGGGCTGTATTTATTATATGGCACACACCTAATACGGTATATATAACTGCTTGGGCAAATACAAGAGCTCTCTGACTCAAGTACCTATAGTTGTGTAATATAACTGACTTCCTGATGAATAAAAAAGTTGGTTAGTTATTAAAAATAGAACATTAAATATGAGATCAATCACACCAATTCAGAGTAAAGCAAATTGTGTGTTGCAAGTCAGATATGTTTCCATTACTTTCAGAAACATGAAAGTTCTTCCAGTTATTAGGTCAAGTTAAGTTGAATAATGGGAATAGCAGAGAAAAATCAGAGTAAGATCAGGATTTGAACCTTGTACCTGTTGACCTCTGATGACCTGTGTTGACCTAGCTACTTCTGCGAGGCTTGCATTGTACAGCTGCTCTAAGTAAACATGAAAATGAAAATCCACAGCCTGCTTCCAGTCTCCGACCGGGTCAGGAATGGAATGAATGAAGCCCCCATCTAGCGGCGAGGATATGAACTGTGCCGGCTGCCGAGGCCTGACGCACTCCTCTGGGGCAATGATTAAATGAATGACAGATGAAATGAAATGATAGTGGAGAGTGTTGCTGGAATGAAATTTTGACAGGGAAAATCGGAGTACCCTGAGAAAAACCTGTCTGCTTCCGTTTTGTCCAGCACAGATCTCACATGGAGTGACCGGGATTTGAACCACGGACCCAGCGGTGAGAGGCCGGCGTGCTGCCGCCTAAGCCACGGAGGCTTCCTCTAAGTAAACATAATATATACAAATTTTAAAGCATATTTGTTCATCACAATATCATTACTGCTGGATGTTAGGTCGCTTTGGTTTATGTACCACTATATTGGTTTTCAATGGTACAGAGTTGTGGGTTGTTGGGGGGAAGGAGGAGGGGGTAATAGAGCACATGTACAGTCATGTGATGAACAAGTTTAACTTGAAGAATGACCACATGAAGTCAGTTGCAGGGATGCTGTCTATGTTTGTTAACACAGCAAGAACATTGAGATCTGGTTAACAGTGCAAGTCCACCTGGTTACAGTTTTGTTTTGTTTATTATCATGTTAGAAAAACATTTTTCAGTGTTGTCTTAGTAAACTAAATTTAAATGCTTTAAAGTTGGTCAACGTAATTGAATGTAACCAATTGTAATGGGTGCTTGTTGGTGAGATCGGCATCCGCCGGTATCGACCGCCATCCTGATCGAGAGGCGCAACTAGCGCCCTCAACTAACTTTTCTTCAGTTCGTTTTATGATCTGTTCATGGCACAACGCATTTAAACAGTTCATGTATTTTGTATTAAATAAATCAGTTGAGTTACATTTAATCGAGCATTACATTTCATCGCCACTTTAAAACCTATAATAGTGCTATTCCCTAAACCTGAAAAAAAAAAAAAAAAAAAAAAAAAAAAAAAAAAAAAAAAAACCAACTAAAAAACAAAAACATAACAAACATGAGATTAATACATTCACTTGGTTTACTAGTTTTGATCATCAAGCGATCGTCATCAGATCCCTTACACTCAGGCTTTTAAATCCATGCTTACGAGTATGTGGGTGAAGATATTTACAATATATACAATTTTAGCTACAGAAATTTATTATAAACTTATGCAACTAGTCGAGATTTGTTAGTTTTATGTGATTTTTTAAATAATATTGTTAGTGGCTATTGACCTTGAAGTTTATTTGTATAGTGTGATTATCTGTAATGGTAAATAAATGGTCATGTTGGTGCTTGTAATTTGAAAGTGGATAAAGAAGACGTCAAGACGGCGTACTTGAACGGAGAAGTCGAGGAGCAAATCTTCATGGAGGCCCCAGACCACTTCGAGGACGTTATTTGGGCAATGTAGTATCCGTTCTCGTACAGCTTCTGTCAATATTCATTGTCTGCATTGAACTAAAAAGGAATTTTCTTTGTATGAGCTTGCCCCATCATTATCTCCCCTCCCCTCTATTGTCTGGTCTCATATTCCTGCCTGTCTATATTCATCTCACCTGTAACATATTTCTGTGCTGGCCAGGTCTAGAAACGCCCTGACATGGTCAATATTAATGTATTCTGGACATCTTCAAATAATAAAGACCAATCTCCACCCCACCATGAGTAAGCTAAAAACTCCTCTTTAAGTGCAACTAATCTATTTCCCAATAGATTAGTCTTGAACTCTTTAATACTGCCGTAATGTCAGCCTTGGTTTTATTGAAGATATGGTACAAAGTACATCCTATTCCAGTAATATATTTCCCTTAATGTTGTCCCCCATATCTGGCTTAACCATTATGTTGTTTCCCGTTTCTTATGAGGGATATTTCCCAGTAGCGTTTGAGCAACAGTACATGATTTAACACATACTTTCATACTGGAAAATATACACAGTCTGAGTTGTCAGTTAAAAAGTGTGACAAGTGTTTAGTGCTTTTCAGTCGGTCAACACGAATGTACCCAAAAGAGATGGGTTATGCCCTAATCCTGAAATAAATTACATGAGATTAATAAAACACTAGGATGACCAGTTTCGATCGTCAAGCGATCATCATCAGATCCATTACACTTAGGCTATAAAATCTATGTTTGAAATACAGGTGAAAATATTTACAATATGTACAATTATTTAGTTGCAGTATTGGTACTGCAACTGTCAGTGTATGCTAAATGCAGTATATATGTTAGGTGAAATGCTAAATGGTGATAGCTATCCGGAGATTGTACTTTAGAGAGATTATATGGTTGTAAACTATGGTTAAACTATAAAATTTTAGGCTAACTACTTATCTGATTGTCTTCCGTACTACAGCTACTCGCAGTTTTCGTGTTTACTAGAACTCACTGTGCGGTCGACTGCGGTGGTTATCTTAACGACTGGTTTTTCCCTCCCTTCTCCCCCCTACCCCTACGTGCTGTGGGGAGTGATCGCGATGTGTTTATGTGAGGTGTTGCCAACCTAGATAAGATGTATGTTATTGAATGAGGTGGGTCTACAACTATTAAAGACCGTGGATTAGCCCTCGCCACGCGTGGAGCATAACCCATTCGAACTAAGCGTTGACGGTCTTATGAGGACGTCCCGGCACCTTTAATACTGCCGCGAATATGGGCCTTGGTTTATTGCAGAAGAAAAGTACATCGTACACCTGATCCAGATAACATTTACCTATTAAAAACCCCCTAATTTCCCCCCTTTTTTTTTATCTAGCTTGGCTGTGTCGCTAAATTGTGTTTTGTTTCCGACAGGGTGTGGTTTTTAGTAGCGTGAAGAGGGGTGAGCTCTCCATGAACGTGTGTTCATTTAGATTGTTGGGATTGTTTCGTTTGGCTAGGTGTATCTCGATTGCTTCCTTTATGTCAAGAGCTCTGCCTTTCGATTCGTGATGGATTATTTTAAGGTCCGACTCTATGTTGGTAAAGCTGTGCCCTGCGTCACACATATGTTCGCACACGGCTGAATGTGTTCCGTATCTTATCGCATTCCTATGTTCATTATAACGTGTGTCTACTCGCCTTCCACTCTGCCCGATGTAATTAGCTTGACAATCGGTGTCTTGGCACGTTATAGAATATACCCCTGACCTTGAATACGGGTCACATTTATTTAGATTACTATTTAGGAGGTGCCTAGCGGTTGTGTTTTTCGTCGTGAAAGCTATCTTTATGCCTTGCTTTTTGAATAGGTTAGTGATTTTTATTGTATTCGCATTCACATAGTTGAAACGCGCAAATTTTTTCTCATTACTGTCCGGTTTGGGAATCGTTTTATCTTTATTTTTATGTTTGGCTATAATTTGGTTTATTTTGCTTGGCGAGAAGTTGTTTTCCTTAGCTATTTGCATAATTGTTCTTATTTCCTTATTATAGTTGTCTTTTGACATGGGTATGTTTAAAGCCCTGTGCACCATTGAGTTGAAACCCGCTAGTTTGTGCGTACTGGGGTGATTAGACTGATTGTCGATTGCATGCGAGGTTTGTGTTGCTTTCCGGAATATGGAATATGAAAGGTCGTTGTCTTTACGTTCAATAGTTATATCGAGATAATTTATTTTCCGGTCTATTTCGGATTCCTTAGTGAATTTGATAGAGTGGTGAAGGCTATTAATGGATTGTTTCTTCGCTTGTTAGTTCAGTATCGTAGATGCAAATTACATCATCTACGTATCTTTTCCATATTACTATTCCCTTTGTTGAAGTCTTTTCTAAGAACGCATTTTCTAGTGCATTGATGAAGATGTCAGCGATTAACCCACTTAGTGGCGATCCCATTGCTAGGCCTTCTCTCTGTGTGTATATTTTATTGTCGAATTGAAACACGTTTTGGTTGAGAACGACCCTCAGTAATCTCACAATCTCTTCAATTTCTTTTACCGAATTGTTGGATTTTAAGTTGTTTTCGATAGTGTTGATTGCTTCAATAATCGGAATATTGGTGTACATGTTAGTTACGTCGAAGGATACTAGCCTGAAGCTAGGTTTCATTTGTAGGGTGTTCAATGCTGTTACTAGTTCTGTTGTGTTCTTTACAGAGTTGTTTTTGTCGTTGGAAAGACGGCATTTTAAGATTTTTAGTAACTCTTTGCTGATTTTGTAATTAGGGGCATTCCTACAATTGACTATTGGTCTCATTTGGCATTCCTTTTTGTGTATTTTTGGTTGTCCCCTCAATGACGGTATTTTCGGGTTCATGTTTATTAGTTTTGATTTTTCGGCTTTGGTCAGTATGTATTCTGTTTCTTTTAGCGCACTTTTTATTTGTTTTTGGAATTTGTTGGTGGGGTCTTTTGTTAATTCCTTGATTTCGTTGTTGTTTAGGAATTCGACTGTTTTTTCAATGTATTCTGTTTTGTTCAAAATTACTGTAGTGTTTCCCTTATCTGCTTTTGTGATGATTAAGTCATGTTCTTTTATTTTTTGTTTCAACGACTTTATTTCTTTGAGTTGCTTGTTTTGAATGTTATTGCTATCGCCCTCTCGTTTGAGGATTTTTTTGGCTTCGTTGGTGGCGAGATTTTTGGTTAATTCCCTGTCTTCTGCTGGGAGCTTGTGACTGGATATCTCAATATCTGTGATCAACTGTTTTATATTGTGGTTCGTGTGTGCGTCTGTGCAGTTGTATTTCAAACCTTTGTCTAACATATTCATTTCACCTTGAGAAAAGGTTACGTTCGTTCTGTTGTTTACTCTGCTGTGGAAATTGAATTCATTGTTATTCGTGTGTTGTTCGTTAGATTGATGGTTCTGTGTTTCTCCTAGTTTTCTTAATTTATTTTCTAGCGTTTCATGCTTCCTCGTTGCTCTGATTTTGATGGTGTCATGTAGGTGCTCGGTGAAGCTGTCCCATTGGGCTGCGTGCCAGAAATTACTTAGTTGCAATTGAATGTCGTATAATTGTTGGTTAATTTTTTGCTTTCTTATGTATGCAAATCTTAATTCGTTTTTTATCCAAAGCGCTTTGGCTTGTTTAGTTGAAATGATCGAGGCTGGTGTGTTCGGTACGGTTTTAATTGGTACGTATTTAGGTGTGAGGTTTAGTTCTATACATTTTTTGTTGAACCAAAAGCCAAAGCGCTTTGGATAAAAAACGAATTAAGATTTGCATACATAAGAAAGCAAAAAATTAACCAACAATTATACGACATTCAATTGCAACTAAGTAATTTCTGGCACGCAGCCCAATGGGACAGCTTCACCGAGCACCTACATGACACCATCAAAATCAGAGCAACGAGGAAGCATGAAACGCTAGAAAATAAATTAAGAAAACTAGGAGAAACACAGAACCATCAATCTAACGAACAACACACGAATAACAATGAATTCAATTTCCACAGCAGAGTAAACAACAGAACGAACATAACCTTTTCTCAAGGTGAAATGAATATGTTAGACAAAGGTTTGAAATACAACTGCACAGACGCACACACGAACCACAATATAAAACAGTTGATCACAGATATTGAGATATCCAGTCACAAGCTCCCAGCAGAAGACAGGGAATTAACCAAAAATCTCGCCACCAACGAAGCCAAAAAAATCCTCAAACGAGAGGGCGATAGCAATAACATTCAAAACAACAAGCAACTCAAAGAAATAAAGTCGTTGAAACAAAAAATAAAAGAACATGACTTAATCATCACAAAAGCAGATAAGGGAAACACTACAGTAATTTTGAACAAAACAGAATACATTGAAAAAACAGTCGAATTCCTAAACAACAACGAAATCAAGGAATTAACAAAAGACCCCACCAACAAATTCCAAAAACAAATAAAAAGTGCGCTAAAAGAAACAGAATACATACTGACCAAAGCCGAAAAATCAAAACTAATAAACATGAACCCGAAAATACCGTCATTGAGGGGACAACCAAAAATACACAAAAAGGAATGCCCAATGAGACCAATAGTCAATTGTAGGAATGCCCCTAATTACAAAATCAGCAAAGAGTTACTAAAAATCTTAAAATGCCGTCTTTCCAACGACAAAAACAACTCTGTAAAGAACACAACAGAACTAGTAACAGCATTGAACACCCTACAAATGAAACCTAGCTTCAGGCTAGTATCCTTCGACGTAACTAACATGTACACCAATATTCCGATTATTGAAGCAATCAACACTATCGAAAACAACTTAAAATCCAACAATTCGGTAAAAGAAATTGAAGAGATTGTGAGATTACTGAGGGTCGTTCTCAACCAAAACGTGTTTCAATTCGACAATAAAATATACACACAGAGAGAAGGCCTAGCAATGGGATCGCCACTAAGTGGGTTAATCGCTGACATCTTCATCAATGCACTAGAAAATGCGTTCTTAGAAAAGACTTCAACAAAGGGAATAGTAATATGGAAAAGATACGTAGATGATGTAATTTGCATCTACGATACTGAACTAACAAGCGAAGAAACAATCCATTAATAGCCTTCACCACTCTATCAAATTCACTAAGGAATCCGAAATAGACCGGAAAATAAATTATCTCGATATAACTATTGAACGTAAAGACAACGACCTTTCATATTCCATATTCCGGAAAGCAACACAAACCTCGCATGCAATCGACAATCAGTCTAATCACCCCAGTACGCACAAACTAGCGGGTTTCAACTCAATGGTACACAGGGCTTTAAACATACCCATGTCAAAAGACAACTATAATAAGGAAATAAGAACAATTATGCAAATAGCTAAGGAAAACAACTTCTCGCCAAGCAAAATAAACCAAATTATAGCCAAACATAAAAATAAAGATAAAAAGATTCCCAAACCGGACAGTAATGAGAAAAAATTTGCGCGTTTCAACTATGTGAATGCGAATACATATAAAATCACTAACCTATTCAAAAAGCAAGGCATAAAGATAGCTTTCACGACGAAAAACACAACCGCTAGGCACCTCCTAAATAGTAATCTAAATAAACGTGACCCGTATTCAAGGTCAGGGGTATATTCTATAACGTGCCAAGACACCGATTGTCAAGCTAATTACATCGGGCAGAGTGGAAGGCGAGTAGACACACGTTATAATGAACATAGGAATGCGATAAGATACGGAACACATTCAGCCGTGTGCGAACATATGTGTGACGCAGGGCACAGCTTTACCAACATAGAGTCGGACCTTAAAATAATCCATCACGAATCGAAAGGCAGAGCTCTTGACATAAAGGAAGCAATCGAGATACACCTAGCCAAACGAAACAATCCCAACAATCTAAATGAACACACGTTCATGGAGAGCTCACCCCTCTTCACGCTACTAAAAAACACACCCTGTCGGAAACAAAACACAATTTAGCGACACAGCCAAGCTAGATAAAAAAAAGGGGGGAAATTAGGGGTTTTTTAATAGGTAAATGTTATCTGGATCAGGTGTACGATGTACTTTTCTTCTGCAATAAACCAAGGCCCATATTCGCGGCAGTATTAAAGGTGCCGGGACGTCCTCATAAGACCGTCAACGCTTAGTTCGAATGGGTTATGCTCCACGCGTGGCGAGGGCTAATCCACGGTCTTTAATAGTTGCAGACCCACCTCATTCAATAACATACATCTTATCTAGGTTGGCAACACCTCACATAAACACATCGCGATCACTCCCCACAGCACGTAGGGGTAGGGGGGAGAAGGGAGGGAAAAACCAGTCGTTAAGATAACCACCGCAGTCGACCGCACAGTGAGTTCTAGTAAACACGAAAACTGCGAGTAGCTGTAGTACGGAAGACAATCAGATAAGTAGTTAGCCTAAAATTTTATAGTTTAACCATAGTTTACAACCATATAATCTCTCTAAAGTACAATCTCCGGATAGCTATCACCATTTAGCATTTCACCTAACATATATACTGCATTTAGCATACACTGACAGTTGCAGTACCAATACTGCAACTAAATAATTGTACATATTGTAAATATTTTCACCTGTATTTCAAACATAGATTTTATAGCCTAAGTGTAATGGATCTGATGATGATCGCTTGACGATCGAAACTGGTCATCCTAGTGTTTTATTAATCTCATGTAATTTATTTCAGGATTAGGGCATAACCCATCTCTTTTGGGTACATTCGTGTTGACCGACTGAAAAGCACTAAACACTTGTTTACTAAGGCAACACTGAAAATATGGCTTCAAACACCACAATAAAAAGTGTGATTTGTGTAATTTTAAAAGAAAAGTGCAAAGGGTAGCTGGGCAGCAAGACTACGAATATATGCACAAGAAGCAATGATGTCATCATCTACAGTAACATTTCATTCAAGTCGTCGAGAGCACAAATCACAAATACACTAAGCCTTGGCATGCGACCTGAGCTTTAATTTGTGTTGTTTTTTCAGGGTTGTGTTTATTTTTATGTATATAGCATGGATAACTAGTGTTATGCTGATGTCATGTCTCATCTCGCTTTGATTGATTGTAAAATCTTGATAGTACAGGGCTGAAGAAGGACTGTATAAGTCCGAAACATGTTCCCATTTTAATCGTGTAAAAATATACAAGTATTGATCGCCGGGGATTCCTTCTGAATTAAATTTCATCTGAAAGAATCCTTCGTCCACTTTTTAATAGCAATTTATACAGTATGTTTAGGGCTCACCCCAGGATTGGGAGCTAGTGTTGAAAACTGTAATTGTCTACTTCCTACCTAATATTTACAATTCTGAAGCAACAAAAATGTGAGTGTATTTTACAAAATTGAAACATTTTATGTCCAGATCCATTTGTTCTAAGTCACTTTGTGTGGTAAAATTTTGAAGTAAAAAATTAATGAAAAATGATTTTGTTTGTTAACCTTTTGATCAGTGAGTTTTTGCTGACACTTACAGGCCACCAGGAGTGAGTTTTTTTTTTTGTGAAAAAAATGCAGTTCTCAATTTTAAGTTATTTTGAGTCTAACTTTTCTCTATTAATAAAGTTACAAAATTTACATTGATGGTACATAACTGATACCCTCAATTTAATTGAAACCAGGGGCGTAGAAAATATTTTTCTCAAAAATACTGAAAGGAAATTGAAAAACATAATTACTTTCTATATTTGATCAAGTTTGTATCCCATACAACACGACTTAATTTTATATCAGTTTCACCTAGGCTTTCAAAATGTCTTTAGGGTATGGTACTCTTCAAAACAGGGGTGTACACAGAGGGGTCTATCACACTCAACACACATCCACTTAGTGTCTGTTCTTTTGGTCGGTCTCTTCTTTGTGTGCTGACACACAAAACATCTCCGTTGCGGCTTCTGCTTTGATTGTGTTGGAGGTACTGGTTTAGGGAAATGACGTCCAGAAAGTCTCAAGCAGTCTCCTCCTGAAGGTGGTCGACCTCCTTTTGTTGGCTTCCTCTCCACTGCAAATTCCTCTAGCAGCTGATCTATGAGGCAGAGTCGGAATTCACTAAGCTGTGGATTTTTTCCAGTCTTCATCTTGTAAATATTGTAAGAGTTCAGCACTGAAATGTCAATCAAGTAAAAAAACAACTTGACATACCACTTCAGTGTTTTCCTGACATTTGCAGTGAAACTGATTTGCATATCAGCTTTGTCAATTGGACCCATGTTCACATTATAATCCAGTACACTCAAAGGTTTCATTTTCTTCTGACCTGTGGCATGGTCTGTTTTGTCGGTTTCTACCATCACGTTCTCGTGTATGGTAGTAAGCATAGTAACATCCCTTTTGTCGTGCCATCTTTGCGCCAGCATATCATTGGTGTGCCGTGAAATACATTCCCCCTTTTGAATTTTCTTCGGGAAGTCTGGCATCCCTTTTCTGTTTTTTCTGACTGTGCCACATGCTCCAGTATTTTCCTTGTGTAGGTACTCAAAAAGATCTGGGCTTGTGTACCAGTTGTCGACATACAGGTTGTGGCCTTTACCAATGTAAGGTGCTGTTAGAGTTTTGACAACTGACCCAGACACTCCAAGTTTTTCATCATGTTCAATTTCCGTATCCTTTCCCGTATAAACAATAAAATCATTGATAAACCCAGTTTCACAGTCACAAAGTATAAACACCTTTATGCCAAACCTGTGTCGCTTTGATGGAATGTACTGTTTCCATTTTAGGCGACCTTTCTAAGCAACTAGGCTCTCGTCAATAGAGATCTTTTGGAAGGGATAGAATATAGATCGGAATTTCTCTCTCAAATAGTTTATTATAGGCCTAATTTTATAAAGTCTGTCACCTGGGGGTTGAAGATTGTTGTCAGAAAAGTGAAGCAGTCTTAGAATGAGGGAGAAATTGTCGAGAGAAACCACTTTACCGAACATCGGAGTTTCGATCAATTTATTTGTCGACCAATAGTCTTTAATCCTGTTTTTCTTCACATGGCCCATCAACAATACAGTTGCCAGGAAAACATAAAGAGTCTCTACGGTTATGCCTTGCCACTTATGTAATTTCGACTTTTCCTTTACGTCCGTATTTTCCATAACAAATATGTAGTAGTTGTTCATTTCTGACACTATCAAGTTCATAATATTACGGTCAACAACTTCTTTGAAAATCGACACTTCAATTCTTGAATCATTGTCATTATCATTCACATGAAGATTATCACTAACGCCTGAATTTGATGCATCAAAATTAGCAGAAAGCGTAGGAAGAAACCTACCTATAGAAGTCCACTTTCTTCCTTCGGTGTGAACAGCTGACAGCTTAGCCTTCTTTGCGACAGCAGGCTGCACTTCGTCCTCAATTTCTATGTCATCGTCTTCCGAGGAATGACCAATTTCACTCACATCGGACACAATACAATCACTATCACCATCATAAATATCAACTTCATCGTCAGACTCCTCATTAGTCAAAATATTACTTATATCTTGCGGAGCAAGCGCGCCTCCTCGACTAGATCCCGCCATTTAGCACGTGTATATGTTGACAATCAGAGAGTAATGGAGTTTGTTTCCACGGAAACCCGAGATGAGGGAAAAGAAACATAATGTGTATTGTCAAGAAATAGTTGTGCAGTGCACTCACAGGAAACAACAATACAAAACAGTTCTTGTGTGTTGTACTTCGTAGCACAATCGCGTAAGAAGTTAGGTTACGTGACTGCAGATGCCGGGACAGAACTTCATCACAGAACATACGAGATGTGATAAAACACGGAATAACGTTCGCTGAACCTGTCAAACATCCTCCAACATTGTTCTAAAGACCCGCCAGTACAATGTCAGGCAACAATTTCAAACATTCCCCATGAAACGTGATTAGACGGCGGTACTGTTTAGGCGCGAACTTCGAGAACGTCAATAGACGGCAGTACTCCCGTGGGCCACGCACAACAGTGCCGTAAATAGACGGCAGTACTGCTCATTGGGTTAATATTGAAACCCTACTTCCCAATAGAATTAAGCCAGAATATATTCACAAGAAATGAAATGATAATGATGTTATTGGTTTTACGTCCCTTTTAACTACTGAGGCTATTAGAGACACCGGGTGCGGGAATTTTGCCCCGAAGGGGATCTTTAATATGTCAGTAAATCTACTGATACGGCTCTCTCGCATTGAGCACCCTCAAACGCCAGCTGGCTGTGCCAGGATTTGTTCCTACAACCTTGAACACAGCAGGCGAGAACGTTACCGCTGCACTACGCAGCCAGTCAGTTGTGAAATGATACATCACTAGAAGCAAACAAATATATTCTTTACAAACCACTAAATAATTAAATATTAAAGCAATATTTTAAAGAGGTGTTTCTGGAAACAGAACATGCAACATACACCATACAATTGATTAAACAAATAAGGACTACCCTAATGACAACTCAACCTAAGCAGTTAATTTTTTATATTTGTCAGTTATGCCCAATGTATCCTGGCATGTTAAATCTGAGAATTCTACACGAGGAAAGGAAATACATGTTTAGAAAGAATTGCATTGCAAGTGGCCCCCGAAACATCTACAGTACCACTAAATGACAAAATAAATTTGTAGTATGATAAGGTATCGACTAGGAGGAACCTATATAACATACCGTATTTGTTATCACCCTATTATAAGAAATGGAAAGATAAAACAGTATAGTATGGAAGATTCTACTTGCCACATTAGTGGAATAGTTATTTTGTAAGGATTACCACTGCAGTGGAATAAGACGTCACCTACCTTGAGCACCCAGCATTGTAGCTTTAACAGTGGACAAAATCTTCAACTGCGTGCCAATTGTCGGAATCCGCTCACATACTTGAAGTAAGTTCTGACAGAAAAGAAATTTAAAATAACTTTAAAATATATCATGAACTTAGGTAGAAAACTAGAAATTGTGATTGTGTGTTAAAACTGTGATTTCCTTATTAGTTGACAATTTATTTAGCCTCTTTCAGTAAAAAGAAAAGTGTATTTAGATCTAGTAATTTCAGTCAGAAGCACATATCTTCCAAATACAGTTGAACCATATACAAGGTGAAAAGTGAAAATTACCACTCACGTACAAGTAAGATTTATATAGTACTAGCAGAAGTACCCATTCTTCAAATGGTCTTTGGTATGAATAACCAGATGTTATGAATTGAGCTACTGTTGCAATGGTTAGGGGTTTGTCATTCCTTCATAAGTTTATCAGAGCGAAGTTAGTTTTCTGGGAATAAAACACACACTGTTAATTTAAGGACCTTAAAATGTGGTTTTCGGAAACCCTTTATAGACTCCCGAATTTTGTGTCTTACATTGAGAAGCGCAACATATGCTTTGGTCATCCTTCTAGGATATTTTTTATATTTCTCCTATTTTAGCATGTATTTTGAAAAGTTTTTCCCTAGACCCACCCTTCTATGAGAAGTACGGTGAAGAGTTTTATAAATGATTGGTGCACTGACTCTCATGGATACCATACCTAATTTTACGATGCTCCAAGCATCCAAACACGAGTCATAGGCGTACATAAAGATACACAGAAAGCCAGACAGACAAATCCACTTTTTGCTTGCATCCGTCAAAAGACATGCCGAAACGCGTAAAAGAAACAAAATTGAAAATTGAATAAACAATAATATACTTACAGATACTTACATATTGCACGTGTAAGTCGTTTGAAAAAATTTTAGGGTGCCCCTTTACCCTCTTAAGTGCATTGATGAATTTTACAGTCTTAGTTGGTTCAGTGATAACGTTATAGCCATTTGCAAACTTTCACAGAAATGTAATAAATGGAGTGGCATTGCTTCTTACAGAAAGAGATGGAAAGTTGGATGACACCTCTTGAGATACTGTTGTCATGGTTACCGGCTTGCATTCCTTGATTAGTTTAATAAATAAAATTTGTTTTCTGGTATTATCTCAGAAACTGTTTGTTTTGGAGCCTTAAAATGCCGAGTTTTGTTTCCGACACCGAGGGGTTGAAAATGAGCTTTGTCTCGTATAATAATATAGGGATAGGGATTTAATAGATCTTCCGTACCACACCCCCACATGTGAATCACGTGAAAAAAGTCCCGAGTACCCCTTGACCCCCTTAAGCGCATTATATGTATTGATGAATTTTACAGCTTAATTTGGTTCCGTGATAATCTTATAGCCGTTTGCAAACTTTCACAGTGAATCCAAAATTTTTAGGTTAGAATTGATAACGCTCTATTAGTTCCAACGTTCGCTGCCAGGTGCTGACTGCGATGCCATCTGGTAGCCAAGTCCGCAAGCTAGGTGTCTTGGATGGTAGCATTTGGTAGCAAAAGTAGGAACTACTTGAAATTACTATCTGCAGTCGTCACTTGAATTATAACAGATAACACACACAGCCATCACAATTAACACCGGTTATCAGAGATATTCTACAAACACCCAAAGTACACGGGGCTACATGACCGCATTGTCGCAGCCCCTAAACTAAGGAACCAACCAACCAAACTTTCACAGTAATGCAATAATTGGAATTGCATTGCGTCTTACAGAGATTCTGTTGCCATTGTTACCGGCTTGTATTCTTTCATTGTGTTAAATTAAATAAGTTTTCTGGGAAAATCTCAAAAAATATTGGTTTTAGGGCCTCAAAATATGGTTTTCGGAGGCCCTCCAGGGCCCCGAGTTTTGTTTCTCAAATTGAGGGGCTGAAAATGAGCTTTGTCTCGCCCTTCTATGCCTATTTCAGCATGAATTTTAAGGGGGTAGGCCCCCTTTTATGAGAGGTACGGAGAAGTGTTACATCAATGATTGGTGTCGTGTCTCTGATGGATATCTGTACCAAATTTTACGCTGATCCACCTAGCCTTTCTCGAGTTATAAGGGAACAAATTTGTACACAGACAAACAGACATACAGACAAACACACACACAAAAAATTTATATTCGCGTGCATCCGTCATGAAAGCAGTGGGAATCGACAAAGTGGTAATAGAAATGATCAAGGCGGCAGGACCAGTGGGACTGCAGTGGACATACAGACTTCTCAGTGTGTGGAGAGAGAAGAAAGTTCCTGATGACTGGAAAAAGGGAATAATATTGCAAATATTCAAGAAAGGAGACAGGAAGGTGTGTGGTAACTAGCGAGGAATCACCATCATCTCGCATGTTGCCAAAGTAATGGAAAGAATCCTAGAAAAAAGAATTAGAGTAAAGGTAGAAAGCCAAATAGAGGAGGAGCTGTTTGGATTTATAGGGGGCAGGTCAACCGTGCAACCCATTTTCATTCTGAGACAGAACATTGAAAAGAGTTCCGAATATGGGAAGGATATGGTAATGACTTTCATTGATCTAGTAAAGGCCTATTATAGCATCCCTAGAACAAAAGTTTGGGAAAGCTTAACAAATAGGGGGATAGGCATGGAACTGAGAGACATGATAAAAGGAATGTGCATGGATTGCTACAGTAGTGTGAAGACTAAAGTCGGGACATCCGAATGGTTTAAAATTGACACCGGACTGGTGATGGATGACATCATGAAGGCAGCAATGAAAGACTATAGTAGGGCATAGATGAAGGTAATGTTGTTTGCAGACGATGTTGTGATCTGGGGCGAGGATGAGTTGGAGGTATAAGAACGGTTAGACGTTATAAATGAAAAGATTGAGCAATGGGCATTGAAGATAAATGTGGAGAAGAGTAAAACAGTGGTGATGAGTAGAGCTAAGAAAGAAGGAAAAGGAGTAATCAAAGTCGGAGATAAGGAATTGGAAGTGGTGAAACACTTCAAATACTTGGGAAGTGAACTGACTGAAGATGGAAGACTAGATTTGGAAATTAGCAGAAGAATACAACTCGGGAGTGCTTTCTACCAACAGGTACAGGCACTAGTATGGAACAAGGATATACCAATTAAGATTAAAGAAGTTATGTACAAAGCATATTATGTTCCTATAATGACATATGCAGCAGAAACTTGGACAATAACTAAGAGGGATGAGAGCAGAGTACAGGCAGCTGAGATGAGATTCCTGAGAAGTATGGTCCAGAAAACGAGGAGAGATAGAGTGAGAAATGAAGATATACGGAAAGAACTGGGAGTACAGAAACTAAATGACAAACTGGAGTGTGGAGGACTGAGAAGATGGACATCTTTGGCTTATTTCATGTATTTCTACTTTGGTTTATTTCTTGTATTTATTCTTTATGTTTGAAGCTCTTTGATATAAGTTAGTGTAAGAAAAGATGGCTGCTAAGTAAGACGTCCGTGTTTCACGATCACTATTTATCCAGTATACGAATCCCAACATTGGTGCCGAAAACTTTAGATTACGTAGAAATGTGCATTAGAATACGGGCAATTGTGTTTTATTTGTGTACAAAGTAAACTGGTGATGCTATCACTACAAACAGCAATCACGTTTTGTACATGCAGCCACGCCACGCCGGATTACGAGGTAAGAAGATACTGGAACTTCTACACGCGCCACATACTAACGTGATATTTCAGTTTTAATATTATTGCAAAAGTGATACTACTACGACTAAACAGTGCACGAATTGTAATATAATTACTTTACACCACGTAACGGAATTCACGAATGATAGACGAGCAAGTGCTGCCATCTTGCGGTATATCCTAAACTAAATACCTCGTAGCCATCACGGACACTACAAGACGATCTCACGCATGCGCTGACATCAGATAATCACCTTCACTTGTCGCAGCACGGTACTATTTATTTATTTCGTCACCCATTCTTCAAGATGCAAGACGAGAGTGTTAAGAGTAAACTAGCGTTTTTGAAAAGAAAGCGGAAGACGGAACGAGCAACTATAACTAAATTCAGTACGATAATAAATAGTGTTACGGTCGGCGACATCTCAGAATACGAATATAATCGCATTAGACTCCAAGAAGCTTTAGATCATCTCACAGTTCTGGACGATAGTATACAGGAATGTTTGACCGACGCAGAATACGAGGCCGATGTCGAAAAATGTGAGGAATACATCGACATCGCGAAGAGAGCGATTCTGAAAGCATCACACGCCGAGAATAAATCTAAGTCACTCTCCAGTTTGACAACATGGGTCGCCGGAATGAGTATGCAACCAACGCCAGGATCTCCAGTCCCAACACCCGTCACGCACACAGTGAAGCTACCTGCCGTAAAATTAGACAAATTCGCAGGTGACATTGAGAATTGGGCACGTTTTTGGGAGCAATTCCAGTCTTCTGTTGACAACAATCAATCTCTCGCTCACATTGACAAGCACGTCTATCTCCGTGGATATCTGGAGGGTGAGCCGAAGAATCTAGTGGATGGAATACCGATAACGGCTGATGCTTATGAAGAAACTAAACGGATATTAATCTCTCGCTACGGAAACACTGACCGCATAATTCAGGCCCATCTTGACTATCTCGAAGCCTTACAACCAATTTCAGACGATACTCCTTCTAATCTAAATGCCATGTACATAGAATGCAAAAGACGCGTACAAGCCTTACGGGCCTTAGGGGAAAATGTAAATAATTACGGGCGGATGTTATGCCCTAAAATTCTCCGAGCATTCCCTCAAGGTATTGTCCGCCGTTGGATAATTTATTCCAAACGAGAGAGCATTCCCGAGAGTCACATTACCAAGTTGATGGAGTTCCTGAACGAGGAGGTAGAGGGCGCTGTGATCACACAGAAGATCAGAGGAGATATCACTTCACTCGAATCCTTCTCAGGCACTGCCGCGACACTCCATGTGAACACAAAGTACCCTGGTCAATCTCGAGAGGGAAGACCAGCTGTACAGGCCGACTAATCTTGGTCCCGTTGGCCATCTGAAGGATGAGGGTTCGCACCTTGTTGTCCCTGCCTGGTCGCCTTTCAGTTATTCGCGCCTTCTGCCACATGTGTCTAGGTCGCATGTCGTCCTGTAGTAGTACTATATCTCCTACTCGGCACTCCTTCGTCTGTCCATTTGGGTGGCGTACTTCGTGGTAGCTTCTCAGATCAAGAAGATACTCATTCCTCCATCTCTTGAGGAAGTCCTCCTGCATTTTCTCTCTAAGTCTCCTCTCCTTCCTCAGGTCTATTCGGGTCGTGGGTTCGGAGACGTTGGGCAGGGTAGTCAGCCGTGCCCCAGTCAGGAAATGACTTGGAGTCAGTGTCTCCGAGCCATCTTGGATTATGGGTCGGGAGTTAATGGCGGCTTCTACTTCTACCAATAGAGTTCGGAGTGTGTCCTCACTAATCAGAGCCTTTCCCAATACCTTTCTAAGGCATCTTTTAGTCGTACCCACCATTCTTTCCCACCAGCCTCCCCACCAAGCCGCCCGTGGGGCTATAAATTTCCACTGGACTCCGTTGTGGGCGAAGTGCTGGCTCGTTCGTGGGTCAGTGAGGACTTGGCTGAGTTGTGTCATTTCTTTGTGTGCTGCCTGGAACGTTCTAGCGTTGTCTGAGTAAATGGTGTTTGGAAGTCCTCTTCGTCCCGCAAATCGTCTGAGAGCCATCAGAAACGTCTCCGTAGTCATGTCCAAAGCCAGCTCAAGGTGAAGGGCCCTTGTAGTCGCACATGTGAAAAGCACAATATATGATTTCTGTACGAGATTCCCCACCTTAACGAGTAGTGGCCCTGCAAAATCCACACCCGCAACTGCAAATGGCGTAGTAAGTCGCACACGTTCTGGAGGCATCGGGGCTTCGATCTCGTTACCTTGTTGGCTTCTGGCGATCTTACACGGCAAGCACGTGTGGATGACCTTCTTGACAGCCTGGCGTGCCTTGAGGATCCAAAATTCTTCGCGTAGTACAGAGAGAACGATTCGTACTCCAAGGTGGTGTAGCCGTATGTGAGTCTGGAGGATCAACAACTTAGTGAAGTGGTGTGCACCATCGAGTACTATAGGATGTTTCTGCTGCCTTGGCAGGTCTGCATGGTGGAGGCGCCCTCCCAGTCGAATAAGGCCGTCCTGTAAGAAGGGGTTGTAGCGGGCAATCCTGGACTTCCCTGACAAGTTTCTCTCTTTTGTCAGAGCGTCGTACTCTTCGGAAAAGCACTCACGTTGGACTGTACGTATCCAGCACAATCGGGAAGCTTCTAATTCACGTGCAGTGAGATTCCCAGAATTTTTCTCCGACTGTCTGATGTTGTTCAAGAAGCGAAAAATCCAACCCATGATGTGCAGTATTTTCCAATAACTGCTGAATCTGGAAGCAATGATGAGAGGTTCCGTTGTAACGACGTTAAGTGTTTGCTGATGCGTCTTGCGAGTCTCTGGAAGTGAGGCGTTAGGCACACTGCTGTGGGGCCAAGAGCTAGGATGATCGGCAAGCCATACAGGCCCGTGCCACCAAAGTGAAGAAGACTGTAGTGCTTTTGAGGATATTCCTCGTGACAAGAGGTCGGCTGGATTATCCTGGCTCGGGCAGTACCGGCACTGAGCTGGACTCAGGATGCCTTGAATTTCCGTCACTCGGTTGGAGATGAATGTCTTCCAACGGTTTGCATCGCTTTTAATCCAACCTAGAGCGACCATGGAGTCACTCCACAGAGTAGATGTGGTGACATTAAAGTCTGTTGCTTGGCAGAAATACCTCAGAAGATGGCAACCCACTAAGATGGCCAGTAGTTCTAGTCGTGGGAGTGTAACCTTCTTGACTGGAGACAGTCTATTCTTAGTGCAGACCAGGTGTATGGAACAACGGATGACAGGGAAGAGAGGACGAGGAAGACCAAGAATGCATTGGATGGACTCGGTGAAGTATAGCATTAGAAAACGGAACCTGGATTGGAACACCGTGTCGGAAGAGGAATGGTGGAATGACAGAACAAAGTGGAGAGGAACCATATTTGCCCCCACCCAGTGTCAGCAGGAAAAGGGGAAATGAAGATGATGATGATGTAGATGATGATGATGATGATGATGATGAGTCTGGTGCCAATGATGATCCCTGCAACTTACAGTGCGCATCCTCTTGTCGGTGCACTCCCTTGCCAAGTCCTTTGCTAAGCGAGTGACTTCTTCACTGGCCTCTGCTATGGCCTTGGCACACGCGATGAGATCTCGCTTACTACCCCCTTCGCCACGCACCAGTTGACTGAGGCGACCCATGAGGACGGCCATCTTTTTGGCAGCAGCTATGATGTTGTTATCTTTACTAGACCACTGACGCACTTCCTGGTGTAGACCATGGGCTGCAACCTATGAAACAGGATATCACAGTGATTACACAAAACCTTGGTCTCCAGAAAGAACTGACAGACTGTTGAGCTTCGGGTTGTGATTTTATTTAGGGGCTTGGTGTATTATGGTGTGGGACTATGTCATTATGGTGTCAATACAACTGCGTGTGTGGAGCTAGGATTGGAAAGAAGGTGCCCATGGATTTAAAAGAGTTACCAACCCAACATTTGTCTGGAGTAGAAGTGAGAAATCAAACAAAACTTCATCATTCCAAAGTTATGTGATTAGCTGACATAATCAGAGAATGCACACAGTTCAATTTAATGTATCGATATGTGCAGATGATGCGGAATATACACTATGTACTATAGGTATGTTTTGAATCTACTTCATTTCATAGTAATCTGTGTTCCAGAAGTAGTATGATCCTGAATCTAGAAAGATCTGTCATAAAATAACACAATGTTGGAAACATTTGTACTTTAGCATGAAGACACATCCATTTCTAAAGAGATAAACATTGAGTGTTTGGGTGACTCACCATTATAGGCTGGTTGGGCAAAGGAGCATGGAGAAACATGTCATCCTCATCATCAGTTTCTGGTGGAGGAGGTCTTGGTGGGGGAAGTTCTCCACCGGGAAGGGGTGGCCTTGGTGGTGCATAATCTGTAAATTACCTTTTGCTATAAAATATGTACCATAGAAATTAACAAGCTAAATGAAGCAGTATAGTTTCAGCATTAAATGACAGTAAGGGACAGTAAAGAAAATTACATCAATTCATGCAGACCATTTGCTTCTCACTGAACAATGCCTGAAATGCACACAAACCAGTGAAATGCAACTAAACATTAATAGACATGCATTCATGTAATAAGAACCATGCCATCCAGTAAGCTAAGATGGCACTATATACTGAACATACAAAGAAACACTACTGATCATTCAAACTGATTCAAGCAAGACAAGTTACAGTAAATACAGGTATACACCAGGTATATAAATGGATAGCTCTTCAGTTGGTCAACATGTTTATGTGCCCAATTTAATTAAGCAGGAGTAAAATTATCTACTCAATCTTACTACCCTGAAAAAAATTACACACGATTAAATTAGAAACACAATTCAAAGTGTAACGTGTTTTTCGAGGGGCTTTATGCAACTGGCATAAGTCAGTAGGAAGCCATTCTATATTTATTTACGCGGCAAATTGTTCAGCCAAGAGAATTTTTCATGGTAATTTATTATTATTATTAATTTATTATAATTATTATTAAGGTATTTTCGGAGCATTTTATAAAAATTATTAGCATTCAGATAGGTTTTCTATGTCTTAGAAAACGCTATCCAACAAATTATTACGAACGACGATATCATAGAAAATTATCTGATTACGGAATTTTACGGAGTTTTCGTCAGTTAGGGTATATCGAGAGACGTGACTCACTGGGATTTCAAGTACACGCTTAATCTTGTCGAGAAGCATGACGCAATCTTGGGTCGCAAGGTCTAGAAAAGACGAATTGTTGGAACGGAAATCGACTTCTCCCTCTCGCGCGCCGAGTGTAATGAGGCAGAGGAGGGGAACTGGCGGCGTGCTCAGCCAATCAGTGAGGACGACGTAAGCTAGATGTCGGTACCATGGTGGGGGAGCCAACAGGTGCATATATCGTTCGACGCGCCGTGAAACGAGGACTATCTGTGTAGAACTTGCGGAGTACGGTTGCAAGTGCGTGTCGCTCCGATGTTCAGTGGAGTTGAAGACTAACTTTTGCAAAACTTAACCAGTGCGGTTGTACGAGTGTTTGGGTCCGAGGTACGGACCATAGAATTATCTAAGCTACCAGAATATCATCAAATTCCGACGGAGATGACGACGTCCAGGAGACTGTGGGAAGCTCACAGCATCAGCAAGTACGAGGGAAATGCCTTGGCAATTTCCAATGGTAAGCGCAAATGACGCAGAAATACGCAATCTCTCATTTTTCTTTGTTTTGCATTTCATATTTCAGTAACTTCATAGCTTGGAAATAAGAGTAAAATCAATTTATCAGACTCCGTTTTCACGTAATTTTCTATCGGTAATATTCAAATCACAACGCTCCAATTTAAATTTTGTACTTATTATTATTATTAATTTTGCTATACTGGTTTTATATAATAAATTCATTTCTTTTACAATGCAATCTTTGCTTTCAGTAGGTAGCATTAGATATAGACCAATTCCTTCTCCTGATACAATTGTTTGTTGGGTTAATGATCAAATCATACCACGATCTGAGTGAATAGTGTCTTGAAGGTGTTCTGCCAGAGCTAGACGTTGTTAAATACAAATTTAGATTTCAACATTGCATTGAGGTCTTGGCGCCCATTAAAACAACATAGCTTAGGCAAAGGTAAACAGTTACATTTATCACCCAACAGTGTGGGCTAGCCAAACTGTTACATTTGTCGCCGACAACTTGGGGCTGAAAACCTAATAACATTTGTGGAAGGAGAAGGGTATATATTTCTGTGCCTGTATTTTGGGGGTTATTTGTCTGTATCAGTGTATATAATTATGGGGGAAGAGAAAGAAAGACAGATGAGGTTACGTAGTGGTCATCAACGGGAGAGTGATGATACGAGCAGTATGTCGAGTGATGGTAGTACCGGGGTAGCGGAGGTAAATCCCGATACTGAAACAAGGAGTGTAGGCGGCCAACCAGAATTAAAAACTTTACTTCTCGAGTTTATGTATCAGAACAAAGTTAGTAGTGATGCCTTAAATGCTAAATTAGAACAAAACAATGCAAAACTGGAACAAAATAATGCTAAATTAGAACAAAACAGTAGGAAAAATAAAGAAAGTACAGATGCCTTAAATGCTAAATTAGAACAAAACAGTAGGGAAAATAGAGAGAGTAATGAAACTTTAAACGCCAGATTAGAACAAAACAGTAAGGAAAATAGAGAGAGTACTGAAACTTTAAATGCTAAACTGGAACAAAACAACACCAGATTAGAACAAAACAGTAAGGAATATAGAGAGAGTACTGAAACTTTAAATGCTAAATTAGAACAAAACAGCAGGGAAATGAGTGACAAATTCGAACTGATTAGAGGTGAGATCAGGGGGGTGATGGAAGAAAAGGCTAAAGAGATTATTGCAGATGTAGACAGAAAATTAGGAAAAGTACAGGAGGAGTTGGAAATTAGAATCAGTACACAGGCTGAAAATTTAAAAGAACTAGTGCAACTGGAAACACAGCAGGTCAAAAAGCAATTGGGGGGAGAAATTGACAAAATTCAGGAAGCTACTAAAGAGGTTAAGGAACAGCTGGGGGGTAGAATTGAGAAAGTCCACTCACAAATAGTTGCAGAAGTAAATGATTTAAGAGAGAGTAATAGAGAGAGCATTAGCAAGATTGAGGAGAAACAAGCAAAGCTATATGATAAAGTAGAAGAATCAGAAGGAAACATTAAATTAACAGTAAACAGTATTGAGAGGAAGGCTGAGGAGAAAATCGCAGAATTAGAATTAAAATTAAAAGCTAGGATCAGGCAAGAAAATAGTCAGAATAGGCCAGTTTTTGTGAATAGCACACACAGGGAGGTAGAACTGGGTAAGTTCAGCAATCGACAGGGGTGCCCAATGGAATTCATGAACACTATAGAAAATAAATTCAGGGAAAGGTTGGAAAATGGTAGTATTGAGTGGTGCCAGGTAGTTGAAATTTTAGAACAAGTGTTTGTGGGGGAAACGAGGAATTGGTTTGCTGTCTACAGAGACAAGTTTACTGATATCAATGATTTTAAAATGAAATTCTGTGAAAAGTTCTGGAATGAGGTTATTCAGTCGCAGCATCGTGAGGGAGTAGTGTGTGGTAAATATAACCCTAAAGGAAGCTCCACCATGACCGAATACTTTTTAGGGCAGGTATTAGTGTGTAAATATCTGGATGGGTTGAAGGAGGAAAGTGATGTGGTGAGGTTGCTACTTAGGCACTTTCCCTATAGGATCAAGGAGGCTGCTTGTATCCAGAATGTAAAGACAATATCACAAGTAGAAAATTTGTTAAGCACATTTGATGCACTAGGGAGAGGGGGTTATGAGGACAATTTCAATCGGAACCAGGGTGTAACGTATTTTTCGTGGGGTTTTATGCAACTGGCATAAGTCAGTAGGAAGCCATTCTATATTTATTTACGCGGCAAATTGTTCAGCCAAGATAATTTTTCATGTTAATTTATTATTATTATTATTAATTTATTATAATTATTATTAAGGTATTTTCGGAGCATTTTATAAAAATTATTAGCATTCAGATAGGTTTTCTATGTCTTAGAAAACGCTATCAAGCAAATTATTACGAACGACGATATCATAGAAAATTATCTGATTACGGAATTTTACGGAGTTTTTGTCAGTTAGGGTATTTGAGAGAGATGACTCACTGGGATTTCAAGTACACGCTGAATCTTGTCGAGGAGCATGACGCAATCTTGGGTCGCAAGGTCTAGAAAAGGCGAATTGTGGAAACGGAAATCGACTTCTCCCTCCCGCGGAGTGTAATGAGGAAGGAGTGGGGATCTAGCGCGTAGGGTGCAGCCAATCAGTGGCGACGACGTAAGCTAGATGTCGGTACCATGGTGGGGGAGCCAACAGGTGCATATATCGTTCGACGCGCCGTGAAACAAGAACAATCTGTGTAGTTCTTGCCGAGTGTGGATATACGCGGGAATCGCTCCGATGTTCCGTGGAAGAGGACTATCTGTGAAATACTTGAGGTGTACGGTCGCAAGTGCGTGTCGCTCCGATGTTCAGTGGAGTTAGCGACGAACTTTTGTAAAACTTGGTTGTACGAGTGTTTGGGTCCGAGGTACGGACCATAGAATTATCTAATCTACCAGAATATCATCAAATTCCGACGGAGATGACGACGTCCAGGAGACTGTGGGAAGCTCACAACATCTTCAAGAACGAGGGAAATGCTTTGGCAATTTCCAGTGGTAAGCGCCAATGACGCAGAAATACGCAATCTCTCATTTTCTTTGTTCTACATTTCATATTTCAGTAACTTCATAGCTTGGAAATAAGAGTAAAATCAATTTATCAGACTCCGTTTTCACGTAATTTTCTATCGGTAATATTCAAATCACAACGCTCCAATTTAAATTTTATACTTATTATTATTAATTTTGCTATTCTTGTTTTATATAATAAATTCATTTCTTTTACAATGCAATCTTTGCTTTCAGTAGGTAGCATTAGATATAGACCAATTCCTTCTCCTGATACAATTGTTTGTTGGGTTAATGATCAAATCATACCACGATCTGAGTGAATAGAGTCTTGAAGGTGTTCTGCCAGAGCTAGACGTTGTTAAATACAAATTTAGATTTCAACATTGCGTTGAGGTCTTGGCGCCCATTAAAACAACATAGCTTAGGCAAAGGTAAACAGTTACATTTATCACCCAACAGTGTGGGCTAGCCAAACTGTTACATTTGTCGCCGACAACTTGGGGCTGAAAACCTAATAACATTTGTGGAAGGAGAAGGGTATATATTTCTGTGCCTGTATTTTGGGGGTTATTTGTCTGTATCAGTGTATATAATTATGGGGGAAGAGAAAGAAAGACAGATGAGGTTACGTAGTGGTCATCAACGGGAGAGTGATGATACGAGCAGTATGTCGAGTGATGGTAGTACCGGGGTAGCGGAGGTAAATCCCGATACTGAAACAAGGAGTGTAGGCGGCCAACCAGAATTAAAAACTTTACTTCTCGAGTTTATGTATCAGAACAAAGTTAGTAGTGATGCCTTAAATGCTAAATTAGAACAAAACAATGCAAAACTGGAACAAAATAATGCTAAATTAGAACAAAACAGTAGGAAAAATAAAGAAAGTACAGATGCCTTAAATGCTAAATTAGAACAAAACAGTAGGGAAAATAGAGAGAGTAATGAAACTTTAAACGCCAGATTAGAACAAAACAGTAAGGAAAATAGAGAGAGTACTGAAACTTTAAATGCTAAACTGGAACAAAACAACACCAGATTAGAACAAAACAGTAAGGAATATAGAGAGAGTACTGAAACTTTAAATGCTAAATTAGAACAAAACAGCAGGGAAATGAGTGACAAATTCGAACTGATTAGAGGTGAGATCAGGGGGGTGATGGAAGAAAAGGCTAAAGAGATTATTGCAGATGTAGACAGAAAATTAGGAAAAGTACAGGAGGAGTTGGAAATTAGAATCAGTACACAGGCTGAAAATTTAAAAGAACTAGTGCAACTGGAAACACAGCAGGTCAAAAAGCAATTGGGGGGAGAAATTGACAAAATTCAGGAAGCTAATAAAGAGGTTAAGGAACAGCTGGGGGGTAGAATTGAGAAAGTCCACTCACAAATAGTTGCAGAAGTAAATGATTTAAGAGAGAGTAATAGAGAGAGCATTAGCAAGATTGAGGAGAAACAAGCAAAGCTATATGATAAAGTAGAAGAATCAGAAGGAAACATTAAATTAACAGTAAACAGTATTGAGAGGAAGGCTGAGGAGAAAATCGCAGAATTAGAATTAAAATTAAAAGCTAGGATCAGGCAAGAAAATAGTCAGAATAGGCCAGTTTTTGTGAATAGCACACACAGGGAGGTAGAACTGGGTAAGTTCAGCAATCGACAGGGGTGCCCAATGGAGTTCATGAACACTATAGAAAATAAATTCAGGGAAAGGTTGGAAAATGGTAGTATTGAGTGGTGCCAGGTAGTTGAAATTTTAGAACAAGTGTTTGTGGGGGAAACGAGGAATTGGTTTGCTGTCTACAGAGACAAGTTTACTGATATCAATGATTTTAAAATGAAATTCTGTGAAAAGTTCTGGAATGAGGTTATTCAGTCGCAGCATCGTGAGGGAGTAGTGTGTGGTAAATATAACCCTAAAGGAAGCTCCACCATGACCGAATACTTTTTAGGGCAGGTATTAGTGTGTAAATATCTGGATGGGTTGAAGGAGGAAAGTGATGTGGTGAGGTTGCTACTTAGGCACTTTCCCTATAGGATCAAGGAGGCTGCTTGTATCCAGAATGTAAAGACTATATCACAAGTAGAAAGTTTGTTAAGCACATTTGATGCACTAGGGAGAGGGGGTTATGAGGACAATTTCAATAGGAACCAGGGTAATAATAATAATAGACCTAATGAAGCCAGGCATCAGGAAGTTCAAGGGAACGGTGGCGAAGGGGCCAATGCTCAAAATAGAAATAATAATAATCAGCTAAATCAGAACAGAGGAAATGGCTATGGTAATCAGTATCAAGGGAGGAACAATGATTACAGGGGAAATCAAGGGAGAAACAATGATTTCAGGGGAAATCAAGGGAGAAATTATAATGACAATAATTACAACCAGAATAGGGGTCAAGGAAGAGGACAGCCTAGTGGTAGTAATATACAGCCAAACAATGACAACACAGCCCAGAACAACCAGACCAGTGCAGTAGTAACTAGTACTACGGCCAGCTGTAGCGGTTCTTTAAACGCGAACCAGGCTGCGAAGTAAGGTCAGAATCTCAGTCTGTAGCATGCCCTGTCCATACAATTATACAGGAACCCTATGACCTAAATGTAAGAAATGAATTATTACATGAACTAAATGATGAAGGTATTATTCAGGAAGTGGTTAGTAAGAGCCCCATAGTTAAATTTAACGTGTCTGAGGCGTACACAGATGTTTTAATTGATAGTGGTTGTATGAAGAGTTGCATAAGTAGTGCATTTTATGATAAAATGAAAGGAACTGGAGTAAATTTTGAGGAGATGCCAATTAAAAGCACTTTTGTTATCACAGCTGTTGGGAAGAGGTCTAAAGTAATTTCTAAGCAAGTTTTAGTAGACATTAAAATTAATAATCATGTAGAGAAGCAGATTTGCCTTGTAATTCCAAATTTAGTATTCAGTGTTATCTTGGGTTCAGAGTGGCTAAGTAGAGTGTCTGGTAACTTATGTTATGATGTAGGGAGTTTGAAATTTAAATGGGGAGATTCTGAAGTAGAAGTAGCGTTCAATGACCATATTCAGAGGAGTAGTATTGTAGGTGTGATTTGTACTTTAAATGAGATATCGCCAGCCGTAGAGCGGGGTTCTCCATGTTTTGTGGGCAGTGTGATTACGAACGGAAGTCTAGAGGACTCGTTACGTGAGGCTGCATTTCAGGGAAATATAGAGGATGAACAGTGTGTTCGGCTCTATGATGTGTTATTGTGTAATAGGAGAGTTTTTGACGATCGCATTGGTATGGCCAATTGCTATACACATTCATTGAACGTTATTGATAGGTCAGTATTCACAGGACATAGATATCCTGTACCTTTCGCTTATCAGAGTGCAGTTGAGGCACAAATTAATCAGATGCTTGAAGATGGGATTATTGAGCACTCGAACAGTCCATATGTTAATTCTTTGATCACGGTACCCAAGACCGACGGCACTGTTCGTATTTGTTTAGACGCTCGTTTGGTTAACAGTAGAATTAGTTCAGATCAGCTGAAATCTATGTCAATAGAGGAATTAATGCAAACATTTGAGGGGAAGAAGTATTTCACTTGTGTAGATTTGAGTTCCAGTTTTTGGCAAGTGCCACTTATGTACGAAGATAGACCATTTACAGCTTTTAGTCATAAATATAACCTTTATCAATTTTGTAGAACACCTTATGGGTTAAAGAGTAGTTCAGCAGCTTTAATTAGGGCTTTAAACATCGCATTAGGGGATGACACAGGAGAGTTTGTAACCATTTACATTGATGATATGGTAATTAGTTCACGCAGTTTTGAGGAGCATCTATGTCATTTAAATATAGTTTTTCAGAAGTTAGATCAGGCAGGGTTCACTTTGAAGCTGTCTAAGTCGTCATTCTGTCAGTCGGAAGTGACATTTTTAGGTCATCGAGTGTCAAGTAGAGGTGTTACACCAGAGGAAAGTAGGGTTAGCATGTGTGGACAGTAGCAACAGGGCATCGTTACAGACACTGAGAAATATGCTAGGTAGAGCAACGTGATGACGTTCATTTAAAGGGAGCCACTTGCAAGGTTGGAAGCAGGTGACGCAGAAACATTTATAGTTTCCAAACGTATTGGAAAAACAGCATATGTGCTGGAGAATAGTGAGGGAAACAGATTATACGGGACGTATAATATACATAGTCTACGAAAATATGTGTCATAAAGTGAGTGTGTTTAGCTGGCGAGCCAGCCTATCAAATGAGTAAGTGTGGTGTCTGGTGCGTGGAAGATCTGGTCTTAAGGCAGGCGTATCAGAAGTCACACAGGGGGGTAGTATGTAAGTAAATGAGAGTTTTTAAGGTACAGGGAAATATGACGGGATTGTCGGATGCTGTTGAGCACTAAATTGTCTCGATGCACCAAGGCCATTTTGGCAGCGCTGATGGGTTCCCATTTATCTCCAAGAGATGGGGGAGCGCTTGAATAGGGCTTGTTAGCTTAAGGCGTCCACGAGATAAAAGATGGGCCATCAGAATGCGAGACAGTCCTTCATGAAACTCATACATATCAGCACACGTGATTTCTGTTTACGGCCTCGCCATGTAAGATTTGTAAGTGTGTAATTTAAGATAATTTGTACAATGGTATTATGTGTGTGAGGAGAAATGGTCTGTGTTGAGAACTAGTATTAAGTAGAATATGGTTAACGGGAACTTAACAAGACAGGGCGATTACGGCACAGAAATATTTGGTGTTATATGTAATGCGCATTTACTGTTTTTTTTTCTTTCAGAAGTCAATATTCATTTAATCTACTTTAAAGAGAGATTAAGTATTATGGTCACGAGGCGCTGCCACAGTAGTGTGATCGTGTGCTCAGTGATAAGTGGAATTAAATGTCACCATAAGGAGGGGACCTCCAGTGAAATTAGGGAGTTCTATGGTGATATAAATATATCAGAACACCTTCAATGCGTGTGATATGACATCATAAATACATAGTGCTCACACATTAATTATGTCTATTTCTCCAACATAGAGAAATTTGAGAGGCGGAAATATCCGTGGAACACTATTCCATATGTAAAACATTGGACTGGTTGCAAAGTGCAATCCATAGTGACAACAAACTTTGACGCAAAGTGCGTGAAGAAAAAATATGAGTGTATATATCTGTAATTTAGGGTGATTTCGTTTATGTAATATGTATTTTGGATGGGGTTTATTAACGTGTCTGGGATAATCGGATAATGGACCGTCGTCACGGTAAATCATCCGATGATCCGAGGCGAATATGTAACGTATTTTTCGTGGGGTTTTATGCAACTGGCATAAGTCAGTAGGAAGCCATTCTATATTTATTTACGCGGCAAATTGTTCAGCCAAGATAATTTTTCATGTTAATTTATTATTATTATTATTAATTTATTATAATTATTATTAAGGTATTTTCGGAGCATTTTATAAAAATTATTAGCATTCAGATAGGTTTTCTATGTCTTAGAAAACGCTATCAAGCAAATTATTACGAACGACGATATCATAGAAAATTATCTGATTACGGAATTTTACGGAGTTTTTGTCAGTTAGGGTATTTGAGAGAGATGACTCACTGGGATTTCAAGTACACGCTGAATCTTGTCGAGGAGCATGACGCAATCTTGGGTCGCAAGGTCTAGAAAAGGCGAATTGTGGAAACGGAAATCGACTTCTCCCTCCCGCGGAGTGTAATGAGGAAGGAGTGGGGATCTAGCGCGTAGGGTGCAGCCAATCAGTGGCGACGACGTAAGCTAGATGTCGGTACCATGGTGGGGGAGCCAACAGGTGCATATATCGTTCGACGCGCCGTGAAACAAGAACAATCTGTGTAGTTCTTGCCGAGTGTGGATATACGCGGGAATCGCTCCGATGTTCCGTGGAAGAGGACTATCTGTGAAATACTTGAGGTGTACGGTCGCAAGTGCGTGTCGCTCCGATGTTCAGTGGAGTTAGCGACGAACTTTTGTAAAACTTGGTTGTACGAGTGTTTGGGTCCGAGGTACGGACCATAGAATTATCTAATCTACCAGAATATCATCAAATTCCGACGGAGATGACGACGTCCAGGAGACTGTGGGAAGCTCACAACATCTTCAAGAACGAGGGAAATGCTTTGGCAATTTCCAGTGGTAAGCGCCAATGACGCAGAAATACGCAATCTCTCATTTTCTTTGTTCTACATTTCATATTTCAGTAACTTCATAGCTTGGAAATAAGAGTAAAATCAATTTATCAGACTCCGTTTTCACGTAATTTTCTATCGGTAATATTCAAATCACAACGCTCCAATTTAAATTTTATACTTATTATTATTAATTTTGCTATTCTTGTTTTATATAATAAATTCATTTCTTTTACAATGCAATCTTTGCTTTCAGTAGGTAGCATTAGATATAGACCAATTCCTTCTCCTGATACAATTGTTTGTTGGGTTAATGATCAAATCATACCACGATCTGAGTGAATAGAGTCTTGAAGGTGTTCTGCCAGAGCTAGACGTTGTTAAATACAAATTTAGATTTCAACATTGCGTTGAGGTCTTGGCGCCCATTAAAACAACATAGCTTAGGCAAAGGTAAACAGTTACATTTCTCACCCAACAGTTAGGAGCTAGCAAAACGTCTCATTTGTACGCTCAACGTGGAGCAAAGTAAATAACGTTTCAAGGGTAATAATAATAATAGGCCTAATGAAGCCAGGCATCAAGAAGTTCAAGGGAACGGTGGCGAAGGGGCCAATGCTCAAAATAGAAATAACAATAATCAGCTAAATCAGAACAGAGGAAATGGCTATGGTAATCAGTATCAAGGGAGGAACAATGATTTCAGGGGAAATCAAGGGAGAAACAATGATTTCAGGGGAAATCAAGGGAGGAATTATAACGACAATAATTACAACCAGAATAGGGGTCAAGGAAGAGGACAGCCTAGTGGTAGTAATATACAGCCAAACAATGACAACACAACTCAGAACAACCAGACCAGTGCAGTAGTAACTAGTACTACGGTCAGCTGTAGCGGTTCTTTAAACGCGAACCAGGCTGCGAAGTAAGGTCAGAATCTCAGTCTGTAGCATGCCCTGTCCATACAATTATACAGGAACCCTATGACCTAAATGTAAGAAATGAATTATTACATGAACTAAATGATGAAGGTATTATTCTGGAAGTGGTTAGTAAGAGCCCCATAGTTAAATTTAACGTGTCCGAGGCGTACACAGATGTTTTAATTGATAGTGGTTGTATGAAGAGTTGCATAAGTAGTGCATTTTATGATAAAATGAAAGGAACTGGAGTAAATTTTGAGGAGATGCCAATTAAAAGCACTTTTGTTATCACAGCTGTTGGGAAGAGGTCTAAAGTAATTTCTAAGCAAGTTTTAGTAGACATTAAAATTAATAATCATGTAGAGAAGCAGATTTGCCTTGTAATTCCAAATTTAGTATTCAGTGTTATCTTGGGTTCAGAGTGGCTAAGTAGAGTGTCTGGTAACTTATGTTATGATGTAGGGAGTTTGAAATTTAAATGGGGAGATTCTGAAGTAGAAGTAGCGTTCAATGACCATATTCAGAGGAGTAGTATTGTAGGTGTGATTTGTACTTTAAATGAGATATCGCCAGCCGTAGAGCGGGGTTCTCCATGTTTTGTGGGCAGTGTGATTACGAACGGAAGTCTAGAGGACTCGTTACGTGAGGCTGCATTTCAGGGAAATATAGAGGTGGAACAATGTGTTCGGCTCTATGATGTGTTATGGTGTAATAGGAGAGTTTTTGAGGATCGCATTGGTATGGCCAATTGCTATACACATTCATTGAACGTTATTGATAGGTCAGTATTCACAGGACATAGATATCCTGTACCTTTCGCTTATCAGAGTGCAGTTGAGGCACAAATTAACCAGATGCTTGAAGATGGGATTATTGAGCACTCTAACAGTCCATATGTTAATTCTTTGATCACGGTACCCAAGACCGACGGCACTGTTCGTATTTGTTTAGACGCTCGTTTGGTTAACAGTAGAATTAGTTCAGATCAGCTGAAATCTATGTCAATAGAGGAATTAATGCAAACATTTGAGGGGAAGAAGTATTTCACTTGTGTAGATTTGAGTTCCAGTTTTTGGCAAGTGCCACTTATGTACGAAGATAGACCATTTACAGCTTTTAGTCATAAATATAACCTTTATCAATTTTGTAGAACACCTTATGGGTTAAAGAGTAGTTCAGCAGCTTTAATTAGGGCTTTAAACATCGCATTAGGGGATGACACAGGAGAGTTTGTAACCATTTACATAGATGATATGGTAATTAGTTCACGCAGTTTTGAGGAGCATCCACGTCATTTAAATATAGTTTTTCTGAAGTTAGATCAGGCAGGGTTCACTTTGAAGCTGTCTAAGTCGTCATTCTGTCAGTCAGAAGTGACATTTTTAGGTCATAGAGTGTCGAGTAGAGGTGTGACACCATAGGAAGGTAGGGTTAGCATGTGTGGACAGTAGCAACAGGGCATCGTTACAGACACTGAGAAATATGCTAGGTAGGGCAACGTGATGACGTTCATTTAAAGGGAGCCACTTGCAAGGCTGGAAGCAGGTGACGCAGAAACATTTATAGTTTCCAAACGTATTGGGAAAACAGCATATGTGCTGGAGAATAGTGAGGGAAACAGATTATACGGAACGTATAATATACATAGTCTACGAAAATATGTGTCATAAAGTGAGTGTGTTTAGCTGGCGAGCCAGCCTATCAAATGAGTAAGTGTGGTGTCTGGTGCGTGGAAGATCTGGTCTTAAGGCAGGCGTATCAGAAGTCACACAGGGGGGTAGTATGTAAGTAAATGAGAGTTTTTAAGGTACAGGGAAATATGACGGGATTGTCGGATGCTGTTGAGCACTAAATTGTCTCGATGCACCAAGGCCATTTTGGCAGCGCTGATGGGTTCCCATTTATCTCCAAGAGATGGGGGAGCGCTTGTATAGGGCTTGTTAGCTTAAGGCGTCCACGAGATAAAAGATGGGCCATCAGAATGCGAGACAGTCCTTCATGAAACTCATACATATCAGCACACGTGATTTCTGTTTACGGCCTCGCCATGTAAGATTTGTAAGTGTGTAATTAAAGATAATCTGTACAATGGTATTATTTGTGTGAGGAGAAATGGTCTGTGTTGAGAGCTAGTATTAAGTAGAATATGGTTAACGGGAACTTAACAAGACAGGGCGCTTACGGCACAGAAATATTTGGTGTTATATGTAATGCGCATTTACTGTTTTTTTTCAGAAGTCAATATTAATTTAATCTACGTTAAAGAGAGATTAAGTATTATGGTCACGAGGCGCTGCCACAATAGTGTGATCGTGTGCTGAGTGATAAGTGGAATTAAATGTCACCATAAGGAGGGGACCTCCAGTGAAATTAGGAAGTTCTATGGTGATATAAATATATCAGAACACCTTCAATGCGTGTGATATGACATCATAAATACATAGTGCTCACACATTAATTATGTCTATTTCTCCAACATAGAGAAATTTGAGAGGCGGAAATATCCGTGGAACACTATTCCCTATGTAAAACATTGAACTGGTTGCAAAGTGCGATCCATAGTGACAACAAACTTTGACGCAAAGTGCGTGAAGAAAAAATATGAGTGTATATATCTGTAATTTAGGGTGATTTCATTTATGTAATATGTATTTTGGATGGGGTTTATTAACGTGTCTGGGATAATCGGATAATGGACCGTCGTCACGTTAAATCATCCGATGATCCGAGGCGAATATGTAACGTGTTTTTCGAGGGGTTTTATGCAACTGGCATAAGTCAGTAGGAAGCCATTCTATATTTATTTACGCGGCAAATTGTTCAGCCAAGAGAATTTTTCATGGTAATTTATTATTATTATTAATTTATTATAATTATTATTAAGGTATTTTTGGAGCATTTTATAAAAATTATTAGCATTCAGATAGGTTTTCTATGTCTTAGAAAACGCTATCCAACAAATTATTACGAACGACGATATCATAGAAAATTATCTGATTACGGAATTTTACGGAGTTTTCGTCAGTTAGGGTATATCGAGAGACGTGACTCACTGGGATTTCAAGTACACGCTTAATCTTGTCGAGAAGCATGACGCAATCTTGGGTCGCAAGGTCTAGAAAAGACGAATTGTTGGAACGGAAATCGACTTCTCCCTCTCGCGCACCGAGTGTAATGAGGCAGAGGAGGGGAACTGGCGGCGTGCTCAGCCAATCAGTGAGGACGACGTAAGCTAGATGTCGGTACCATGGTGGGGGAGCCAACAGGTGCATATATCGTTCGACGCGCCGTGAAACGAGGACTATCTGCGTAGAACTTGCGGAGTACGGTTGCAAGTGCGTGTCGCTCCGATGTTCAGTGGAGTTGAAGACTAACTTTTGCAAAACTTAACCAGTGCGGTTGTACGAGTGTTTGGGTCCGAGGTACGGACCATAGAATTATCTAAGCTACCAGAATATCATCAAATTCCGACGGAGATGACGACGTCCAGGAGACTGTGGGAAGCTCACAGCATCAGCAAGTACGAGGGAAATGCCTTGGCAATTTCCAATGGTAAGCGCAAATGACGCAGAAATACGCAATCTCTCATTTTTCTTTGTTTTGCATTTCATATTTCAGTAACTTCATAGCTTGGAAATAAGAGTAAAATCAATTTATCAGACTCCGTTTTCACGTAATTTTCTATCGGTAATATTCAAATCACAACGCTCCAATTTAAATTTTGTACTTATTATTATTATTAATTTTGCTATACTGGTTTTATATAATAAATTCATTTCTTTTACAATGCAATCTTTGCTTTCAGTAGGTAGCATTAGATATAGACCAATTCCTTCTCCTGATACAATTGTTTGTTGGGTTAATGATCAAATCATACCACGATCTGAGTGAATAGTGTCTTGAAGGTGTTCTGCCAGAGCTAGACGTTGTTAAATACAAATTTAGATTTCAACATTGCATTGAGGTCTTGGCGCCCATTAAAACAACATAGCTTAGGCAAAGGTAAACAGTTACATTTATCACCCAACAGTGTGGGCTAGCCAAACTGTTACAAAAGTAGTTAAAAGGATGACATGCTTAGTTTGTCAACCAAAGAATATCAGACCCTGATCACATGTTCAGTGGCTTCACTGTGTACAGGAGAAATAGATTAAGGAGAGGGGGAGGTATTTTTATTTGCGTTAAAAATGATTTGACATCGCAATTAGATTGGATAGATGAAGAATACTAAGCGCTCGGCATAAAACTCCTTAGAACCACTGACGGTAAGATACTAAGAATAATATTGGTGTCTACAGAGCTCCAAACGAAAATACTGACATCCTTTGCAAGCTAATTAGCATTTTTCAGAGTTTGGACCAGACAAAGATCTTATCTTAGCAGGGGATTTAAATCTCCCAAGTGTCGATTGGTCAGGTGATAAAATGCCGGGGAGGGACAACAAATAGCGAACTCATTGATACAGGAGTGTGGACTTTCACAAGTAGTGGAAAGACCCACCAGGGGTAGAAATATACTAGATGTTTTCCTTATTAAGCCTGTAGATAATCTGATCAGTGTTGAAAATATTCCGGGAATTAGTGACCATCAGGCTGTCGAAATGTTATTCTATTGGGAACTGGAATACGGCCAAAATATTCAAGAAACGTTTGTTTGGAAATAAATCTAAATACAATATGGACCAAACTTTAGGTTAAAAGTACATTTTCCCGGAAGGGCATCGACTGGCACTAGCGTTGAAGAAGTAGGGTTAAATTTCAAAAATATTATTCGTATGGGCCAATCGCTATACATTCCAAAATATAGAGTGAAAGGAAACCAGGATCCAGAATACTACAATTCACGTGTTAGAATTCTTAAGAGAAAAGCTAGAAAAATACACAACAGACTAAAATCAAATAGGAACTATTACAGACAATACCAACTAATTATCAAGGAATTTAACACAGAAAAACGTAAAGCCCACGATTCTTATATGAAGACTACACTAAAACCGGGAAATTCAAATACTTTTTATAATTATCTTAGGAGTTGGAAAAAGAACAGAGATGACAATAAGTTTCTGAGGGACTCAGAAGGAAATCTTGTCATAGGAAACCCACAAAAGGCTGAAGTGCTTATTGAGTGGTATAGTACTTTTACTGCAAAAGCTAGCATATCCGTTTCTTAAAAATTAGAGGGAAATACATTTAAACCATTCACTATTCATAACAGGGAGGTTAGGTAAAAACCTGAAGAAAATCAAGAAATTCAAGTCTGTACGACTCTTATGAGGTGTCTGGTGACATTCTCAAGATAGGCGGAGAACAAATAATTCAATTCCTTAGGATATTGTGCACAGTCTCTCTGAACAATGGGTCTGTGCCATCCGACTGCAAGAAAGCTATTGTAGTTCCAATCTATAAAGGAGGGGACAGAACCATGCCAGGTAACTATAGACCAGCGAGTCTGACAGCAGTAGTTTGTAAACAAATGGAACAAATAATTGCAGATTACCGTATATAAGGGAATATTGGGAGAAAAATAACTGGTTGTATGATAGACAACACGGATTCAGGAAAGGATATTCATGTGAATCACAGGTGGTGGGGTTTTGCCAAGATATAGCAGAAGTCATGGATACAGGAGTCCAAGTGGACAGTGTTATCATTGACTTAGCCATGACTCTTGACACGGTTCCACATGACCTCCTGTTACATAAGCTTGCAAATTTGGGTCTTGATAAAAGAGTGGTATTTTAGATCCGGGACTTTCTCCAAAACAGAACCCAAACAGTCAAAGCTGGGGGAGTATTTTCGAAAGAGACAAAAGTCACCTCTGAAATTCCACAAGGAAGTGTAGTTAGGCCATTGTTGTTTCTTCTATACATAAACGACCTGGCAGAATACGTTAAATCGGACGTCAAGACTATTCGCTGACGACTGTGTAATATATAGAAAAGTCAAAAATCAAGTTGATACTGCGCTCCTCCAACAAGACTTGGAACGTACAGAATGCTGGGCTATCCGAAATAACATGAGGATAAGAGCAGAAAAAATTAAATGCCTGTCTTTTACTAACAGCAGAAAAGGGACAATATTTGATTATAAATTAGGAAACAAAATTATTCCACGAGTGGAGTCATGCAGCTATCTCGGGATTGCTATAAATAAAAGGTTACACTGGGGTGAGCATGTTGAGAGCGTTGCTAATAAGATGCAAAAGTCGTTATACTTCGTTATGAAAAACATGAAGGGTAGCAGTATTCAGGCCAAAGAATTGGCTTACAAATGTCTTGTGAGACCAATTTAGGAATACGTCACAAGTGTGTGGGAGCCCTACCAATCAACTTTAACGAACAAATTGGAGATGGTGCAAAGGAAAGCTGCAACATTCGTACTTGGCAAATTCTCATTAACTGACAGTGTCTCTGATATGCTAGTCATTGGGTTGGGAATCTCTACACAGCAGAAGACATAAAAGAAGACTCCAGGAGATGTACAAAGCATACACAGGGGAGCCGGTCTGGAATGAATTGCTAAACAGAATGCATGAGCCAGATTATATGGGTACGAGAGATCACGAATACAAAATTAGGCCCAAAATTCAAAAAACAAATTTAGCTAAGTATTATTTTATAAACAGGGGCATTCAAACATGGAATGAGTTATCTGAAGAAGTCTTAGAACCTTTTCCTAACAGTTTGAAAATTTTCAAGAAGAAAATAAATGTTGCATTCAGGGAACACAGAGACATTATGAAGAGAAATTGAGATATACAGCATGTAAATATCTTGTTACCACCAGGTTTTGCCTAACTGTAACTGTACCTAGTAATAAATAAATAAATAAATAAATAAAAAGTATCCAAATTTACCGTAACATTTTCAAATATAAGACATGAATACGTCTTATTTATCTTCAACTGCTCATATCATTACATATTAGCAATGAATCCAGTATGAAGTTATCCACAGCAACAATCAGTTGATTTCATGCATCAATAATAATATGGACCAAGGCAAACTTGTTTATATATGTAGATTAGCAAATGGTAGCTTTGCCCGGGTGATCAATCCCCACCCCTCTCCAAGTGCCTGTCCATAGAAATGTCTCTTGGTTCTACTGTCAGCAACACATGTCTCAAAAATGTGATGTTTTCCAATGCGAGGGCAGTATGGTTAAAATATACCTGGCTTATGGGATCTTTGGGCATTGAGTTGAACAGTACAAACTCAGTTTTGCCTAGTCTTAGTGGGACAAAATACATTTACTTTGAAGGGGGTTCCTTCGTAGTCCTCTTTGAATTGAATGTCATGCTGAAAAATTATTACAATGATTGGAGCCATGCTTGTGTTGGATACAGATGGCTAATTTCACATTGATTTGCCCAACCTTTCGAGTTATAAGCGTCTAAACAGAGAGAAAAAAAAATTGTGCACTTTTGGCATCAAACGGTCTGAAAAATGTAAAAAATTAAAAAATCGAAAACTGGGGGAAATTTTAAATAAAAATGCAGATAAACTTTGATTCGTATACTGTATATATATATATTGAAGATTTAAGTAACTGAAGATTTATATTTAATATAATGAAGCTAAACAATTGATAATATTTGTTTGGATCTGAAGATGATTGCTTCATGGATGATACATGTCATTCTTTCTTATTTCAGTAAAGTAAATATTAGAATGAATGCTATATGAGTGCCATTATTTTATAACTTTGTAAGTTTATTACATATTTGTAATCATAAGTGTTTATTTTCTGGTCACAGACCAAGATAAATGGCCGAGGGGACCCGATGTGCTGACCACGCCAAATGACTGGGCAGCGGTCACTTGGTAGAAAGGGCCTTCATGGACTGTAAAGCCATGGGGTTTGGTTTTTAAGTGTTTATTTTACATTAATATTGTCTGTCCAACATAACTGGGCTCCGCTAACATGTTGACCGACCGAAGAGCAACCTACGCGTAGGATTTAACTAGGCAACACTGGAAAATAAGTCTCAACAAACTTGCCAAGCTAATGCTAGAGGAGCTGGTGTATCTCTGCCAAAATACAACTAAGCAATTTAACGAACTCTTCATACCATATCCACACAATGAAACTGTAACAAAGACTGGAGGAAAAGAATATCACATGCAACTGATGATACTTTTAAAGATCACTTTGTGTTAGCGGAAAATCCCGAGATTAATTTTGCTATTATGAACACGGCCTACTGAATTAAAATGGGTTCTTTACCATGCCAACAACATAGGACATACATGCCGTGATTTTTGTAGCGTTTCAAAAAATCACTTACTATGGCTAGGAGCGAACCTACAAGCTTGGGGTTGGTAGTCCGACACGATAATCACCCACCCACCGTGGCAAGCTACAAGTTACCCAGACATCCCAAGAAAAGAAAAAGGATGGGAGTTTTTCAATATAATCATCATCTTCAACTTCATTACATGCAATAGCAGCACTTAAAAAATATTTTAATAGAAAAGAAAATTAAAGAATTGTTTATTAATATTTTAAATTTTGATGTCCTTAGTTAAGTGAAAATGTTTCAAGTTAAAGTGTCGTCAGTGAATGTAGGTAAATCCCCAGTGGCACTTTGTCCTTGAAGGGCCTTGGCCTACGAAGTGACCGCTACCCAGCCCTGTTGGCCAAGAGATTATGGGGTGACGCGTGGTCAGCACGTCGGGTCCCCTTGCCCGTTAATCTTAGCTTTCTTGATTCTGCTTCTCTGATCAGACAGTTACTCAATTGTCCTCATGAGGATGAGTGCACCCTGTTCCAGCCCTCACATCAGTTTCTAAAATCCCTGACGGTGCTAGGAATCAAACCCGGGGTCTCTGGGTGAGAAGCAGGTGCTACTCCAACAGCACAGGGCTGGAACGTAGGCAAAGGATAATGAAAACATTGGCTGAAGAAGGGCTTAATTAAAGCCCGAAACATATACAACTTCAGAAGTACAGTTTATTGTATTGACAAGGTGGAAAAATTACTTTATTTTATTCGCTGTGAATAAATTGACATTGTAGCCTATATGGTGCGGGCATCAAATTGGAGAACTGCATATGCTGGAGGTCCGAGAGAACAGGGGCTGCCCTAATTATGTGGTTTCCTTGGAGATATCATTCCAGGCAGGTACTGGGATGATCAGTCTTGGGACACCCTTTGTTAGCCCAGCTTCAAAATAATTACAATTACACTGTTGACACCACAGACTACCAAACAACTGATAACTGAATTGTTTCTAACCTCTAACAAAAATTTTAACACAAAACATCACCATTTTGAGCAATAAAACTTTTATGATGAGAAAAAGCTGTCTCCCAATTTCTATATCACCTCTATCTGTGTTTTTATCGCCAGGGTTCGCATTGTCAAGTTGTACTGTTACTAGCCCGACCCGAAAACTTCCTGACCCTACTCTGGCTGAAAGAAACGGGTCGGGTCAGCTAAAAAGCACCGATTGCAGGGTTTCGACTGCCATACCCTCAATAATTCCATGTTGTTCAAACCAGCCTCTTGGTAACTTGTGCCGATTGTAAACAATTGTTTGAGGAATGATGCATATACCTACATCTACAAGGAGGACCTGTCCATTGATTGTTTCCATTTTTAATTTGAAGGTGAAAAGGATGAATGGAATGGCAGGCCTGGTCTAGCAAATTTCTATTGCTGATAATGTGACCATCTTGCCTTTCTTAATGGAGTGTATTGTAGCCATGTGAACATTTCATTGAAATTTCTCATGTGCATATTCAGTTAAGTGCACTACTTGCATGTTCTATATGGATTCCAGGGGTATATGCATTAAAACATCTACCACTGGTTAATTCAGTGGTACATACTCAACTTCTAACCGAAGTTTGGCAGTGATTCTTTTGTTTAAAAGCAAATACCTTCCTTGTATGAAATGTTCACAATTCTTTCACTACTTTTCTTTTCCAATAATCTCCATCTACAAGTGGTTGAGAAAATAGGTAAAGTGGTTAGCCACACAACATAAAAATTATGAATGCAATTTCTAAAATCTTTGCCATTACCAAAGTTCACACACAGTAAACAGAGAGAAAGACACAGGCTTTGAGGACTGGTATATGAAGACTGTATTCACCTAAAAAACTACTACCAGTTTGAAAATTTTTCTGCTGTGGTCTAAAGTAAGAATGAGGCACTGTTCACATTCTGGGATAAACGAAGTGCTTGATATTTAATTTTTTTTTCGGGAGGGGGGGGGGGGGCTGTATCAAAGGAGTCAGTGATACTACCAATAACACAAAGAATGAGGCATATCAACATTCTCATTCAGAGAAGGAAACTGTTAATGAGAGGAGCTTCGACTCAAGCAAGCTTGTGATACTGACCAATAATAGCAGTTACATTACCCTACCTTACTTCTCTCCCTAATGAGCCTATCATGGGCTACAGCACATCACATGTCTGATGGTACATAAAAGTGTTGGTAAAATGATTCTTGGTACAAGTCAAAGGAAAGCAGCTTGTAGTTTTGCATGCCCATCAATATCACAATCATAAGCCACAGGACTTCCTTTTAAATAGAATCTGAACAACTGGGCATGATATTTCATCCCAAAAATCCCACATGCATTAATTGGGAATCGAACCTGGGCAACCTTGGAGGGTGGTAATCAGCTTGACTGCTCTTTGTACAAGTCAATGGATGAATGACATGGGAAGATTCATGATAGGCAAATATGCTGCACAAAGGTTCATTGTTTCATATGGTATCAAAGAAGAGTTTTAGAAAGATCCATGGGGCATTAAGGAACTGACCTGAAGGACAGAGGATTTGTGTGGTTCACAAAATTAGAATTGACTATTGGGTTATATTGGAAAGTCCTGGAAGACAGAATACATATTTGGATCTGTTCCCTGTTCAATAACTAACATATCATACCATGCTGAAGAACATATCTGTAATATATAAGAACAGCTCCAACACTACCAACAAAAATGATGTTATATAATCATCTATAGAAGGAAAGAAAGAAAGAAAAAAAAAAACAGCAACACACAATGCAGAATATTGTGGTCTGGGGAAGGAACACCGAAGAAGTGCAAAAACAACTAGATGCACTGAACGAAAATATTCAGAAGTATGGTCTGAAAATCAGTACAGAGAAAAGCAAGACCATGGTGTTGACAAGAGGGGAAAGACAAGGAAAGGGCACTGTGAAAATTGGAAGTCAGAGTTTGGAAATTGTGGACACGTTCAAATACCTAGGAAGTGAATTGATGCAAACTGGTAGGTTGGACATGGAGATTGGCAGGAGGGTACAGCAGAGCAATGCATTCTATCAAAGTGTAAGAAAACTTGTTTGGGATAAGGAAGTACCAAGGAAAAGCAAGGAGGTAATGTATAAAATGTACTATGTACCCATATTAACGTATGCAGCTGAGACTTGGACCCTGACGAGCAGGCAAGAGAGTAGAATCCAAGCCAGTGAAATGAAATTCCTAAGAAGTATGATAGGTAAGACAAGGAAAGACAGAGTGAGGAATGAAGATGTTAGGAAAGAAGTTGGGATGGGAAAACTAAATGAGAGAATTGAGAAGAATAAACTAAGGTGGTTTGGACATGTAAAGAGGATGGAGGAAAATAGAATACCAAGACAGATGCTGGAGGCAAAGTGCAAGGGTAAGAGAGCAAGGGGAAGACCTAGAAAAAGGTGGATTGATTCAGTGAAGAACAGCATGAGAAAAAGAAATCTGGACTGGGACAAGATCGTGGAAGAAGAATGGTGGAAGGAAAGAGGAAAGTGGAGAAGTGCCATAAATACCCCGACCCGGCAGGAGCTGGATAAGGGGAAATGATGATGATGATGATGACACAATGCAGAGAAGTTGTGAGCAAAATTTCCATGCTGTAACAAACCAATAATACTAATACACCAGCAAGTCATTCATTCCAGCACTCCTTAACAAGCTAAAAGACATTTCCAACATCAACCAACATCTCCCACCTCTCTTGATACTAAGATAACTCTACTACTGGGAGAAATATAGAAGTAATCACACACACATGCAGTAGCATTATATTTCCAACTACCTTTCTCTGGGAAGTAATTGTATTGCAGTGAAGGCTCAAATTGCTCCACATTGTTTTCATCTGTAAACACAGTGTTAGAGTTAGCACCTGTTCAAAAATTAGGGATGACAGAAACAAATAAAAGGCCTGTAATACACATCAAGTACATAGAGTTGAAATTTGATGTTTATCAGTCGGTCAACACACAATTGAGGGGCTCAATGGAATAAGGGCCCATCCCAACCAGACGAAGTATTGAGAAAAAATGGGTTTTGTTAGATTTTACATAATTCCAAATGCAAAGAGCACATGTAAATGAAATTTGGCATGCTTATTCTACATAAAATGACCCTTCTACCTGCAAATGATTAGTGCGATACAATGTTTGGTTTTTGAAGAAAGGGGAAATGCTGTAAGGAAATTAATAATAGGAGCATGAATTGAGATACGTAGTATATGTTTGCACTATTATTATATTATGACTAAATGATTCAAGAAACATGATTTAGAGCTCATTATTGCAGGTGTTCAATAACTGAGGCATCCATATCATTGTTGTCTGAACTAATGCCCTCGTAAAATATTTGATATGCAGGTGGTACAAATTTCATAAGTTTCATAATGTCCTCATACTTAACCCTCTTTAACTTCCTGCCACAGGGGTATTTTGTGTTCAGCACAACGTCACGTAGTACAGGCGGTTTCCCCTTCCCTTTTTGTAGACTTATTGTTTCTTCTGAAGCCAAATCCCCAAAACAAAATTTTATTTGCATAGCATGGGTTCCTTTCACAAACCGAAACTGAGATGCCTTTTTTATATCTACTTTAGGTTTTCCACTGTCACATTTCTCTTTATGAACATGTTGTTAAAGTTGTTGAGATCTTTAAAATCCTCAGTTCCCATTTCAATAACAGTGAAAGGTTTCCTCACGCGACTTTTCCTAATAAGATCACACCATTGTCCAGGTGTATAAACCACTTGGGTTTTCCTTTTAAGTTTTTCAATGACACCAAAGTCAGCATCACATGGAAGGAAAGTGTGACCTGGCCCAAGAAATTTGTGTTCGATTTCCTCAAACAATCCGCAATCAATCATATTGTAACCGAACACAATATATAGACATAGCCCCATTATTGCAAAATTCTTGTTCTGACCAACACACGAGTCACTATACACAATAAGTTTCCTTTTGCCAACCCTTTCCTCAATCAATGATATAGCTTTCAACAAACAACTTGTGATTTCATCTGCACCTCTGGAAGCAACAGACTCAGGCCAAACACACATGACTGCAGTATCACTGTTGCACACGTGAATGTCAAAGTTGGCTGTTGGTTGGGATGGGCCCTTATTCCACTGAGCCCCTCAATTGTACCCAATTGTGATGGGTTATTCCCTAATCCTGAAAAAGATTTGCATGAGATTAATAAATACATTATAAATACATACAATACCCATCACAATTGGGTACAACCCTGTTGACTGACTGAAAAACATCAAATTTCGATTACTAAGGCAACACTGAACAAGTAGTTCCATGAAGAACTATATAGCCTATTTTCATATATCCTGCTTATGTTAATTGCCTCTAACAATACACAAAATTTCAGTTTGCTTGCTGTCATAGATTAATAGATATTGAGAACCGTCTAAATATTTCAGATGGTTGCCATGTTGGATTTTAATGAAGGCCATAGAGTTATGTACCGTTAGATGAGGATTATTGTGTACATTTATTATTTAAACGTTTATTTCCAATGCATGATTAGAACACAAGAAATAAAAACTTAATTTTAAAATTTTGCACAGCCGCCATCTTGAGGTTATGTAAACAATTGAACTAAATTAGATGTCAGTGCATTGCAATTTGTATAGTCATTTGCTGTACCAAGTTTCACTGTGTTTGGATGGTTAAATCTCGAGAAAAGTCTATTTAAATGTTTCAACTTTGCTTGGCCGCCATGTTAGTTTTGTAGTTAACAGGTTTTTGAAAGTCACATAGGTGAACGTCTAGTAGTGTCCTTTATCACCGTACAAAATTTCAGGGTGATATGAGTAATAGTTTCGGAGATATAGAATGCTGGTGAAATATCTCGCACAGCCGCCAGGTTGGATTGGTGAGATGTAATAAAATTTGAAGGGCACAGTCGGGGTCGACCAAAATAGTACTATGACCTTACCGAGTTTCATTGAAATTGCTCCAGCCATTTAGAAGTTATTAGGGGGGACACACGGACGCACACACATACACAACGGACAAAAGGTATCTCATAAGCCTATTTTTTCATAAATGAAAATAGGCTAAAAATGGCTTCACACACCATAAAGTACATATAGTAAGCTGTGACGTGAGGCAAAAAATGTTCAAAATATGTATTTATATAAAAAAATATTTATTTACTAAAAAATCTGAACCCTAATTATCATTAATATTGTTATTATTATTACTGTTGTGGGTTTCATTATCATGGCTTAGCCCAGTTACATTTTTAGTTACAGCCTGGTTTGGCCTTAGCAAGGAACCATATGTACTAAATTACACTGTATGTAAATTGCACTGTACATAGTCTTCGGCTGTAACACGATTCCTAGTAGACATACTTCTTCCTGCATAGAGCCTTTCAACCCAGCTTGTGGACTGATTTTACAAAAAAATAAGTGGAGAATTCAAGTGTTAAAGAAAATTGCATTAAGCATTTTATTCTTCTGGTTGAGAAAATAAAAAATAAAGGGAATGGTATATTGGCTTTCATGGCCAGTGAATTAAAACTCAGTTTAAATTAAAGGGAATGATTAATAATATGCCAGAAACAACAATTTCACCAAGAGGCACTTAATAAAAACAGCAAGTTCATTTACTCTATGAGTACACTGGATTGCATAAAAAGTTACTGCAAATTACATTGGATGGGAATAATCAACAAACAACAACAAATAACAATAAATCAGGGTTCTCAAACAGTGCATATTTCAATAACAAAACAGAGAAGCACACGTGCTACAATGTCTCAAATAAAACCCCAAAGCACACAGTTTTAAAGTAACAGGCACAAATCATCCCCATTTTTGTGTGTATTATATCTATAATAAGGGATCAGATCCAGATGTCCCACCTTAAGCTGAAAGGTGATACTGCAATTCTTTGAATCCAATTAGCTAATTTGCATTCTCTTTTTTTTTACCCTGAACTGAGCACAGACTGAATATGACAATATACAAAATTAAGGTACTGCTCGGGTCTAAGCTCTATGAACTTGCGGGGTGAAGGGGAGAGGCAGGGAAGGAGCAGGCGAGAAGTGAGAAGCTTGTCAACAGCCCACCGCTTTACCTGGTATTCCCGTCTATTCCAATACTGCTAACATAGGATCTTTGCTCAAACCACTGTGGTGTTCCGAATGAGTGAGTGAGTCACCGACCTATGTATTTGGTTCTGTTACTATGCAAGGACCGGACTGGGAAGCCGGCTCATCTATCATCATAAACGTCAACGCTCCACATTCCTGTCAGGTCCACAGAGGTTAGACCCGAGCAGTACTTAAAATGATGATTCACAGATCACTTTCTAAACTCAAATCTTAAATATGGTGAAAAAAAAACCATCCATTTACAATTTAAATAAAAGGTATATTATGGTAATAAACAATCTTAAGTTTCAAAATACCCTGTTTATTGCTTAAATAAAGGTGTATGCATTCCAGAAATGGTGCTGACTCTATACCTAACAAATGGACCCTTTTCATATGCATACCATACTTTTAAATATTGTATGCAGACATAAACATTACTATATGCAACATATTCAAGGATGCAATAGGAAGAGCTTATTAGAAGAGGAACAATACAAGGTGCTGTTTCACTTTTAGAATTACATGCTACAACATTTGAAATACTGTCCAAAGGAATGTATTTAAATGTCACCATGATATTCAGCAACTACACTATGCATGCAGATCAGAAAGAATGCAGCGAGTGTTGTGCAGAGATCAAATCAGAATGTGCTGCTATAACAAGTGGAATATGTATGTTCCTCCCTTTGTTCAGGTCAAAGATGACAACAAAAATGATTTAAATTATTGCTTACAATTAATTGTCCCAGGTAAATTATATGCAATTCAATAGTCAGTTAGATTCTTTCCTTCAATTAAGGATGGGAGCATAACAATTAGGGAAAATTTTAAAAGGAAGTAAAATTTAGCTGATATTTGCAACAATTCATCACAAACTTTTCAGTATTCTAAGGAGTGCTCAGTATTCCTACCAGTAGTAAGAGCAAAACACTTCTGAGGCAACACCTTTCTTTTCTGGCCAGCAGCAAACCATTATTTTATGTTCTTTAATTAATCAAAAGCATAATAATTGTCCCAAAACCTTGGAGGTTCCAACCTCACTCATGGTGACTTACGTTAACTTATGGTTGTACCGACATAAAGATACCAATTTGCTAAAGCACCCTTACCCAGCACATTTTCCAAAGATCCCGACCTAGGCACTAAATGGTGTGAGAATGCACTGTTTTGAGATCATTCCTTCCATACTATATTTCATTAATTTCTGTTAATCCTTTTAAATGACCAGTTTTTGTGTGAGGCATCAAAATTAGTTCGACATGCTGGATGTGGTCTGTGGGCCACTTATTGAGAAGGCCTGTTCTAGGATGTGCCTATATACCCTAGTTCTCTCAGAAATAAAGTCCAAACCTCTTGCCAATAGCATTCAAAAACAATGTTGTCAGTTTGATGCACCGTTTTCTGTGCTATAAAAAGAACCGTGAAAACAAGTAGGCTACAGTATGTATACAGTATGTATCTCTCCAAATTTTAACAGTACAGAAATAAATAATGTAATGAAACCTCAAACATTACGAGGATTGGACTTAACTTTGTAATGTAAATTTCATGCAGATGAAACACCATGGTAAATTATATGTTTTTCAAATAGGTTTTCTGTTTTATTTCTTGGCAATAATAGAATATCTGGAATACTGGAAAAAATAGAATAATTGGCAAAATTTAGATCCATCAGGAGTCACCAACCTCCAAATAATTCTCACCTACTGTATATCATACTGGCCTGCAGCTTATATGAACACAAGTACAACTCTCATTAGGATCACAATTCTAGTGCATTACCACTACACAATGCCAATATACTGTAAATTACCCATGCAGATAGTTGATGATTACCTATAGATTTAAGTGGCCCATCATCTAAGTTATTGGCCAACCTTGAAGTTATGTGGCCCTAGTAGTACCTGTAGGACTTCAAATGTTTCCATAACCTATATATACCCTTACAGCATCCTGGTATGCATTCCTTTTCTCTTCTCCATTGCCAAACTAACATTCAGAAATGTTGGATTATATGATGACCTCTTCCTGTCCATGCTCTCTACTATGCAGTGGCCGAGTCACCGGATTTCTACAAATTCATCCTTATTTTGTTTTATACCACTACTTCTTGGCTTTCCTACTTGCATATAAATGTAAAGATGAGTATACAGAAATACAGAATAAATACAACAGCTCCAGTTGGTGTGTGCCATGAAATCTCTCTTTTAACCTGTAACTGTACACTCATCACAAGAAATGAGAATCCTGCAAAAGTCTCAATGTAAAGTCACATGCAACCATTGTGTCGTAGTTCTTAGTTAGATATTCAAGAGCAATGAAATAATACTCAGAGACATGTTGGCATCAAAACTGGAATATCTCAAAGCTTGGGAAGCAGTTAGGATGCAGAATTTCCTGTAAAATGCCCTAAATACAAGTGAAGTAGAGGGTAGCAAACAGGGTATTAGCTATGCTATGACATTCCTGTTTGAGCATAGCTGCAGCTCAGTTGATACCAACTTAGGTTCACTGCTGATAGGTGACTGATTAAAATCCACTAGCAGTCAAACCTAACAGACTGAATGATGCTTCACTACACTTAGTCAGGTAGGCAAGCAAGCTGGTATCCTACGATCAATTATGATATATCAGGGACAGGCTATTTGTGGGTGGATTGTTGGTCGCTTTGAACAGGAAAGTCTTAACCACAACAGAAGTTGGGGGATCCTAAGGCATTCCCAGAGTATGGTAATGCAACGGATAAGATGCTTTCGGGAATCAGAAGACGTAACCCAACATGATGGCCCAGGTTCGTTGAGGATCAGGATGATCAAGTAGCCCAGGCCCTTTTGACCCAGTTTATGAATGCTGTGCAGTTACACCAGACTACATGTTTTCCTGACAGCTCGAGGACTGTTTTCAGACGCCTGAATGTCTTTTCTGACAAATGTTTTTAATCCTTGGCGAATGATGGGCCGGAACACGTATTTTGACTGTTTGAAACGCAACACAATCCAGTATACTTAGCCGAAAGTCGGAGCTCTGGCCCTGTATCTGTAGCATGTTGGAGTTAGCTAAGCTATCATATAGGAATGTTGCACAGAATCGACTAAGGACCAGCAATATGTGCACATTTTAGATAACATTATGGTCCCTTCTGTGTAGGTGCTTTACCCCACCAGTTGCTTATTTTCCAAAAGACCTTCCTCCAGCTCACAAGTCTTGAATAGTTCAGGAATGGTTTGCAAGACAAGGTCAGGTCGAGCCGATTGACTAGCCTCCTCGCGGGGCAGGCATGAATCCAATCGAGTACGTGTGGACCAAGACCAGTAAGATCATGACAGAGAGCTGGCTCAATCCACCGCGTAGTAAAAAGGAAGCTTTTTGGGATGAGGTGGCAACAATACATATGCTTCTGCCCCAATAGTAATGATGGCCACATATCTGGAGGAGATAGTCAAGAACAGTGGTACCTGGTACTTAAATGAGAGCACTAACCAACAGCCTCTTTGAGTCCACAAATCAGCCCTTTCACAGTCAATAATGGCATAATAAAACAAGTTATGTGATGAAATGTGCAAGTCAGGGTAGGAATAAAACTACTCTGTCATACTGAGACTCAAACTTTTGACAACATTGGCGAGCAACACTCTTCACACCTTAGAATGACTGGCTAATTTCTTAGCTGATGGAGCTTGCAAACAATAAACGAAAGCACATTAAGTAAGATTTTCTTCACAAAGAATTTCTTATAATTCCACCTAATCAATACATTTATTTTTGTTTACACTAAAACTCTCTTGAGTACATGTTTCGAGTCTCCTTAACTCTTCTTCAGCACTTGTTTTTCTCTTTAAAATATGCAATCATCCTGAATATTTTAACAAGTCATCTTTAAAATCCTTTTCATGCTGTACTGAAGATGTTTCATTATGATATGTGTTGTAAATGTAAAGTTTTGAAGCCATATTTTCCAGTGTTGCCTATACAAACTGTTAGTTGTAACTCTTCCATCGGTCAACATGAATTTGTCCAATGACACATACACTAAGTAAATAGACACTCCTGAAAAAAATTACATATATTAATTATGATCACTGGAGCCTCCGTGGCTTAGGCGGCAGCACGCCGGCCTCTCACCGCTGGGTCCGTGGTTCAAATCCCGGTCACTCCATGTGAGATCTGTGCTGGACAAAACGGAGGCAGACAGGTTTTTCTCCGGGTACTCCGGTTTTCCCTGTCAAAATTTCATTCCAGCAACACTCTCCACTATCATTTCATTTCATCTGTCATTCATTTAATCATTGCCCCACAGGAGTGCGTCAGGCCTCGGCAGCCGGCACAATTCATATCCTCGCCGCTAGATGGGGGCTTCATTCATTCCATTCCTGACCCGGTCGGAGACTGGAAGCAGGCTGTGGATTTTCATTTTCAATTATGATCACTATTAATAATGGGATAATTACCCCATGAGCTGTTCATTCTAAAACCTTGAAATAAAACAAGTTTAAAATATCACAAACACTTAGCCTATTCAGTCCAATCGTACTAATGGTACGTCTGTTAAAATCATTTGGACATTTAAAATGAAGTCCAATTTGATGCTCTTTGCAGACATCTCTTAAAACTTTGTTATGCAATTTTAATGTTAAAATAGTAAAATGCCTGTGTGAAATTGTTCTGGTGGAATATTTCTTATGTAGCTCAGTACTTCGTTTTATTGTAGGGTGTCGCAAGATAGCGTCCTTTGGAGGTTAAAAGAGTCCCTTTTCAATTTGTAGTTTGTGACATGAATTCTCCGTCAATACGGGTTCTTAAACATGGTTGGAAAGTTATGAGTGGCTTATCTTCAAACAACACTGAAGGAAAAATAAATAAATAAATTGGAATCACATAGGCTAATTTCATGACATTGGATTACATAAAATAGTTGTTGAAGAACACATACACTGTATATATATTTAAAAAAAAAAAACACGCACCGGGACGGGGTTGTCCGATTGTAAGGAAATTACGTATGCTAAGACATTCGGATCGAACATGCAACTGAATAAAGCTTCGTGTCCAATGAATGCATAGGGGGAGCATCAGGTTTACATAAGGCACGATTCTGAAGCGTATGCTCAAAGTAGCTGTTGCATTTGACTGCGATATCTTAACATCGGCTGTAAGAACGCCACGCCGAAGGATTCGTGCTCATTACAAGTAGATGTCAGAGTTAGAAAGAGGTCGTGCGATCGGATTGAAAGAAGGTGGTTGTCGAATCGAGCTGTCGCTGGATATTTGAGTCGAAGTGATGCGGCGATCAGACGATGCTGGCAAGCGTGGGTCAGCAACGGCAGGCATCAGCGTCAATATGGCAGTGGTCGACCGAGGGTCACAACAGCACGGGCAGACAGAGCGATTGTCAGATCAGCTGTCACAGCACCGGAGTCGTCGTTATCAACGATCCAGCGTGTGACACGCACACATGTGTCCACCATGACCATCAACAGACGCCAGAGTGACAGGAATTTGAGCTCATGCCATCTGTTACGCCGCTTACCACTCACGCCTGTTCACCACCAGGTCAGATTACAGTGGTGCTGCGCTCGAGCAATGTGGAACTGTGCTGACTGGGGACGTATAGTCTTCAGTGACGAGCCCCGTTTCTAACGGTGCCCTGATGACAACCGCAGACGTGTTTGAAGACATCATGACATTCTACGGCCGGTTGTGTTACCGTTCCTTCAGCGTCATCCAGGCCTTACTTTCCAACACGATAATGCCCAGCCGCACAAGGCACGTTTTGCTATGGACTGTCTTCAAGTTAGCCCTATCCTTCCTTGGCCAGCTTGGTCGCCTGATCTCTCTCTCATAGAGCACATTTGAGGCGTCATGGGAAGGCGATTGCGAACATCCCGGAATGTCGCAGGTTTAGCCCAACAGTTGGAGACCATTTGACACGAAATTCCCCAGGACACCATCCGGGAACTTTATCAGTCCATGCCACGTCGAGTGACAGCTTGCATCCAGGCCAGGGGTGGATCAACACCTTATTGACGTCCTCACTTTGTAACGCTCTAACTCTGCAATAAATCATTCGATTGTTGTTCTGCACTTTTGATAGTTTGTTTTTCTATGTCTGTTCCTCACATCCACCGATTTTTAACGCCATCGGACAATTCCTTCCTGATGTGTCGTTTTTTATGTTATACCGGGTATGTATTGCGAAAGCTTACCCCCAGAGGGGCGTGTGTATGGCTTGTCTGCTGCTGGTTTGGAATGCAACCATGCCAAGGGCTTGGCTCAGCTGTGGGAGCTGCTGTAGGAGGGATAGAGGGGCAGAAGGAGGAATGGGTTGTGGATGGAGACACTGAAAGAGAGGGGAGGGGATTGGGTGTGTCAGCTGACCATATGTTCATGGAGGCTTTTTCAAATACTCTGTTTCGTATATAATCTGTAATGTTACTGCATAATGGATTATTTTCATGCATTATTTCATTGATATTATTATTTGGTTGTAATTCTTGATATATGTACTGTATATTACTAGAGCCTCCGTGGCTTAGGCGGCAGCACGCCGGCCTCTTACCGATGGGTCCGTGGTTCAAATCCCGGTCACTCCACGTGAGATTTGTGCTGGACAAAGCGGAGGCAGACGGGTTTCTCTCCGGGTATCCGGTTCTTCCTGTCAAAACTTTCATTCCAGCAACAATCTCCACTATCATTTCATTTCATCTGTCATTCATTTAATCATTGCCCCAGAGGAGTGTGACAGGCTTCGGCATCCGGCACAGTTCATATCCTCACCGCTAGATGGGGGGCTTCATTCATTCCATTCCTGTCCATTCCTGATCTGGTCGGTCGACTGGAAGCAGGCTGTGGATTTTCATATTACCATCTTTTCTAGTATGTATGCACTCTTCTCTGTTACGTGTAGAATTTTCAAGTCTTGTTTAATATTTGTAAATTATGTTTAGTTTCGTACATATGATCGCACATTGTTGAATATTTGTGTTTGTTTTCTAGCATTAGTGTGTTCTTTGTATCGAATGTTCATATTTCTGCCGGACTATCCAATATATGTTGTTTCCCAAGAGTCACATTTTAACTGGTATATTCCTGCTTTTTTGGATTTTTTCTTGTTTGTTTAATGTGTGAGAGTTGAAAATTTTGTTGTTGTTTGTATTAGATGTTTTTAGTGCTATTTTTATATTGTAATTTTTGAAAATGTTGGTTATACCATGTATATATTATTATTATTATTATTATGAGTAAAGGTGCCATATATTTGATCTTCTTTTCTGATTCTATTTAGTGTTGATAGTAGTTTATTTTTCTAATTATTTTATTTACACACGGTATTGTCGGTTGTATCTGTTGAACCTTGCTATTTTGCGTATGGTTTCTGTTTCCTTTTTGTACTTATCTGATGTTGGTGGTGTACTTATTACTCTAAAAATTAGGCTGTAAAAATAGCCTTTTTGTGTGATCCTGGATGTGTTGAGTCGTTATTTATTGGGTTGGCTGTTTGAGTGGGTTTTCTATATATACGAGGCACGTCCAGAAAGTAAGCTCCGTTTGGTAATTAAATTAAATTGTGTACAGATACAGAAAAAATATTTATTGCACAACATTCTACACCTCTTAAACTACTTTTCCACATAACTGCCGAACTTTTCCAGGCATTTGTCATAGCGTGGCACAAGTTTTTGGATACCTCTTCATAGAAGTTTGCCGCCGACCCGTAAACGAGAGTGAAGACTCCCCTTAAGATATCCTACTGTTTGGTCACTACTGTTAGGCAAATTGCGTGCTTACCAGGAGAACTGCGTATGTTTAGGAGTTCTCCTGACCACATACGCAATTTGCCTAACAGTGATGGCCAAACAGTAGGATATCATAAGGGGAGTCTTCACTCTCGTTTACGGGTCGGCGGCAAACTTCTATAAAGAGGTATCCAAAAACTTGTGCCACGCTATGACAAATGCCTGCAAAAGTTCGGCAGTTATGTGGAAAAGTAGTTTAAGAGGTGTAGAATGTTGTGCAATAAATATTTTTTCTGTATCTGTACACAATTTAATTTAATTACCAAACGGAGCTTACTTTCTGGACGTGCCTCGTATATATTATGTGTGAAATGATCATTTTCTCCATTTATAAGTATGTCCAAATTAAGAGATTCGAATTGTTATTTTCTGTCTCCAAAGTGAATAGAATGTTGGGGTCGATGATAATCAATTGATTTAATAGATCGATTGCTTTTAGTTCAATTTTGTTTAAGAAAACGAATATGCCATCAACATATCTACCCCAATACAATAAAAAGAAGTACTAGAAACTACAAAAGGAACATTCCAGAAGAACAATTTCACACAGGTATTTGACTATCTGTAATATTATAAGTACTGTACATATCAAAGTTTGAAGAAATATCTGCAATGAACATCAAATTGGACTTCAATTTAAAGGTGCAAATGATTTTAACAGACATACCATAGTATAATTGGACGGAATAGATTAATAATAATAATAATAATAATAATAATAATAATAATAATAATAATCATCATCATCATCTTGAGCAGTTTCCAACCGCTGGTCGGGTCTGCTTGGAACATAAGCCTCTCCATCGTTTCCTGTCCATCCACCATCTCTCGTCATTTACTGTGTCCCAGCACACTCCTCTTTCCTCCACACTCTTCTTAACTCCTTTTGTCCATCTGTCCCTTGGTCTTCCCCTTGGCCTCCTTCCCGTCATTTCCATTCCAAACATCTTCTTCGGTATCCTCTCCTCTTCCATCCTCCTCGCATGTCCATACCATTGTAGTCTAGATCGCTCTATTCTATTTTGCAATGGTTCCTCTCTTACCATCTCCCTGACTCTCTCATTCCTTACTCTGTCCATTCTTGTCACTCCTACCCTACTCCTCTGGAACTTCATCTCCACTGCTCGTATTTTATTCTTGTCCCTTTCCTTCATCACCCATGTTTCTGAACCATATGTCAAAATTGGCACAAAGTATGTCTTGTAGATGATTCCTTTACATTTTTGTGGTACATCTTTATTCCATATCAACCCCCTAACACTCTTGAAAAATCCATCTGCGCACCTTCCCCTCTCATTTATTTCCATCCTATTGCCTCCCTTTTCTTCAATTATGCTTCCCAAGTACTTGAAGCATTCTACTTTCTGCAACTGCTGTCCTCCAAGTGTTATGCCCATATCCAGTCTGTTCTTCTTCCTCGTTGTGATGACCACTTCACTCTTTTGTGCTGAGAACTTCATCCCATATGATAACACTACCTTCTCCCACTCATCTAATTGCTCTTGTACTTCTTCCTCATCCTCTCCCCATACCAGAAGGTCATCAGCAAACAACATTGCCTTCATTTTCCTTTCCCCAATGCTATTTACCACTTTTCGTATGATTTCATCCATCACCACTATAAATAACAGGGGTGAGAGGGCACTTCCCTGTTTCAGACCACTCTCCAGTTGAAACCATTCCGTTCTCTCTCTTCCCACCTTTACACAGCTTTTGCTTCCCTCGTACATTGCTTTCACTCTTGCCACTGTCTCCTTGTTCACTGCTTTTGCTCTCATTGCTTCCCATACCTTGTTTCTATTAATACTATCATATGCTTTCTCAATATCCAAGAAGGTCATCACCAGATCTTTCCCATATTCATAATGGTGTTCTTGTAGCTGTCTTACTGCAAAGATGAGGTCAACTGTTGACCTTCCTGGCCTGAATCCATACTGTTCTTCCCTCAGCCCATCTTCAACTTCTGTCCGAATTCTTCTCTCCAGTACCTTCTCAAATATTTTGGCGCAGTGGCACATGAGTGTAATTCCCCTGTAGTTCTTGCATTCCTTCCTACTTCCCTTTTTAAATATGGGTATTATTATCCCTCTTTTCCAGTCCTCTGGTATTTTCTTCTCCCTCCATATCACTTTCATTACTCGAAAGAGCCACTGTGTTCCTATCACCCCTGCTGCTCTCACCATCTCCACACTCACTTCGTCTATTCCCGGTGCCTTTCCCCCTTTCATCTTCTTTAATGCTTCCTCCACTTCTTTCCATGTCAATTCCTTCTCTGAAATGTCTTGGTCACTGTCTGTTTCTTCCTCCACACTGTCCACTATGCTGGTTTTAGTTGGATTTAGGAGTTCCTTGAAGTATTCTCTCCAGATAACCTTTACTTCTTCCATATTTTCGACCTCCTTTCCATTCCTGTCCACCATTCTGACATTTTCCCCTGTATCTCTTCTCTTTGCCTTTATCATTCCATACAACACTTTCTTACTGCCATCACAGTCCTCCTCCATCATTTCTCCAGCCATTTCTTTTTCTCTTCCTTCACTACTTCTCCTGCTTCTTTCTTCCGCTCTTGGTATTCTTCTCTTGTTCTGTCTGTCCTCTGTTGGAACCATTTCCTGAATGCTTCATTTTTCTTTTTCACTGCTTCCTTAGTTCTGGGGTTCCACCATGGTGTTTCCTTCCACCTTTTCTTTCCACTAGTTCTGCCACACACGACTTCCGCTGCTTCTACCAACACGTCCTTGAACCTATTCCATTCTTCTTCACCTGTTTTCGGATCATCCTTCGGTAATTTGTTCCTCACTAATATCTGGAACTTCTCCTTATTTCCATCCTCCTTCAGCTTCCATGTCCTTATTCTTCTTTCTTGGTTCTCAGTTCTCCTCTTTTCCTTCAGTCCTCTCACCTTGGCGACCAATAATAATAATAACACAACCATAGAAGTTAACTATACTGTCTGTAAATAGTTTTGACGTGTTACAAGTTTTTACAAACGTATTTAATCTAAACATTTGTATATACGGTATATTAATGCAAAAGTGTAATTCATAAACATCGTACACTAATCAAGCCTAAGTGAACTGGATCTGAAGATGAACGCTTGACATTCAAAACATGTCATCATTTAAGTACCCTATTTTGTACATAAAAGCGTGTTATTTTGTAATAATATAAAGTTTCTTTCAGGTTAGGGCATGTAAATACTTGTTTCCTGCCTAATGTAATTGGGCACAATCTGTGTTGACCGACTGGAAAGATTTCTTTAACAGAATAAGTGTTGTGAAATGCAGTTTGATGTTTCTCAGTCGGTCAACACGATTGTACCCAATTGTGGGTTATTCCCTTATCCTGAAAAAAATAACTACATGAGATTAATAAATACATGTTGTAGTTTGAGTCTTCAGTCTTTTGACTGGTTTGATGCAGCTCTCCATGCCTCACTGTCCTGAGCTAATCGTTTCATCTCTACATAGCTACCACACCCTACATCCAAGGCAATCTGTTTAACATATTCTAACCTTGGTCTACCCATACAGTTCTTGTCCTCAATCCTTCCTTCCATAAATAAGCTTGCTATTCCTGGGTGTCTTAGTATGTGTCCTACTAAACTATCTCTTCTCTTCATTAGCAGTCGCCAGAAACATCTCTTCTCTCCCACTCGTCTTAATACCTCTTCGTTTGTAACCCTATCTACCCATCTGATCTTCATCATTCTCCTGTAACACCACATTTCAAATGATTCAATTCTCCTCCTTTCTGCTGCACCAATAGTCCAAGTTTCACTTCCATAGAGCGCCACGCTCCAGACAAAGGCTTTCAAAAATTACTTCCTAATACCTAAATCTATATTCGATCTCAACAGATTCCTTTTTTGTAGAAATGCTTTCCTTGCCTGAACCAACCTACTTTTTACATCCTCTTTGCTTCGTCCATCACTGGTTATTTTGCTTCCTAAGTAACAGAAGTCTCCTACTTCCTTCAGCTTTTCACCTACCAATTTGATGTCCATAGAGGTTTCCGATTTATTTTGGCAGTATTTTTGTTTTACAATTATTAATTTTCATCATGTATTCTTTCTGTAAGACGGAGTCCATACCATTAAAAAATACATTCAAATCATCAGGCGTGTCGGCCAAGATGATGATGTCATCAGCAAATCTCAGAGTTGAAATTATTTCTCCTTGAATCTTCACTCCCACTTTAATTTTTTCTCCAATTTCCTTCATTGCTTGTTCAAAGTAAAGATTGAAAAGTATGGGTGATAAGTTGCAGTCTTGCCTTATACCTTTCTGAATAAATACATAAAATACATACATTATTTGTAAAGAAAATCTAATTGCAAGTCAATACGGAACCTTAAACATTACTGACTGAAAAACATCAAACTACATTTACTAAGGCAACACTGAAAAATGGCTTCAAACACCATAATGTTGTAATATTTTAAACTTGTTTTATTTTTTAAGGTTTCAGAATTAACAGCACATATATAATGAAACATCTTCAGTACAGCATGAAAATGATATTAATGATGACTTGTTAAAATATTGAGGATGACTGCATATTTTAAAGTTTAAGAGAAAAACAAGTACTGAAGAAGAGTGAAGGAGACACGAAACATGTACATAAGAGAGTTTTTAGTAAAAACAAAAATAAATGTATTGATTAGTTAGAAATATAAGAAATTATTTGTAAAGAAAATCTAATAGTAAGTCAATATGGAACCTTAAACATTAAGAAACCAATATGATTTATTTTATGGCGTTCTAGCAAGTTAAGTGATGATCTTCAAGCCTCAGAATTTCTTCGCTGATTGAGCCTGCAAGTTTGGAGGCACCTCACGACAATATATAACGAATACATTACAACTAATGTGGCTCATGGACGGATGTAATATGCCCAAGACTTATAGAAGTAACAATTTATTAATGGCCAACAAAATAGAACACATCTTGGCAAGACCATGATTCATTTATTTCTTGCAAACTGTACTTCATGCAGGCCTGTCATGCTGTAACGTGTTTTTCGAGGGGTTTTATGCAACTGGCATAAGTCAGTAGGAAGCCATTCTATATTTATTTACGCGGCAAATTGTTCAGCCAAGAGAATTTTTCATGGTAATTTATTATTATTATTAATTTATTATAATTATTATTTAGGTATTTTCGGAGCATTTTATAAAAATTATTAGCATTCAGATAGGTTTTCTATGTCTTAGAAAACGCTATCCGGCAAATTATTACGAACGACGATATCATAGAAAATTATCTGATTACGGAATTTTACGGAGTTTTCGTCAGTTAGGGTATATCGAGAGACGTGACTCACTGGGATTTCAAGTACACGCTTAATCTTGTCGAGAAGCATGACGCAATCTTGGGTCGCAAGGTCTAGAAAAGACGAATTGTTGGAACGGAACCCTCCCGCCGAGTGTAATGACCCGGAGGAGGAGAAGATCGCGTGGTGGGTCAGCCAATCAGGGGAGACGACGTAAGCTAGTTGGGACTGAAGAGTGGGGAGCCGGCGTGTGCATATATCGTTCGACGCTCCGTGAAACGAGAACAATCTGTATAGTTCTTGCCGAGTGTGGATATACGCGGGAGTCGCTCCGATGTTCCGTGGGACGAGGACTATCTGTGAAATACTTGCGGAGTATGGTTATACGCGGGGGACGCTCCGATGTTCCGTGGGACGAGGACTATCTGTGAAATACTTGAGGTGTACGGTCGCAAGTGCGTGTCGCTCCGATGTTCAGTGGAGTTAGCGACAAACTTTTGTAAAACTTGGTTGTACGAGTGTTTGGGTCCGAGGTACGGACCATAGAATTATCTAATCTACCAGAATATCATCAAATTCCGACGGAGATGACGACGTCCAGGAGACTGTGGGAAGCTCACAACATCATCAAGAACGAGGGAAATGCTTTGGCAATTTCCAGTGGTAAGCGCCAATGACGCAGAAATACGCAATCTCTCATTTTCTTTGTTTTACATTTCATATTTCAGTAACTTTATAGCTTGGAAATAAGAGTAAAATCAATTTATCAGACTCCGTTTTCACGTAATTTTCTATCGGTAATATTCAAATCACAACGCTCCAATTTAAATTTTATACTTATTATTATTAATTTTGCTATTCTTGTTTTATATAATAAATTCATTTCTTTTACAATGCAATCTTTGCTTTCAGTAGGTAGCATTAGATATAGACCAATTCCTTCTCCTGATACAATTGTTTGTTGGGTTAATGATCAAATCATACCACGATCTGAGTGAATAGAGTCTTGAAGGTGTTCTGCCAGAGCTAGACGTTGTTAAATACAAATTTAGATTTCAACATTGCGTTGAGGTCTTGGCGCCCATTAAAACAACATAGCTTAGGCAAAGGTAAACAGTTACATTTCTCACCCAACAGTTAGGAGCTAGCAAAACGTTTCATTTGTCGCTACCAACATGGGGCATTAAAAAGACGTTTCAATGCAGGCCTGTGAACCTTGTAGGAGATGCTTAGTTTCTGTATTGGCAAGTGTACATTAAACTAGAACACTGAACTGGTGCAAAAATAACAACTGCATGCAATCCATTGACATTGTATTGGGCGCCGAACTCCACTGTGAGAGAGAGCAAGGCGGATATCCAGGATGATCCACTCATTATAAAGGAATAAAGAAACAAGCACAGAACAGAGGGAAAGAGGAGACAGAGGGAAAGAAGAGTTGTACCAAATCAGTCCCCTAAAGCTACTTATTTATTCCAGGCTCAATGAATGTATGAGGCTCATTTTAATAATTCCTGTTTCTAAGGCAATTCTCTACATGCACACACACACACACAGCTTAAATCTAAAACATAGCATTTTCTTTCCAGAGAGCCCAGCAGAAAGAGTTAACGGATGCAAACCAATCCTGGTTCATTAATAGACTGGACTAGATTCAGTTTAAAAACAGAATGCTTTAGTTCTAATATAGATTAGTTTCATGGGAGGGAGCTTTGTTCCATTTCGTTGCATACAAACTAAGGAAGCCAAACAAATTTTTGGTAAGTTCTCACAATACTCCCTTTTTATGTTAGTACAGGCAAATATTTGGTTAGAAAGAGAGAAATGCAGAAGCCACAAAACCCATAGTTTCAAAGGAAGAATACCTTGGTTACTCAAAGTTAAATGATGAGATTTTATTCTTTGTGGTTCAAGTCCAAGAATGGACTTAAAATCCACATTGAATATTTCGTCCATTTCAGCATCTACATAAAAGAAAACAGAGAAAAGAAAAGAGCACATCTATGAATCCAAAAACTACCAAAGACAATACCAACGAGACATATAAACACTACAATCAGTTGTTTTAAATCATTCTATTATCTTCTATTATCTATTATAACATATAGACAGAAAGTCACTATACTCTTGTTACACTGGTTATTACTAAATACCACAATAAACTATAACTGAAGCTTTAAATGACTCAGAATAAGTAATGTGTGTAACCAAGTCTAGATGGTGGAGCCATATGGTATAAATGGATGAAAAGATACAGAAACAACAGAAACTAAGGTACAGGTAATCTAGAAGACAATGGTTAGATTTGGTTCTGAATGATTAAGAAGCTGGGGATTGAATAGCAGAAGATCAATAAATGAAAGGCATTTAGGGTGCATTGCCATACTGCTTTATTTAGCTCTTAATGTTTTCGAAAGAAATATGGCTGTTGTGTTCACAACAATGACTGAGCAAGTGTTTGAAATAGCTTTTCACAAGCTAGGATTGCTCCATGCCTCTGCCCAGAGACAAGTGCGATGCTGAATAAAATACTGAGCCTCAGCACATATAACCAACCCGTGGAATGGGCCGCCAAACAAAGGATAACTATGCCTGTCTCTCCTGACATCACACCACCATGTGACATTGTTTACATTGAGTGTTGTGGGAAACATGTGGAACCGTTAGTGTGTTCTAATTGAAAATTTTGCTATTTTATGCAATAAAATGTAATAGTTTGACATTGTGCACCTCCTAAAGACAAACATGCTCATCATTGTAGTCTGTCAATAATTTATGGAAATACTGTCAAGTTAAAAGTCATCAGACTGCTTGTGGACGAGTTCACCACTCTTTTTACCACCAGATTACACGTTAGTGCTAACTAGAAGAAAGTTTATATAATATGATGCTGTGCCCAACGTATTAGCTTTCAATTCTTGAGCAAAAGTTAGCACAGTGTATACCTATGGCATAAGCTCAGCTGCAAATTGGGACTAGACATATGTAGACTAAGTTAACGATTCATACCGGTACCATGCTGAATTATTTGTATGTTAATATTACTATGGGAAGAATGTAACATTATGAATATTCTTGTTATGAATAATGTCATAGCTATGCATTGCAGACTTTAATGAGGAATGGAAGTAAAAATCTAGGGGATTTCGCACTGCACGCGAGTTCCTAAATTTCCTGGTATAACCTACCTGGAAACGGCACTGGAAACTGATTTTAGGTGTATAATATTGTAACTGCTTTATTATACAGGGTCTTTATTTATACTTGGCAAGACGATTCCGCTCGACCTTGGCCGCCGGCCAATAGCTGGCTGTTATAGGTTGGCACGCGTGGTCCCCGGCCGTATTCCCAAGCTCTTCCTGCGGTAGACATGTAAGCTCCTAGTTAATTGGTAGTTTTATAAAGCTACTGTGTACTGTACATTGTATTTTATAGTGTTTCATTGTGATTGTGTATAGTGCTGTAATGCCTTATGCGAAATATTCGTTACGTGAACGTGTATATCTGCACAATACGTACATAAAGTGCAGGAAATCGTGCCCTAGAACAAGACAAAAGTTTCGAGTGAAGTTTCCAGGGAGGCCTATTCCTATAAATCGGAAAATAAAACAATTGGCAAGAGATTCAAAGGTAAAGGTTCAGTCAACAACAAAAATAGTCGTAAAGGTCATTATTTTTGATCGCGGGTTCAAACCCGGCCGAAGTCGTCGGATTTTTTAAGAGTGTTAAAAATCCCTCAGTATGCCTTCCTTCGGAGGGGAAGTAAAGCCGGCAGACCCATGTCATAGATTTATGGCATGTTAAAGAACCTTCCACTAATTACACCTGTGTAAAGCTAAATTATAGGTTAAAAATTTGAGCAACATGGTGGCATCTAGTAACCAAGTTCAGAACTAGTAGTCGTTGACCGTGGTGTTTGGCGGCAAAAGTAGGGACTACTTGAAATTCAATGTCTGCAGTCCTTACTTGAATTAAAAACAGATAACACACACTAATGCAGTCATCACAATTAACACCAGTTATCAGACAGGTTCTACACACACCCAAAGTACACGGGGCTACATGACCGCGTTGTTGCAGCCCCTAAACTGAGGAACCAACCAAAGTTGTTATTTCCTTACTGAAGCTGAATTAACCGGAGTAACGGGAGATGCCGATAATGTTTGGCAGCGGATGGGGAACAATTTCAGCATCTACTGTAAACATGGTGAGTAAATTGTGGTGTTTGAAGCCATATTTTCAGTGTTGCCTTAGTAAACAAGAGTTTAGTGCTTTTCAGTCGGTCAACACGAATGTACCCAAAAGAGATGGGTTATGCCCTAATCTCATGTAATTTATTTCAGGATTAGGGCATAACCCATCTCTTTTGGGTACATTCGTGTTGACCGACTGAAAAGCACTAAACTCTTGTCATGGTGAGTAAAAAAGCATGGTACTGTTTTTAAGCACCATATTCTGACGTACATATGCGTGCGCGGTAGCCGGCAACTGAGCCGTCACTGGCGGAGCGCATGAGCGAGAATGTCCTTGCCAAGCAAATATAAAAACCCTGTATTATATCTTAGCACTGTGTTCTGTAGTGAAATTTGGTTTTCAGGGCTCATTTCTTATGTTATTCTCCTTAAGCCTGAAGATCCAGAGTGCCTATAAAAGCATAGAATTGAACTTACTGTTTTATAATTTGGTGGACTGTACATTTGACTGTATTGAACTTACTGTTATATAATTTGGTACACTGTACATTTGCCCGTACAAAGAATGTAATGTACTTACACGTAATATAATATCATGTTTGAATTGAAGTATTTTGTTGAAGTGAGATCTTGAAGAAGTGGAGTTTACAAATTGTAGATCTAAATTCTTGACTGCCATATGCTGTTGTTATTTTGAACACATTCAATGTTTTTGCCACTCAATAACATCATTCAAAAGAATTTAAGACATGAATTAATATTCTGATAACCAAAAGGAGTAAATTAATTTCTTGTAATGCATTAGGTTTGTAATTCCAAGTCAGCAGGTGCCCACAGTGTGACATAAGCTATCTGTGAAAGATTTCTGAAACCTCTAAGTTCTGCCACTGTCCACTGTAGGACCTGCAAATTCGCTACCTCCTACACCCTTGCTATGAGGTATTCCATCGACTAATACTGAAGTCCAGAGAAGTTCCAGGCCCCATCATCATATAATTCTTCCATCCTCCTCCCCTTCTCTTTCCAATTGCTTTTCTATTTCCTCCCTCCAACCAACCCACAGCAGTGTTTAGATATTACTGGGGACCATTTTCTTCCTCTTCTCCACCAATGAAGGATAGTCAAAAAATTTTGGACATCTGACATCATTCTTTCGTGTTTCAATGATGGTCTTACCTGGTAAGTCACTGCTTTCTATCTGCCTCGTCCTATGTCTGTATGATACTGCTCCTTGCTAGCTTTCCTACTTGAGTATTATTCTGACATAGGTTGTTGTAGTGCTGAAAGTGTGAGCTCCTCTTATGTTGACCATCTGAGTGTTAATTGGCTGAGATAGGCTACCTGTCTTGTAATTGGGAGGATTCAGGTTCAAATATCTGGAGTGCAAACTCATTTCTAATATTTAGAGAAGATTGCAACAACCTTGATGTGAAATTGAATATTAATACCTATTAAGGACAATGACTCCCACAAGTCCAACTCCTCCTACACGTGATGGGAGACGGGCAACGGCATGAAGTAGGGGATTGCTTGTAGGGGTGAAGTACAGTGGGGACTTCGTGTGCCCCGGAACCGCTACAGTAGCTGTGAAGGCCCTATGGGAACCCTGAAAAGTGACGGCTGACGGGGCTCTGGTGAAGCTACGATAGAACTAGCAAGCCAGTAGTGGATATTATATTTGCTTTCAAAACAGGAACAAGCCTCGGAAAGGACGGATGCAAACGACGACGACCCGGATATGCTAATGGACTTGGCACATTAAATATTCAGACACTGACAGGAAAGGTGGAGGAGATTGTAGATGTGATGGAGAGAAGAAAGCTGGATGTACTGGGCTTGGCAGAAACAAGATGGAAAGGAGAAGGTCGCAGAGAACTGAGGAAAGGGTACCGGTTGTACTGGAGTGGGAACAGTGAAGGAAGGAGCAGCGGAGTAGGAGTAGTTGTGAGAGATGGAATGAAGGAAGAGGTAAAGGGAATAAGGGACAGGATCATGAAGATCAGAGTAACTGTACTGGGAAGAAGCCTGGAGATAGCCCAGGTATATGCCCCTCAAGTTGGATGTACAGCTCAAGAGAAGGAAGACTTTGAGGAGGAGCGACAACAGCAGTTGAATGGTCAGAGCATCATTGTCATGGGAGATTTGAATGCACATGAAGGAAGTGAAAGGCAAGGATATGAAAATGTAATGGGAGCAGATAGATCGGGCAGCAGGAATGAATAAGGGAGAAAGTTGCTGGATTTTTGCAAGAGAAACAGTTTAGTGGTAGGCAACTCCTGGTTCCGGAAGAAAGAAAGCCACAAGGTAACGTGGTACAGCAGTGATTTAACAAAGAAATCTTTGGTACATTACATGCTGTACGACTGGGAAATGTCAGAGTGTCAGATATATAAAGGTAATACCATCAGAGGCCTTAGATAGCGACCACAGAATACTAGTAATGAACCTGGGAGTTGTTAAGGATAGCAAGAGAACAATATTTATCATTGAACACCTACTGTAGTACATCTAGGGAAGTTCCAATGGAATGAGTTGTTCAAAAGGGAAGATTTTATAACATATATCATACACCCCCTGTCCCAATAGCTTTTAAATTGAATAAACTTATTTTTCAACTATATTTTCCCACAAAAATTTGTATCATAATTAAGAACAATTATCACATTTATTAATTCTAATCTGCTGTCCATCTTTGATTCTTCTCATAAATATTATAATAGCTGGAATGAACATTTGTATCAACACTTAAATGAATTGCACTATTAAGAAGATAGATGTTTCTAGTCAGTCAGTCAGTCCTACCATCTATATATTCTTCTGCCGTTAATGACATGTTTAGAATATACTGTAGTGGTTGTTTTTAACTTACCATTGATACGTAAATTGGACATGTCAGGAGGAGGTGGAAGATCAGGTGAAACAGTAACAGCTTCTCGCACTTGTCCCACAGCAGTCAAGAGCTAAGAGACAAGGGAAGGATATCAATTAAAAAAAAACCTTCCCGCAAACATATGGAGGTTTTAATCATTAACTCTTAAGGAAGTTGATCACAGTTAAAAGAAGAAGGCTGTTCTTCATATTGGCCCTCCAGGTCCATCCAGAACTCAATATGAAGAGCCTGCTCTCATGATGAACACACAAGATCCCTTCCTTTCCCTAGTCAGCTTTACATAGCAAAGAGCTACCTACATGTTCAATCTTTTAAGAGCTGACTTATTATATACACATAGATGAGGTTTTTTAAATTTGTATGTAGAATATATAAAATACATATAAAATTACAAGTAAGTTTGGGAGATCAACATTAGAACACATGAAGCCAATATTGTGGTTTAATTTTGATTACATACATATGTGTTAAGATTTATTGAGATTTCTTGCTATTGTTTGAGAGCTTCATAAGTATTATTTGTAACCTCAACTGCTCAAATGAATATTATTACCTAAAATATGGAAAATGAAAGCATGCCGACTCTTCCTTACTCAAGAAAAATACTTTCACCAGGAATAAGAGACTAGTGTCATCCCATAAGTCCAACCCCTCGTCCACGTCGTGGGAGACGGGCAACGGCACAAAGTAGGGGATTGCCTGTAGGGGCGAAGTACAGTGGGGACTTCGTGTGCCCCGGGACCGTTACGGTAGCTGTGAAGGTCCTACAGGAACCCTGAAAAGTGACGGCTAACGGGGCTCTGGTGAAGCTACGATAGGCCCAGCAAGCCAGTAGTGGATAAAACCAAATGCTTTCAAAAATGGAACGAGCCTCGGACAGGATGGATTTAATAGACGACGACACGGCTGTACACACGGACTAAGATTTGGAACTTTAAACCTAAGAACGCTGACGGGGAAGGTGGAGGAGATAGTGGATATGATGGAAAGAAGGAAGTTGGATTTATTGGGATTGGCAGAAACAAAGTGGAAAGGGGAAGGAAGGAGAGTACTGAGAAAAGGCTATAGACTGTACTGGAGTGGGAACGAAGAGGGAAAGAGGAATGGAGTGGGAGTAGTAGTACGAGATGGTTTAAAAGAAGAAGTGAGGAGAATAAGTGATAGGATGATGAAAGTGAAAGTAGCACTGAGGGGAGAGACCGTAGAAATAGTGCAAGTGTATGCTCCACAAGTAGGCTGCGCCTCTGAAGAGAAGGAGGAGTTTGAAGAGGAATTGCAGAAGCAGCTGGTAGGAAGAAATATGATTGTTATGGGGGACCTCAATGCCCATGTAGGAAGAGAAAGACAAGGTTATGAGAGTGTTCTAGGACCAGAGGGTTGGGGTGGAAGAAATGAGGAAGGAAAGAGACTGTTGGACTTCTGCCAGAGGAACAGCCTGCTAGTTGGGAACTCCTGGTTTAAGAAAAGAGAGAGCCACACAATCACATGGTACAGTGATGACTTGACCAGGAAGTCGGTGGTCGACTATATACTGTATGAGAAAGAACTAAATAAGAACATCACGGACATCAAGGTTATACCATCGGAGAACCTGGATAGCGACCATCGATTACTGGTAATGAACCTGAGAGGGAGTAAGGAGAAGAAAGGGACTGAGAACCAGGAAAGACGTATAAGGATATGGAAACTGAAAGAAGGGGATAGAAGGGTCGAGTACCTCAAAATGGTAAAGGAAGGAATTCCAACAGATGAAGAAAGAGGGGTGGAAGAGGAATGGGCTAGATTTAAGAAGACACTAGTGGGTGCAGCAGAAGCAGTATGTGGGAGGACAAGTAGTAAGAAGAGGTGGAAGGAAACACCATGGTGGAATGAGAAGACAAAAGATATAGTAAGGGAAAAGAATAGAGCCTTTAGGAGGTGGTATCAAAATAGGACGGTAGAGACTAGGGAAGAGTACCAGGAAAGAAAGAAGGAGGCGAAGAGAGTGGTGGCTGAGGAGAGAAGGAAGTGGATGGAAGAGTGGACAAAGATGATGGAGGAGGATAGTGAAGGTACAAAAAAGGTCCTGTATGGGATGGTAAAAAATAAGAGGCGGAAGGATCCTACGGATTATGTTAGAATGGTGAACAAAAGGGGACAAGAGATAGAAAATAGGGAAGAACTGAAGAAAATGTGGAAAGAATATTTTGAAGAACTTCTGAACCCAAATAGAAAAGATGGTGAGGAGGAAGAAATCGGGGAAGAGGAAGATGAACTGCAAACAGAAAAGGACTTAACATGGAAAGAAGTGGAAGATGCAGTGAACAAGATGAAAGGAGGGAAGGCACCGGGTGTGGATGAGTTGAGTGTGGAGATGGTGAGAGCAGCAGGAGAGGTGGGGATACAGTGGCTGTACCGAGTGATGAGGACAGCATGGAAGGAAAGGAAGACCCCAGAGGACTGGAAAAAAAGGAATCATTGTCCCGATCTTCAAGAAAGGTAGTAGAACAGATTGCAGAAACTATCGGGGAATAACACTGATGAGTCATTGTGCAAAGATCTTTGAGAAAGTTTTGGAAAAGAGAATTAGGACAAGGATAGAAGGAGGGATGAGGGAAGAACAACATGGCTTCAGAGCAGGAAGGTCCACAGTGGATTTGATTTTTGCTGTAAGGCAGTTACAAGAACAGCACTATGAGTATGGAACAGATCTACTGATGGCCTTCCTGGACATTGAGAAAGCATATGACAGTGTATGCAGAAACAAAGTATGGAAGTCCCTGGAGGATAGAGGAGTAGAGAAATGGACTATAAAGAGGATAAAGGAGATGTACAAGGGAAGCGTGAGCTGTGTGAAAGTGGGAGGAGAGAGATCTGACTGGCTGGAACAAAGAAACGGCCTGAAACAAGGAAGTGCACTGTCACCGTTACTTTTCATTGTGGTGATGGATGACATAATGACCCAAGTGGCACAAGTAATTGGGGATGGAAAGATGAAAGCAATGGTGTTTGCAGATGATTTGATGATTTGGGGAAACAAGGAGGAGGAGGTACAGGAACAGTTGGACGTGTGGGAAGGAATAATACAAGGATATGGGATGAAATTTAGCATAAATAAGAGTGAGATGGTGATCACAACAAGGAAGAAGGAAAGAACCACAACGGGAATAACAATTGGTGGGGAACAGCTGAAGAAAGTGGAGAGTTTCAAGTATCTGGGAAGCCTGATACAAGATAATGGAAGAAACGATAGAGAAATAAATGAGCGGGGGAGGCAGGCAGAAGCATTTCGGAGGAGTGTGAGAAGCATGTTATGGAGCAAGGATGTCCCTCAGAACAGCAAAAAGATCATATATCGGGCGTACTATGTCCCTATCCTGACGTATGCCTCGGAGACCTGGGTTATGAAAGGAAGGGAGAAGAGCAAAATACAGGCCAGTGAGATGAGGTTCTTGAGAAGCAGTATTGGAGCTACAAAGATGGACAGAATAAGAAATGAGAGGACCAGAGAATTAATGAAGGAGGAACCATTACAGGATGGTATAGAGAAATCTAGACTTAGATGGTATGGACATGTAAAACGAATGGAGGAGAAGAGGATACCCAGGAGAGTACATGAGACGAAGTGGGAAGGAAAGAGACCGAGGGGAAGACCGAGAGACAGGTGGCTGAAGGGGGTGGAAGAAAGCGTGAAGAAGAGAGGAGAAGACTGGGCAAGGGTGGAGGCTGAGAGATGGTGGGAAGACAGAAGACGTTGGAGAGGCTTGTGTTCCAAACAGACCCGGCCAGTGGCTGGAAACTGTGCAAGATGATGATGATGATGATGAAGAGACTAGTAAAAAAAACTTGGCTGGTGTTGCCTGTGTTCCCCATGTATAGATTGCAGATATCCTTCCAGGAATCAAAGGCACAGTTCATGAAATAAGAAATGATTAACAAAATATGGTAGAACATGCACAACAGTTACTCTGCATTCGAGAGCAAATGGTAAAATTCTTTTAAATTGACGATTGTATCTGATCTACGTCCCCATTTTTGAATCAAAACAATGAAGGCACTATTTGAAAAACACTGATGTCATCAATATTGGCCTTGCAAGTGCATGAGGTGTTTCATACACCTTTGTATGAATGAGGATGAGCAGATTTACCACTTATGAACGGCATCACCTTATCCTTATTGGAGCATAAAAGCAAGGTCAGGCATTCTTTGCTGTATTTTCCACCTTTTAACAGATCGATCTTCACTAAAATGATTTTCTCAGGCAATAAATTATAGTACAAAACTATGTAAACTTCTCTTGGTTTAGTATCGCTCAAGGATTTTGGCAAGAATTGGATATCAAACACTAACTGTGTTTTTGTCCACACTTGAGGATTCCTCTGTAATCGTATGGAAGGGGGTGCTGCATCTAACCTTAAAAGCAATTAAGTCAACCACCATTACAGTGGAAGTTGCTCACTTTTAATTTAAGAGCCAATTCTGACACCTTGGCTTTTAGTTTCGACCCCCCAGGGGCTCACATCTAGTGGGATGTGGGTTGGCGACCATGGGGCCCCAGCTGAGTCCGGCATTGCTTCCACTTACTTGTGCCGGGCTCCTCTCTGTCTTCTTTCCTGTCGACCTCACTTGGTCAACTCTTGTTCCCTTCCGACCCCGACGGTATTAGGGTATCCGAGGCCTAGGGAGTCTTTCACATTCCCGCCTTAATTGGCCCTTGTCTCATCTTTCCTGATTGCCTCCTTCTGCGAGGGGTCAGCCTTCTTTTTCTTTTCATGTCATCTCCTGCCTTCTGCTTAAGGCCCTCAAGGAGGCCGGGTATATGTAGCCCCACCACTTTTGGTGCACCCTAGATAATGCTACACCCTCAGGGGCTCACGGCTGGTGAGTTCGGGAGTTGGCGACCCCGAGGGATTCCTGAGCTGGGTCCGTTTTCCCTTTTTGTCCCTTACCTTTGCGGCGGACCCTCTCCTCTTTCACTTTCCTATCTGCCTTTCATGGCTCTCCTTCCTTCCAAGTCCCTCAATCCGCCTTCTTCGAGGGTTGAGGGCATTTCTTATCCTCCTGTCCTTTATTTGCCTTATTCTCCTTTAGTTTTTCATTTCTTCTTCTAGTATGTAGGTTAGTAGTTAGTTTTAGTTTTAAGTTCGCTTTTCATTTTCATCTTCACGATTACCCAAACCATCAGGGGCCGATAACCTAGATGTTAGGCCCCTTAAAACAACAATTATCATCATCATTTTAGTTTCGAGCCAGATAATGGAACTCCAGATGCCCATTTCTGGCTAAATCACTTAATAAATGCTGTCTTCAGGACACAGTGATGCACGCCACTTACCTTTTTATGTTTCTATCTGTCTTTGCTCTAAAGAACAGTGAAGAGAATTGAAGATGTTAAACTGTGCCGCCTGTCAATTTCACTTTAACAATTGGTGCCTTGATCACAGATCTATATAATTTCAAACTTCACTGTCAAATCCAATTGTTTTATTTTGCCACAATTACACATTTTTGACTTTGGGAAAAGAGAAAATTAAAACAAAATTTAAATGCTTTTCAGTGTGTTATTAATCTAGATTAATTTATTAATATCATGTAATTATTTTCAGGTTTAGGGAATAACACCCATTGCCATCGTGTTGACCGACTGAAAAGCTTTTAAATTTAGTTTACTAAGGCAACACTGAAAAATGTCTTCAACACGATACTAAAGAAAAATAACATTTACGGACAACTAAAAATCATGATCTGCACAAACAAAGCCTTGACTTCACAGAGAAACGAAAATCATGGGAGACCAATGAGTTAGTAACTGGCGGACTGCATGATTGAAGTGATGTCAGACGTAGTTGTAACTACGCTTTCGCCAACATATTTACATGCTGTAGATGACAATTGAGGGCAAACAGTTCTTCGATTTGTGGAAGGAGGGTTTTTGGATAATAACAATGAAATTGTAGTGTTTATAATTATTATTTATGTGTGATATCCCTGTGTGTTCCTATAACTTGTTGTATTTTGATGTTGTATTAGTTATGTTTTTTTTAATGATCAGACATGGTTGTTGTCATAGCTTTTCACTAATTTTGCTTACAGACACCTCTCGCCGTAATTTTCATTAATGTCAGGATGAGTCAGATGAGTAAATGTAACTGTAACAACGGAAGTGGTACCATCATAACTTAGGCCTTGCATTGCTATTATGTTAAATGTAAAGTCACTATTAGTCTTGTTTGTAGTTGCGTAGGGATCCATTACGTGCCACATTCCAAGTGGTGGTAGTGTTGTTTATTTTCCCTGTAATTAGGAGGACCTTCGCGAGGGTTAACTTACTTTCAGTTAGGGCATATTATTCATTGATTATGTTTGTTTATTAGCTTTGTGGACTAGCCGATTTCAAACCCTCCGAAGTAGGATAGGGGTTTGATGATAGAAAATAAATGTTTACACGAATTTTTCATAAGCCAGGATTTGTTATTTATTAGTTTTGTGTGTTTGGGGTGTACTTCTTTGGGCGTCTTTGACATTTTTACTCCGTGTTGGGACCTGATCCCTCGAGTGCTTGATTCTCGTGCCGGCGCTAGCCCTAAAGAAGTGCATCCGATCCTTTCAGGTTGTGGGTTCGAAGCATGAGCGTGTCTGGAATGCCATCCACGGTTTGGTGGTACCCCGGCAATCTCCTCTGACGGGCTCAATATTATTAACGAACTATTTAAAAATGAATCCAATTACCCACTGTGACAGAAGAATGGGTTTCTTCCTGCCCTACCGATGAGGCTGTGAGGTCAAAACGTTCTTTTTGGGGTCCAGAGCATAGAAAGGCTATTGATTGGTGGTGTGTCCAGCAGTGTTTCTATCCCTCTTTTCCTGTCCAACGATTGTTATTAATGCACTATATGTTTTATATGTATTTACTGTATGAGTAAAAAGAATTGAAAATATTGACAGGTGAATTGCTCATAACAATGATTTAATGAGAAGGCCTTCATTATGACCAAATTTAACAAACATATTGAAGATGCATTAAAAAACTGTCATTTTAGTGAACTTCTTGTTATAGCTGGTATTCATATTAGCAGACTTCTACTGTGTTAAAAACAAGAAACAAGCAATGTATGCACTTAGAAGGTTGAGACTTTTTGAAGAGTATACATTTGTATATACCATCATTGAAACTCAGCAGATAAATGCACTCAAATGCAGCTTTAGTGGGCAAATACAACCCTGAGTTATTATTCACTTCTAGGATGGTTAGGATGGGGAAATAACCCTTGAGCAAAATGCATTGCAGGTCTATATTTGCCTATAACAGGGGCAATTGGTGACGACGGGGCTCGAGGACAGTGTTGGATGCGAAATCACAGTGGGATTTGTAAGGCTTTTGCCCCCACGCACTACAGATATTAACCCTAAAATCCCTGTCCTGCACTAAAATTTCCCAGGGAAGAATCTTATCATTATAAACCCACACGGATAAACAACAAAACATGTTACTGAAAATACTGTCTTTACCATGTGCTAATAACAGCGATAATACATGTTGTTCGCATTTGGGAATATATAACTGGTTAAATTTTGTAGGTTTTTGTCACAGCAAAAGTCAGACGAGTATTTGACTTATAACCTCACTTTTTCTTTTCGTCACCACGGACAAATCATCTTTGTTTCACTTTATTGTTTAATTCAGTTATATTTAAAGTTATTTTTGTAATCACCTGTTATATTATATTATCTATCTCGCCTCTAAGACATTTCTCTAAGTGTTAATTAGGTCACCGCTTTACCTCGTGGCATTTTGGTCCGTCGACCGGGTCTCAGTTTGCTACGCGCTCATTGGCCGTCTCTATGACGTCACTTCCCTCCAGCCATTCAGCACGCTTCTCCTCGCCACATGTTTGGGGTACGCCAATGGCCGGACATCGAAAATTCTAGACTCCAGTGCTGTCTGCTATTTAAGATGCAGACCGACACATATTCCTAGTGATTTCTCTGTTGGTATGGCACCAACCACCCGTCTTGAAGAACTGGACGCTAAACTTCATGATTGTCAAACCTTCGCATCGTAATTCTGCATCAAGAAGTGTTAACTTTAACCTTCGCCATGTCAACCAGACATGCTTCAACTAATCCAACTGGGATTAAACTTAAACGTGTTCCTGCGACACAAACTCAAGTATACATCTACGTGTACTACGGAAATCTACTCCGTCTTAAGTGAATATTGTCACTTCATCTTTCTAATAGCTAAGGTCTACCATACTACGGTATTCTGCGAGTGTACTTCAGCTCCGTCAAATACTTTGTGAAAGTAACCTCAACTTGTGTTCTACGCAAACGTGTGGAATTTGGTACCACACCCTCTCAAGTTAAGTACTTTGTGCTACGCAATTTCGAACTGGACATAACCTATGTCTCCCTTGTTCTACGCAAAACTGGATTGTCGCCAGCACTCTATCAACAAGTTAAGTACCAAAATGTATAAGGTATGTAATGCTTTTTCATGTGTATTCTACAGCAGACCTGCTTCTGCCATTGCACTGTTCTTGTGCACTACCTATGTTCTTTCTGTTTTCATGTTAATCTTAAACAAGCATGGTTTAGAAGATTCCTCAATCTTAATGTCTGTGTGATCTTCTCTCAATTCCCCACTAGGCAGAATAACATACCAGCTTGCTTTAGCTATTTTTATGGTTTTCATGAGAACAATCTCAGCATTTTTTATGCATATCTGTAACTTTCTTTGCACTTTGTCTGTGCACCATATCTTTCTTGGTTTACGTTCAGGTAAAAGGCTACTTGCCCACCTGCTTCTGCCATTTCACCTTTTCAGTAAATTTTGTATGCAGCTCCCATACTTTGTTTCTGCCATTAATTATTTCTTTTGAAAGTGCTTTTGTTGCATCTTGGCAACTGCTTACATATTACCATTCTTATAGGGTACTGCAGGACTGGACCCCTGTCAGCTACTGGCCCCCTTCATAGGTCATGTCTTTTGTTAACTTCTATAGTTTTCCCTTTTCTTTTCTTTTCTTTTCTTTCGGTTTGACAGGATTTGCTCCCTGTCAGCCAGTCAAAAGCAACTCAATTCTTGCTTTCCAGCATTTACATATGCCCAAGATTTGTAACTATGATTTATTTATTCTTAAGAAAATAAGCTTGTTTGTCTCTGTACGCAACTACAACCTTGTAACTAAAATTGTGAACTTATTGGTTGAAAAAAAAAAAAAAATATATATGTTAAAGCTACTTGCTCTCTCTCTTTTTCTTTGGTTTTTTGTGCTTGCTCTTATCATGTTCCAACCTACATACTTTAACGCTCAAACTTTATTAATTCTGAACACACTCAGAATTCTCTCAGATAATGGAGACCTTTAATTGGTTGATCCAATGGTGTTACCTTTACACCATATTCTTGTGGTGCTAGAAACCCTTGGAAATAGTTTCACTTCATTCAAACTTAACTTATTCTGGAGAGCACGTTGCTTCATGGTAATACCTTGTCTAAAACTCTGTCTGACTTTTCGCAGCTAATACGGAGTCCATCAAGGTGGAACAGGCGCAGGATCCTGACGCGCAGCCGCAGCCCTCTCCTGTCAAGTCTGATGTTGTCTTGCCACCAGCAGGTTCTCTTGAGGTTGGGGTAAGTGCTTCAGTCTCCATCATGGCCAAAGCTGACAAGTTATTAGGCACTCGTGCCCTTTTAGAAAAGGAGTTATCCAAGTTTCGCTCTTACCTTACTGAAAAAAGTTTTGATGATCATAACTTAGGCATCCTCAATGAAAAATTTAAAACTTATCAATCCAATTTCATGTCGTACGACACTGTACAAATTGAACTTGAGCTTCTCAACTCAACTCATGAGCAAGATCGAGCTGAGGTGGAGGAAAGTTATTATGAAGGCTTTGCTGAAGCCGAGGTTTTAATCAGAACATTAACCATAAAGCATAGGGACCAACCTGCCACTCCCTCGAAACCTATCTTACCCCGGATTTCCTTGCCAACCTTTTCTAGCAACGAGAAGGAATGGGATTCCTTCGAGGAACTGTACATTTCATTAGTGCATAGTAATTCTGCAATACCCCATATTCAGAAGTTTCATTATTTGAAATCTACATTGCATGGCCCCCCGCTTAAGCTGATAGAGGCACTTCCTCTCACATCAGATAATTATTCTGTTGCTTTCAATTTGCTTCAACAACGTTTTGGTAACCCCAAGCTTCACATCCGCAGACATATTACTGCTTTATTTAATCTCTCTTCTTGTCGCTCCGACAATCTTTTCTCTATACGTCAGTTAGGTGATACTGTCGAGCTTCATGTTCTAGCTCTCGAGCACTTAAAGCAACCAGTCCAGCATTGGGACTTGTTTCTTATATATCTTACTACTTCCAAGTTCGATTCTCAAACTTTAAAGGCATGGGAATCAGAGTTAATAGATCAGCCTGATCCCACCTTTCAAACTTTGGTCACGTTTATCAAAAATCGTTGCCAAATCCTTTCAGCCGTTGCTCAACAAGCCAAGCTACCTAGCTCGAGCAAAGGTTTGTTCGCTAAGACTTCTTCTAATAAGAAATCTGTTCGCTCTCAGGTACTTACAGTTCAGAGCACTGTACAAACCTGCTTTCTCAGCAACAATTTGCATTCGCTCTACACTTGTTCTGTGTTCAAAGCTATGACTGTCGATGAACGTAGGAAAGCTGTTGCCGAGCACAAATGTTGCTATAATTGTTTGTCTACCAAACATGCTGTTTCAAACTGTTCGTCTAAAGGTGTCTGCACACACTGCAAACTACGCCACCATTCTTCGTTACACCGGTTTGAAAAACCCAAATTTAAGCATCCCCAAAATAAGCCTTTGGAAAGCGTTGTTTCTACGACTTCTCAATCCAACGTGGCATCCAGTAGTAAGTCATACCTTGCTTCTGGCACTCATGCTGACTATAGCGCTCAGTCGTATAGTCAGACTGCTAATTCTTGGCGAAGTACTCAGGTTTTGTTATCCACGGTGAGACTTCAGGTCCAAGACTCTAAGGGCAAATGGCATTCTGTCCGAGCTCTTCTTGACAATGCTGCCACACACGATTTCATAACCTCTTCTTTGGTTAAGAAATTAAACTTAAAGCCCAATACTACTTCGATAGAAGTATCTGGTATCAATAACAGTAAGTCTACTTCCTTACAGTTCGTAAAGCTCAATATTAAGGATTTGGTGCAATCTGGCACTAACCTTAGTTTAAATTGTTTGTCAATCCCTGTTATTGGAGCCCCGACTCCTAGTCATTCATTTTCTATTGATACTTGGCATTTCCCCTCTGATCTGAAATTAGCTGATCCCTATTTTCATCAGAGTGCTCCAGTTGACATTTTGCTAGGTGCTAATGTCTTTTGGCAAAATTTGCTTCCCTCTAGAATTAATATAACTTCTAGCATCTATGCCCACCATACCAGGTTCGGTTGGTTGGTCACGGGTCATATTCCTCTTGCCACTGTGCAGTCTTCATCTTTATGTCACTTAACTCACGTTGAGTTGGACAACAATTTAGAAAAGTTTTGGAAAATTGAGTCTATCGATTCCACCCCCTTCGTCTTCCAATGAAGATGACTTTTGCGAACAGCTTTATCTCTCCACTACCACTCGCAACCCAGATGGTAGATTTGTGGTTACTATGCCTCGTATTTCTTCTCCCCCAGTTTTAAAGGATTCACATCCTCGCGCTCTTAAGGCTTTGTTTGCTGTGGAAAATCAGTTGAAACAAGATTCTTCAGCCAAAGCTCAATACATTGACTTTATGGAAGACTACGAAGCCTCTGGTCACATGGAAGTCCTTCATAAACAAAATATCTCTGAAGATAGTGTTTATTTGAATCATCACCCTGTTTGGAAGAACTCTTCCACAAGAGAAAACATTCGAGTCGTTTTCAATGGTTCTCTAGATTCTAATGGTATTTCATTGAATGATACCTTACTTACCGGACCCGCCATTCAGTCTGATCTTTCTTCCGTTCTGTTAAACTTTCGCTTGTTCCCTGTTGGTGTGATCGCCGATATTAAACAATTGTATAGGCAAATTTTGATCAACTCTGAACAGCAAAATCTGCAACAAATTCTTTGGCGTGATAGCCCGCCAAATCCATTAAGATCTTCAAATTAAAAACTGTCACATATGGTTTAAAACCAACTGCTTTCTTGGCCATCCGCACTTTAAAGCATCTCGCTGACCAAGACTCTAATCTCTTTTCCGTTGATACCTCAAATCTCCTCAAAAAATCTTTTTATGTGGATGATTTTCTTCATTCCTTTAGCTCCCCTTCTGAAGCACTTGAACACTCACTTGATCTCCAAGAGTTGCTTCAAGGAGGTGGTTTCTTTCTTCACAAATGGAATTCTAATTCTCCAGAAGTGCTATCTAAGCTCTTATCCAAAGGAAACACTGATACACCAGTCAAGCTCTTACATACCGCTGATTCTACTAAAGTTTTAGGACTTCAATGGTATCCCGTGTCAGATTCTTTCTTCTATCAAGTCAGCTTGTCTCCTATTCTTCCTCAAACTAAGCGACAAGTTCTTTCAGAGATCGCCAAAATCTACGACCCCCTTCAATTTCTAGCTCCGATCATAGTCAAAGCTAAGATGTTTATGCAGGAATTATGGTCTCTCAATACGGATTGGGATGATCCTATCCCTCCTTCTCTCTTGGAAAGATGGCTTTCCTTCCGCACTCATCTTCTTGATCTGTCTGTCATAGACATCCTCAGGGTTCTTATCCCTACGTCATTTTCTGCTAATCTAGAGCTGCATCTGTTTGCAGATAGCTCTGTGAAAGCTTATGGATGTTGCGCTTATGCGGTCAGTCGTGACACTCCTTCTTTCTCTAATTTAATTTGTACCAAGTCAAAGGTAGCTCCTTTGAAAACGGTATCATTGCCTCGCTTAATGTTATGCGCTGCCCTGCTCGCAGCCGAATTATCTCAAAAGCTTGTCTCCAATCTCAACTGTCATTTCAGTCATATCTACTACTGGACTGACTCCGCCATCACTTTAGCTTGGATCTCTAAGCCCCCCCACGCATTGGCAATCTTTTGTCGCCAATAGGGTGGAAAAAATCCAAACTCTATCCCCATCTTCTCAATGGAAACATGTCTCGGGTAAGGAGAACCCAGCAGACATAATTTCTCGTGGATGCCTTCCACACCAGCTAGTCAAATTAGTATTTTCTGGCATGGTCCAACTTGGTTGTTGCAAGAACCTTCCTCTTGGCCAGCTCTATTTTCTTCCACTTTAACGAAGTTCCTGAAACTCGTAAAGTCGTCTCTTCTCTTGTAACCACGGTTACCCCTTCATTGCTTGAAAGATATTCTTCTTTTCAAAAGCTAGTTCGTGTTGTTGCCTACTTGCTTCGTTGGAAATATTTTGTGTTAGAAAAACCATTGTTTTCTCAAACATTTCTTTCAGCTGTTGAATTATAGTCTGCTACTACCACAATCTTATTGCTCACGCAGCAAGAGGTTTTTTCTGATGAAATTAACTCTCTATCTAAGGGTCTACCCCTTAAAAAGCGTAATAGACTATTCGCTTTATGCCCCTTTCTTGATGATATCGGATTGTTAAGAGTAGGTGGTAGGTTATTTTTTTCTGATTATCCTGAAGATAAGAAACACCCCATCATTCTTCCTTCAAAGCATCACGTTACTAAATTGATCATACCTCAATTTCATTATCAGCACTTACATGTTGGTACACGCACTCTCTTGTGTTTACTTCGTGAACAGCACTGGCCCATCAATGGCTTGCACGAAGTCATCTCCGATGTTAGAAAGTGTATTCTTTGCTTCAAGGCCAAACCTAAGTTTCCTCAGCAACTTATGGCTGACCTTCCTTCGTTCCGCTCCGCTCCCAGCAGATCATTTCTTCTAACTGGTATTGATTATGCTGGTCCGTTCCTATATCAAACCAATAGTCTAAAAGCTAAACGCAAAATTCTTGCCAAGCTTTACATAGCGCTATTTGTCTGTATGGTTACTGGTGCTATTCATCTCGAACTGGTCACCAATGCATCCACTTCATACTTTCTTTCTGCTTTTTCTCGCTTTGTTGCTAGAAGAGGAATTCCCTCTGAGGTTTTCTCTGACAACGCCAGAAACTTTCTTGGTGCTTCTCAACAATGGCAAAAGGCACTCTGCTCTCGTTCTGCCAACGAGCAACTTTCTAACTACGCTCATTTAAAAGGCTTTAAATGGCATTTCCTCCCCCCTTACGCTCCTCATCATGGAGGTAGATGGGAAGCTTGTGTCAAATTAACTAAAGCTCATCTCAAAAGAACTATAAGAAACTATCTTGTCGTTTGAAGAATTTAATTCTTTCATCATTCTTATCTAAGGCACTGTCAACTCCCGTCCCTTGTCTCCTGTGTCTAACGACCCCTCCGATCTGCTTCCTTTAACCCCTGGTCACTTCTTAATAGGTAGCTCCTTAAATGCTCCGCCACCTCTCATCGACCGCAAGCTCGATAGTTCTTTGCTCATTCTCTGGAAAAGAGTCGAAGCGCTCAGGGACAGATTTTGGAAACGGTGGAGGCTGGAGTATTTGAACTTGCTTCAGAGGAGAGGGAAGTGGCAGCTCGCTCAACCAAACCTCAAGGAGGGAGATTTGATTCTCCTTCGAGAATCCAGTCCTCCTCTTGTTTGGCACACCGGTAGAGTAGTTAGGTGCTACACCGGTCGTGACAACAGAGTTAGGGTAGTGAAATTAATGACTCCTTTTGGACAGTGTGTTCGTCCAATTTCTTCTGTTGCTCCTTTACCACTCCAGTTTGTTTTTAATGTTCTCTTTCTTGTTTTTTCTTGTCTCCCCTCTGGCAGTATGTTCGCATTTGCGAATATTTAACTGGTTAAATTTTGTAGGTTTTTGTCACGGCAAAAGTCAGACGAGTATTTGACTTATAACCTCACTTTTTCGTCACCACGGACAAATCATCTTTGTTCCACTTTATTGTTTAATTCAGTTATATTTAAAGTTATTTTTGTAATCACCTGTTATATTATATTATCTATCTCGCCTCTAAGACATTTCTCCAAGTGTTAATTAGGTCACCGCTTTACCTCGTGGCATTTTGGTCCGTCTACCGGGTCTCAGTTTGCTACGCGCCCATTGGCCGTCTCTATTACGTCACTTCCCTCCAGCCATTCAGCACGCTTCTCCTCGCCACATGTTTGGGGCACGCCAATGGCCGGACATCGAAAATTCTAGACTCCAGTGCTGTCTGCTATTTAAGATGCAGACCGACACATATTCCTTGTGATTTCTCTGTTGGTATGGCACCAACCACCCGTCTTGAAGAACCGGATGCTAAACTTCATGATTGTCAAACCTTCGCATCGTAATTCTGCATCAAGAAGTGTTAACTTTAACCTTCGCCATGTCAACCATACATGCTTCAACTAATCCAACTGGGATTAAACTTTAACGTGTTCCTGCGACACAAACTCAAGTATACATCTACGTGTACTACGGAAATCTACTCCGTCTTAAGTGAATATTGTCACTTCATCTTTCTAATAGCTAAGGTCTACCATACTATTCTGCGAGTGTACTTCAGCTCCGTCAAATACTTTGTGAAAGTAACCTCAACTTGTGTTCTACGCACACGTGTGGAATTTGGTACCACACCCTCTCAAGTTAAGTACTTTGTGCTACACAATTTCGAACTGGACATAATCTATGTCTTCCTTGTTCTAGGCAAAACTGGATTGTCGCCAGCACTCTATCAATAAGTTAAGTACCAAAATGTATAAGGTATTTAATGCTTTTTCATGTGTATTCTACAGCAGACCTGCTTCTGCCATTGCACTGTTCTTGTGCACTACCTATGTTCTTTCTGTTTTCATGTTAATCTTAAACAAGCATGGTTTAGAAGATTCCTCAATCTTAATGTCTGTGTGATCTTCTCTCAATTCCCCACCAGGCGGAATAACATACCAGCTTGCTTTAGCTATTTTTATGGTTTTTGTGAGAACAATCTCAGCATTGTTTATGCATATCTGTAACTTTCTTTGCACTTTGTCTGTGCACCATATCTTTCTTGGTTTACGTTCAGGTAAAAGGCTACTTGCCCACCTGCTTCTGCCATTTCACCTATTCAGTAAATTTTGTATGCAGCTCCCATACTTTGTTTCTGCCATTAATTATTTCTTTTGAAAGTGCTTTTGTTGCATCTTGGCAACTGCTTACATATTACCATTCTTATAGGGTACTGCAGGACTGGACCCCTGTCAGCTACTGGCCCCCTTCATAGGTCATGTCTTTTGTTAACTTCTATAGTTTTCCCTTTTCTTTTCTTTCGGTTTGACAGGATTTGCTCCCTGTCAGCCAGTCAAAAGCAACTCAATTCTTGCTTTCCGGCATTTACATATGCCCAAGATTTGTAACTTTGATTTATTTGAGTAGGATAGAGTCATAACTCACATGCTCCAAAATAACGAAAATTGAGATGATGACATATTCTCATAGACCTTTATACGTAGAACATAATTCACGGAACAGTTATTTACATTTGGCACATGATCCTTGAGAAAACAGGTGTTTAACATCATGGTTAGTTTCAAAAGTCTCATGATCCACGGGATCTTGTGAGTTTTGTCCCGCACCTCATCTTGACCAATCAGCGATTAGCTCTCCCGGCGCCATTCCCTTGTGTAGCGGTAAATATTGATGCCAGTGTAGTGTGTTTTCTGTTCTGTTCAGTTATTTTGGGGAATATCATTGAATATAGTGGTTGAAATAAAACTAACTTGACACACAAGTCATGGAAGAAAACGTTTCACCCGTTGGAGAAAGAGGAAGGCCAAGGAAACGTTCGCAGCATCCAGAAATGTGGAAAAGGTAGGAAGCCAAACGAATGAGGTTAGAATATCCTGTTTTCTTCATTGTTTGCAAATTATTCTGATTCTTGTTATTGGCTTGACTTGTTCCTCCACGTAATAATGTATAAGACACTTTCTTTGGAACTTAACAGTGAAGAATCACAAATTCAATGTATTAAGTCCATTTTTGGAAAGTAATCAGAACCTCACAGTGTCGTTTGTTCTATCATTGTAGGTATAAACCGTCAGTGATGCTCCAGTATCCAACATGTCAACACCGCGGAGGAGCATTTAATTGCTGTTCACTTTCTATGGACGATATTAAAAAGTTTCATGCTTTGTTTTATAAAAAGAAAGAAAGAGATGATCAGAATCAGTTCATATTGAAGTATGTGGAAATTCACAACGTCACCAGACGCCGACCTAGAAAAGACAAATCAAGTCAAAACCAAAAGTAGCAACTGCTTAGAAAGACAAAGTATTTTGTACGAAGCACACAGAAAAATAAAGTTCCAGTTTGCATGTCAACCTTTATAAACGTATTGGGAGTTGCACAATTCAGAGTAAATAACATCACTAAACAGTTTCATCAGCAAGGTTTTGTACAATACAAGAGAGGCGGCTTCAGGAGGGCGGCAGAGTATGAACCCAATAAAGACTGTGTCATGAAGTTTATCAATAGTTTAAAGTGTGTAGAGACACATTACTGTAGAGGGCAAACAGATAGATGGTATCTGTCTGCAAATATGAACTGCCAAATGTTATGGAAAATTTATTCTTCCAAGCCTGAAAACATCCCTGTAAAGCTATCTTACTTCAGGTTCATCTTTAACACAAAATACAATGTAGGCCTTGGTACACCTAGGACCGATGTGTGTTCCACATGCTTAAGCCTAGCTGAAAAGTTAAAACACGAGAGAGACCCTAACAAGAAAACTCAATTAATTACTGAAAAAAGGGTTCACAAGTTAAAGTATATGGCATTTTTAGCACCTTGAAAGACAGAGATTTTGAAACGTTAATTCTTTCATTTGATTGTGAGAAAAATATTCCATTGCCCAAAGTTCCAGTTCAGTCATGCTATTATAGCAGACAAATTTATGTCCAGCATTTTACCATTGTTAAAGGTCATAGTAAATCTCAGTTAAACCATTCCAATGTCACTTCTTATTGTTGGACAGAAAATGAATTCAGTCGAGATTCAAACTCTATATCCTCATGTGTGTTTGATACATTAAGCTCCATAGACATGTCCCATTACAAACACATTCGATTAGTATGCGACGGGTGTGCTGCACAAAATAAGAATTCTACTTTGGTTGCGATGTGTATCTTTTGGCTTTCCGTAAAGTCTCCCCCACATATAGATGGAATTGAAATGATTTTTCCAGTCACCGGTCATAGTTATATTCCTCCAGACCGTATGTTTGGAAATATAGAAAGGAAAATGAAAAAAATGGAAGTAATAGTACAGCCTGAACAAGTGTATGAGATAATTTCAAGTCAGTCAACATTGAAATTGGTAAGAAGAGACTCCAGTGTTGCTGACTTCAAGAATTGTGTGAAAAATGCATTACGAAGTCCAGGATCATGGCATTTTTCAATTTCAAAATGTAAGCGCAAATGTGTTGTATATCGAGTCACAACACGATTTAAATATGTAATTCCCCCAAAACCAACATCATCGCCGAACAGCTCACTATCGAAACTCACAAGATCCAAAATGGGAATTGTCAAAACTTGCATGTTCCATAGGTCATTAACAAAACTCACATGATCAATAATATAACCTTAAATAATTGTAATTTCTCAATAAAGAAACATAATCTGAAATATACATAATGATTTCTAGCCATTGTCCTTACACATACTGATGTCCACATCTGGGACATGTACACGACGCATGTAAAACACGTTTTTCGTCGTTTGTGAAAATTTATGTTTTTGGAGCATGTGAGTTATGCATCTAACCTACTCATTTATTCCTAAGAAACTAACCTTGTTTATCTCTGTACGCAACTACAACCTTGTAACTAAAATTGTGAACTTATTGGTTGAAAATATATATTTATGTTAAAGCTACTTGCTCTCTCTCTTTTTCTTTGTTTTTTTTGTGCTTGCTCTTATCATGTTCCAACCTACATTCTTTGCCGCTCAAACTTTATTAATTCTGAACACACTCAGAATTCTCTCAGATAATGGAGACCTTTAATTGGTTGATCCAATGGTGTTACCTTTACACCACATGTTATATAGAAATAATAGAATGGCAGTTATACAATGTAAACTCATGAACCTGGAAAGGATGATGAAAGGTTTGGCAAAGTACGAGTGCAAATATAGGAAGTATAATTTTAAGACACTGGCCATGGTGGCCAAGAGGGCTAATGCGCTAGCTTGTGCCTCGCTGGCATTGGGAGAGTGTGGGCACGAATCCCACCTCGGCCATCCTGAAAATGATTTTCAGGGTTTCCCCATATTCACCACCTGGCAAATGCCGTGACAGTTCCTATCAACAGGTCCAAAAACCCTTCCCTGACCCCTCTTTAATTTGACCCAAGTTAGCGGTTGCCTGGGCAATCAGCCTGTCACCATCCCCAGTTATATCTGCTGACAATGTGTGTTCAGCTCCCAGACACCGTCCTTGCGATGGTAGAGGATAGATCCCTCACAGAGTTCTTGAGTGAAGCCGAGCTGGGAGGTTAAGCGATTAAATCAAAATTTAATGCTTTGCTCTTCTGGCCACAGCTGACACAGATGCAGATGCAGATTTCTTGCTGAGTTTGCTAGTAACTATTGGACTTTTAAACTGTGCATAAGGTTTAATATCCCAGTGGTTGCATGCACTACAGCACAGACAATATTTTTGGTCGAGTGTTATTTGGACAAGAAAAAAAAAAAAACAGTTAAAAAGTGCCTTCAAAAATTCTGTAGACAATTTTCCAGTTAACCATACCACAAAACATTACGTGCGGTAACAACTTGTTCACAAGTGGTGAAGTACTGGTTCCGTAAATATTAAGCAAAAAGCAGCAATGGAGGATGGCTCTCGAAAAGAAGAGGTTGGACGATTTACAGGCATGATTGGAAGTCAGTCCACGTAAGTCACTCCGGAGTAGCTCAGAAACTGGTTATTTCACATTTGTCAGCTCGTAATGAAGTAAAATTATTACATTTATGATCTTACGAGTCTCATTAGTCCATAACATATAACCTGTAGGACATAGAAGGTTCGAATCCTGGGACTGACAGTGGCTATACCGAGTGTGATTTTTACCTGGGGTCTTCCACAATCCCTCCAGGAAAATGCTGGGATAGTAGCTTATTTCAAGTCCCAGTGCGCCTACCTCATTCCCAACCCTAACAATTACAGTTATACACAATTATAGTCACCACAGAAATATGGATTGCAGTATACTGTGTATTTGTTTTCATTTTGATAAATGGTAGCCCTTTTACTTTACGAAAAGAAGTGTGAATGTTTGGGTAAATATTGTGAGGTTTGAAGCCATTTTTCAGTGTTGCCTAAGTAAACAAAAGTTTGGTGCTTTTCAGTCGGTCAACACGAATGTGCCCAAAAAGAGCTGGGTTATGCCCTAATCCTGAAATAAATTACATGAGATTAATAAATACACTAGGATGACCAGTTTCGATCATCAAGCGATCATCATCAGATCCATTACACTTAGGCTATAACATCTATGTTTGAGAATGAAGGTGAAAAATGTATACAATATGTACAATTATTTAGTTGCAGTGTTGGTAATGCAACTGTCGGTGTATGCTAAATGTAGTATATCTAATGTTAGGTGAACTTCTAAATTGGTGATAAAAATCCAGAATTTGTCTGTTTGGGCTGATTATATGGTTATACAAAATCAACTATGGTTATACTGTAATAATACAGGCTGATACTTATCCGGTTGTCTCCCTAACTGGAACTTCAAGCAGTTTTGTGTTCACTCTGGCACCAGACAAATTCCGGAATTTTATCACCATTTTAGAAGTTCACCTAACATTAGATATACTACATTTAGCATACACCGACAGTTGCATTACCAACACTGCAACTAAATAATTGTACATATTGTATATATTTTTCACCTGTATTCTCTAACATAGATGTTATAGCCTAAGTGTAATGGATCTGATGATGATTGCTTGACGATCGAAACTGGTCATCCTAGTGTATTTATTAATCTCATGTAATTTATTTCAGGATTAGGGCATAACCCAGCTCTATTTGGGTACATTCATGTTGACCGACTGAAAAGCACCAAACTTTGTTGGGTAAATATGGCTGACAGTCTTCACATGATCCATCAGTTGAGAGATTAAAAGTGAAAGGGTTAAATGAAATATGGGATTTACCTTAAGAAATTTAAAACAAACTTAAGCAAACTGTGGTAAATGTGTACTATTAGGACGTCTCATTCGTACATACAGGTCTTCACACAGCAGCTCACCATGCAGTCCTGTCTTCAGCCGTTCTCTTTGATTGGTGGTAATTTCCTGCTATCCTGACACTGTCCACCAGCTGGTACCTTCTCCATCCTCTTCCTCTCTTTCTGTTTACTGATCCTTCGAGAGCATCCCTCAGCAAACACTCTTCGCAGCCAGTGCCCTAGCCAGTTCCTCTTCCTTGTATGGATGGTATGTAACAGCCTCATATTTTCTCCAACTCGCTCCAATACCTCCTCATTCCGGACCCTTTCCACCCACGATATCCTTTCCATCCTCCTCCATAACCACATTTCAAACGCTTCTAGTCTTCTTTCATCATCCTTCCTTAGCGTCCAGATCTCGGTTCCATATAGTGCCACACTCCAAACAAAGCATTTTGCCAGCCTCTTCCTTAACCTCAAGTCCAAGCGTCCACACAATAGTCTCTTCTTTCTGTTGAAGGCTTCTTTAGCAATAGGAATGCGAGTTCATACCTCTTTACTGCTTCTCATATCATCCGTTAGTATGCTTCCTAGATATTTGAAAACTGACACTTGTTCAATATCGTCCTGGCCTATCCTGATGTTTATTACTTTGTTCCCTCTTGCGCTTATCACCATACTCTTTGTCTTGCTCTTATTAATTCGCATTCCATATTGCTCATAGGTAGCATTCAGATCTGCTATCACTCCATTCAGTATCCTCTCATTCGCTGCTAGCAACACCATGTCATCTGCAAATCGAATACACTCTATTCTCCTGCCACCAATGTGCACTCTTCTTCCATCCAGACATTTCCCAACGATATCTTCCAGGTAAATGTTGAATAGTATGGGAGATAGACAACATTCTTGTCGAACACCCCTTCCTATTCTGCTTTCCTGTGTCATCTCATTTCCTATTTGTATTCTGACCTGTCGTAAGTACAGTCCCTTGATCAGTCTTCTGTCCTTCCAATCCACTCCTTTCCTAATTAATATGTCCATCAGCTTCTTCCATTGTACTTTGTCAAAAGTTTTTCTAAATGAATCAAGACAGCATAAACTTCCCTTCCTTTCTCTATGTATCGTTCACCTATAGTTCTCAACACTCCAATTGCATCTCTTGTCCCTTTACCTCTTCGAAAACCATACTGCGCCTCCGCAATGTATGTGTCTTAACTTTCCATACAGTTTTCTAGCCATTATTCTAAGCAATACTTTGGCTGCATTGGATATTAGGCTAATTGTCCTGTAGTCCTGGCATAAGTAATGTTGTTCTTTAAGTTTGGTGTTTTATAAGATAGAATTGACTTTCTTTGGTTTGCCAATGCTATTTACAGGAGGCTATGGCTAGAATTGTGTATATTGTGAGAATGTATCAGTCATCAGTTGTTGATACACAAACACAACTGGAACTTACAAAGTTGGAGGTTAGTGTCCTTCTAAAGCACTACTGGAAACAAGATTACAAAGCTGATGCCGCGCTCGAAGAATATGTGAAGTGGAAGAAGAAAGTGTAGTTAGTGAGCGTGTGGCACAACGATGGTTCCAACGTTTCAACACTGGAGAAGAAAACACTACAGATTTACTGAGTTCTGGATGACCTAAACTTTGGGATATTGAGAAGAAAATCCGCAAAGAAGTACGCGTAAGCTGTCAGAAGAACTTGGTACATCAAAAGATACCATACATTGCCAGATTAAGAAACTTGGAAAATCAAACAGAAGCTGTAGAACTTGAATTGACCCCTTAACAGGCTCAACGTCGAGTGGATATCTGTCGTCAGCATATCGGTAACCCCATGGATGATAGATTTATCAGGAGAATTGTCACATGTGATGAAAAATGGGTCTATTACTGCAACGCTAGCGCCTCGGAACGGTGGCTCAGTCCCCGTCAAGCTACCAAAGTCATCGTTAAAAAGGATCGGTTGGGCCCCATAGTGATGTGTGTCTGGTGGAATTTTGAAGGAGTGATTCACTGGGAGTTTGAACGTGTGTGCAGTCAATGCAGATCTATATTCTCAACAACTGGAACGAGCTCATGAAATTTTGAGATGGAAATACCCAGCATTAGTTAACCGAAACAGAATTCTCTTGCAGCAGGACAATGCAAGACCTCATACTGCACGAACAACCATGGCAAAAATTCATGAATTGGGAGGAGTCGAACTGCTACCACATCCGGCATACAGCCCTGATCTTGCTCCTTCAGATCATCATCTTCTTTGATCCATTACCCATTTCTTGCGTGGAAGAAATTTCGAAACCATTGAAGCTGTGGAAGTGGGTCTCGCCGTATTCTTTGCATCAAAACCCAGAGACTGGTACTGTCTTGGGATAAGAAACCTCGCTGAAAGATGGCTCAAGACCATAAAATCGGATGGTCTCTACTTTGAAGAATAGTTTAATTTCTTGTCAGAAAACTTTCCAAATAAAATGTTCTTAAAATAAAAACGATATTTCTTATGAGACATCCCCTGTATATATATTTCATTTAACACATTGGTGACCGGATGCTTGAGCTTGTCACATACCCTGTGGACTGGACATTTTTCTACTGAGCATACTAGAGTGCACTTGATTATAAAAATGTACATAAATATTAAACTAGTCAAGATTTTATCTTCAAATTTGGTATGAGTACTCACCAATGCTCCTAGTAGCACTTGAGTGTTTGGCGACTGTTTATACTTGTGAATATTTAGATCGTGGTAGAGGTTAGATTGGTCTACAAGCAAGGTCATTTAAATAAATAGGCACATTAGGTAAATTACGGCAAGTAGGGGCTTGAATATCACTTCCACTATCACTCTTACATTCATTTTCCACTAATTCAATATCACTATTTCCATTTGAACGATTGTCGGCATACAATTCTTCTAAAATATCGTTGTCAGCTAACACTGAATTACGCGAGCGCTCCATCTTACCATAGACTGAACCGGCAGAAAGAAAGTCGCTAAATCAAAGAATAAAAGAAGGCTGTGAATGAAAGAAAAGTGGCAGATATACATCTACGATTTATTCTAATCAATGTGCAGTCCGAAATAGTTCAATACATGGTCAAGAGATGTCGCAGGAAGATTGAAAACAATGACGTGTATAAAACCGAGATTTCTCGGGGCCCGTCATCTACCGCTGGCGAGCGTACTACGAGATTTCTTGGGGCCCATCTTCCATGTGTTAAGTAGAAAGTCACAAGATCCAACCAAAAAAAAAAGCTGATGCCGCGCTCGAAGAATATGTGAAGTGGAAGAAGAAAGTGTAGTTAGTGAGCGTGTGGCACAACGATGGTTCCAACGTTTCAACACTGGAGAAGAAAACACTACAGATTTACTGAGTTCTGGATGACCTAAACTTTGGGATATTGAGAAGAAAATCCGCAAAGAAGTACGCGTAAGCTGTCAGAAGAACTTGGTACATCAAAAGATACCATACATTGCCAGATTAAGAAACTTGGAAAATCAAACAGAAGCTGTAGAACTTGAATTGACCCCTTAACAGGCTCAACGTCGAGTGGATATCTGTCGTCAGCATATCGGTAACCCCATGGATGATAGATTTATCAGGAGAATTGTCACATGTGATGAAAAATGGGTCTATTACTGCAACGCTAGCGCCTCGGAACGGTGGCTCAGTCCCCGTCAAGCTACCAAAGTCATCGTTAAAAAGGATCGGTTGGGCCCCATAGTGATGTGTGTCTGGTGGAATTTTGAAGGAGTGATTCACTGGGAGTTTGAACGTGTGTGCAGTCAATGCAGATCTATATTCTCAACAACTGGAACGAGCTCATGAAATTTTGAGATGGAAATACCCAGCATTAGTTAACCGAAACAGAATTCTCTTGCAGCAGGACAATGCAAGACCTCATACTGCACGAACAACCATGGCAAAAATTCATGAATTGGGAGGAGTCGAACTGCTACCACATCCGGCATACAGCCCTGATCTTGCTCCTTCAGATCATCATCTTCTTTGATCCATTACCCATTTCTTGCGTGGAAGAAATTTCGAAACCATTGAAGCTGTGGAAGTGGGTCTCGCCGTATTCTTTGCATCAAAACCCAGAGACTGGTACTGTCTTGGGATAAGAAACCTCGCTGAAAGATGGCTCAAGACCATAAAATCGGATGGTCTCTACTTTGAAGAATAGTTTAATTTCTTGTCAGAAAACTTTCCAAATAAAATGTTCTTAAAATAAAAACGATATTTCTTATGAGACATCCCCTGTATATATATTTCATTTAACACATTGGTGACCGGATGCTTGAGCTTGTCACATACCCTGTGGACTGGACATTTTTCTACTGAGCATACTAGAGTGCACTTGATTATAAAAATGTACATAAATATTAAACTAGTCAAGATTTTATCTTCAAATTTGGTATGAGTACTCACCAATGCTCCTAGTAGCACTTGAGTGTTTGGCGACTGTTTATACTTGTGAATATTTAGATCGTGGTAGAGGTTAGATTGGTCTACAAGCAAGGTCATTTAAATAAATAGGCACATTAGGTAAATTACGGCAAGTAGGGGCTTGAATATCACTTCCACTATCACTCTTACATTCATTTTCCACTAATTCAATATCACTATTTCCATTTGAACGATTGTCGGCATACAATTCTTCTAAAATATCGTTGTCAGCTAACACTGAATTACGCGAGCGCTCCATCTTACCATAGACTGAACCGGCAGAAAGAAAGTCGCTAAATCAAAGAATAAAAGAAGGCTGTGAATGAAAGAAAAGTGGCAGATATACATCTACGATTTATTCTAATCAATGTGCAGTCCGAAATAGTTCAATACATGGTCAAGAGATGTCGCAGGAAGATTGAAAACAATGACGTGTATAAAACCGAGATTTCTCGGGGCCCGTCATCTACCGCTGGCGAGCGTACTACGAGATTTCTTGGGGCCCATCTTCCATGTGTTAAGTAGAAAGTCACAAGATCCAACCAAAAAAAAAAAAAAACAAGGACCTGGAAATATATTTCATGGATTCAGAGATAAAATTTATTTTAAAACCTAAAATAACCCACTGAATAGAGTGACTGAGATTTTAAGCTTCAGACAAGAAGATTTAAGATGGACTGTCTGGCTCAAACCAAGTTCTTTACAGTCTGCATATGATTTGCAATCCAAGAAGCAAACAGCTACTTACAGCTCTGTTAGATTCCCGCCAACGCGAAATAGCAGCAGAGTCTTGAGTATTGATAGCAACAGCTTTGGCATCACGCACCATCGGAGCAACACCTGCAATTATGGAGGACATATTTTAAAAAAGAAATTGATAAGGTGCATGTAATGAATTTATATTTCTTGTAGAAATTACAGTAGTATAGAGCATTTGCTGCGACTGTACATCTTCTAACACTAAACATATTTGACATCACTTTTAGAAATGCCACTGGAAACCATCATATTGGGGTCAACAGAAAAGCTATTGTTTTTCTCAACGGTCATTGAGGTGAAGAGATAGACTGGCTGTGAAAGCACATCTTGGTTATATTTTAGGCTGCAGCAACCCATTGCAGACTTGGTGTTAAATATGCGCATCTTATTTCATCTGTCCCGCAGCATATGGCCCTGAGATCACAGTGAGAGTGTCACTGCCTGGCAAGCTGGCATCCAACTAAAACAAATTCACTTTTCTTGTTGTCACTTCTATTCTATTCAAGTTCAATGTTTTTTTTTCTTTTCTTTTTAGCGTATGGCTTTTAGTGCCGGGAGTGTCCGAGGACATGTTCGGCTCGCCAGTTTGTAGCTGCTTCTATGCGGACACCCATGGGGTGAGCTACAAGTACCGTTGCGTGTGGCGTGTTGTCTGGGGGAGGAAAGTTTGAATGTAAGGACGAGGAGTTGAAAGGTAGCGGCTGTGGCCTATAGTTAAGGACCAACCCCGGCATTTGCCTGGAAGGAAGATGGGAAACCACAGAAGACCATCTTCAAGGTTGCCGGCAGGGGGATTCGAACCTCCTCGCCTCCCGGATATGAGCGACTGCCAGCAGCCACGCCGTAACAACCACGGCTAACTCACCCGGTAGTTCAATGATGATGGAATGTGGATGGTGGAGGCAGGTTTCAGGGTAAAACAGGAAGCTTCTATTTTGGACCTGCATGTTGGCAGCAGTTGTGTGATGCTTGTCTTTCTGAGATCTGGCTAGTCAGGAATTCAATCCAGCATCTGTGTTTTGGCAGGCCAATTTAAGATCACTGCTTCCACCCTGCATGGGGAAGGCCCTAGAAAATGTGGGCAAAACATCTGAAGTAACACGTTTTGTCCAACTGGGAGGCCGCACCCAGTGGGTCACCCCATATGCAGATGAAAAATGAACAAACAAAACCACGACATTGCTTGATCTTGATAACAATGCCAACCTGAAAGAAGAACAGCTCTCATGACCAGCTTGCACAGCTGAACATAGACGTTGCCTTCGTAAATGAAACCAGATTGTCCAGTGAAGGAAAAAAAACACTATGTTTGGTTCGGGCTATATTATCTTTTGGAAAGGGAAAGAGGAAGGTGTTGAAATATTAGAAGTCATTTTCAGTGTTGGAAGTAATCTATTAGTAGAAGTTTTTCAGTTGGTCAACACGAGTGTGCCCAATTAGATTGGGCGGGGAGTTACAATTAATTTCCTAGTGCCTGAAATAAATTACATGAATTATTCATATATTTCTCACATAAATGAGGGGCTATATTGGATGACTAGTTTTGTTCGTCAAGCCAACATCATCAGATCTTGCTTGATTTACACTCAGTGGATATGTATATAAGTGTACAACAGTGTTAACAATATTATCAAGCTCTAAAAGTTTTTAATTAAACTTTGTAACCAGTCGGATTTATAACCAAATGATATCTATAATTATTTTTTTCAATTCTTTTTTATTCCATTAATCTATTACATTTCTACAAGTGTTGCGTTTTTTATCATTTCAAATGATCTTGTCGACTTCATCGTTATGCATGAGTCGAAAATTATGCGTTACAGAGACGGTGACGTCATGCAGCCGCGTGGGAAGCCTAAGTTAATGGGTAATGGACGGCGAGTGCGTGACGTCATGCAGCCACGCGGGAAGCCTAAGTTAATGGTTAATGGAGTCTGTTGAAAGAGTCCTGGGGCGTCGAGCGACCTGGGGCTTCGAGCGAAGCGAAAAGAATACAGGGTGACTCCTAAAGAGGTGTACAAGATGCCACATAAGAATACAGGGTGACTCCTAAAGAGATATACAAGATGCCAGATAAGAATACAAGGTGACTCTTAAAGAGGTGTACAAGATGGCAGAGAAGAATACAGGGTGACTCCTAAAGAGGTGTACAAGATGTCACACAAGAATACAGGGTGACTTCTAAAGAGATATACAAGATGCCAGATAAGAATACAGAGAATAAGAGGTGTGCAGGATGTCAGAGCAAAATACAGGGTGACACTTAACGAGGTGTACAGTATGTTAGATTCAATTCAAATACAGGGTGACCCTTAAAGAGGTTTGCAAGATATCAGATTCAAATAATGGGTGACCCTTAAAGAGTTGTAAAAGATGTCAGACTCAAATACAGGGTAACCCTTAAAGAGGTGCCCATGTGTAAAGCCTAACTTAAGGGTAATGGAGTCTGTTGAAAGAGTCCTGGGGCTTCGAGCGAAGCGAGTAGCCTTCCTGAGCCTTTCTAACATGTGTAGCATTTGTAGCATGCGTCATTTGAAATGATATAACGTCTAGTCTTTCAGACTGACTGTAATTTTTTGTTAGTACTTTTTATATGTATAAGTGTGAAATCCTTTTGAATCGTTAACTTGTATCATAGCGAGCTATTGAAGTGATTGCGCTCCAGACTGTTTTGTTATTAACTGTTACTGTTCAAATTTCTTATTTATTTGATGAGCTTGGTTAGTTAAGTTAAACACTTAAAAAACACTTAAATGTAACTGAGTTGGCAATGTGTTTTGTAAGTTGATTTGTGGCTGTTCCTGTACTGGTGTCCAGTGAAGTGAAGTGAAGCTCGCTACAATAGAAATTAACGATTCAAAACGATTTCACATACACATAAAAGGTACCAACAGAAACGCAACACTTATAGAAGTATAAAAGACTAACGGATTAAAAAATATTTCCAAAAAGTTTGGTTAAAAAATTACAAATACTGTTGTACATAAGTGTTATAGACATATCCACTGAATGTAAATTAAGTCCGAGTGAGCAGAATCTGATGATGTTTGCCTGATGAACAAAACCAGTCATCCAATTTAGCCCCCCATTTATGTGAGAAGTGTATAAATAATTCATATAAATTATTTCAGGCACTACGAAATTAATTGTAACTCCCTGTCCAATCCAATGGACATTTAGACCAGTACCGCCCTCTGACTTTGTTTACAAACCGATCTTGTGGGCAGCCATGATTAGCTTGAGTGAGTTGTAGTTACGAATTACGCTTAAATATTCGTTGTTTTATACATTATAGAATAATGGTTCAATATTGTGCAGTTCCCCAGTGCAAAAACAGATGTGGCAACTGCAAAGTAATGTTTACTTCCTTGTCATTGGCCGTATTTTGAGGAAATAATGGCTTTTCAAAATTCGTCGTGCTGAAAGGAAATCACACATATCAGCCCACATGAGAGTATGTTTAGCCCATTTCTTACCTTTAGATTACAAGCCAGTATTGCCTGGAAGGAAATTTTTAAGTGATGATGCTGTGCCAAATGTATTTCCCGCTTTTTTTCTCCAATAAAATTGAAGCCACCACCTCCTAAGCTGGCATATAAATTAGGCCTACGCCTAGATGTAAGACGGTATTATTCACACTGTCTTTGTTAAACGCTTGGTATGATATGTTAAAATAATAGGCTAGTATAGAAATAAACTAACGAGATTAATTTCTGATTTTTAACTAATTACTGTATCTTCCTATTGATGAATACGGTGTCGGTGCAGAGCCTACAACAAGCCATAATTCAGAGTAAAATAAGTGCAATTCGCAGCTGTAGGCATAGCCTAAGATAATATTTCTAGTTATTGTAACATATTGAAAACACGAAGGTAAAATACCGATATTTTAGATGAGGATTATGAGCTTAGTTACTTTCACATACCGGTAGGCCTACGGCAGTTCTGGAGGATTACCTTGGGCGTTATCTTTAGTCGACATTTTTGAAATTAACTGGCTTAAGGTAACGTGTCTTTCAAAATACGGTATCAGATTTCCGATACAAGTCGTTTTTATTTAAAAAGATATACCGGTTGAGTTGCTTTAATGTCAGATTTAAATTAGACATACCGGTACTGTACTGGTAGTAGCCTACAAAGGTTTTATGAACTTGGCAATTAACAGGCTAAAAATAATGAAAAGAGGAAAATTGGTGTATAGGCCTATGAGCTATGTGGCCTTAAATCCAGGTCGACAGTCAAAAACTGAGGATGAAATATATCTATATGTAGACCTAGGCCTACTGTAAATACCAGTATGATTTATAAAGCAGTTTACAAAAGGATTCTATACAGTTCTACACTCTTATTTGCTTGTAAAAAGACATCACATGGAATTAGGCCGCTATTATCCTCTACTGCAGTGAATTGGAGCAGATAACCTTGCTGCTTCGTTCCTTAAAACAACAATAACTACTGTAAATAGCAGCAGTAAATTCAGACATAAATTAAAATTTACAGCTGTATTTTAAGAAGCCTACTTGTATGTCTGTGGAATTTGGAAAATTGACAGAATTACGAATTCTCCTCTTCCTGTTAGGTTTCATCACCGGTTCTGGATGTAAGCACTTTCCCCTAGGTTTAGCCTATACCATTGCTGCTCAACAGATGTGCAGGATATTTTAGCAAGAATTTCAGTGGCTCCAGTACAGCAAAGATGAGGTAAAACAATCGCATTAGATGAATGCATTTCCGTAGCTAAAAAGAATATGGGTTAATGTCTTCCCAGACAGCCAATTCCTATTAAATTGGAAATATTCACGAAGAAATCACCCAGCTTTGCACAAACAGTACAACCTAAGAACGTTGAACTCGTCATTCTCTTCATACCCTTGTAAATAAAGTGGCTTTTGTTGTTGTTTCATTTGAGGGCCTTGGACATTGTGATCATTTGGCCCCATGTACTTGAACAAGTGTGGGATGATTGTTTTTATAACCTTTGTTATTGTGGTATTTGTAGTAGTGTGTGTATTTATAATTCAGGTGAGATATGGGAAGGAAACGGCCGTTGCCTTTTAGTTAGGAACCATCCCGGCATTTGACTGGAGTATAAGTGGGAAACCAAGGAAAACCACTTTCAGGACGACTGAGGTGGAAATCGAACCCACCGCTTCTCAGTTTTGCCTCACGAGGCTCAGTGTAGCCTACTCCATTCCAGCCCTCAGAGCAGAAGTAAATGTCTTGACAGAGACGGGAATCGAACCCAGACCTCCGGGGTGACAGCTAACAAAACTAGCCGTCACACCACGAACAAAGTATTCTTGGAGGCGATTTCCCTCTGTCTAGCAAAACAGTCATTAGATAACCTTGATAGGCACACCAAACATCTTCAATAATTCATGTATGCACAGATTATAGCCTTCTTTCATTCGTCATTGAGAACCATCATCACCTACCGTACCGGTACATATTTGTAGCACAGTTCAAACTTAACGTTTTGAGGTTCTCTAACGACTTGGTCAATGTCAGCTGCTTTAGAAATAAAGTTTCATTTCGCACAATGAAACTGTCATATCTACGAACACGGTGCCGTAACTATAAGAACATAAACCGGTTCTGGTAATTTCATGCACTACATTTTGCAACCCTCATCATTACGCCTATATTGGAGGAATATTTAATACGAATTACGATAATATATACGTATCACCAATCGCAAATCGTTGACACTTCAACTCGGTAAATAACATTCTGGCACAAGACAACGTGCCTCCATTCGTCTCTCGCCCACAAGACCACCTGCACACTCTGTGAGACACTTCAGGAACCTCAAAGCCACGCCATAAGTAAAGTTGTCCATTGGGCATACTTGATATAACAGCTTAGGCTTTCCACTGCTGACCAACGGAGAGAGCGGACCCTTGATAATGTGAAGCTTTGAAGCCATGCTATGCTGAACACAGTCTTCGGTGAAACATCAGGAGAAAACATCCTGCCTAAGGCATGGCCTACAAGCCCGGACAACTTGTACATAGCTATGGGCACACTTTAGTTGACCGACTGAAAAGCGTCTATTATTAAAGTGGAAGGTGAGAATTCAAGGGATATGATTTTCAGTGAAATCTAAGTTAGTAAATGACCTTCAACTTACTCCTACTGCAATAAGTGAAAGACTCATGACTCTTCATACACCACTCTCAAGAGATGCCTCTATAACTCATTTCCGCCTACGTCCCGAACATAGATGCTGATGAAGATGTTAAAAACCAATTCCACAATCAACTTAGCACTACCAATACCGAGATACAAACTAGAGACAAGCCTTTACTGCTTGGTGACTTTAATGCCAGAGTTGGAAGGGAAAATGTGCTAGATAAGCAAGGACTTGGTAACTGCAATGCAAATGGACTCTGCTTCTAGGTCTGTGTGCTGGACACCAACTCTTCATCATGAACACACAGTTCCGACTACACAGCCGTTTAAAGACTACATGGATGCATCCTTGCTCCAAGCACTGACACATCATGGATTACATCATCGCTTGGCAATGTGATAAGAAAGACAATGGGATCCATTTGCATCGTGAAGAAAGCTCATTGTTAAGCGGAAATATCAAGCACAAATAAGAGAAATTAAGAACATCTGGTGGCAACAAAAAGCTCAGGAACTCTAAACACTTTCTGATGCTCGCAACATTAGGAACTTAAATGTTGGGCCTACTAGCTCTTCTTCTGAAAGTCTAAAAACACCTGTCAATACTACTGACCTTGGAGACAGACAGCATATTCTGGAACATTGGAAGAAACACTATTGATGCTTTTAAACTGCAACTCAAGTGTTACCGAGGATTTTCTTCGACATGAATGGCAGCCTCACCTATATACTGAGGATTCAGTAGACCCTGAATAAACTGAAACCTGGAGGCTCCTGACTCTTGACAGAGCTAAATCAGAGTGGTGGATTGCCCCTAAAGACAAGGCCCATGCTCATCCTCTGGAGACTTCAAGAAAGCCATCTTCAAGAAAAGTGACAACTATCATGGCATATCTTTGCTATTGATCGCTAGAAAGATTCTTGCTAGAATTCTGCTTATTTGCCTACAAGTTGTAACCACAAAGATCCTTCCAGAATCTCAATGTGGTTTTCGTGCTTCCCGAGGCACAACAGATATGATCTTTTGTGCAAGGCAGCACAAATGCCGAGAGCAGCAAAAGTCACTCCTTTTAATATTTCATGACCTAGAAAAATCCTTTCATTCTGTCTCAAAACAAGCTATGTGAGCAGTGCTGAAACATTTTGGCTGCCCTTATCATTTTGTAGATCTGATCCAGGAGCTGGGAGGCTTCTCCATAAAAATTTTAAAATAAAACAATTCAGATGCCTTCCCTCTCACTCACGTATTGAAGCAGGGTGTGTCCTTGCTCTAACTATTTGCTCTTTACTTGGTTGCCATGCTGTATGAAACATTAGCTAACAACACAGGCATGGAGATCAAATACCATTTCGATGCAAGACTCTTTAATATAGCTAGACACCGATCCCAAAGACTAACTAATGCTACCAGGATAACAGAAATACAGTATGCTGATGACACTCCCCACACACAAGAAGGGCTACTACAGTTGGTCAACTGTTTTGAGAGTGGTTATAATCATTTTGGTCTAACCATCAATGCTCCTAAAGCCAAGATACTTCCACAACCTGCCCCAAAGACACCCCTTCCAGTATTTAATATAACTATCTCAGATTCAACAATGGAACAGTTAGACCATTTTTCCTACCTTGGTAGCATCCTGTCCAAGAACTGTACCTGTGAACAAGACGTCATACAGAGAATCAGTGTTGCCCACACTGCTGTCAGTCGTCTATCACACTGGGTTTTAAAAGCAAAGAAACTAAGATCTAACAGTTTGTACAAAGCTTGTGGTATACCAAGCTGTTATCTCCATGCTAGTGTATGGCTGCAAACCTTGGACCCTCTATCGCAAGGACATCAAGAAGCTTGAGTGATTTCACTAACAGAAGCTAATATCCATTTCGAACATAAAGAGGGACGACTATGTCACCAACACTGCAGTTCTGGAGAAGGTGCATGTTAATGCATTAAAGCCTCCATGTATAGGACATGTCCCCCATATGAACGGTTCCAGGATACCGTGGAAGTCCTTCATGGTGAACTTAGTAATGGTTCAAGATCATGTGGAGCATCTTTGAAGTGATTTAAGGACCAGCTGAAGCAAACCAGCAGGAATAAACCTGCAAACCTGGGAAGATACGGTCATAGATCGACCGCTTTTGTGCAATACCATTTCTGCTGCTACTGGTCATTTTGAAGAAGAATATCGGAGATATGAAGAGATTAAGCATCAAACAAGGAAGTTCCGTCAAACTCAACCATACTCCTCCATCTATTCATTCCAACACATGTAGTCACAGGTTTCATGCGAGAATCAGTCTGTCTTCTTTGTTAGAGAAAATGAAGATTAATTACTACAGCAGATGTTACCAAGAAGGATCCTAGATTTGCATCATCTGTTACTGCATTTTACTGTATATACCTGAATGTAAGATGTGGGCTAAATACAAATGAATTTCTGTCATCATACAATATTTCAGTTTGATTCCTGTAATAGTCTTGGAGATGTTGAGAACCTGTGAAATATTTTGCATGGACGCCATGTTGGATTTTTGTTTTATATATAGACCATAGAATTATATGCCAACATGAAGATTATAATGGTGGTTCATTATACAAACTTTCACTTTGATCGCTTGATTAAGACACGAGTAATAAAAACTTCATTTAAAAATTTTGCACAACTGCAATCTTGAGTTTATGAAAACAACTGAATTAAATTAAATGCCAGTAGATTAAGTCTTGTATAAACATGCCAAGTTTCACTACTCTCGGATAATTAAATCAAGAGGAAATTCCATTAAATATTTGAACTTTGCTTGGCCACCATGTTGGTTTTGTACTTAACAGGATTTTGAAACTTACTTAAGTATCCTCTGCCAGTACACAAAATTTCAGGTTGATATCACTTTATTGTTTTGGAGATATTAAATGCCGGTGAAATATTCTGCCCGGCCGCCATGTTGGATTGGTGAATCACATTAAAATTTAGAAGACACGGTCGAGGTTGGACAAGGTAGCAGTATGATCTTACAGAGTTTCATTGAAATCGCTTCAGCCATTTAGATTTTATTACGGGACACACACACGGACAAAAACCTATATTTCATATGATGAAAATTTAATTCAAATGATTCAAAAAAATTCAATACAATATTCAATTAATATTGGACAGAGTCAGGTTAAAAATTACAATTTTCTGTGATAAACTTGTGTGAAATGAACTGCTCATACTTACTGCCTTGCACAGAGTAGGAAGCAAGATTTACTCGATCAATGAACTGTGGATCCTCAGAATTGTCACATTCTTGCTTTGCCACCATAAGAACCCGGTTGGCAAGACGAGCAATACTAGATGTGTTGTCCACCATTTTCTGAGGTTGATTCTTGCGAATTGATTCCTCACACAAAATTGTATGTTTTCGTATCTGTTCCTCTGCAACAAAGAAATACATTTTCAGTTCAGGTGGTAAAAGAATTCATTAAAATATAACACCCTTCCTTCACAATCCTGGATGCCCAGGGATTCGGGAGACAGAAATCACACACACTACATAAAATTGAATTTAAAGCTCCATAAAGATAATCTTTTGTTTGATCTTTCTGAATGCTTATGTGTACAGCAGGTAGGGTGCTATTGGTTATACGCAAGTAAGTAAATTATGTATGTTTCAGCAATAAAAGATGATGATGCAAAGTTGGAAACAAAGCATGGTGAGCAATTAAGTGAACTAAACAGGTAAAGTAGGGCTCGGACTGTGATTTGAATTATTTGGCACTATTCGAATATTTGAGAGACACGAATAATTCGTGAATATTCGAATACCATTGTTATTCTGGTAATCGAATCGCCGTATTCGAATAATAATGTATTCGTGCACATTCGAATATATTGTATTCGAATAATTTGAATGGTATGCCCGTGAGTAATAGTGGGGACAGAACACATCCTTGTCTAACTCCTCTACAGATACAAGTTGGCGATGATTCAGATGTCTCTTCCATTTAGACCTATGCTCTGCAGTATCTTTGGTAACTTCTCATGCTGTACTTTGTCAAAGAGGGAAACAAAGATATACATTCTTATTGACGTCAATGGCACGTTGCACAAGAACTTGCATCCAAAATAAAACGTCTCTTGTTCAAAGTCCATTCCTAAAACCAAATCGTGTTTCAGAGATCATCTCTTCACACTTCTGATAGATATGTGCATGAGGACAGAGGACAGTCAGCGAGCCTCAGGTATGTGCAATTGATACGTGAATTCCTTTCCGCATAACTGGCAACTTACATGCGATTGATATGCGAGTTTTCAATTGTTTGGAAAGCAACTCACATATCAATTGGACAACAACAATCCACACCACTTCCTCAGCTCAAAATACCAGGCACATCATCAGCTATATTTCTTAGACATTTTTATGAAACGGAAAAGTTTACATTTTAAATGATAGCAATTTAAGACTGCACCTCCTTACATTTCAAGTAAGCAGCCACCGCTGGCATGTACTCCCAGGCACGGTGTACTTTGATTAGCTACGTCAAGCAAATAAAACTTGCACGAATTCAGAGTATGCAAACATTGTTTTGAGTACTGTATTGTCCTATTTTTAATGAGCTACAAATTCACAAACATGGTCATGGTTAATACAATACCATGCCTGTGGTAAAACAAAAACTTGGGGGCAGAGGGTTGGTTTTAATTCATCTGAAACAATAGAAACAGCAAAGCCCATTTAATACCTAAAAAGGGAGCACTAACCTGACATCTTAATGAAATCTGCAGAGTCTGTAGCTTCATCACACAGTTGCCTCACTCTTTGAACACTATCAGAATACTGAGAAACGAGGTTTTCAAAATGTTCATCTGCTGCCTTGCTTTCAGGATAACTCATTCGAATTCGGCCTGCATTGATCAACTGCGGTGTCAAACTTTCTACCTGTAAAAGTAAAAAAATAGTCTTGAATGTTTTTCAGCAGAGATAGATACATTTCATGCAAATTAAATACAATGGTTTACAGTTCAACACAGGTACTGCAATCAATTCCATGGAAGGAAGGCGATTCTAGTTTATGGGCTTAAGGAACTTAGGGCTTGGACTTCATGGATATTTAGCCCATGTACTTGGGTGTGTGTTGAATTTGTCTGATAACCAATGTTACCGTGGTCTCTGTAGTAGTATGTATTTGTAATTAAGGCTAGGGTTGGGAAAGAGTTGGCCGAGGCGTTAAGTTAGAAACCATCCCAGCAGTTTCCTGAAGTATTTGCGAGAAATCATAGAAAACCACTTCTAGGATGACCAAGGTGGGAATCGAACCCATCTCTTCTCAGTTTCGCCTCATGAGGCTGGCTGTACCCTGTTCGAACCCTCAGACCAGAAATATTTTTTTTGGCAGAGCTGGGAATCAATCCTGAACCTCAGGCATGTCAGCCACTACACCACAAGGTAGTTCAATCAAAGTACAGGATCATTATCTATGTGCGCCCCGATAAACAAGGCAAGCTAAGCTGGCATTGACTGGCGCAGTTCGCGGGCCGCGCACACGGTTCAACCGGTGGTTGACGCGCACTATTACACTTTCACCAAGCATGTTCAATAATGTGTACTTACAGTGCTCATAGCCGATGCTGAAAATGTCCTCCCTCTCTTGTTACACACACCTGACATCTTCTGATGAAAGAATGGACAACGATCTCATCTAATTTTTGTTCTCCAAGAACACAACGTTGTCTGTTAACTTTTTTATTATTACGGAGCCTGGTTTCTTGAATCGTTTAGCGAGCCTCCTAATTGTACTGGCATTAGGCACAGGTCTTCCTGGAAACTTGATTCGAAATTTTCGTCTTGTCTCAGAACAAGAATTTCTGCTATTCATATAGGAATTCTGGATCTACACACATTCGCACAATGTGAATTGATGTCTAGGCATGACCAAAAATCACAGTAATCACAATACTCACTAAACATGCAACACTAACATCTAAACTTTGCAGATACACATCCATATGAATGACAAAACATGTGTGAACTAACGATATGAGTCAGCGGAGTGCGCCAACTACCGACTGAACCGTGTACGCGCGCCCACGATCCGCGCCAGTCACAGCTGGCTTAGCTTGCCGTGTTTATCGGGGCACACATAGATAATGACCCTGTAAAACTTGAGAAGATAACAGAACAGCAAGTATGTCTTGAGATGTTAGTGGCAAGATATTTAATCACTCCAACAGAATTATCTCACAAGGAAATTGTATGGGTTCAAACAAGCAGCCAACACCTGACTTCCGTTACAGGCCAAGTTCATATTCCTGAGTTTGCTGGTGTTGATCATTTTTCTGCAAAGTTCTGTAAAAGTCCACCAGATGTCAGTGTAGAATACTTTCAATACAAAAGATCAAAGCAATAAGGATGACTACAAATTGTACAGATAAGAAAAGCAAGAGGGTCGCACACTATTATGTCAATGATGAAGGCCTCACCAATGACACTTTGAAGCTCTACACAAGTTCTCCACTATCAAAGGTACCATCCCTCCGAGGCTTACAAAGCATTGGTATAAGGTGCCATCTTGGATAGAAAATTTATATAAAAACGAGTGTCCAGACTTGTAACTGAACCACGTTCCTGTCTGGACGGTACTGCGTAACTTAGTCATATAACCTTAGCCCGCAACATGAACGATACGGAACGAGGTTTACAGCGTTCCACTGGCTGTTGATTATTGTGCGTCACATCAAAGGGTTGCGCACGCTTGCAGGGGCCTGTTCCACGAATGAACTTTGCAACTTTTCACTTTGCACTTTGCACTTTTCAGTTCAGATTTCGTTCCACCATCACTTTTCAGATTTGTCTTGCAAAGTGAAAAGTGAAAAGTTAGGAATCTTCTCACTTTAGAAGACTGTTATGTTCCTCCATTGGTGCAGAAATGCAAAGTGCAAAGGAATGATTGAAAAGTTTTCAGAAATCTTTGCAAAGAGATGATTCCCTTTTCAGCTGTTAATGAACAAGTCTCTACACTAGTTTCTCGGCGCAGAATTTGGTTTAGTGTTATAAATATGTTACGCAGGAGCTTTTGTTATCATCAAGTGAGGATAGTGATGAAGAATCCAACAAGAAGACGTACAAAGACAGGATGAATTTTCATAACCTCACTTTAGTATAGACAGTAAAAGTTCCACCTGATCAATACTTTTATTAATTAAGATCACTGTGTGGTCATTAGTGGGACATGTTTCACCATGAAAAATAAAGCATTAAATCATGGAATAAATATACAGTTTGTTCATGGAATAAACATGATCGATCATTCCTATGCAAAGACTTTTCACTTTGCAAAGAAATTGAAAAGTAATACATAGATCATGGTGGAACAGAAAGACTTTGCACTTTGCAAGAATTGAAAAGTGCAAAGTGAAAAGTGAAAAGTTGCAAAGTTTATTCGTGGAAC